>CAMQGK010000224.1:1605000-2805000 GCA_947000775.1 Pterois miles | reverse complement strand
TTGTCTGAAATAGCAATTCATCTAATGTTTAAACTGAGCTTTCATGTTCCGTCTTTCTCAGAATAAAATATTATAAAAATAAGATGTTTTCCATCAGGATAGTTACATTGATTCATGTAGCGTTATTGCATAGAGCAGAAAAATAATTCATCATTAATTAATATCAAAATCTGTATTCATAATCAATAACCCAAAATTATTCATTATGAGCCATGAATTATCGTAAAATGTGAAGCTTCAATAGAATTTACGCAGGTGCCACCCAGTTTTATAAGAACAGGGAAAAATTCCAAATTTAATATGAATCAATCGAATTAATCGTTTAACTGCATGACTACACTACTAACGGAATGTAACTGAGTAAATGTTAAAACAAAAGAAACAAAAATAAAAAGAAATAAAGAATAACTGAAAGAATACAATGATGAACACTCATGGATAGAAACATTCAGGTTTAGCATTTACGGACGGATTTCCAAATTCTTCTTGTGTCTAATATTAAATAGCAATTTTGTAAACTGACCTTATTTATTAATTGACGATAAATGTATTTATTAGTCTAGTTAGTCATCACTATGCATCACCCCAGGAGATGGGTAGATGAGTACAGTTGTGGCAGCTTCTGTGTGGAACACAGCAATTTGGATGTTTTGGATCCAACAGTGCGACCCGGACTGAGTCGCTCTTTACCCTCAGTGGTTCTCTTTGATGTCCTCGGGCTCCACTCGTAGCCGGAGGGATCTCTCAGTTCAAAATGTCCTGTATTCAAAGTCTCTCCTCCAAGTCTCTTTTTTTCACACTAGTTGGCGACACCAGCATGTCGTGGATGCAGTAGCTGCCTCAGGTTGTAGCAGCTGCCATCAGGGCGTAGCAACAGGGTAACAGAGTTAATTTGGCATTGGAGCATGTCAGAAGTTCGGTTCTCCTTACAGGTAGGCTGGGTGTCGATATCAGCCTGGCGTGAGGCGCTGGGTCTCCAGTCCTCAGGACCACGAGCGGCCTGTGTCCTGATCATGTTCTTTACCTGCCCAGCCCAGCTCAGCCCAGCCCCAGGGAAAGACCAGGCATTTGTCCTATTGACCTGTAACTCATAAACACTTGGTCAAGGCTATATGAAGCCGTTGTTGTTTTTCTTCTCTGAGCTTCACCAAGCTGGTTGTAAATTAAGAGTCTCACCACTTAGTGCCCTGAGAGGTCAGGTAAACAGTTTCTAGAGGAGTGTAAAAATTAAGATGTAGATTCGTCATTGTTTCCATTATCACATTTCATATTTTTCATCTTTCAGAAGTCATTCACTAAATTCATAATGCATTTGCGGCGAGTTAAGAATTCACAGGGATCAGCTCGGGAAATATACTGAAACAAACTGAAAACATTGCATCATATCAATATATGTAGCTCGCAATTCACAACAAGCTTAATGAAGTCAGTAGAATATTTGCTTTTCTCAAACACTTATTTTTTTAAGAGATAACACTCGCTCATTGTTAACCTCTTCCACTCCACCCCTCTTTACCATAGACCCAGTTTCTTTTTTTATGGGGTTACAGGGGTCTTTGGGGGGAGACAGCAGTTAAAAAATAGATGTCACACATCATCTGAAAGCTGGGAACCTGAAGATTAATTTGAGATGCAGCAATGTGTGTCAAGTTGTTCTCTTGTGAAAGTGCATACGGGCTAAGAACATTATGACAGAAATATATGATGGCCACCCCCATACTCACTTAGGTCTCATATTTTTTTGCTCAAAACTGCATGGGATGAGGGTATCTCTATAAAGAGCAGACTTGTGGTACCCATAGAACATTTTCATTCAGAAAAAACATTTTTTCTCGCCAAAATTTAGCCTAACTTCGGGGTGTTATTTAACCTCCTAGCACGGAGCTAGCATGACATGGTCGGTGACAATGGATTCCTTACGTTTTTAGTTTCATATGATACCGAAACTAAAGATGAGCCTGCTACAGCCTCTGAGAGACAGCAATGTCAGCCAAGGGCTCCGGCACCTTCCTCCCTCCACACAATACTAAATGAAGAAACACAAAAGGGCTCCATGTCCTTGCAGGACAAACTGTCTCAGGTTTCCCAAAGAGAAAATCTTCTGTGCCTTTTACACTTTGATCTAATGTTGGTATTAAAAGCTCAGCGGTTTGGCACTGGAAGAGCGGTCGTTTGCTTTGAACAGACTGTTTTCAAAGAGTTGCACAATTGACCATTCCTGTTCCCCACCTTCCTTTATCACTATATTAACTGCACTACAGAGAAAGCTGTCAGTTCAACAGGCGTTGGACACATCTGCCAAAGGGGGATGATGACTTACAACACTACAAGTTGGGTAATTCATAGTATTTTTTGTGGTTTATATAATACATCTCATTTCCTCATGTGTAACACATACTTAAATGATTAATTTGTAGAGGATTATCATAGTTTTGTTGTTAACACAGCATGTGGGCCTGCATTAAAAATTATTATTACAAAATAAACTACTTAATAAAACATTTTAGTCAAGAACACTCCTCATTATCAGGGCTGCAGTTTCCAGCAATAGGAGGGTTGTTTTATCAGAAACAAATTTTATCTCTATTTTAGTTTATGGAGGGGGTGAAAGAAAAAGAAAATGTGTTACTCACAGTAAGTGTCAAAGCATATTACCTGCGTCTGTTGGAAAACAAATATTTTGTGTTGTGGAGTTTGTGGAGCATACAAGTGTTTTTGATTTTGACAACCGGAGAGCTTACTGTCTTGATTAAACCCATCTTATAAACTTTTTTTTCCCAAACATAGTAAAACTTTCTCTTGTCCCAGTAGCGCTAAAAATTTGCATTCAAAGGGATGTATCCCCCCAGTGGGACATACACTTTTATAAACAATGACAAACTCTTTCATGAATAATACATTTGGTGGAACTGCTTTGAGAATGCTAAAGTTGTGAGAGGACCAGCCCTCCAGCTTTTTTAGACTCATTGTCTGTTTTAAAAAGACAAAACCATCTGAAGTGATAACTCTTCACTTACAGAAAGAAAACGTCACGGAAAAACATTCAAGTTTTTAATATGTTGTGTGCATTTTGCTTTATTGTATTTGCCTTTGCCACAGGGAAGTTTTCAACCGTTCCATGACCTAATTGATCCATTAGTTAATTAATTACTTATCTTTTACCACTTGAAAACCACCTAATCGCTCCTAAAGGGCGGCTGCTACATGAATCTGTGTTTTCTTGGAGGGAGAGAGCAACCCTGTTTACCACAACATTACGTTCCCAGACAACTACAACTACAACATACTCAATTACCTTTCAGGGGAAATGTATTCTCTACTGGATTACAATCACAGTTTTAAACATGATTAATGGTATATATATATATATATATATATATATATCATGTTTTGGCTTAATATGACTGTCACACAGGACATGAACAGCAGCCCCCTGGGGAAAAGTCCTGTGTTTGTTTGACCGATCACCCCTCCCAGCTGCCTGCAATGGACTTTCTCACTTGTCACACTTGTTAATATAACACATAACTTTCAATTAAGTATTCATAAATGGCCGCTCAGTATATTACATCACCTGCTGTTTCCGTCTTTAGACCAAAGGCTGGCTCACACTAACAGGTTTTTCAAATCTTAACAGATGTTGAAAATGTGTGAGAACCCACATATAACGACACTGTTATGATAACTTTAACAGTTTTGTTCCTGTAGCGCGATGAGCAATGATATGGCCGACACAAACTAACAGATTTATTCATGAACAACAAGAGTCACGACTCTAAAAACTACAAATGTAGCAAAACCTCACGCGATCAAACGTGACTTTAGCGTAAACAAACACGGCGGATGATGGACAGGAAGAATTAGTGAAGTTAGTTTTTGCACTATTTTGTATAGAAAATTCACAAAGGCCGGACTGATGAAGTCAGGGAGACACGTTAAATAAACACTTCCTTTCACTTCAGTCAGCCTGGTTTCCAACTGGCTATCGTTATTTCACATGTGACTGCGCCAACGTCTGTCCTCGGGGTTCCTCACACAGCACAGGACATCCATTCGTAACTATTGAACATGTTTAATGTTTTTTAAATCAGTATGGCAAGGATGGACTTCATACAGATAATACTATTAATAATAATAAAACCAACAAAAAAAAAAAAAAATCAAGGCTTTGTTGACCCTAATCGAGAGGGGAGAATCGGGCCCAAAGTCAGCTTGATTCTCGTGTAGTGTGTACCAAACATGAGGATACATTCCACTTATTATATCCTACTTCTTCTTTTTACTTTTCCTACATACTGCAGCTGAACATACAAAGTACTGTTACATGCAGTATACTACAATACAACTGGGGCATATTATTTTGCTATAACACTGCACTTGTTCATATTTCCACTGTGCAGAGCATTGTGGGTCAGAAGAGCCAGAAAAGCATGCTGACTTGCACACTGTAAAATGCAACCGGATGTAGTAGGACATCCTGGTATTTTTGGCATATTGCATTTGACATTTTATGTATTGGGATGTACTTAATCTATTTATAGCATATGAAATAGTATGGGAGTAAAGGCACTGGAATGCATGCTTACAGCTTGTCCACAGTCAGGCAGCCCATGGCTGCTTGAAGATGTTAACATGGACAAATCTTGTCAGTTAACACTTAATAATCAGTTAACCATGATTGGTTATCAGTTAAGAAATTTTTTCAAAATTAGCATCCCTGTTCCAAACATAGCTGAGAATGGAGTTAGGTTGTATGTGAATGTAATTTCAGGGCTGGAGAGAGAGCAAGACGGACCATGAATGCATCCAAATTAACATTAATGAAGTGAGGTACGTATGGTGACATAGGGGCCGGGTCTCAAAAGACTCTCAATATCAAGTGATGGACGGAGGTGAAAGGGAGTGCGCATTAACACAAAAGGAACTTCCTGACACTTTTTAATTTTCCCTTAACCTCCGGTGTCTGAGCCATTTAGTCACCACAAAGGTATTGTGTGCAAAAGGGAGATGGTGAAAAAAAAAAATGAATCCAAGCTGTGAACTGTATCAGCCTCACTTATCCTCCTTAGCCTTTGACACTGTGTTCCCCTATAGTGTGACGCCAATAAACCACTAAAACTCCCTCAAGGTTCTAGTACACATGACAAGCCCACGCTGATGTTATGACCCCTCTCACAAAACGCTGGTAACTGTGGCCCTTAATTGCCATCTTATGTCATCTGGGTGAACTACAGACCTGTAACCAGGCATCACCGGTTGAGCAAAGTACATTATATAACATCAC
Source organism: Pterois miles (assembly GCA_947000775.1). Lineage (NCBI taxonomy): Eukaryota > Metazoa > Chordata > Actinopteri > Perciformes > Scorpaenidae > Pterois > Pterois miles. The sequence goes on along the minus strand of CAMQGK010000224.1, from coordinate 2,799,716 downwards.
CTCAGTCATAATGAACAATGAAAGGCTCTTTGCTCTGTGGATTACAGGTGAAAAAGAGCTGCAGCGTAGGAATGAAGTAGGAGCTGAAAGAAGAAAGATGAACTGAAAGTGTTTGTTGATCCTTCAAATAAACTTTTGCACTACAGTACATTTATTATTTTCTCAACATTCTTCCCTTTCCTGCATGCATATATTAAAAAAAAAAAAAAATCAGGAAACTGAATTTTCCCTAAACTAAGCCAAACACACAATATGGATATTAAACCCATCCAGAGTGAATATGTTTGAGTGTGATTCCCATCCGTGCTCCACTGTATTTTTGGGGATTAGCTAAAGCTAACAGTATTTTCCTATCTAACTAGCTAGTTATGAAAACATAATATGCCGTGCTTGTTGTTAGGTGTCTATATGCACTAAAATCCTGTTATAGATTTCTCCGATCCAACGGACAGCACTTACTATAACTCAGTGGGCAACTCCGGGGATCTGAAAAGTGAAGCCAATGCTGAAGTGCCTTAAACTTGCACTATATCTAATAACCAGCAGGGGGCGACTCCTCTAGTTGCAACAAGAAATCTGATTGTATAGAAGTCTATGAGAAAATAAGCCTACTTCTCATTTGATTTATTACCTCAAGAAACACTGTAAACATGAATTTATGGTCTCACTCGCTAGTTTCAAGTCTTCTTCGATACAGCATGATGTTCATTTAGTAAATTATAGTCCCATTTAGAATCAAACAGACCATAAAGCAGGGGATGCTTTAGGGCGTGACTACCTTGTGATTGACAGGTCACTACCACAGCATCTTGGAGTTGTCTGTGTTTTCATCTTACACCTTAAATCCTTTCACAGTTTGGTCGCCTAAAAATGTCTTTGGTTGTACATTCGGTTGTACATACTGTAGCTCCACCCTTTCCCTCACTTCTGGTTGCAAAAAAACAAGATGGCGGTGGCCGAAAATGCCGAACTCAAGATTTCCAAATGGCAGTCTACAAATCAATGGGTGACGTCATGGTGACTACATCCACTGATTACTGTGATGACACTGCCACCTCGCATTATATACACATACATCAGTAGGTTGCAGTATTTTTTTTTTACATCATGTTATACAGTATAGCCCCCAGAATAATATACATATATAAATCTATACAGTATATTCTGTGGCCATTGTTCCCCTTTCACAATGTTAATACTGAAAACAATGCTTGCCAAATGGGGCTTTGCATAAAACCACGAGTGCATCCATTCAAAAGGACTGTAAACACATTTTAGTGAAACATCTGTAGAGACGATTATCCATGTTTTTAATATGATCTTGTCAAGGTTCCTCCACTGTGTTGTCATTTGGCCTTTTACATTTTGCTCTATTTTTAATCAGTTAGGTGGATTGAATCAATACAAGAAAAAAAAGCCTCAAAGACAATTTCCTCTTCAATCTCAAAGCAATCAAGAAACCTGTTCATCATTTCAGCACATTCAATTTATCTTTATGACCAGAAAATAAATAAACCAGAAAAGCAATCTTATAGACATGCTTAAGGGAAATATTCCACTGATGTACTTGTCATTTTTCCCCCTGAGGAAAATCAGTCCTTTGACCACACCTAATTAAAACTAATCAACCTGAAAAACTGCACAGATATCGTTAAAAAAAAAAAAAAAAAAAAAAAGTTTTGAAAATATAAATACCCCCCTCGTTGATGTGAACAGTGGCGATCTGTTTAAAGCCAAAGTAAGTCGGCGCAGGACTTCAGTGTATTCCATATTCATCTGTGTTTGTGGTTACTCCTGGACAGTTCAGCAGACCATGATATTTCCTTAAACTAAATGTCATGAAGGCATTCAAGCATGAAATGTCAGACTAATTCAGGGCACAAGTACAAAATGTGAGCTCGCAAAGGACTTTGCTCAAACCATACAGAGCAATTCATCAAAGGGAAAAGGTGGCCTGAGAAGAATGACGTAAAAAAACAAATGGTCTGCAGACAGAAGCTCAAATTGATTTTGTAAAAGAAATTGTGCTTAAAATCCATCTCAATTTCAATGAAACATTGTCGCTCACAGACTCTTAGAGCTAAATCTATAACTTATGCCATTTTATTATGGGCCTGTGAAACAACACGGAGGACAATCTGTTCTTGAAAGATTATTATTGACTGCATACTGTATTTGTCTGAGAATAAATTTAACGCAACATTGATGGTAACTTGGCTCCGATCCGACCAGACACACCAGATAACTACTTATATTTCTACACTTTAGTCTACAACAAGTTCATGTTTTAATTAATTAGATTCAGTGCAAACGTACAGTAAGTCCAATATTGCCGGCACATATTTTTCTTTTCTTCTGTAAATATCAGTCTACGGTAGATCTACTGAGGATAAGTTTCATTTCACATGCTTCACCCTTTTTGTCCAAGAACGTCACAACATCAGGTTGAAAGGTGAGCCAAACTGACACGAGCAGTAAAGCTACGGTGAAGGAAATCCATTTAGAAAGAAAGAAAGAAAGGTATTCCTTTATTAGTCCCACAGTGGGGAAATTCAGTTTTACACTCTGTTGTTCACACAGTACATATACATGCGTCAATGGAGAGATGTCAGAGTGAGGGGGCTGCTCCTGACAGGCGCCCAGAGCAGTTGGGGGTTTGGTGCCTTGCTCAGGGGCACCTCGGCAGTGCCCAAGAGGTAAACTGGCACCTCTCCAGCAACCAGTTGGTCTTGGTCCATGGGGGTCTTGAACCCGTGACGTCCGCGTCCTAACCCAAGTCCTTACAGACTGAGCTACTGCCGCCCCCAAAAGGAACTTAGGCCCCAGCGAGATTTGAACTCGCGACCCCTGGTTTACAAGACCAGTGCTCTAACCCCTGAGCTATGGAGCCATTGCTCCATAGGAGCCATGGAGCCTATGGAGCCATTGCTCCATAGCTCATTTATCTTTGTTTTGACTTTGTTCCGTCCAGTCCAGGGGTCAGCAACCCTTACTATCAACTATTTTAGGCCCAAACAATAAAGTATTTTGTCACGGATTATGTTTGCCTGAAGGTGCAAAACATTTAAACATTGCGATGAAGGTGACACAGCTTATCAAGTCTAATGAGTCTAATGAGAAGAAACGTCTCAGGACATTTGGCTGGAAGCTGCTTGTTCTGGAAATGTCTTTAAATAACTTTTTTTGTTGTCGAATCGGCCGACATCCTATTAAATTCTCTATTTTTGTCCATAGCTAGCCTATCGAGCTATTTAGTTTCGGCAAAATTAGAGGAAAAGTCGCCGCCTGTGGACTTACATAGACGATTATGCTCATTTTATTTGACTGAAATGATAAAAGTATAGGCTACAAATTTTTACTACTGGAGAATGTGAGAATCACCATAGTCCTACGATGAGAAATAAAAACGAAAATGTAAAAAGCCACTGGAGAGGGGCTAAAGAGGTCTAGTCTGCTAAATTACCTCAGTCTTCTTCTTATAGATGAACGAAGTGACACAAGCATCTTAAACGATCATCCTGAATTTGTTTACCAAAATCTAATTTATTACTGCGTACTACCACAATAGAATACTTCTGTTCCTGTTGGATCTGACACGGCTTTGACACACTGCGATATCTTTTACCCCATAACAAGTTTCAATGTACTACAACGTTAACAGGTTATTCTGGTGTCTAATGAGAACAGGGCTTTGTTGCGATAATATCAGCTACCTCATATTAGTCCCTTAGCTGCTAATTACCAGCTTTGGCCCATGAATTTTCAAAATATTGTAAGCTCCACTAATACCTCTATAAATATTTGAATAATTAGCTAGAACAAGGAAAGCACAATATGGCCAAAAACGAACATGAACTCGTTTTATATATATATATATATATATATATATATATATATATATATATTCGTGACCATTTTTAATCCAGTGTGATTTAATTCCCGGTTATAACATTTCTAAGAACATGTAACTTAAATTGACTTAGATAGCTACTTCCAGCCCTCTCATCAGGCATCACACATAATAAATTGGAAACAGGGAGAGATTTGGGAAACTCTAATCAAGATGTATTACAGGTTCTGGACTTAAATGAATGCTTAGGAAAAGACAGTCTGGGTCAAATGTAAAGTGACAGTGGACTTTCATTTACTTCTTCCTCAAGTAATTTCACATCTCGGCATCTTTGTCTTTCCTAACACTGCTGTGCTGTACCAGACAGACTACTGAAGAGCCCTAACAATCCTATATAATTAGCAACTTAATATTCATTAAGCTAAACCACAGCACGCCTCAGGATTTGTAGAACAGTATCAAATATTAATACCTATGTAACGAGCGAAGCAGCTTATAGGAGAGGTGGGATGATGACAGCAGATGCTGTTATGAAGTCTGATAAACTGGGCAAACACCAGCATATCAGTCATGCAGAAGTCATGACATGTGACGCATAAAGCCTGGTTTGTTTGGTCTCTAGCGTTTAATCTATAAAGTCTTGTTCACTCAGCTCAGGTAGTCGAAAAAAAGATTAAAATACAAGGAATACCTGGACACTGAAATCACAGCTCCCTTGACTTTTCTTGGTAACACTGACCAGTACAACCACAGTTTGTTTTAAACTATTGATTCATAGATTGTAAAAGACTTGTACTTTTGTTCATATGTATGTTGACTCATTTTCCTTGAAGGATGTCTTGATAATACTGTAGAGTATACAGTATATTCCTTCGCCTGGATATTTGCCTGAGGAAGACCACTAGTCGGTCAAAGTGTTGCTAATAAAGTCAAAGGGAGCTGTAGCGTAAGACACAATTTATGGTGGACATAACCTGTCATAAATAAATATATAAATAGATAAATAAATAAATAAATAGATAGATAAGCATGTTATTAAATGCCAAAATACTATTAACAAAAAAATAATGACCATCCTCATTTGCATAATTAGGCAGAAATGCATAAAGAAATGTAAAAAGTAAGGTGTGAAGAAATGTATTAAGGAAAGAATACAGAAATAAATAAGTCTGGGGAAATAGAAAAGGGGTGAAATGCAAATATAATAAATACATTCAAAAATAAGTTTAACAAATAATAAAAATAAATAAAATCAAAAATTAAACAGGAGTATAAGTGGGAATTAGATAATTTTATGTAACATGAATTAATTAATGGCTACATTTATATCTAATATTATGTTTGCTTCACTTAGTGACATTAATTTCTGCACTGATTTATTACTTAATTTAGTCATTTATTTTTGTTGTTTGGCGCGTTCAGTCCTCCACCACACTGGGCTTACTCCAGAAAATAAAGTGATATAGTGAGATGTATTGTAACTATAGTTTGCTGGAAACCAATATGTGGTGGTTTACGGACAAATGAATGACAAAAACAAGGGACTGGAAGGAGGCCAAGCTATATTCCAGCACACCCATCCGTTTCCTGAAACAAATCTATTAAGTTTTTATTTGCAGAGGCCATCAATTACAATGCAAGGATGTGCCACAAAAATACAGAAACATCTGTTATATAAAGGTAAACTATATAACAAACTAATACAATTTGATCCAGGGGAAATGATACACACATAATGCTCCATCCATGCTGTCTACTTCAGGATTACACCGTGTCATCATTCTGCCGAGCGCTGATATTTCTCTGCGACGGCATTAATGTCCAACAGCAACAGCCCTGCTGCTCTGATGCTCATTGATCACTGATATTTATGGGGAAAAGTTGCTGAATCAGACAACGGGCTTATTTTACTGCTACAATTGACAGAAAAATATCAATACTCACAGAGGGACGGAGGCGGACTGAAATGAGTGAAATGATCAAGAGAAGATGTAGCTTGTTTTCATTAGGGAGTGGCTGATAGCATCAGATGATTAATCACCATCTTCCCTGCTGCTGTAATTCTCCACATGAGCCAGAGATCTGTAGCAGGCAACCACAATAAACTATTCTCTCTGCTATTTAAATCAGCCTCGATTCACGACACGAGAGTGTTTCATGTTTCAGCTGTGACTGATTCACAATCATTTTTTTGCTGATAATATTGAGAAATGTCTGTGTTATTGAAAAACTGGACCATTTATACAAGCGATGGGCATTTTACTTGTGTTGGTTAAACAAGGGAAAAGGGGAAAAAAGGTATCTTTGAAGTTTGCCTTAATCCTTGAAACAAAACGGTTCAGAAAACAACCATCATACATAATGCATGGTTCATTTCTCTCACACAATTCAAGTTTTTTTTTTTTTTTTTTTAAGTTCTGCTGGAGGCACACGAAAGAGAGCTTGCACAAAGTAAAAGCTCAGTTTTCCTGTGTTTGTAGAGGACAAGGGCATGCTGATCTCACAATGGCCGATACACAAGACTGGGTCAATTTCCCTGGGGATATGGAGGCCATCATATCATGCAGAGCTTCCTTTCAACTCTTTCCCAGTTCAATTTATCGGCTACAAACAGGATTCAGATCCTCAACAAGATTCTCTCTGCTTGGTGAGATTCAAAAACCACTGCTTTAATACTACAATAAACATGTTGAGCAGGGCATCTCAGTCTCGGAGATTTACAGTTATGCAGCATCAAGTTCATGATTCACATGACATTAAGAATCACTCTGACTGTGATAAAGAAGAGCTGGAGAATTAATTAGATATAAAATAATGTGTAGTTAAATGTTATGTCTGAATATTCAATTAGATTTTGAAACACCTACCGCAATGTCACCTATCAACCTTAACCCTTAAATGCATACCTCTGGTCTTTAGAGACCGGGGACCGTAATAAACCGCATTTAATTTATTCATGGTCTTCCATTAAGCTTTAAAACCCTTTTTTGCATATAATTTCCCGGTGTGAAATTAGTTGGAAAGCGTTGTTTTTCTGATGTTTTTGAAGAGGTATTTTTATTTAGTGTTCTGTCACAGTAATATGATGGTGCAGGGCTGGAAGGTTATGATGACCGGATCTCTGACAATAAACACGGGCATGAGCAAATGACTATGACGACTATAATTTTGTGCAAAGTGATCAATCGGATCTTTCAGAAGCAGAATTGGTACATGAGTATAATTATGATAGCTCAGAGGGCATGGGCTTCATAGAAACAGTTTTGCAATTACGAGATGATACCAATACCAGTGAAATTCTCCATACTAATTCAATCACAGTAAAAAACAAAAGTAACACAATAAATCCCATGTTCTTCACTCAGGAGGTCAGGAAGTTAAACAGGTCATAATTCCCTATCTATTATCTATTTTATATTGCTGTGAAAAAATCTCCTTCACATAACTGGATTTATTCAAGTGTCTCAGCTAAAATTGCATTTCCAAGATTGCACTGGAACACATCATGATAATAGATTTTTCTCACTATAAGACGAACCGGATTATAAGGCGCACTACCAATGAACGTGTCTATTTTCATATATAAGGCGCTCTTGTCTCGACATAGTGGAGTAACTCGCCTGGCGTTGCCTCCCTGTCTTGGTGAATGTGTGTTTGCCTTCTGTCATCCAACGCTCCCACGCAGCTCACAGTTTAACTTTGAGCGACCTGTTGACACCAATATCTAGCGGTTGGAGTTCTTTAGTTAATCCACCCGTATTGACGTCAAGCTCTGAATTAGTTTTCTTCACTTTCGCTTTGACAGTGTTGGTGAGTGCCGTAATGCTCCGAGAATCCATCCAGCTGTGCGGCTTCGTAGCTTACCAAAGTCATAATAAGCTAAGATAAGATAAGATGAACTTTTATTAATCCCCGGAGGGAAATTCAGGAAGAATTAAGTTTCTGCCAGGAGCGGGATTTGAACCCACGCCTCCATTCGGAGGCCAGAAGTCCCTTTGCCCAGGAAGGAGTTAGCCCTTGAGTCTGGCGCCTTAGACCACTCGGCCATCCTGACAACTAAAGGTTATGTTGTCTAATAAAACATTGTGACAGATTTTTGAGCGCGCTGTACCACATAAAATTGGTTCGAGGTCAGTAAGCACAACCAGAACTGATACATAAGGCGCACTGTTGAATTTTGAGAAAATTAAAGATGACGGGACAACGTCAGTCTTGAGCCCTGATGTAAACCAGCATCGTCATGTTTCCAGAATTTTGCCGCCGACTTGGCACTGAAGTATCGGCTTGGCTCTTGCGCCGCGTCATGTTTTTCGGTTAGTCACATTTGCAGCCTTGCGCAGACGCAGCATTGCTGTAGTTCATAAATGAAAAACATAGAAATGACAAAAACATGTTTTATGGATTTATCAGCTTTAAAAGTATGTCCCTTCACACATTTATGAGACCTCAAGGATACAAAGTGCACTACACTCTGGTGAGCGACACTGAATGTGAATATAGATTTCCCTACAGAGCAGAACACAACAATTATTTTTTTTTTAGGTGGAGCTTCAAGAATCACAAACCACTGGTTTATAAAAACCCATGCAACTTCCAAGTGTGTGAGTGTAAGAGCATGCCCTATTCATGGTGGGAAAATGCCATCGCAAATGAAACAATGCAACAAAATTAATGTTTCCACATTTGCTGACCTTATTGAAGAGAAGAAACTCCTTGCTGAAGACCAAGTAATACATATTTGTGTCAGAAAGAGAGTGTCCATGGCCAGGAAGCTGCTTATTAAAACCGCCCTGTAAATCTAGCATGGACAAGTCCTGGCCTTATTACATGGCGGTTTTAATAAAGCTGTCAATTTTTCAGATTACGTCAGTGACCTCTTTTTATGTAAGCCTTTTTAATGCTCTCCTGGGACCAGTCGGGTTTATAGAGTCGGTGCCAAATCATCACACTTAATCATACACCTATAGCCTTCCCCTCAATTCTGAATTTATGATGTTTATAAACACAGTATATCACTCAAGCCTGTTTGACTGCACAAGACATCACTGCAACAGGAATAGCATCTGTCTGTTAGGAAACATGTCCGAAGGAGTGGTTTTGTTTCAGAGCCATAACTATTTGAAATAAATGGTCATCTGAATGATTTAATCATTGACTGATCCTGACATGATACAAATCTCAAATCATTTTAATCCATTTAAATTTTATATATACCATCAAAACCCCCTTCACATCAAAACCGAATAGATTACACCACAACGTGCACGCCACACAATTCATAATAGCTCTCATAACAACTTTAATGTGCTGTCAAACTAAAAACCACAAATCATAATTAAGAAGACAAATTTGGGATTGAAGCACATCCTAAATCTAGACTGCGTAACTTTGTTTTGCAAAGATCCGAACTTCACAAATGGCTTCTGTGAGAGAAATGCAGCACGATTCAGTGCGACGACAAATCAAATTTAGCACTACTAAACCAGGGACTCGACCACAGTCTATTTCTGTGGCTGTGTTACGAAAACAAGCATGTGCTCCAGAAAGCCTGCATGCTGCCAGTCAGTCACACAGTATTACAAACTACAGAGAGCAAATAAATATGTCCACGAAACTGGTGGCATGAAACAAACTGGATATACTGGGGCTGAAATACACACTGTGGTACGACACCCCCCCCCCCCGACCCCCCCTCAGTCAACCAGGCTACAGGTTTGCAACGTCTGCGACTAATCTATTGTATGTGACAAATGATGTTATGAATTTATTAGGTTTGCCGGGTGCTAAGAGAGCAGGGTTCACTCTGTGCTGCAGCTGCAGTGCTCGTTTCACAATGTGTGCTATGATGGCTAATCTATACGCATCATATTAGTTTGTGTTTTGCTTTTTATCAGCGTGTACTTTTTTTTTTTTTTTTTTTTCAAATTCTTGCTCATTTCCTGCGGCTTCTTGCAGCGGCATAAAGCAGCAGACACTAACTATACACACAAGACTAACACATAATCATGTTTTAAGCCAATATAGTAAATATGTTGATAAACATTTATTTGCACATCCAGCACAGAGAGCATTACTATCATTTATTTGGAGTCTTGTTTCTGGCCTCCTGATGAATCTAAGTGCAATATTCACCCTCTTTTAGCCCCTCTACCAACTCCTAAGGGAAACATCTGGTTCTCGGGCAGCAAAATGCTCCACTGTTTGTTAATCAGCTGGTTGCTAACTTTGTCTGTTTGTCACTTAGTACTGGACAGATTGCACTCAGTGAATTATTATTGTTTTTTTTTTATTGGTTTATATATATATATATATATATATATAAAATTATATTTGTTGTTTTTTTTTTTTGCTGAAAAGAGCAGTTTGCATCCGTAAACAATACTGGTGAGAGCAGTGAGAGTAAATCAACACCCAGTGGGCTACGTCTGGGTCTGAAAAGTGAAGCTAATACTGAAGTGGCTTCTTTCTAATATCCAGCAGGGGGCAACTCCTCTGGTTGCACAAAGAAGTCTGATTGTATAGAAGTCTATGAGAAAATGATCCTACTACTCATTTATTACCTCAGTAAACATTGTAAACATGAGTTTATGGTCTCAATCGCTAGTTTCAAGTCTTCTTCAATACAGCCTGATGTTCATTTAGTAAATTATGGTCCCATTTAGAGTCAAATAGACCATAAAGCAGGATACGCTATAGAGCAGCCTCTAGTGTCACACACACATGCAATAAACAACAGGCAAATACCAACATGGAGACAACCAAAATGCCAAACTGCAGACCAGAACCCCATGGGTGATGTGACCGTGACTACACACACTTCTTATATACTGTACAGCCTATGATCAAAACAGTAAAAGGGCTGAAAGACACGTCATAGCTGCATAAATCCAAGAGGAACTCTTCACTCACTGGCTTATTTTCTTTATTTCCTGTGCAAAACACAAGGAACTTTTCTAAATATGTTTTTCAACTAACTAGTGAGGCATTTGTGCTTGTTATAGGAAAAAGAAAAAGACACAGTGACTGAAATAAAACAAATGTCCCAGGCTGCCATCGGTGAAAGAATGGCACAGTTACTGCTTTGCAGATGGACACGTGTGCCTTATGTGCGCATAAGATAATACTGTTGGATTCTTGTCTCAAATCAGCAAACTAGGATAGGTGTGGAGGCTGCGTCAAACAATTATAACAGAGGTCATATGCTCTGTTGATGTTGATGTTGTTCATGGAGGACTGACAGACAGAAGCTGTGTAGAGTCATTGTAAATCAGTTTTTTTTTTTATTTATTTTTTATACAAATTACTCAAAATTCATGTACGCATGCACACAGGAAACTAAATAATTATTGTTGACTTCCACTGCACTTTGTCTTTTTCAGTCTTCTATTTCTGATGACATGCAGCCGGATATCTGGCTTCATCCTTGCAGAGTGGGTAAGTAGCCATGATTAATAATTACTGATTGACTGCACCAACATCCTTGTCATTGCTACCTTGTGAGCTTAGAAAGATCTAGCAAATACACAGATACAGATGTCTGCTTTTTTTTTTTTATAATTTTATTACATTTTATTATTAAGAAAGACTCGTTATGACTTTGACCTGAAGCAAATAGGAACCTGTCAGGGCTATGAAATTCAAAAATGAAGGAGAAGAAGACACACTTTACTGATCCCCTGAGGGGAAATTCATTTTTTTTCACTCTGTAGTTATTTTCTACACAGTAGACACAGACCAAAAATCCATACATGCACAAACAGGACCTATATACATGCATTAAGGGAGAGATGTGAGGGCGAGAGGCAAACTGGCACCTCTACCAGTTCACACTCAGTATTTGGTCCATACGGGGATTTGAACCGGTAACCCTCCAGTTCCCAAGCAAGGTCCCTTCGGACGGAGCTACTGCCGCCCCCAGAAGAGAACTGGGATGATTGTAAGAAAGTGTAGTAAGTAGTTTATATCATAAAAGATCGATATTTGAGGTCCATGTATCAATACGATATTGCCACATAAAATATTGCAATAGGGGTGGGAAAAAAATGGATTCACCCCTGTATTGTGATATTTCTTTTCACGATTTTGAAATTGATTTTATATGCCAGAATCGATAAATTTGCTTCATTTGAGTCAAAACCTCTGCAAGGACTTTGTCAGCACTTTGGCTCATTATTTGTTTACATAAATGTCTTGACTGTCTTAAATATGAGACCAAATAAAGCTAGTATGCCGGAGACATATTCCTTCACCTATAGTTCAGATGCCAGAGTCCACAGCTGTGGTAAAAACCTGGCAAGTGGCTACATTTTGCTGCTGCAGTTAAACAAGCTGCAGCAAAGCCATGGCAGGAAATTACGATTGCACGGCCAATAGTGACTACAACAGAAGCTGGCAAAGCAGCAGTCAAAGGCAAAACTTGAATGTTTCAAACCAGAAAACAGTGCAGTGCTGACAGAGCCCAAACGTCCCACGCAATTTCCAGCTAATCATTCTTCATGGTTAAGCTCATATCTACATCTGACCCCCTGTCAAACCCCCACGGGAGCTGAAGCTGTTAATACAGTCATACGACGGCACCGGGCTCCAAAATACATGACATTTTGGAAGACACAGACTAATTGGTAAATTGAAAAATGATTCCCGTCTCTGGTTGGGAAACTAATCTGGCCTTATTAATCGTGTGATTAATGAGACCAACACAGTGACTATCAGGAAAAAGAAAAGGAGATGCTTCAGACTTTTCTCTCATGCACAGTCAATTAGTATCTAAATTGCTTTTGATTTATCTTCAGCCACAGCAAAGGAAGAAATTAGCTAGCCTTGCCTTTTGTAAAGACGAAAATTAATCATAACAAAACTCGAGCTGCTGTCCTAATCAAAAAAAGGTACAGAGTTTTTAACAAAGTCACAACTTATACAAGCAGAGTGAGGGGTATCACAAACTGCTATTTTACTTTCCAAAAGCAGTCGTTCAACAGATGGTGGAGTTCTTGGGTTTTGTTCACACTTGGCATAAAAGGGGCTTTATGAACTGTAAACTAGGGATGTCACAAGAACCATTACTTTGCGAGAAAGTCAACGCCACAATCCTGAAAACGTGACAGGATGCGTTTTTCTACAGTACTGCAGGTATCATAGCTTACACATGAGGATTGAGACTAACAGCGCCTAAAATCCTATCAAATCATCAGGACACCCGTCACTCTGGCAGGCAGGGAAAATGCTAGTGTCTACAACAGAGAAGTGTAGTTGTTCGCTTTCTCTGCATCTCATGCCTCCGTGACTATCAATGCCATTGCCTTATTGATACTTACTGACAGTTACGCGTGCTAAATAACACATATGCATGCTGTATCGTTCAGTTTGTTTTGGACTGGAGCGCTCCAAAGTGTGGCGCTAATAAACCTGAGAGGACGCGCTCTGTTTTTCCCTGATAATGAGACACTGTGAACAACAAATCTGTGTTAAAATCAGCAGGAGGAGAGTTAGTAATGTTACTTGTTAGTAGCAGGTGGGCAGCACAGTCCTGCATAGCTAACGTTGACAGAGAAGACATTGAGTTGTTAGTATCAGACATTCACAGTCTGCTCAGCAAAATGACCACTGTGTGAAGGTAAATTACGTTATCATGATGTGTTCAAATGTAATCTTGTAAAATTACGTTTTTGGCAAGAAACTTGGATGAATCCAGCTGTTTGAAGGAGATGTTTTCACATCAGTATACGTAAATTCATATTAGAGACAGAATTATGACCTGTTTAACTTCCTCACACTAACTCAAAGTGTTTATTGTTTTGTATTCTACCACGGTATCAAATTGGGTATTGACGGATTTCACTGGTATTGGTATCAACTGGCGGGCTACACGGTGGTGCAGTGGTTAGCGCTGTCGCCTCACAGCAAGAGGGTCGCAAGTTCGATTCCGACTTGGGACTCTTCTGTGTGGAGTTTGCGTGTTCGCGTGTGTTTTCTCCGAGTACTCCGGCTTCCTCCCACAGTCCAAAGACATGCTGTTGAGGTTAATTGATGACTCTAAATGTCCCGTAAGTGTGGATGTGAGTGTGAATGGTTGTCTATCTCTATGTGCCCTGCGATGGACTGGCGACCTGTCCAGGGTGAACCCCGCCTTCGCCCAATGCCAGCTGGGATCGGCTCCAGCCCCCCCGCGACCCCTAACGGGATAAGCGGTTGACGATGGATGGATGGTATCGACTGGTGTCATGACATCCCTGCTAAGAGTGAACACAACCAAAGGCCCTGTTCAGGTCTGGTCTTAACAAGCGTCCTGAGTCATCGGATCATAAGTGGACAGCTCTAAACACAAGGGTGAACGCATCTAAGATTTTGAGATCCGATCACTCGGACCACATTCAGAGGACGTCTGGGCCACATTCTTTTAGCAGCATGTACACTAACGTGTCCTGGGCCCCATCAAGGACCACCGACTCAACTTATATCCCGCTGGGATCCGCAGGATCACTACTCTCCTCATGTGAATAGACAGGCAGAAATGAAAGCTTGTCTGCCTTGTATAATGGAAACAGCCTCTGTGCTCTACTGTTTTCAGTTGGTACAACTGTATTTTATTTAAAAATACTGTATCTATAGGCTGTTCCGCTTGGTCTCTCTCGTCTCCGGTTCTCTGAAGCTCTGTACCCTGCTGTTGCCTGGCAAAGGTGCAAAAGTCGCCCATAACCTTATATTTTTATGTTAATAAAATGCACATAAATTCATGAATATGTAGGATAATACTACTGACATTCATGTAATAGTACGTCACATCGTCTGCTGTGTTAGTTTACTACGTGTTTATTTGCATATAGAGCGGGGAAGTGAGATCTGATCACAAGTGGTCACTGGAGACGCATGTGGAGATGGCTTCTGATGCCTTAAAGCTGTCCACTTGTGATCTGATCACTCAGGACACTTTGTAATACCAGGTCTGAACAGGGCCAAAGACACATGAAGGATGCACTGGACTCCAGCTGTGTGTAATTGATTGTTGCGTAATCAACTGTGCTCATTACAATTGATTGAAAAGCTATCCATTCACTAACAGTACCTAGCCATGGTAGCTCAGGCATTATTCTCCCCAGAAACAGCCTAATCCTATACCTAAGCTTTGGGATGAGAGGGCCCGCATCAGATATAAATAGGCCCAATGGATGCAGGTCTGGTCGCCACCAAATGCTCAAATGCAAGCACGCCTCTCAAGTCCATCTCCAACATTGGTTACCGGTTTCATCCATCAGGACAAGGTCTCTCTTTCCCAAAGATGCTGACAAAGATGAAACCAATTTGCCTCTAGACACAGCACCATGACCTATTCCTCTGACAACACAGCTCTACAGGTCCAAGGCACACTCAAATTCCCCAAATTGTCTTGGCAAATATCAAAGAGGTGGATGTAATAGCACTTGTCCAATATACGGGGGTCAAGTTTGTGCAAAACGTCTCTCCCTCTGACAAAATAATTGTGAAGCACAACACTGAATTAGAAAAACATGCTCTTGAGAAACAACAGTGCAGTAGCAAATAGTGAATGAACACACCACCAAAACAGGGAACATTCAGTGAATTGCTAAGCTATTACCGCAATTGAAATCATTTACTGAGGCATTTACAATTAGTGGAATTAAGCAATTTCCTTGAAATTCTCAGTAAACCTCCACTGTGATGTTACTGCCACGCAGAGCCACGAAAGGCTGTATTATGAGCAGAACTCTGACTAAAACATAAACCCTTTATTTAAAAGTGCAATTACTGAAATATGGACCATTCTAAAAATATTTGATGAAAAAAAAACAAGACCGGTATTCAATATATTAACAAAAGTTAACCAACAGGCGCACACACGCCTTTCAATCAGTGGTCCTCAGTGGTCTTTGTCTCATTGTACTTCCATGTAAACCAGCAGTCTGCTCTGGAAGCAGCCCTGAAAACCTGTTAATTTACTTTTTAATACCTGGTGGGAAAGTAGTAGCTACACCTGAAATTAGAAAACTGTGTACCACAGGTAGGGGTGTATCTACACACCAACAACATGCATCGTATCCTCATACAACGACTGGTATGATTTCAAGCGAAAACTACTTAGTTAGGTTTAGGAAACGTTTGGATTAAAATACCATGAAAAGTGGCGGTTAAAATAACTGCAGAAGTGGTGTAACTTAACACTGATGTCCTGAGCGAAAGTCTGGTGTTTTCTTTGACCCACCCATCCACCCCAACCTCCTCCCAATGCAGCGTTTGTCTCTCGTTATACTTCCTGGTGTCATGATTATGTGAATTACATACAAATTGTGGAATATATACAAATTACAGTGCATGACTTTTCCGTATGTACAGCTGCAAAAGGTGTATGAAACAGGATGCCTGCACTGTAGCTGGACAAATATCAGTCCTCATTTTTAGTTTGCTACTGATAGCAAAGTGTTTGTATGTTGTTGTTTCCTTTCTTCTTTTTAAACTAAATAGATTGTAGTGCTGAAAATGCAAAATTCTCTTTAAAAAGTGCAGCAAACATTAACACTACTAAAATATACTAGTTGATAGCAACTGCATACGGTAGGCTTAGAGTTGGACAATAAGCATACTGAAAATCTTTGACATATTAACACAACAACATAAAATTACTACTGCTCTGGCTTATTCATAAATTATTCACTACAAATTTTATCTGTGTTGTAAATAGCTGTGAGTCCAAACTGCAATAAATAACTGAAGAGGTGGTTCTTCGTGAATGGGTATTTTTACTTCTTCTTTTGCTTATGGCGGCCAAATAAACCAGAATAATTGGCAGTGCGGTCCATTAACATTGCCCAAACCCACAGTAGAGCAGCTTAGAGATGCAAACTGCACACCACTTCATAAATGTAACTATAGCCAAGTGCGTTTCTAAAGACCATTTCATGAGCCTTTTGCTCTACAAAGCCATTGACAACGTGCCCCACTGGCCCAACGTCTTGGCTTGTTGATTCTACCAATGTGGCCAATCCACTCAGCCTGCTCTGTCCTGCGGCGACCCTCAAATAAAGCTTCAATACCCGTTTGTTACCAGTGCCAACACTTACATTACATCTTCTTTCTCAGCAGCAGAAACTGGTATTTGTATCTCTTGGGGGCGGCAGTAGCTCAGTCTGTAGGGAGTTGGCTTGGGAACCGGAGGGTCACCGGTTCAAGTCCCGCCATGGACCAAGAACTGAGTGTGAACTGGTAGCTGGAGAGGTGCCAGTTTACCTCGTGGGCACTGCCGAGGTGCCCCTGAGCAAGGCACCAAACCCCCAACTGCTCGGGGCGCTTGTCAGGAGCAGCCCCATCACTCTGACATCTCTCCATTGTTGCATGTTTGTGCATGTGTGTGTTCGGGTCTGCATGTACCGTGTATAAGTTAACAACAGAGTGAAAAAATTGAATTTCCCCTCATGGGACTAATAAAGGACTATCTTCTTCTTATTATTATTTACTGTTGTTTATCTTTCATCACAAAATTACTTTCTAGGGCTGTAAAAGTTAACGTCATAGTAATGCAAATATGTTTTAATGCTACTAATTTCTTTAATGCATAAATGCAAATGATATTTCAAAGACTGTAGCGGGTTTTAAATCTAGAGTGGTGATCCTGGTATCCTACGAAACTAAAAAAACAAATCCATTGGTACCAACCATGTTATAACAGCTTGTTGCAAAGGAGGTTTAATAACGCTGCAAACTTACACTAAATTTTGGTGAGGAAAAACTGTCATGGTCATTTTCAAAGGGGCCTGACCTCTGACCTTAAGATATGTGAAAGAAAATGGGTCCTATCAGTACCCACGAGTCTCCCCAAGTCATAGTCAAGTCAGCACACTGACACACTGACAGCTTTTGTTGCCTGTTGGGCTGCAGCTTGCAATGTTATGATTTGAGCATATTTTTTATGCTAAATGCAGTACTTGTGAGGGTTGGTAATATTTGTCATTGCTTTGTGTTGTTAATTGATTTCCAATAATGAATATATATATATATATATTTTTTTTTTTCTTGCATAAAACAGCATAGCAGCATATTTAACCACTCCTGCGTTGATAAAAGTATTAAATAATTGACAAATCTCCCTTTAATGTACATTTTGAACCGATAAAAATGTACAATTACTTAGCGATTAAACTATAAATTTAAACTATACATTTTACCTCCCTGAATATTTCCTAATAGGGCTGCACAATTTTGAGAAAACATGTAATTATTATGTTGACTGATATTGCAACTGTGAAATGATTTGCGATATAATAGGGAATGATATAATTATTCTCATTTTCACTGGTAAGCATATCAAAATGATTATGGTGTGATTTGTATTTGGATCTGTACCAAATAAAGATGTTTTCTTAAATCTGAAGAATATGACGTGTAGGTCAGGACATCTCTGCAGCACACCAATATTTAACTTGAAATGGTATTTTGACACACATTTCACCTTGAACAAATATTGTGCCTCCTGGAAAACGCAGTAGGCCATATTGCAATAAAATTTGGATTAATTGTGCAGCCCTACCCTGCAATGGCCTGTCTTCACACAGGGATCAGCATGTATCCCATTGAACTTTCTGCTCTTGATCTTTAATTCTATTGACTATTTGTCTAGGAACCTCAATGTTAGGCTTAGTGAAAACAGATAATGCAAAGAGATCTTGACAGAGGTGAACCATGAAGACAGCAGCATTCAGATGTAACTGCAACATGCGCTGCTTACATAAGGTGACTGTGGCAGGCGCTTTAAAGATGTGAGATCAGAAAGCAGGCAGGCCAAACGCCCTTGAATCAACTCGAAACATGAACCGTCTCAGAGGGGAAAAAAAATAGTGGCGAAGGAGAAGAATTGATTCAGCCGTGTCTTACATCAGATATTGATTACTGTGAGAACAATGGAGTGTGTGACATTGACAGCTCATTCAAATGAAGCACACATAAAAGGTTTCACTGTCTCAGTTAATTAACTCTCTACACATGCAGGTCATCGTACACCACGTTTATTGTGTTTTTATTTAGTTTAATATCAATTTGAAGTTGTGTGATTTAATTCTTATTTCCTTTCCCACTATGACAACCTTAACCTTCGGAGTCCGTGCTGCATTTTATGGGCTAATTGTTGCAAACCTTTCTTTAATTTCAAAGTGATTGTTTCCATAGCAGGACTGGAACGTCCTGTGAATCTACAAAACAAAAGGACTACGACCACGTTGAAACAGTCACCACTCAGCCATAGTTAGTCTCAATACAAGACTGAATGCATGCTCTTTTCATAGAGCAGTTTCCGTGTGATCCATCTCCGTAATCACAGTTCTAGTTGCACATGCAGTGATTTAGTGGAGAGCAAAACACTATGTGTTGTCACAAGCACATATAGGTACCTGACTGAAATTGGAATGTGCTGCAGGCCATGAAATTACAGTGTGACAGTGATCTAATGACAAACAAGAGAGGTGTAACCTGCATATACTTAAATCTATTGACAGAAGTGTTCTTCTTGTGACTTATATTTCTTCCAAAGTGCAGTTTATTCCCTCACAAGAGCTTTGTTCGAGTAGCGTTGAAGCACTGCTCTGAATCTTTGACTGTGTGAAAAATGAAACCCCTCTTGTAGCCATCATGTGGTCAGCCATACTGCTGTCATTCTCTTTTTTTCTGAACACACAGCAAGTATTTCAGAGATCCAGCCATTTGTTTTGTGTAGGTGGCCGTGCTGATGTAGCTAAAGGTTATACTCGTCCATCTTTTTTTTTTTTTTTCTGAGAGTGCCAAGATCGATGACTCAGTGCTGAGTTACAGTCAAAATGATGGTCTGAGTGCTTTGTCAAATAATCCCTATAATCCGTGACAGCTCTTTTTTGGGGGGTTAAAACACCCATTTCTGTGTCCGTGATCACAACAATCCCTGCTATCACAGAATATCTGGTCTTAGCGCCCCCGTCATGGCAAAACAGCTAAAGATGCTCAAGAGATATGAGGCTGGATGGGAGAGGAGGATTTTGATCTCTGCTGTTTGCATCTGGGGAAGAGCAGCTCAGACATGGGTCTGAAAAATATATAAGACATACAAACAAACACGCAGAAAAATAAATACTTAGCAGATGAGGCTGGCATTAGCCCATATTTTTCTTATTACCTTCAAATCCCAAAAAAAGATCAAGACCAACAATGCGTTAGTCTGTCTTTCAATATTTTGTGACTTTGCTATCCTAACTGTGTTACTCAACCCTGAGCCCATCTGTTCCTACAGAAGTCAGAGTACAACCACCTCACAAATACAACATATTTCTCAATGAAGACTAAATTGGAAATTCAATAAATGAAAGTATTAAGGGTTTGGCATCACCAGAGGCCCCACAATACAATATTATCTAAGGGTGAGCCAAAAAAATCAGTTCACCCATGTATCATGACTTTTTTCTTCTTTACGGTTCTGAAATCAATTTTTTTATGCCATAATCAATATAATTGTTTCGTTTCAGTCTATGCAGAGGCAGAAGGAAGTTATGGCTTTTATTGTTGTAGCCTGAGTAACGTGACGTCAAATCTGTCTGAAAAAAACAAACAAAACAAAAGCTAAATAGAGGAAGCAGAAAACGGCAGAGGGTCTGCGGAGATACGACCTGCATCCTATTACAATACTTAAGTCATGATGCACAACACTATATGGCACTATTTTCTTAACTTGCTAAGAATTGTAAGGTAGCTTTGTCGAGCTAAGTGTGTTCAGTGTTGGCTGATTCGGTGGAGCGGATTTAACTTTGGCTTGGCCGTCAACACCATCTCTGGATGGTGGCGTGTGAGGTGAGCCCTCATATTTACGGTATTCCCAGAGTACTTTATTTCCATACAATACTCCGGGCAAATTGCATGCGTCATATCCATGTCCTTCTTCAGCTCCTTGTTAAAAAATAAACAAAATAAGTCCAGACATTTGAATTAAACATTGATGGCTTATTTCTCCATCTTTGTTCTGACTAACTTCCAATCTCACTGACTTTACTATGATAGAAAAACTCCCTAGTGGACTGAAAAAGCAACTATCAACTGATTTGTATTTGCAATATTAATAGTTTAAACATAAAATAAAATAAATTGATACTTGACGTCTGTGTATCGATATAATATCGCAGCAATGCTGCAAAAACTGCTGTACTGATTTTTCTCCCAGCCCTAGAAGTTATACACAGTGGAAATACATATATTTTAAAATTCTACTGAGTACACTATATCTGAATATGCAGTTTTTGTACCGTATTTTCCGGACTATAAGGCACAATCCTTTAATTTTCTCAAAAGTCGACAGTGCGCCTTATAATCCAGTGCACCTTATATATGAATTCTGGCTGTGCTTACTGACCTCTTCGAACCAATTTTATGTGGTACAGGGTGCTCAAAAATCTATCAAAATGTTTTATTATGAGTTTGGTAAGCTTCGAAGCCCCACCGCTGGATGGATTGTAGGAGCATTATGGTAACAGTAGTCAGGCGCCTGGCGGAGTAATACATACTGACAGTAGTCCGGCTCCTAGCGGAGTAATACGTATTGTTACTGTGCTTCGACATATAGGCACCGTAACATTATCATAATAAGGAGCCCAAAATGGCACCTGTGAAGAGAACATGCTTATGAAGCAGATTTCAAGCTTAAGGCTATCAGTCACGCAGCAGAACATGGGAAAAGAGCAGCGGCGAAAGAATTTAATATTAATGAATCAATGGTACGGAAGTGGAGGAAGCAAGAAGATGACCACCGCCATGTAAAGAAGACCAAACACAGTTTCCGAGGGAACAAAGTGAGATGGCCACAGTTAGAGGACAAAATTGAACAGTGGGTTATTCAACAGAGAGCAGCAGGTAGAAGCGTCTCTACAGTTTCTATTCGACTCAAGGCAGCAGCGGTAGCGTTTGACATGAAAATCAGCGACTTTCGAGGAGGTCCTTCTTGGTGCTTTTGTTTTATGAAAAGGTGTAATCTCTCCATACGCACAAAAACTACCATCTCGCAGCAACTGCCAAAGGATTACGAAGAAAAGCTAGTCAATTTTCGCACCTACTGCAAGGGCAAGATCACTGAGTGAGTGGCTGAGAGAAATCAAGACACCGAACGGCTTTTTTCCGCAACTCTCCGACACTGTCAAAACAAAAGTGAAGAAAACTAATTCGGAGCTTGCCGTCATTCCAGGTGGATTAACTAAAGAACTACAGCCGTATAGTGCGTCCACAATAGTGCGCCTTATAATCCGGTACGCCTTATGGTCCGGAAAATATGGTACTGTTTTTCTGTGATTACAAACTATAAAGTAGATCCACTGTCCAATATAAAGAAATATGTAGCCCTACCATAAAAATTCAAAATGTAAAAAAATGTAAGCTGCCATTATTCACAAACTAACTGGCAACTACAGTATTTTAATGCACAGACCAAATTTAAATCTATGGTATTTATCTTCTCTTGCATTAGTAATGTTGGAAAAAACAGCACTTAAATAGCCATGTAACTTTAATAATAATCAGTTGACAAACACAAAAATAATGATTTAATTGAAGTAAGACAAGCACTTAAATTATGCATGTGAGTTTAACTCAGCCATAGTTGCTGCTTGATGATGAGTTTGTTCTTCTGCTCCTGGGATGAGCAATGGGTTGTTTTTTTTGTAATATATAGGTGTATTTTCAGGAACATTTCAGTGCATGCCCTGCCATAAACAGGAAACAGGAAAGCCCTTCTCTCAATAAAAGTTACGAGTTGCTGCCCTCAACATACCAGCAATATACCTTGAGTTTGCACGTTAAATGCCCGACATTAGGAAGACACCTTCTAAACTTTCAAAAATAAACCACAACATAAAAGTGAGACGGCCGATTCCTGATCCAAATGATGGTATTGTGCAATACGTGGTAATGAAGAGGAACATCCAGCAGCTTAAATATCTTACACTTCACAGAAATATAGACCATCTATTACAGTCAAGATAATCATCCTTGATATATTTGAGCTTATGTGACATTCATGTTACAACAAGATGCCATACGCAACGATCTGATTTTCCCTCTTTTAGTATCAATCATTGCGTGTTCATTTGTGTGTTTGAAAAATGTGGCAGATAGCACTTAGGAGACAGACTGTTTTGTTTTTTTTTACATGGCTTCTTTGACTTTGGGCTTATCTGCGGGTGTTCTATAGCTCAAAACACAATTCTGTTGTTTGAAAAAGGTTCATTAGTCAATTAGGTTGTTTTGGGGCATTAATCTACATCACTCTCGCCAAGCAAATGGTCTCTCTCGCTCTGTGGGGGCGTATTGGTGCCAGAATACTTGGAAAGATGATTTAATTTTTTCCATTTGACTGCCAGCCTGCAACAATGTCACTTTAATTGATTGAATCTATTCTGAATTGCTAACTCGATTGAAAACAATGTGTGCAGTGCAGCTGAACAGATCTTGAAACCAGATAGAAGGCTTGTGGCATCCCCTCATTTCCTGTGGGATCATGTTCTGTCACAGTATTTAGTCTGCCGATGATGCTTCCCCTTCTCGTCTACCTCACACTGGCTAAAAGGCTGCCATGACCTTTGCGGGTGTTATCAGTCAGGCCCTTACAGCTCAAGCTCATTTCTTCATGATATGGTCCAGAGGAAGGAACAAAAAGAAACTTATATCATATATAATATTTTTCTCTTGTTAAACAGTATGTAACTGTCAGTGAAGCACAACCGTGTGCCATTCACATGTCGGCTTTTCAGCTGACAATTTTTCTACTAAAATGTAATAGTAGGGGTGTAATGATGCATCAGTCTGGGTCAATACACCTTTCAAATGTGCTAATTTTGAGGCGTACCCTCTTTAACCAATTATTGCCCGTTAAGAGATCAGCCTCATATGTAGCGGTGTGCCAGCTTTAGTTTATGAGCACAACAGACAACTGAGTCAACAGTTCACCATCAGGAGAGCTACTGTAGCAGCCACGGTGCTAAGTGTAGGAGACATGCAGCCACTTTCCAAGAAAAAGTCTCCACCACACATTTGGTTTAGTTTAGTAGGGTGTCAGCTGTGCGTCTGCCCAGATTAACAATAGCGACTGTCTGTCAAACAGTGTGGTTATGCTACATTAGCAGCTGCTAGCTGCTAGCGTTGCCGGTGGCTTTGTGCAGCTGTAGCGTAACTTCAGCAAGTTTCCAACAGACTGTGTGTGTGTGTGTGTGTGTGTGTGTGTGTGTGTGTGTGTGTGTGTGTGTGTGTGTGAAGAGGGGGGCGTCAGTGTCAGTGAGTAAATGCTATGAGGCTACAAGCTACAACTCCTCAGCCAGTAGTCCCAAGCCAACTTCCTGTATCTGCTCCGGCTCTCTCTTAAGATGGATCAGCTTTTGACGAGCCGCTCCTCTGCCTTTTTTTCAGCTTTTTAATTAATTATTACTATTTTTTTTAAACTGTTTAACCGATAGCTTTAACTGGATAAAATGCTTAACGTTGGTTATCAGTTAAACAGTTAATTATTAACATCCCTGGGGCCTTTATTTTGAAATTCCCATGGCACATCTGTGTCACCACTTCTATCCAAGTGCACCTTCTATACAGAGTCCAGTAATACAACTGACAAATCTTATATTACTTTCTTATTGTCAGTTTATATTAATGTAACTAATTGTGTTAAACAGGAATATGATATTGTCTCATATTGATCGCAGGCCCCTGAATTGAATCAAATCAAAATCATAGCATGTCATACTGTATATTGTACTATTGTCCATTGTGATGAAACATGTTATTTTCACCCCTATTAAATTCTGTGAAGTGCTATGGAAAAAAACTACACCAGTAACTTTGTAGGACTGTCCTGAAAACCAGTTTTTGGGATTTGAGGCTCTGGTGAGAAATATCTGAAAGCATTCGAAGCTTCAGGACAGTGCTGCTGCCGCACTACTGTACACACACACACACACACACACACACACACACACACACACACACACACACACACACACACATACAAACACACACACAATAAAAAGTGTCCATCTGAGGCTAACTATTAATAATTAATTTTGAATGTGGATAATGATTAATGTTGTGGGATTATTCCATATTTCATTTCCTATTTTGGGATTTATACAATGTTATTACATACTTGCATATACATATATACAAAAACAACAAAAAACAAAGCATTTGAATACTGATTTGAAGGTCGATTACAATGGTAACAGTCGAACCTTCGAAGTATCCAGGTCAGTATGTGTTCTTTTATCTCAAGAATCAGCGATCATTAAGAATGAATATTAACAACACAGATCATGTCATGAGTTAAAAGTAATGCTGCTTTTGCTGCTGAAGCCAGAGATGATCATTCAAGTGAGAAGTAGGGTGTAGTGTAACTGTGTTGGCTGAATAAAAAGTTCTGAAGAGAGGAATCCTTGACCAAAGAGTTGAATAATGAATAAATTATTGGAAAAGTTGTTCTCACAGTGCAGACTTGCTGCTTGTCATTGGTGCGCCGCAGATGAGCACCAAAAACTTCCTCAACAAAGTTCTCATGATCCCCAAGGCAACAGTGATGAATATGAGTTCACTATAGGCTATACTCAACCAATCCCTTTTGGGAATCATGATTTTAGAAAAAAAATATCTGAAAATGCAATTAAAACCGTATATATAACGAGGAATTTCATTAATTTTTGATGGCAAACTACACAGCTTTTATTAGAGGCCCTCTGGGGTAGGCAACTAGTTGCATTACAATTCTTGGTACGTATCACTAACTTCATATTTACATAATTTGGGTACAGACTTCAGCAATTGAAGTAGTTAATGTGGTCATTGACGTCAGTTTCTCCAGTTGGAAAAACAACACAGCCAATCAGAGCTTTGTATATGTAATTAGGAGTCAGAATTGTTCTGATACTGATACGAGTAACCGAAATTTGTCCAATACTGCCCAAAATGTGGTATCAACGAGTATACCAGCCTATGTACCGATTCAATACTATAATTCATTAACCCAGAGAAAAATCAACTTGTTTAACCAAATATTGATTCTTCTTCACCCCTCTAAAACGGTAGCCTTCACTGTGCTGCCACCCCGGATGTATCACTGTCTACTGTTTTATAGCAGCGAAGAAGAACCGACTGAAGGGTGTTTGCCATGTGATGACAGCAAACAACAACAGCGCAGTGCTAGTGGAGCAGGTAATGGTAGTCAAAGCGAGGAAAATGTCAGCCACTTGGCAATATTTCACAATGGAAAATCCAACAAGTAAAACGTCGATTTGAACTGTATGTAAGGCCTCTGTTTTGTGGAGTGGCGCAAACGTTGCCAATTTCAGAAGCATCAGGTGAAAAAGCTCGATGACTCCGCTAAAGAAAAGGCAGGAAAAACAAAAAACAAAAACGCAGCAGCAAACTTTGGAAACCACTTTCCAACGACTAGATGAATTCCACAATTCATGTATTTGTTCATGTTTTACAGTATAAAAGGTTTAACCTGAGCTAGGCCATACATAGTAAGTAATATAGTAACCATATCAATTCCATACATGATCAGTAGTAAACAGCTGTTAAATAATAATAACAACAATAACAACTTTTCATCACACTGGTAAAATGGTATAGGAAAGGAAAAATGGTATCGGAATATCTCTATTAGGAATGGAGACGTGAACTTCCTGTCAGGGTCTAAAATAAGCACCCGCCAAATACAGCTAAATCCTCAGTCCATCTGCCATGTTGGCGGACAACAGAATGATATCTTTAGTAAGGTTAGTGTATGATTGGTTAAAGCTACACGCTCACTCATGACTGTGTCAGCTTCACTAGCTACCTAACCTGGCAATCCTGTCAGAAGGAATAGCTCGGTGCATATCGAATGTGTGGTCGAGCGAGACGGAGTGACGGACGGCGGATCCGCTCACGCTGAGTGCTCTCCTGTGATTCCCGACCACAGAGAACCACAGAACCAAGACTTTTAGCGGTGCCACAGTGGCAGGCAGTGAAAGAGCTCATTTCAGACAACAGCCAAAAGAAAGGCGATAGAATCACTGACCCAACAACGGCAACAAGCATGGACGATATACAGCACCACAATACAGGTTGGTGTAAGTCACATATATCTTCAGTCAGCATAGCATATTTATTTGATTGGAAATTATTATCATTATATTATTAATAATTATTTGATTATTGATTGGAAAATACTGACTGCTCAGTAAGGGCATATCACAGCCCCTGACACTGCCTGACAGTTACCAGTTCAATTTTCTGTGAAAAAAATTTAAATTATACTGATACTGATCCTACTTTTGACATGAAAAAGCAGGATCAAACATTGCATTTATTTAGTGTCTCCTTAAGTAGATTATGACCTACTTTACACCATATTGTCTTTGGGCTTGTTGTCATCTGCAAAATGTTCAGAAAATTCAGGGCTTTCATTTGTAGATCTGTGTCTTCTAAAGATCTGGTTGTTTTCTTACCACACTGACATTGGATGAGAAGCATCAAACTGTGGCTGTAGGTGATACTGCCCTAAATCTTGTATGATCGCATGATGTGAATTCTGTTTAATAATCATTTGTGTACATGCATAGTAGGGATGTCACAGTAACCAGTGCTTTGGTACCCAGCTGATGTCAAAATTTGAAAATGTAACAGTATTTGTTTTTCTTTGTAGGTACTGCATGTTACTGCATGGTACCGGTGGGACTCAAAACTAACGGCATCTAAAAATTAGTAATCAGTAAACTCACTATCAATATGTCCAAGGGACGTACCCTATTTTTTCACTGATAATGCCGCATTGTGACTAACAAATCTGTGTTGAAATCGGCAGAAGGAAAGTTAGTTAATATTAGCTGTTAGCGCAGTGCTGCGGAGCTAACACATTAAGGTGCTAAATTTGATAGTAAGAGCATTAATACAGCAGCAAACTACTAGAGTCTATGTACAGATATAGAGGAGTAATGTCTACCTGAGCAGAGAATGAAGTCACTCTCCATCTGTGTGTGCCGTAATCTGAGCTTTTCTCTGCTTTATTGATTGCTGGGCCGGCCACACATGCTCTCAGTGCATGCTCATGCATGCGAGTGTGCCCCACTAGCTAGCTAATGGCCGCCGCTCTGCACTGCTCTCATACAGAGGTTACAGCTCATAATGCCATGATGAATAAAGTGCCATCGTGGAACCGCAGCGTGGACTTTCACTGGTATTGGTGAGGACTATTACATTTATAGTATCTTAGCATTCCTAATGCACAGCATTCACAGCTTCTCTGTAGTGTGGGTAACAACCTAACACTGGCTTTGTGTATTAACAATCTGACTCACACAGAAAGAGTTTCCCCATTTTGAGAAAAGTCACTCAAGAGGCTCGAAACACATTAAGGTTCAATTCAGTTTATTTGACAAAGCTGTTCTATTAATTCACTGATCGCATCTCTCAAATTAATGTTTGACTATAGACTCAAGTCTAAAGGCAGGCATGATGATAAACCTGTGTTCAAACAGTCTCAGAGTCAAAAAATAACTCAACTGATGACAAACCTTCAGGTCCCAGGGGCTCTAGCCTGTCCCATGCATCTCAATTAAAAGCAGTATCTGTTAGCTGAGGTGATTAAGGCTTTGCTTGTCACATCACCAGAAAAAGGGGCGGATTAAAGCAATTAGAAGTCATCACTCTGAACATTGCACTTTTGTATTCACAAGCTTAGAGAAAAAGCTCCGGGCATTTATTCAACCAGGATCGGCCTGAAATCACGACTGTGATGACAGTGATGCATTCATTATGGTAGATTATATTGGGCAGAAGGCCAAGGGCTCTCTCCACCCGCCCTTAAGGCTGGCAGATGTATTGTCAGTATACAGAGCATTGTACGACTGGCCGATATGGACCTGTGCATCCCACAAGCACGTCAGACCTCGCTGTATTTCTGTTGTGCTGCATTTTATTCCAGGACCCATGAGCTCCTGCGATGGGTGGATCAGGATGGGTGGATGCGGTTAGTGTTGGCAGGAGCAACAGTGTTGAATGCTAATTGTTTTGAAGGGCACAGGATTCATTGGTTGTTATGGTAACAAGAGACTGTGCACAGGAGTGCAGTGGAGACATTGTGAATGAATGACAGAAAGATAGACAGATGGATAGAGAGATAATCAGAGAGACAGAGAGAGAGAAAGACAGACAGACGGATAGATAGATAGATAAACGGGTACATTGATGTTATACATAGACAGACAGACATACAGCCAGACAGGCAGACAGAGGAAGAGACAGAGAGATCTGTCAGACCCACACTGCTGTGAACTATATTTAATTCTCTCTATGCCCAAGATACACTACCCTCGTGTCTGAAGTGGTGGTGGGAAAGCTGTGTTTGGTTTGCAATTTATAAAAGAGATTGGGAAAAAAAAAGATCAAAAACTTATTGAACAGGGAAGACTTTTAACAAAAGACTACAAAAATGGGCCTTTGATTCTGTTATTTCTGCAACGAGAGCTTGCCCTAGAGATCACCCAGGTCTACAGTGGTTGAATAAGCATCTTACAAGTATGGTAACGCAAAATCAATAAGTAAGATAGCATTCGGTTTTAATAATACCACTAGATATGGCTCACAAACCAATACAAACTATGTTATGGACTCCTTAAGGAAAGGTGAACACGCAGCACTCAATGGACAGCTATTCATTATTTCAGTCAAGGCTAAATGTTTAGTGTTATCGAAGTAGAAAAAGGAACCTTTAACATCTAAATCCACAATTATGTGAGGAAGTTGCTCAAGAGTAAAGCAAATAAAATGAAGAGAACATAATGGGGGGGGGCTCTATGAATGTAGGCTTTAATGGTCTGAAAAGATTAAGAGGTCAATGCTGCTATATAAACTTGAAACTTGTGATTCTTATGAGAAGCTAATTTGTAATTGCTGGAATCTCTTAGCATGTTGTCATCTCTCCAGCAACACATGCTCAGTAATATAAAGCACTATAAGCTGAATATGGTCACCATTTTCTAGCGCTAGCAATGCTTACATATTATATGGAGGCTAACTGATGACTCTTACTGGGTGTATATGGTATATCAATAGTGTGTATATAGATTAGGGATGCACCTATCATCTTTTTCCAGTCTCAATACCTACAGCAATACCCGGGTTTTGGGTGTACCGATTTGATGCCGGTCTTTTATTAACAAGCTTCCACTGTGTGAAGTGACTAAGATCATTTTTTATGTGCAAGGCAACATCAGGCCTGACTTAAACATTGTTTTCCTAACTTTATAAAACAAAATGTATCAAATAAATACGTAGATATAAATTTAGTGAATTGTTATTTATTATCATAATCAATCGTACACCAACAATGTGGCAAAAAAAAATCTTTAAATTAACTATATGAATTAGCAAAATTACAATTCAGTGTGTTAACCTTTCAATGCAACAACAAATTGGACAGAACTTAAAAAGAAATTAAGTATACAGTATAATGTTAACTCGAAAAAAAAAGTTTGGAAATTTGTTTTTGGTGGATTATTTCTCTGTTGTTACAACTGTCATTGTATTTTGCATCATTTGAAAGCCTGTTTATTCACCTTCACCACAATCTCCAACTTGTAAGGACCATGCATTTGTGGGATGAGCAGCACAGCTGAATATGTGGGTAGCGCCAAAGTGAAATTTGCCTAAATTCTCTGCCAATGCTAAACAGTGTATTCTCCTGTTGGTACTGACTCTTGTTTTGAACTCAAGATTCTGCAAATCAGGCACCACAAGACATCCTGGAAAGTCACAAAGTTTATGACAACCAACATGGCTCAGTTCAAAATTTAGTTTCAAAAAAAGACTCCTCATCTCTCTCTGACATGATTTTGAATTCAGATGATTTGCTACCTATCAGTGCTGCCAATCAGGCACCTGATGTCAGAGAAGAGATGAGGAGTTTTGTTTTGAAACTAAATTTTGAAGTGAGCCATGTTGGTTTTGAAAAAGCCGACTCTTCAGGATGAAAATAATCACTTTGTGGTCCTGTGGTCTTGTGGTGCCTAACTGGCAGCACCTGGAGCTCAAAACAAGAGTCAATACCAACAGGAGAATACACTGTTTAGCACTGGCAGAGGATTTTTGCAAATTTCACTTGGGAGCTTCCCACATAATCAGCCGTGCTGCTGATCCCACAAATGCATGATCCTTACAAGTTGGACATCATTGTGAAGGTAAATAAACAGGCTTTCCAAAGATGTAAAATATGACAATAAGCATTGTAACAACAGAGAAATCATCCACCAAATACAAATTTCCAAACCTTTTTTCCCCCAAGTTTATATAGTATATACACATAAAACTGAATTGAATAAATTGGCCTAATTGTCACTGATATCTGATCAGGCTATTTGAGTTGGGATTGGTACATCCATAATATATAGTAATGGTCAAAAAAATGCAATATAAATCTGCAAGATTATGGATGCACAATGGACAGGATTTGGGATTTCTGTGGGAGCAATGCTCAAAATACACATTACTTTAGGCAATTTTTGCATGACTTGGTGCCTCTATTAAACCTTAAAGACCCTACAATGATCACATTGGTCAGTCAGTTAAAAACACAAATGCACAGCCAGTGCTCAAAGATTCCTCTTTAGTACCAGTCCCTTTAAAATCTCTGCTACAACATGCAGTTAGTTTGGAAGATTTAAAACTGAAGCAGCACAATCACAACAGCAGCTGTTGTATAGAGGAGGCACTGCTGTACTGTAGCTTTCCACTGGGCTTTTTAAAAATAAAAAAAACATAATAGGCAACAGCATCCTTTCAGATAATGGATTACTCGGTGTAAACACTTGTCTGAAAAAGTAGTTTCAAAGTAATACTGAGTACTGTCCGTCAAGTATTGACCTTTTATACTTTGCTTTGTTTGGACAAAAGCATCTGCCAAATGAATAAATGTAAATGTAAATGACTCGATTTTGTCCCTTCAGGCCTTCATCTTACATCCACGCTGCAAGCGTGAAGTTGTGCTGAGTTTGTTTACATCATGATCTACAGATGCTAAAGCTAGTAAAGCTAGCGACTAGCAACTGTAACTAAACACATTAATAATGTTCCAAGGATGAAGTATTTTTGTAGGCCAACCAGGAAGTTAGTTAGATTAGTTAGGTAATCTGGATTTTTGTGCTGATTTACAGTTTTAACCATGAGTGATTTGACTGTTACATTTCTTGACTACAGTGGTATTTTTCCTTCAAACAAGAGTCGGTGAGCACAAAGAGAAAAAATAATCAACGGTCCTGCTTTTGACTGCAATGGTCAAGTTCGGGAGCTAAATTCAATTGATTTCCGGTTTAGAATCGAAATCGTGACACCCCTACAGCTATGCTAACTCAGCTTAAGGTGTAGCACAGTAGGCTACAACTAGCTAGCTAGCAGCCTTCTTAGTCGCTTTTTCCAAGCATCCAACCCACCAGTCGACTCAGCTGATGGCCAAGGATATTTGTCCCGGTCCAGACAACGGCTACAGACTCTCAGGATGTCGTACGCCTTCGCTCTGGGAGAGCCATATGTGCTGATCCGGTCAGCCACGGGCACCTACGGCGAGGCTGAAAAATCACATACCTGCTCTCTGAAGCTACTTCAGGTACTGCAGTAAACAGTAACTTAGCTTTCATAGAGAACTACATTGATCATCGAACCCCATCAGCAGATCAAACTGATGACTGATGGGCCTCCAGTCAACATTGCAGCCGTTTTTCAGGCATTCAGTACGCCAGACGGAAAGCCAGGTGCGCTGCTCAGGTTGCACACACATTCCTCTGGCTAGACTTTTGGTGAGCTGATTGAAGGAGCATCAGTCTCTTAATCTCTATTTTCTCCCTCTGCTACACTTCAATCTGCCTACGACCTGTTTATGTCACATTGGAGGAAACTGCTCTGTCTTTCTCTCTGCTCGGCACTCGCTGCTTGCACACTGTGCTCTACACACAGCGCTGTGTATATTATCATCGCTCTGCCTCTATAACCTGCCCTCAGAGCCTTATCTCTGCAAGGATGGAGTTTTGCAAGCCTGGTTCCTCCTTGGCTGAACAGGACATTGAGAAGAAGATACGCACTTCAATTCAATATCAGCCTCCTCCCTTTTGTCTCTAACCCCACTGAGATAGTGGTGCTCGAAGAGGAAATAGCATCTCTTTTGATTCCTTAAGAGTAGCAACATCTGTAGATCTGACATTAGTACTTCAATGTTCTCAACCCCATTATAGTGAATATGTACTTTTTTGCAATCAGGGACAATACTGTATTTTCCAGTAAGACCAGCTTCCTTCCAGCTATAGCCTCCCTCTGTGCACAAGCCCCAAGTGTGATGAGACGGTGCTGACTAGTTGATTCTTATCCCTTCATGATTGGAGGTGGAAGCCCACACCTATCTGGCATTTCAACACATCATATGTCAATTCAGAAAGGTGTTGGGTGATTTTGCTACACTTGCACAAATGTGTAAACAGCCCATTGGGTCGCTGGGAAGCTGAACATGTTTCTGCAGTTGCACCAGCAGTTAGTTGTTGGAATTACAACACAGTCCACCCAAAATTAAACAGCTAGTGTTACAGAGCAGTTTCTGTCCAGACACCAATGTGGTAGAAAGCATGCTGGGAATAAGTTGACTCCCTGCCAGGCCTAAGCATCAAGGAATTAGGTATTTTTAAAAATGTTTTTAAAACTAAAACTACAGGTTGTAAACTCCCTCAGGGAATACGTGCATAGGTTGTATGCTTGTGTGCATTAGCGAGGGTCAGCGAGAGACAGCGATAAAGAGCGTGTGTGACAGCAAGCATGAAGTCAACAGTGGCATTATAGCTGTGAATGTAGCAGTGCAGTGTGTGTACAGTTTACCTGTCGGTGAGTAAATCCTGGAACTCCTCAAGACTCAAGCCATGTTCCCATATCTTGGTTGCTCTCTGCTGAGAACAAGGGGGTTAGCCCCATATTAGCGACAGCGTTAGAGCTTGTGTCTAGAAGGTAACCTGCAAATTGCAAAAACTTGCAAAACCTCACAAGACACGCTGTCCCATGACCTGTCCTCGCCATTCAAGGTCAATGCCCCAAAGTTTGCAACAACTTCGGCTGAGACTTGCTCGCTTGAGGTTAAAAAACAACATAGACTAAAGCTAATTGTCATGTTTAATCTGTATTTAAGTAAATCAGAACAAGGACACAATGATTATTTTTTACCGCTTGCCCAATCTGGCAAGTGAGACGCTTGATTTACAAAGCGGCATGACACAGTCCTTATTGTTGAACCCTGTAAGCGGCAGCTAAAGATGAGACGCAGCTACATGAATGTCTGTGCACTGATGAAAAAACAAGAGTTAAAGTTATAGTTTAGCAAATCCATGTATTGTGCCAACTTGGA
This sequence comes from Pterois miles, assembly GCA_947000775.1. NCBI lineage: Eukaryota > Metazoa > Chordata > Actinopteri > Perciformes > Scorpaenidae > Pterois > Pterois miles. The sequence continues at coordinate 2,765,463 of CAMQGK010000224.1, read as the reverse complement.
CTTCTGCGCCCAAATATTTCACATTTACATACTCTAATTTTCACTTACATATCAGAGCAAAACTGCAAGCAAAACTGTAAACTGTAAGCTGTTGTAAAGTAGAGCATCGTTGCAACACTAGCAAGCAAAGGATCACCAACAGATTGGTGCTTTATTGTGCTAAGCCTTTAATATATCTCTCTAACATGAGACATCTTCAGTGGTGGTGTGAAAAACCGATGATACACTCAATCATTTCCCAGCTACAGATAATACAATCTGTACAATTTGCTCTGGAAAATGTTTACTGCTATAAAAAGCAAGTGATAAGACCGAGCAGAATCACTGAAGAAATGGGCAACACTTCTGTCATTGAACTGTGAAAGTTAAACTAGAGAGCAAATGAGATCACTTTACTAGTAGAGCTTATGATTATAAATAATCAAAAATAATCACAAAGTACAAAATGCGATCTGTTTTTTTGATGATCATGGCCCAGTATTGCCATTGATGGTCACTTCCATCTCTGAGACTGTCAAGTCTGATCTCAGAGGCCACTTTGCTGTGATGGAAACTCAATTTCATTCCACTTTATGAGCAAGCTGATAGCGATGGTGCATACCGCACGCATGATGCTACTCATCATTAACTTGAAGATGCCAAATCTAGTCTATGTGTAATTAAGCCACTTGTTCCCTTCCATATAAAGCCTTTAGTTATTCCCCTCTGAAATGATGCATGATTGGGAAATGTGTTAAACTTTAGGAGAATAACAGATGTGTAACTTCAAGCTGTATTGACAATCCAGCATTACTGTAACTGCAGTATGAGCCTCTGTCAAAACAACGAGACACAGAAGAAAAAAGAATATGTTTTTTCTTGTAGACTGTGTCTAACATAGGAGAGGGAGGCCATCACTCTATTACGGTTTATGTAAGACTGTTAAAGTGAAAGTAACATAAAGCCATTACTGGCTATCTCTGAAATATCTTGACTCTCCAGTTCTTTCTCTGCTACACTCTTCTCACCTTGAAAGTAGGAGCCATAGTAAACACTACAGAAACACTTAGAATTGAAAGACATAATAGTTAATGCTGCTGGCAAAGCACCGACAGCAATTTGTTTATGTGCGCTTGCTTTGAATTCACCGCATGTGTCGTCTTGCATGTGAACATTCAACGATGGGAAGTCAGTGAGACATTCTGGGACGAGCATCTTGCTTGTTGCCTAACAACTGTTCAGAGACAAGAAATAATCCGGGACTCTGGTGATTTGTTGTTTTAACGCATCAGTTTTTGCAGATTGAAGAAACAAGATATAACATTTTTGATTAGTAAACTGTAGATTCTTACTTTTGGACAGAGCCAGGTTAGGTATTTTCCTGTTTCCACTCTTTGTGCTAAGCTAAGTTAATCATCTAACCTTCTTTCACGAAGCTAATTTGCAAATCTAAAATGTATTCCTTTAAGAATAGTGGTGCTAATCGGAAGTTGGTCACTCATTTTCAGTCAGGGTGAAATTTATACTGTTATGGCAGTGACATTTAAACTGTGATTCTCAAACAGATCTTACTGGTTTGACACACAAAGCCCACCATTTTGTTATTATTCCCTTTTAGCAAGAATTTCTCATATAACAATAATGATTTAAAGGGGACCCATTTTGCTTTTTTGTTTTTTCCCTTTCCTTTCGTGTGTTATGCTGTTCATTTGTGCATGTAAAAAGTCTGCAGTGTTGTAAAGCCCAAAGTCCCCCACAAAAACACTGCTCCTGAACTGCCTGAAACGCCTCGACTGAAGTCCTGCTTTCTGCTACGTTGTGATGTCACCAAGTAACACGCTTTGCCGAGCGGCTAATTTGACATGCCCGCAAGCAAAGTCATTTAGAGCAGACTTGGCTCAGCTGATCAATTATAACAGTAGGTCAGCTGACCAATGGGAGCAGACTGGGCCAGAACTACTCTATGAAGAGCTAGCAGCGACTGACAAGCCCAACAAGTCCAGTCGTTGCCTGTGTCATGGCCAAAAAGTTTCACCAGAACACACCGCAAAGACTACAGCCAATAGCCAACAACCACATACATTCTGCACCTGCGAGAGATGAAATAACTCTCCCTCCCAGCAAGTAGCTGTAGTCTGTATTCGTCATTTAAAAATGGAAACCAGAAGACAGAGGACTGCAGATAGACTAGCCATATTATGATACGTACATGAAATAAATAAATATTTTCACACCACTCTCACTCACCATTTAGCTTCATTCCAGATGCCGTCCCGTGTATTGAATGCTCAGATGAGATGAAGATGAAAAATGAGAAAAACTGCCGAATAGGCTGAAAAACCGCCAAAATGGGCTGACAGTGCAGGACACACAGAAAAAAACTAGGCCGACGGACGCTCGCCGACTGTCTAACTGAGCCTAGACAGAGCGTTTCAGACAGAGGGTGAAAAGAGGCGTTGGAGGACAACAGCTATGAGAAAAAACAACCAAAATACAAGCATGCATCTGAAAATAAGCATAATAGGTCCTCTTTAAGATGCTGTCATTTCTCTGCAGTTTTCCAGTGACACTGGGGATATCATTCATTCAGCACAAATGTCTGAAAACCTACGTTTGACAGTATTATTTTCAGGTTGTCTGACAACACCAGATACGTAGTGCATTATGTTCAGCTTCCAATCTGGCCAAAAACAACCAGTAATTAGGCCCCGGTTGTTTACTGGCTATAACTGTAACATGGCCATCACATTTCTGTAATGCTAATGCTTGGACAGCATAGTCCAAGCAGTTTGTATCCAAACAATTTAGTTGTGTTTTTGATGAAAAAGCCTGTAAATACACTCCCACTATCTCCCATTTCCTCGGCCTTCCAGGAGGTTCTGCTCGCACACTGTGTCCCCGAAGACTACTGTAACAAGACACATGACTATTCATCCTTTCAAAATAAAACAGCTGCCAGGGGGCTAAGTGTTAGAGGTAATGAAGTACATATAAGCTATTTGGACTGGAGTAATTATTACAATTACACTTGGATAACGCCGCACAAGCTGCTCAGAGCATTTTAACTTCATGGACTGTGCTATTTAGTTATAATACACATGGGTTCTGCTTTTGTTCACAGATATTCAAGCTGGTTGGGAAGTGCAGCCAGCAGGGAGGGAAAGTGAGGTTTTTTGGAGAAGACTGAAGGTCATGAGACGTCCATCTGGGGTTACCACCCTCTTTTATATTTCCTGCTATATTTAATTATAATTCAAAGGCCTTTAGAAAGTGGATTTTCAAAGAAAACAGTGAACGTAGTTTTTGTTTTTGACCCTTTTGACAGAATGAAGCACCAGTTTATTGAAGCAGCATACTTAATACACATGCACTGAGTACATCTCTGTACAGGCTTTAGAGTTATTTTTGGTGCTGGTCCTAGATTAAATGGCAAATAGGCTATGTAGTCAACGTATTGTAGTTCTTTAATTATTCAACAAATACCATCAGCAAGGGCACATACTCCTTAATTCTATAGCTCTCTCTCCATAAACATGAGCCAGACATGACTGGTCATGAGTTCAGCCTAAATTATTCAGACAAGCCAAAGTTAGCATAGTTGCAAGTGGTGTTGTGAGGCTAAATGGGTTTTCTTCTTCTAAATGGGTTTTGTTTTTCAATCTTTGTTTTAGGATTTGCCCTGCTTATAAGAAAATGAAATGGATTTTGAAAAGGGGCTCTGTACCAGTGTGAGTAAACAGAGGAATTTATATATTTTTCTGGGTACTAAGTAATTGTGTTGCTAGTAATTTGTGATTTTATTTTTTTTGCAATGTGAGACAAATATCGTTTTCATGAAATACTCACACAGTGTGGTTGTTGTAATCTGGACACAAGCAGAAACTTTTTTTTAAAATAAACATGAAAAAAGAGGATTAAGAGACAAATGACAAAGCAGGATGCAGACAAATAAAGGTCCAATATTTACCCGGTGACGTGTTCCTCAAACAACGGAGGAAGGAGTCAAAGTCATTAAATATTTTACCTTTCTACTGTGTGTTAATCTGATCATTACTGTCAGTGAAGCCTCCCCTTTTTGATCCTTCACATCTGTCCTTATATACTGCTCTCCATCTCTAACTTAACTCTTCTGTGTAATAACCATTATACCCTTCTATCTGTTCCTTTTACAAAACGGTGTCCTTTAGCAATACACTTGTCAGGTGTCAGAATACGTAAATGTCTTCGCTCTGGGTGTGACCATTTTTTATCTCAGACACTCAATCCATGGACTAAAGGAAGAGCCTACCAGTTTCACTGCACCATGCATCATTTTTTAGTTGTGTATCACCGCTGTCATTTCTAACTTGTCTGCCAGTGACTTGTTAGAAATCAGACTTGATAAAAACAGAAGCAAAAAATCAAATAGCCGCGCAAAATTTATCCCAATTATTTCCACAGCACACGTTTGATATTATCATTATGTATGGGTGCAGACCAGGTCTGGGTGGGGCTGTCGCCACTGGACTGACTAGCCAACTGCAGGGTACGGCGAGCCACCGCCACAACTGCCATGTTCATATTTTTCATTTTTGAATTCTTTGCAAAGGGAGCGCTGCGTATTTAAACCTCGCTGCACGCGGCAGCAGTGTGACGAGGTGCTGACCGTCTATTCTGCGCCAGCTGCTGCACGTTTGGTGGTTTTTTTCCTGGTTGCCAAAAGTTGAAAAATGTTCAGCTTAGGGTAAAATACCGCAGTCGTCACTGTGACATTTTACCCAGCTGTCTAATTACAATGGAGAAGGGGCAGGAAAAATACGACAGACCAAATGTCACATTGTACATGTAGGCTACAAAAAATTAATACACACAGACCGGCTGGCTCTTCCCTTCATCCAAAGCAAGTACTCTACCTTGTGCCGACATTTTTACTGCTTTGAATACTCCGTATCATAGCAACCAGATGCAAAAGCTGCGCATCATTGCTCTTCTGTGTTCTGCATTTAACAATGAATAAGTATTTAATCAAAACAATATAAAACAGTCATCTTTGTCGTTTCAAAAAGTAACAATATACCTGATACTAGCCCAACAGTAAAGCATATTTATATCACACTAAAATCAGGATATATGTCATTTCAAGGCAGTAATATTGCATATCACACTGCTGAGTCAGTCTTTATTAAGACATTCATTCCTTCATCGCGACAGCACTAGGTCTGGACACGTTTATCACAATATTAGGTAAGTAGAAGAGAACAGCAATGCAAGCCAGTAGAAGATACATCATGGTGATGGATAACTTAACATAATGTTTTTTTTTTTGATACATAATGATTTACACATTATGTTAAATTGTTTTTGTCAGAGTGACATCTGCCTCTACCTCGAGTGGCTCTCCCTTGTCTCTTTTGATATATAAAACATAGCGACCCAGTCGCACAAAAAGGCGTACGAATGACACAATACTGTGCAAGGCAAAGCCGTACATTGCTTTTGGCGTGTAATTTCTATACCTTGTATCCTGTACTGACTGCATAAATATGCTACGCTCAGAGTTAGTGAGAGAATAAAAAGTGAGTAAGACCACTTACGGTGGGTTGGAGGGTGGGTGGATGGGTCAAACAAAGACCGGTGTGTTGGTTTGTCAGCTATGTTAGTGACGTATTTATTAGTGACGTGTTGTCCTCGCTTATATTAGGTTGTTTTTGTACATATTGGACTTAGTTTACATACAGATTTTACTCCCGACCGTGACATTTTTTCTTAACCCTAACTAAGTGGTTTTGTTGCTTAAACCTAAGTGAGTATTTTTGTTGCCTAAGGCTAACTGTGGACGTGTTGCGTGGTATAAAACGACAAAAAAGTAGCGTACAAATGACCCCCTAAAAAGGCTAAAATAAGTCCTCATCACATGCAGAATGACCTTGTAATGTCATGCTATTTATACGCCTTCCTGTCAGATCGGGTAGAACATACACAGCTCAGGAAAACTAAATTGAAAGCTGATGACATGTTTCTTTTCATAACAAAAAGCAGAAAAAAACCTGTAAAAGCAAAGTAGGACGTTCCAAGAGGAGGCTGCAGTATCTCCGCTCAGAACTGTCCAGTCACGAAACAAAGTCCTCATTTCCACCAGAGCTTCTAATGACGACATTTCATCCAAGCAAACATAAATACTTAAACCATTATACTTGAACTGTATTAAACTGACGGATCTTACAACCTCTGTACATTCTAATGATATGGTGAATAGCTTTTAATGAGCACTGCCCAACAGCTTTTAAATCCATTGCATCATTAAAAAACAGGTGCACTCCTGTTCTAAATAGATATAAATGACTAATAGTATGTGGGAAAGTAAAGGTTGAATGAAATCCGGGGAAACATAAAATATAAATGCCAGCACTTATTTTTATGAAAGAACTTGCTTGATTTGTATAACCATTAAATCTGCAGGATTATTTTTCTTTTTTTATTCTGTGGGCAACTAATTATTACCTTGTTGTTATAGGAAGCAACTGTAGTCCTGACTGCCATTTAAAGAGCATTCGAAAATGGATGGATAGTTTACAATAATGTCCATAGCGGTATGACACAGGGACAGGAATAAGGCTCTGGGTGACCGTCATCAGTATTAGTTGTTATTTGGTGTTAACGGGCAAAGTTTTGTTCGCCACACATCCACAGCATCAGAACATTGTTTAAAACAAGGATAAGTCTCCCTTCACAGACGTTCAACTTTCACAATAACACAATGTTTATATGAGCCAAAAGACAACTAAGTGATGTGGACCATCCTCCCTCATATCAAGCCAATAAATCTCCACTGCTGCAGTTGTGGCTAAGATTATGAACAGGCCTGGCATGGCAGTGTCCACTGCCATGGGAGGAAGCAAGTATTATATTAACGTAGAGTATTACATTATCTGGGATTAGAGAATTTGTTTTTGCCCTTTTTTGGGTTCAGTATGGGCCAATATCCCATAGATATATGAATAAAATTTGGGAAAGAAAAGGTAGAATAGGCACCTCCCTATAATTGTAAGAAATCTACTGGTACTGTTAGGATTTTGCCGATCACGTCTTAAAACTTCAGCCAAATGGAGCTTGATGTTTCACATTCATCAGTTCAATCACAGGTAAGGCACTTTTATTATGAAAATGATCACAGTAGAGCCTGTGAAATTATTTTTTTAATTATTTACCTTAATTAAATGACCTCCCAGCCAGCTTTTTCTTAGCTACCCACAACTCCAGGGTGAATAAAATATATTACTCCACACACACACACACACACACACACACACACACACACACACACACACACACACACACACACACACACACACACACACACACACTCGTATTATAAACCTGTGCATCGGAAATTGGATTCTCCACGTTTGTATGCTCATATCAGTATTTACATGTAGAACGTCACCAAGGTGACATTAAAAAGCAGCTCAAGTTTATTGACATGATATTGTCTCTGGTTAACTCTTCAGAACAACCTGGAGCCGATCCCAGCTGGCACTGGGCGAAGGCAGGGTCCACCCTGGACAGGTCACCAGTCCATCGCAGGGCACATAGAGACAGACAACCATTCACACTCACATTCACTCAATTTAGAGTCATCAGGTAACTTGCGTGTCTTCAGACTCTGGGAGGAAGCAGGAGAACCCGGAGAAAACCTGAACCCAAGCCAAATTCGAACCTGCGACCCTCTGAGGCGACAGTGCTAACCACTACACCACCCGTGTTTTCAGCTTCGGTTGTACAAAGCTCCACATAAATGCACATAAATTTCCACATTGGTGGAAATGGCCAAAATGTTGAACACAAGGCTTCAACAAAGCAGTCTGCAAACCAATGGGTGACGTCATGGTGACTATGTCTACTTCAGTCTATGGTTCCATCCCTAACACAGAATCCTCAAACCTATTCTAAAATCAATAGACCGTCTTGGAAAATGGACATCGTATGGCTTGAAAGCAATGAGGAGTGCATCAAGACGTGCTATATATTATGCCATGGATATAACCAATGTGTATATAGGCACAGTGAATTGTTTGGAAAAGCATAAATAGTGGCTGAAGTGCTTTTAGTGAACAATGATAATGATAATTCCAGTCTATCCAAGAGGAATGTGACTGGATGAACACACAGATTAATGATTATTTATTATATTTGGACTGATCAGTTTAAGTGCATAGAGAGCCTACAGTCTAGAGTTGGGATTTCCCAGTATATAATGATGGGGTCAATGCACTACTACCCATTAACATTCAACTGGCTACTGTGATCTACAGGACATCTGCATGTGTTTTCTTTCTACTAAGAGAAAATATTGTGCAGGTCATCTTTCTCAGGCTTAAGCAAGGGAGACTAACACTTGGTCAATGCAAACCCAAATCCAGGGGAGCTGTTGGACGGCTGACATTACTGCTTGGAGAGCAGATAATACTGATGCAGACCGGGATAAAACAGGTGTCCCGAGAGTGTGAATTCATGAGTTTGCAACCAGATATGAATCCCTGAGTTCATGTGAGCCTTTTATGATTTTTGATTCCCTAAACACGGCCACGGGAGAGAAGCGATATCCGCACATCTGGAAATGGAACAATCGCCGACATGGTTTAGAAATGAAAGGCCTGCTTATCTGTTGAGACGGTGTCTTGTGAGGGAATACTGTAGATGCAACTGGAATGCAGCTGGAAAAGGTCTGGAAGGTTATGACTTGGTCAAAATTGTTACCACGATCAGTCCAGACTCCTTCTCCAACATCCGAAAGATGCTGCTGTAATCGGTCATGAGCACCGCTGTTAGACTGATCATATTTACAATTTAAAGCTACATTAAGCATTTTTTTTTTTACCAACATTTACGAAAATGTGAATGCAGTAGTTCGTAGATTTGTCACTGACTGCAGCTATCCTCAGCTCACTACAGCATTTCAGCATCTTTCAGCTTATTGTTTTGGTTTTATGGCTCACAAATTTATTCTTTTGGTTCACTCTAATTATTCTTATCTCACTGCTCTGAGACAGGACACAACTCCAAATAAATGCTAATGTCGCTATATCTGCTAGAGGTGTATATAAGCAATTGTTTGTTCAAACATTCACCATAAAAACTTGGTACCAGCCTACATCTACTAATACTCACTGATTATTAAGAGAGAAGAGTAGTGCCCCTGATTATAAACCATTTTAAAGACTCATCTCCCTCTCCTGACCATATCATGCATTTTTAATATTTATGACCTGACCTCTGAGAAGAGTTTTTAAAATTTTGAAGTGTATTGGGATAACAGATTCACTCAACAGTGGACATTCCCACAAGCTTATGAGCTGGGTTCAGTCTATTACAGTAAGCTGATGTGTCAGAGTAAGATTCAATACTTTTGATGAAAGGTACTAAATGCGAAATGTGTAATGTCAAATTGCATTTCTATTGCCTACGCATGGCTCTCAACGTGGCGACGGTTGATCAGGGCTCACAGCTAACAGTGCTAACAGCGCTAACAGTGGAAACAATGGTAAAATGTGCTGACAGAGATAACAGTGTTAACCTGTTGGGGGAACCGTTGGGTGCGTGCCACGCTTCCGCAACGCCATTGGTCGGGACAACGTTAGCAGCCGTAATCATCGTATGGTAGCCTCCGTGAGCTAGCCAGTGCCGCACACTGCATGAAATTGGGCTCACTGAATCCTTAAGAGTCGGATCTTTCCAGTCATACGCAGTTTATGCAATTCCAAGATTGTTTAGTTTGGAAATACTGAAATCCAACAATTTTAAAATGGGTGAAGATAAATTAGTACTGCATACAAAAAACTGAATCTACGTGATTATTAAACATAAAGTGAACATGTCTGTAAAGAAGAGACTTGTGCATACCTATAGAATCCATTTACACACCTTGAAGTGTTAATATGGTCATTCGAGTTTTTCCCTAACCATGATTGGTAGCATTATGCAGCCCCTTAGGTCATCTAGTTTCATATGATACCAGTATCTTCACTCTAGCTTTCAAACAGAGTGCATTACAGCCTCTTAAAGACAGGACTGTTGGCTGGGATCGCCGGTCTCATGTGGTTAATATCGAGCCCTGCATATAAAGCATATGTATCATGGGGGCTATTACATTTCTTTTTGATATCCATTACAGTTATTGAGATATACGTATTTTACTGTAATAATCTTTGAATGTCTGTCTATGGGAGTGTGCATATACAGTATTCATCAAAATCCCAAATACTATGCATGGTAAAGTAATCAAACCTGGTACACAGGCGCTCCATGGAAATATACTCAGCATATTAAAGCATGTATTCACTAGTACCACCATGTGATCAGTTACTCTGTATTTTACATTTACATAGCTCATGAACCGTGATACGTTGCAGAAAAATGTGTGTTCCTTGGCTTATGCTGATTTGACTGAAACAGGCCACAGCCTTTTGCATCTAGAAAATACTTCTGCCATTTTGGATTATTTGGTAGACATTTTTTTTTTGCTTCTTTTGGCACATATTTCATCTCATCTTTACCAAACCTGGTACATAGAAGAAGAAGAAGATAGTCCTTTATTAGTCCCACGAGGGGAAATTCAATTTTTTCACTCTGTTGTTAACTTATACACGGTACATGCAGACCCGAACACACACATGCACAAACATGCAACAATGGAGAGATGTCAGAGTGATGGGGCTGCTCCTGACAAGCGCCCCGAGCAGTTGGGGGTTTGGTGCCTTGCTCAGGGGCACCTCGGCAGTGCCCAAGAGGTAAACTGGCACCTCTCCAGCTACCAGTTCACACTCAGTTCTTGGTCCATGGCGGGACTTGAACCGGTGACCCTCCGGTTCCCAAGCCAACTCCCTACAGACTGAGCTACTGCCGCCCCCAACATGCCATATTTAGACGACCTCGTACAAAACGTACATGCTTGTTTTTGGTTACCAGACTTTTGAAGGCGTGGGAACAGGCCATAACTCTGCTAAATTGGATTTCAACCAAATTTTGTAATATTGTACATATAGCCACACATATCATACCCACAGGGGGTGCTACGGTAACATTTAAACATGATACTTCTGCAGCTCCTTTGACTTTAATAAAATGACGCTTGGTAAACAAGTTTGCCGTGAGCATGGGCTTGACACATATATGCATAGCACCAAAAGCCCCACCTTGTTGTTGCCATTAGTAAAACACCACCATGCTACTTATCAACTGCCGTATCTCTTTAATCTAACATTCTACAGTAACCAAATTCAGCAGAGATGTACCTATGTCCTTGTAAATTTACAAAACCAATTAACAGAAGCAGCTACAGCAATCACATGCATTTTCTTCAGGAAATGCAAATACTCAATTTTATGTCATTCTCCAACACAATCTGGGTTCTCCTCATATTTTTAGTGAAATCCCAACACAGATCAGTCAACCCATCACCTTTCTGCTCAACCCCCACAAGTTCCGCACTCACACCTCTTTTTCTACTCCTTTTTCTTGACCCCATAAACTCCCAACCCAGTGCTGACTATTTGCAATATCGGATACCACAACATCAACTTCACATTACTGCGACCACTTAATATGGGTAAAGATAATGACAGACAGCAGATCAATAATATACTAATGTCATGATTGCACAAGTTTACATCACATAATCTCACCCTTACATTGTATGATTAGTATGTTAGTTTGCGATTTTGAACAGAGCAAATGTATTATGCATACTGCATTAAGATGCGTACATGCTGATTCATGTTGGATGGTGCAAATAGCAGTGGCAAAGGTCTTGATATTTTAAGTTTAGGAGTCAGCAGGTTATCTTTTATTAATATGTGTTGCATCACTCAAGTCTACTGTCTGCTGGAAGTATATTCGCAGTATAGCTCAACAGAACTACGTGAAATATGTTTCATGTGTAATATTGCTTTTAGAAAATTGGTGAAAGAGGTTCAAATGATTTCAGTGCTCCCAGAGTCTATAAAGCCTCAAGCTCATACTGTAGTCATCAGCCTGCATTAAGATTATTTGAATAAAACAGGAGCTGCTCTCAGGAGGAACATTATTAACCTATGAAATTTCCATCATTGCTGATTTGTCATCACTATAGTTTTGGGATGGTTGTACATACTGTAATAACATTGTTTCGGGTAAAGTGTGACTGCATGGTTGCTAGTGAGAAAAAGTTTGAGTGCTGAAGGTGCAACTTGGTGTAGTCTGGCCATATTGTTTTAGCCCTGGCAAGGGCAGCATGAAAAGTATAAAATAAAACATTTTACCTCCAGAAAGTAAGCTATTTCTCTCCTTACTATACCAAGAAAATGTGCTCTTATTTCAAATATCTTTTAGAATAAAATCATTTGTACTTATTATCTTTATCAACTTTAAAGGCAACTAGAATCTACATTTGTCAATAAAAGAAAAAAATTAAATTCTCGTCACTTTCACATTAACATACCGTACGTGAGCACACTGACAATTTTTACTAATACGCCAGTAGTGTAAAAAAGTGTCAAAGCCCTCCTGCTGGGGACTGAGGTAAACTTTGGTAAACTATCACATCAAATATGCACAAAATCAGATCTTCATACCGGATTGGTCGAGCCCTGGATTAAAAACAACAGTGTCACTGCCTCACACACCAATCAGCTTGTTCTGCTAACCTCATTACTTGATGCTAATGATGTACAGATAAAAGTTTCCGGGCTGAACTCACACTTGTGATCTTTGGCTCGCCCCATTACCTGCAAAATCTATTTTGGTAAAAATAAACAGACAAATCAGTCAGTAGATGGTGCTCTGTCGCCCATGTGACTGAACGTACAAAATATAATCCAGTTTGTGAACATCCCTTTAAACAGCTCAACTATCAAGATTTCCTGGTCTTCTTGCATTGCAATGAAAATAAAATAAAAATGTTTCTGGCTTATTAACCAATTTTTGTGGGTACCTGGAAAACATTGACAGTTTTTGGCAAGAGAAAACACAGTATTGTGTATGGCAATACTTTGAAACATTAAAATCAAGGGCACAAAAAAAAGACTGAAACTCTAATAGTTTTTTTAATCTGCTGGGCATACATTTTATTTTATGTAAATTAGGTACACTCCTGCTTATGTTTGCATGACTTAATGTTTTATTGTGTTCAGGTGATCTTAATTTGTATCGCCTTGGAAACAGACAGCAACTGAAAAAAATGCTGCAATGCGTGACATCCTCGCTCTATAAACCTTTAAGGCTTTCTTGTCTCATGCAGAAAATAAGTAGGTATATAAAGGTAAAACCCAACTTTGAAATGACCAATCCTTGATTTATACCTTTAATCTCATCATGATGGGTGATCTGTTTCCCAAATGAGCCATGCAGGTTAAATGAATTAAAGCCATAAAGATGATCATCTGAAGTCACTGCTTTCCTTGCAGATTTGAAAACACTGATGGAGCAGCCCGTAAAAACAGTTAGGTTGGCTGTGAGTTTTATTCTTTTTTGTCTACTTAATTTTAATGGTGAAGCAATGAGGTGATGGATTTTTGGATCAATACCTTTTATTTTATGTCATACCAATTGATGAAATGCAAAATTATGATTATTGCCTGGTTCAGGCCAGCACAGACAATGCTCACAATGCTGTGTGAAGTAGCACAATGAGAGAAACAAGACAAATACTAGTGGCTCTTGTACAGTGGTGACCAAAGAGTTTTAAATAGCAGCCCTCCACACTGATTTGTTTTTCATGGAACGTTACTTCCCCACACCCCACAGGTCAGGTTATATTCACGGCTTTAACGGCACTTCTTTGAAAATACTGCAGTTAACAAATCTCACATTTGCCAGTTTTGACTGCTGTGTACCTGGAAAGCCGGAAATTGAAGTAGAGTTGTTAAAATGTACAGATATCGAAATCTGTGGCGGTTTTGATCACGAGTGGTCCAGCAGCCATGAAAGTGATCTAAAAAAAGAGATTGATTACTCCTTAACCATGCAAGGGGGAGGCATTTGTCAAGTGCTGTTTAAGGGGACCAACAACGACAATATGATGCATGTAGTGTGCATTAAAGCCTACAGTAGACCTAACTTAAGTAGAAGGAAAATAAACAGAAAGGAGAGAGGAATTTTTCATCATTGCACCCACTGACGGATATACTGTAGGACTTAAAATGCTGGGTGTTTTTTTTTTTTACCTGACTGACCTGCTCACAGTTTCTGTTACAAAAGCTAGACAACATATTGCATCGACATTTCAAGCCAATAGGTAACACACAGTATTATGTCAGGATGGCTGAGCGGTCTAAGGCGCTGCGTTCAGGTTGCAGTCTCCCCTGGAGGCGTGGGTTCGAAGCCCACTTCTGACAGAAACCTTTTGGGGGCGGCAGTAGCTCAGTCCGTAAGGACTTTGGTTAGGACGCGGAGGTCACCGGTTCAAGTCCCCCATGGACCAAGACCAACTGGTTGCTGGAGAGGTGCTAGTTTACCTCTTGGGCACTGCCGAAGTGCCCCTGAGCAAGGCACCGAACCCCCAACTGCTCTGGGCGCTTGTCAGGAGCAGCCCCCTCACTCTGACATCTCTCCATTGACATGTATATGTACTGTGTGAACAACAGAGTGTAAAACTGAATTTCCCCATTGTGGGACTAATAAAGGAATATCTTTCTTTCTTTCTTATAGTAGTCATAGACTGTGAACAGTGACGCTACCCAATCGTTCGTGGGCTGCCATTTTGAAGCCTCAAGTTTGGCATTTTGGCTTTAGCCACATTGGTAATTTGGAGCTATGTACAACCAAATGCTGAATAGGGCATTTCTAGGCAACCAAAAAGGTTATATTTAACTTTCATGAACTGAAAACACAGTGATGAAAACACGTACAACCCCAGACCGGACAACGCCATGGTAATGACCTGTCAATCACAGGGAAGCCACACAATTTAAAACCATAAACCATTGCTTTATGGTCTATTTGATTCTAAATGGGACCATAATTTACTAAATGAACATAATGCTGTATTGAAGAAGACTTGAAACTAGCAATAGACTATAAACTGATGTTTACAGTGTTTACTGAGATAATAAATTGAGTAGTAGGATCATTTTCTCATAGACTGCTATACAATCTGACTTCTTTTTGCAACCAGAGGAGTCGGATATTGGGATATTAGAAAGGATGCAAGTTTAAGGCACTTCAGCATCGGCTTCACTTCTCAGACGTGGAGGTTGCCCACTGATAGCAGCAGGTGATGTTCTTGTATCATTTACATGTTTTTAAACCTTGAGTGAGCGAGAGAGAGAGGTAAAATTAAAAATCAAGTGAGCACAAGTTCATTTTATATTCAGCTGCACTACTATGAGCATATTTTTTTCCCTGCTGATCCACTGGCACTGGCCTTTTAAACAGATGGCTTGCACTGTCAGAGTGCTGGGATTGTGTCAGGTAAACACTGGAAGTCAAAGGTGGGTCACTGCACGACTGGGACCATGATCAGAGGCAGGCTGTGCGAAGGTCCGATCCCCCTGGCAGGCATTGTTAGAAAACTATTAATCATGGCTTTTTGAGAAGCTTGGATGCACTGAATCACCTGCTACCTGTCGCCACACATGTATAGCTTGATGCTGTGATTCATCATTTTTATGTAAAGGCTAAGTCCTGGTCACTTAACTGTGACTTCCAGAAATGTGTCTGCCGAGAGTCACCAGGTGTGGACATGAGCGAATCTTTTGAATCGAGCAGTGTTTGTTTAAGTCGTGTCGAGATCGCGGCTGGGTCAGTCGCATGCTGTGCAATGTGCTAAACCCCCTCCACATACAGTATATGAGACACTCAGACATCCGTTCCACGCTGTGAACTGTGGCAACAAACGAATAAAGACCTGGAGTTTAAAGTGAGGGTGGTGGGAAAAGAGATGTCACCACACCAATAAACAGTGTAAAAGAGGGAGCGCCGGCACAAAAGTAGAAGAATGGTAAAGAGGGAAGCGTTTGGAAACCATTTTAAGAGGAGGAAGGGAGAGATTTTTCTTTAATCCCTGTGAGGCAAAGCGACTTAATGGAAACTTCCTCTTATCGGGCATGATGCAGAGACCTTACCATTGCCTCTGCTTCACTTTGATGTGTTTTGAGAGAGAGACCATTGAAGACTGCTTCACCACATGCACGCACACATACAGCCCTGCAACCCTCTAGTAGGCTGCACTGTGCAATAGATCTTTGCTACACAGATATGGTGTTCTAAAAGTGCTGGGTTTATTGTTGTTCACACACTCCACTCTATGTACTTAATTCAAAAAAAGCCTTTCAATTTCAAATCTGATTCCCATGTGCAGTCCAGCTCGCAGATATTGCCACTGTGCACTAATATGCCTCTGTCTTTTTTGCCTAAGTTATTTGAGAAAGTATAAAAACCAAAAGGAGAAGACTAAACCAAAAGGAGAGGCAGGTGTATTCTGATCCACAATCCATGATTGCACTACTTGAACAAAAAGGCAGACAGGTTTGGTTTTTGATTTGTCTTAAGTGCCATGTCTTTTGAGTGAGGCCGAATGGTGTCAGGTGCATTTGCTTAATATGGGAAAGTGATTGCAAGCTGTTAAGAATGTCCTTGCCATCATTTAGCGAGAAATATAAAAATTAATGTTTGATCAATTAACCACAAATAAATTAAATGTGATGCCATCCTTCAAACAGTGATTAAGAGACAGGTTTGTGAGCTTGAGGCATGATAACGCTATGTGTGGAGTGGTTTGATGAAATATTAATACAGTTGTAATAACATGATGCCTTTGTACTCTGTGCCAGAACAAAAGTGGCACATCCACTGCAGAGATAACAGCGGTATTCTGTAATCACCATAGTGACAGTACTTCTGGCTTTAATCAAAACGCCGCGATGAATGATCATGTAATATTAGCTGCTCACATCAAAACACTGCAAGTAAACAAAGGCACTCTGTCCTCTGTCCGGCGTGCAAATTCATCAGGGGTGAAAAGGGTGACAGGAAGGTGACAGGAAGCTTAATCAAGCTTCTGTTGTTTTCACTGAGCTTGGCATTTGCCTTCTTCACATACGACATAATTAGACTACTGTAACAAGTGTTTCTTTTAAAAATGCTAAATGTGAGCTTGGGGGCATTTCTAGTGCCTCTGCACAGCTCCCAGCATGACGACGGCTGAGCCGGAGGCTTGCAACTTGCAGTGCTAACAACACTAACGTTGACAACAACAGCAGTGCTGGCAGAGCTAACGGTCTTAACCTAGCAGGGGAAGTGACGCAACTGCGCCCTTGGTCAGGATGCCGCTGTAATCGCTTTATAAGCGCAGGGCAGAGTGGCAGCTGCGAGCTACCCAGTTGGGCACGCTCACATGCACTAAAGGCACACACAGCCAGCCCGGCTATGTCAACAAAGCATGGAGAAGCTCTGATTACAACACACATAAAGGGAGTGACTTCATTTCGTGCTCAGGTAGACATTACTCCTCTATAACTTCACATAGCAAATAGCTGTTTGCTGCTACGCTAACGCTGTGGATTTCATATTTAGCACTTTTAATACCAAAGTAATATAGGTACATTTTAGCTATATGTCTACACCGTTGTCTCATGAATTGGTCTCATGTTCCAAAACAAATCCAAAGATAAGTTGTTTAATTACATCTTGGTTATGATAGTATTAGCCTTGCTAATATTGTTTTAACAAATATAAAAGGGAACCATTATGAGCTAACGTTAACATTAAGTTCATTGGCACTTTGGCTGAGGAGCTCAATCATCAGCAAAATGTTAACTTTAAAGATGTATGGATGTGGATGTATTTCACGTACACGCAGCGTCAGTCAAGAATGTAGTTAAAGTGCCTTTATCAGTTTACGGCAACAAAAGTTAAAAAGTTCAACAGGAAATCTAATGGAAATAATGCTGACATTACATCCAAATAGAATGCTGCAGAAATGTGTCCTAAAACGTGGCTATGAGTTAGCATCTCAGCACTTGGGTTTTTAGCAAAATGCCTGAAATAAGGTCTGTGGTTAACACAAGCTTAAGAGATTTTAACATCTTAGAAGATAAAAAAAAAAATACGTCAGTAAATATCCCAGTCGTGAATTTGGAAGATTTTATGTCTTAAAAAAAGGCGGCTGCTAACATGGCAAAATGAGACTGCTAAACATGATCAGCCACACTCATCCACCCTTACAGCCTCATTAAGGACACTCTGCACTCAAGCTTTTTACTTCTGGCAATTGAGTTTACACTTCAAGATTGAGATGTAAAGATTATCTTGTTGAACACAATGTAAGTATCAAATGTTTGTTCCCACAGTGCTTATCTTCTGCAATAATCCAAAACTCCATGGAAAAATCCCATTGGCTTTATGTCAGGCTGGGTGTCTTACAAAAATACATCAAAAATACGTCATCCCTGGAGCACTCTATTGCGCTGCTGAGCATTCACTAAATCAAAACAACTCAACCTTATCGGGCTAATTAACAGTCCCAAGCTTGACATACCGGTATATAAGCTAATTAAGGTTATGATAACGTAGCTCTGTCTCCTTCAAATTACATTCACATACAACTAAACTGAATTGCCAGTTATGTTTGGAAGGAAACACATTTTGTCGCGGGTTGTATTTGTTTAAACACGCGAACAGTTGCAGCATGCGATGTAGGACAATGAGCGTCACGCAGAGCAGGTGACGTGGTAAATCAAGCAACTGTTATGTGTAATAACTGTTATTGAAAGTTACATGATATGATAACAAGTATGGCAAGCTACGGGCGATTATGCAACCATAATCCAGGGGAAATATATGTTTCCCTCGAAACGTAATTGAGAAAGTTTAGTTGTATGGAACGTAACGTAATTTTTATTTGGAGACAGGGTTGCTTAAGGCAAAACCTGACCTCCAGAGATGCCACCAGTCGCCATTCATCAAGACTTTAATCCATTTTTTGATTCTCCGTTCACCGCGGAAGCACGGTAGAAAGTTTTCTTCAAGAATTCAAGGTAACACAGGGTGAGTATAGATAAACAACGGTCATTTTGCGGATGAAGTATTCCTTTAAGGAGGTAAGCCAGAATAAAAGCAAGACAACAAAGGGAAGTCAGGCAAGTAAAACCCAGCAGGAAACCAGGAAAGAGAGGGAGGATAAAAGACAAGGAGAACGGGGGGGAGACAAAGACACAGGCGGTCATCCGTCATTCAGACATTGTTTCATATAAAAATCTTCAATTCTCAACACATTGTAAATTTATGGTTCTCATTGTCAGCAGTATTCCACTTATACAGTATTTATTTGAAAAGCAAATTCTTTTAAAATGACAAACTTGACACATCTTGTATCTATGCTGTCACCTGCCAGTCAAACTACAAACCTCTGATGCAATAAAATCTTACTGTATGCGCTGCCACAACTGTCTCTATCAGCCACACTGGTATTTCAATCAAAAGACTACTTGTAGCAGGGCTCTGATTAACAGTTTTAAAATACTCTCAAACACTAAAATCTGTCTGCATCACACACAAAGAGAAATGTAACAGCTGCTCTTGAATTATGACCCTCACACTACAAGATTTGAAACAGTACATCACAGACTGCAGGATATTGCTAAGATTATCTTACACATCACCTTGCTTTCTCTCTCCCACACACTCTCACATTTCTCAAATTCAGATTTGACAGAAATGGTATCCATTCAGGAAGCTACAGAACACCTTGCCTTGTGTGCTGATTAAATAGATCCCGTGTAACTGTTGTCTCCCACTTAAACGTTTTAATGCCTTTATTCTAGAGGAACGGAGGTTTTATCACCATAGTGAAACACCAATTGATTGCTTTTCTCTGCAGCTATTGTGATATTGTGCAATTGTTTGTCTTCCTATATGTTAAGTCTTTGGAAAAGACTTCTTTAGTCACTGGAAACTTTTTAGTTGTTTTTAAGGATGTACAATGATAATGGCTCATCATCAGGACTGGCAGGAAAAGGCTTTAAAATGAAATATTACAGTCAGACACAAATTTCCTCCGATATGACAGGCTGATAAGATGATGCATATCCGATTCTGGCATGAAAAAATCAATTTCAAAATTGCGAAACATAGGTGAATCGATTTTTCCGATACCACCCAAAATTTGGCGCTGGCAAATTAGCGAGTATGCCAGTTTATGCACTGAGCTGATATCATAATTCATTAACCCAGAAAAAAGTCTACTTGTTTAACCTGAAATCAGTTCTTCTTTGCCGCTCCAAAAGCCGTCATTGTGCTGAGGCCCTGGATGTATCATGGCTGCCACTGGCAACTACTCATTTAGAGCAGCGAAGAAGAAGTCGCTGCAGGTAGTTTGTCACATAACGATAGCAAACAACAGTGCGGTGCTAGCGGAGAGTGTGGGAGTAACGGTAGTCAGCATTTTCTAATTTATTCCTAACTTCATTTTTTATGTTCTATGTAACTAAAAAACTGAATAATATAATAAAGTTCTATTACATTCACTCTCTGTAAGTACTGTATTTTTTGCCCTATAAGGTGCACCGGATTATAAGGCGCACTATCAATGAACGTGTGTGTTTTCATATATAAGGTGCTCTCGTCTCGAGATAGTGGAGTAACTCGCCCGGCGTTGCCTCCCTGTCTTGGTGAATGTGTGTTCGCCTTCTGTCATCCAACGCTCCCACACAGCTCACAGTTTAACTTTGAACAACCTGTTGACACCAATATCCAGCGGTTGTTCTTTAGTTAATCTACCTGGAATGACGGCAAGCTCCTTATTAGTTTTCTTCACTTGGGTTTTGACAGTGTCGGTGAGTACCATAATGCTCTGACAATCCATCCAGCGGTGCGGCCTCGTAACTTACCAAAGTCGTAATAAAACATTTTGACAGATTTTTAACCCTAGAACACTAACGTCGGGTGATTTTCACCCACACAATTCTTGTTATGTGATTTTCATTGTGTTGCCATTGTCTGAGTTTCATGGGTCCTTGGGTAGCTTCAGGCTGCTTACTGATGTTATTAATTGTATGTTTGTTTCCCTCCTCCCATCTATGGTTTTTTCAAGAGGCATGCGTTCGGGTGATTTTCACCCGACTTTAGTGATAGAGAGTAACATATTTTACGGGTGGAATTTACCCGAATTGATAAAACTGCTTTTTATCAAGGATATTGTATTGGGTAAAATATACCCAACGTTAGTGATGGTGTGACTTATTTTAACGTTAGTGTTCTAGGGTTAAGCGCCCTGTACCACATAAAATTGGTTCGAGGTCAGTAAGCACAACCAGAATTGATACATAAGGCGCGCTGGATTATAAGGCGCACTGTCAGTTTTTGAGAAAATTAAAGGATTTTAAGTGCACCTTACAGTGCAAAAAATACAGTATTAGTTTTGTTTTACAGGGTTTAATCTGAGCCAGGCCATACAACAAAGATAGTAATAATATCACAGCCATACATGGTCAGCAGCAAACAGCTGTTTAATAACAATAACAATAATAATAATAATAACTATTTTTCAAATCACACTGCTATCAGATCAGCTGATACCGCAAGTTTAGGTGTTGGAATTGGTATTGGGGAGACAAAAAGGGTATCAGAAACGCACAAAAAAATGTATGTATATCGGTATTGGCCAAACTGAGTTAGAAAATATCAGATATTGAATAACGGCAAAAATTCAATAGTGTGCATCCCTAGTTGTTTTTCTTTGCATCTTTGCATCCTTTCTGGCACAACAGTCAACTACCACATGCGCTTGCCTTGGCCGTATAGCAGTGCATACATAGATTCAAATGATTCATACAAATGTTGGGCTTCTTCAGATTCCTTCTTAAGGAAACCATCACAACTAATGTGGTTTCTTTAATGAATGCAGCAGCTCAGACTCTAGAGGACTTTAAATGGAAATCTCTAGTAATGACAGATCCAGTCAGCATCTGACATTTCTCTACAATGAGAGGGAGCTGTTTAGAGCAGCTTCAACTTGCTACCCTTGCTATTTATTTGGCTTGTTGCAGCATTGCCGTGGTATGATATATTGCAGTAGAGGTATTTTGTGTCATCATTTAACCTGATCTTCCAGATCAGTAAAAGGACTCCACTCTGCCACGTTGAGATGACAAATTGCAGGGATGCTGCTTAGACAGAAAGGGACCACAGTTGCATCATCCCGTTTCTCACACTACTCTAAGTTAGTTTTGATCGAGTGCTGTGAAGTAACAGTGAAGTGAGTTGAAATGGAAAAAATCAACATTGATTTTTAATTAATAGTCTGGGGAAAGTAAACAGCACTCCCGAGTTCAGTGATATTTGGTCTCTGTCAGTCTTGTATCAGTGGGGAAATGGGAGTTTCTCATGGTTTTCCATTATGAAATACAGACTGGTTGCTACTTTATAGAGCACTTTATTGCAAGTGCAGTATTGAATGTCTGGGTTACCACCTGAACCAACCAACAAGCTCTCCACTGGGCATGAGCTGCATACATGATGCATGTAACACCGTGGAAAGAAGCAGGCACAGTTACGGTTTTGAATTTTATTTTTAAATCCCAGAATCCATATATTTGTTTCATCTGAGTCTATGCCGAGGTAGAAGGAGATTGCTGCTTTTATTGTTGTAGCCTGAGTAACGTGCCATCATATCTGCTCCAGTTCCATCATCAAAACAAACAGCATCCGGCCGCTGTGGGCCGAAACAAAATTTAGAAAACGTCTGAGGGTGCACGAGACTACAACCTGCACTCACATTTTAAATCCAACGTGGTAAACACTACACATACAGTAAAATATGGACACACATGGGGTTTCACACACTGCAGGAAAAGCAGAGCTAGACATCATGGCTTAAGCTACATGCTAACTCTGTCATGGACAGAAAACGTTGTCATATTGCGGTAACGTGCGGTCAAACCACCCATATACTGACATCTATGTGAAATACATATATTCTGGTTTTCAAAATAATGTTAACAAAGGGAACTGTAAATACAGAATACTTATACAGAAACGAGACTGATTGGGTTGTATTTACCAGAAGTATAAAACATTACATGTCCTTTTTAAATTAAAAAGAAAATCCCACTAACTTGTGAGGGAAATGTCTTCATTCTTCAATTTCGTGGTTGCTGTCAAAAAATGAATTAACGATATCTGATAATGACCGACATATCTGACTTCAGGACATGTCTGATGGAGTGTTTAAAAAAGTGAACAAAAATCGCAATAAATCCTAACACTGAATCACAATACTTAAAAATCGCAATACGCATCGACTCGGCACCCAAATATCGTGACAGGGTCGTCCCAGCCCTATTGACTAGGGAGACAAAATCGTATCATTTAGTAGACTAAGAATTTTTTTGGTCAAGGACAGCCCTATTCGCTTCATCTGTTCAGCTAGCTATATTTATCTCATTTAGACATTTTAGTGGAGTCTTGGCGACATCAACACCCAGCACGAACCTTCAAATGGAACCTGTGAACTCGCGTCCACGACATGGGAAGTTCAAGTGGTTAGATCGTGAAGAACACCGCTGGTAAGCAATGGCAACATTAACGTTACTGCTATTAGAGGCCACAGAGGCTAACAAGTTTAGGAAGCTAGCAAGGGAGTAACATAATTCAGGAAATGCAAAGACATAATGACAGAGGAAAAAGATGAGGTTGTTGAGAATATCAACATTTTCCTCAAACAAAAAATTACCAAGAAAAATAATCTATGACTAAAATTACAATATACTGTACAACATTAACCTATTATGGACAGATAAATGAACTTCCATGGGCTCCATCTTTTCTCACAATGTCAACAAACACGTCACGGGTCGTGAACTCTGAGCTTTCAGAAACTTTCCACTTCTGAGGTTGTGAATACGACCCAACTCGTAAACCCCATAAACACGACCCCATTTGAAGGCCTTTACCTGCCTAATGCAGTGGCTGTCCCAGTGAGGTCTAGAGAACCCCAGAGGTCCTTGAGGGGGTTCAAGGCGGTCCCCAGCAAAAAAGGGAATTTATTTTTCACCATAATACCATCTAGAAGTAGCATGAGGACAGAACCTAGGACTGTCAGTTTAGGGTCCTTGACATGAAAAAGTTTGGGAACCACTGCCCCAATGTCTTCCACAAGTACATATACTATTTCTACCCACTATGACATTAGTGTTTCCTGTTCTCTGTTTCTGCTTTTGCACTTATCTATATACACTTAGAATGCAATTTAGATAACTATGTTTTTAATGGGAAAAAATCAAACATCAAAAAATGTATTTCTGTCAAATACAGTAAGCAATAAACTGGTGAGACAAAGCACAGCAGGACAGTTAAGATAAGTTTAGTTACTCAGACTTATTTGGCAGAGCTCAGATGGCTAAGTAATGAGATTAGATTGCTGCAGCACATCACCCTTACATTTATTTGAACTGTGACATACTGCAGAATCCATCTCTGCGTACCTACGATGATATGAGCTTAGTAGACACTAAAGTACAGGGCTGTAATGCTCTGAAGTGAAACTTCCTCATACAAGTTGGGATTATAAAAGGAAATTGGTGAGCTCTCCTTGAAGCTGTTAAACACTGGGTGAAAGCCTCTGTAATTGTGTTGAAATGAGTGGAACAGATTTGTCAGAGTTGGACTTTTCTTTCCTGCAATACATGTTTTACTTTAAGGACTGGGCTGTCAGTTAACCATCCTATCCGTGAGTGAACTGTTTTTGAATGGTTTTATGGTAAAACGGATCCACCCTCCTCATATAATCTTACTGTAAGCATCGTGGTAAATACTGTATATGTAATTAGTCCATACAAACCTACAAACAGTAGGTGGTAAAAATAAGAGTAAAATGTAACACAGCCAAGTTAATGGATCATGGCAAGAAAACTGATAATAAATTTAACTTCAGTGGTCATTTATCACTCAGTTTCAGTGCCTTGGTGCTGTTCTTGCTTCCGGTGATGTTCTCTGCATAAGTACTGATTAAATCAGTCTATGGAAAAAATTATAAAATGATTACAACTTGAAAGTTTAAAGCCTTTTACATTCTTGAAATCTATCTCATGGATATTCATCATACTGAAGTCATATAGTCACAGTGAATGCCCTTCAGACTGGCTAAAAGAGTTATTTGCTCTTTTCTGACTCATTGAAGACAAATGCATGAGAAATCAATTAAGCAAGACAGACAGAGTAACCAGACCAGTATTGACACAGGAGCAAGACAAGGACACTGGACAATGGGGAATTGAAATGAAAGAACAAAGGAAAGAAAGATACCTGACTGCTTTTAATAACCGTGAGAGGTCATGAAACCCAGATGTCAGGCAAGAGACAAGAAAAGTCACCAATCAAAAAGAAAGAAGTTACTAAGATCAGTGAAAGCACCAGTTACTCTGTTCCCATATGAGTAAACTGCATAACCAGAATATGTTTTCTGTGAAATGTAATGTCTCCCGTAATAGGGTCGCACTTTTAAACAGCTTTAAACCCATGAGTAATGTTATAAATGGAAATAACACAAAATGAAAACACAATGAAATCACTTAGGTTCAGGCAAAAAAACTGCTGGGCTAGGCTTAGTAAAAAAAAAAAAAAAAAAAAAAACATGGTTTGACTTTAAATTACTTAAAAAACTAGAAAAGCACTCGGAGAGCGCAGACCTCCGCCAAGCACCATAGTTTCCCCCATATTGTAATTCACTCCAAAATAAAAATCCTACATATTTCAGTGGCAAACATAGAGCATATAGACACAACAAGATATATATATATACAAGACACAACATAAAACTCACAATACAGAAGGCCAAAATGTAAGAGTACCCCCATTTTTTATATAAATTGCTATAAAATCCGCCATCTGGATCAGATATGGATCAGCCTTTGGGATTTGATAGAAGTACACATTGTAAATCCCTGAGTCAAATTTCATGAGCTTTGGGCAACAATTACCAGAGATATTGAGAAACTATTTTTTGGGTCCCATTTACCCCAATGTTAACGAAAATTTCAAAGTGATCCAGAATCCAGGATTTCTTCCGGATCACCCCCAAAACTAAATCAGTTCTTCCTTTTCACATTTTTGACACACCCTGAAAATTTCATCAAAATCCATCCATAAGTTTTTGAGTTATCTTGAACACCGTCAAACAAATAGACCGATAAACGCCGGCAAAAGCATAACCTCCTTGGCGGAGGTAACAAAACGAAAACACAAGAAATGACAATACATATGGACAAGAACACCGGTCTGCATGGGGGAAAGTCCAGTGTTTGTTGGACCCATTCACCTCTCACTACACCCGCCAGTAGTTGACTTTCGTGCTTGTTATACCTGTAATTATTCAATAAAACTTTTATTCAAAATATTTTCATTCACGGTTGCTCAACATAGTACGTGATCTGCTCTGCGTGCCGCCCGTTGCACTACGTCACTTGCTGATGTTAGATGCAGTCTTACAAAGGTATTCGTGATACGTAAGAGACAAACGTAAATAAGAATACTAGTTAGTTGTGTGGGAACATCATTAATAGGAGAGAGGGCTGCCACCAGTGGGCTAAATATGCAATGTTATAGCACAACACACGCAGATCAGCAACTAAATGGACCATGAGGTGAGATTATTTTGTTAACCACTTGCTCCCAGTATAAACTTAACCTTAAAAGGCTCTGAAAAAACTGCTGTTTCCAAGGTAAAGGTTTGAAACTCTCTGATAAACAGAAATGGGTCTTTTAACTCTATTGGTTGGATATGTCATTTCTGTTAAAAGGGAGGCTGTAGTTCAGGTCTGTCTCCTCAATGTCATCCTTGCAGAAGTCTTTGAATAAAAGCATCTATCAAACGACTCTATCAAATTCAGGTTTTGCCACATGGAGGATTTGGGGACAAAGGAACCATGATAATTATGTTAATACTAACAAGTGAAAGAAAGTCCTGTTAATCTTTCAAAAGCATGAACAAATTACGCTCACATATGCTAGATAGCGTTGCATGGCAACCCTACTTAGAAGTTACTTCACCAACAGCTTTCATGGAAAAGATAAATGCTACAAAAACACATGAAATAACTCAATGGACTGGAGTAGTTTTGGCTGTTACCGCCATATTAGTCAAGCCATGATGAAGCGTCCAAGCCAAAAGCAAGGTTGACCCTTTTCAATCATTGTGACCTCCTTCTGAAAAAAGCATCAGCCTCCATCTCATACCACTTACCGTACGCCATCATCCTAGAATGATATGATAGAATGCTGCTCACAAGAAATTGCAAATGCCATTATCTCTGAAATGAAGCAAATCGCACTACACAATGGCCACTGAGGCGAGAGATGGACACTGAGAAGGACTGCTGGTGTGCAATATATCTGTCAGTGAGCAGCTGAGGAGCAGCTGAGGAGCAGCTTCTGGCGCTGACTTGATATCTTTTGAAGCACAAATAGGCAGAGATTCTTTCAGTGGCATCATTAAGGCAATGAAAATATGCCAACTTTAAATGTGATGCTCAGACAGTGCGGAGGTCATAGTGGGACAACAGGGGTGAGGCCGATGTCAATACTAAATCCACATTTTACAGAACTATGATACTGGGATTGAAGCGCTAAGCTGTCTAGAAATGCCAACCTATATCCGTCAGTGTACGAGAGGTAGACAGCCAAGGCTTTTTTTTATGGCCGATGCCGATTTTTTTACCGAATCAGGACAACCGATGGCCGATATATGGTGCTGATTTTTTTTTTTTTTTTTTGCTGATATCTTTGGCTGGTTTTCTGTTTTGCCTCCATCTGATAAAATATAACAGCTTAATAATAAATGATACACAAAATTTCTTAACTTTGAACAATTGCTGAACAACACAACAACACTTCTGGTCTGTTTCTCCAATCTGCATTTTGTGTCTGCACGGTTTCTCCCAGTTAGGACGTCGTTCTTCTCATGCACTCTTGTAAAGGTTAGCCCACTAGGCTACATCTACTGAGGTCTGCTGTTAGGATGGCCATCTGATTGTGCCTGCTTGCCAATCGGCTTAATATGCTCAGGCATCGGCCGATGCTGATTATGGAAAAATATCAAAAATTCGGCGTGATTAATTAGCCGACCTCTAAAGTGTAGCATCCCTGGCCAAATGATAGTCTAACTCTCCAACTGATATATTGCTCCAAAAACTAAACACTGCGACCACGTTGTGAACACACTGTAAGACCTAAGTAGAAAAAACGAAATATTACCATTTTTAACTTAACCCAAAACACAAGCTCTAATATAATGCATTAATAAAGATCTAGAAATGAACGCTGAACATATCAACAACATACCTTTCAAATATACTGGACCACGTAGAGGTCGTTCACAGTAAGTCAGTCATTGTCTCAGAACTATTAGAAGAAAAGCAAACAAGAGCTTCAGGTTAAAGTCTTGCTGTTTCTCTGAATCTTTGTCTCCAGGAGTCCTTTAAAAGAAAGGTTGTTGAGTTTGTACAAGCAAAGCAACTCTAAAAGACAAACACTTTTGCAAGGTCTACACATCTCACTGAAAAAAACAAACAGCCAGTGCTCAAAGAACACAAGGACAAGATCTTGAAGGATGAATAACCGAGTTATATTATTGTGACTGGGGCTCTGTGCTTTTGAGATGTTAACTTTTTAGATGAATGCCTATAGTGTGATAGTAGGCACGGGTATATCGGTGTGTATATGTAGAAGTGTGACATTGCTGAATCTTTTGAAGTATTTCAACAGGGATGTACTGTTTACGAATTCTTCCCTTTTCCAACAGTCATGCGTGGTGCATAACGTGATAAAACACAGTTTCTCTTCCACTTGACCCAGACAAGTGGACAAGGCTTAATGTTGAGCCCTGCTAAGTTGAGGTGACTGAGGCTCAGAGTGTAGAGCACCAATCAGAAGGTCGGCGGTTCGATCCCGGGCTGCTCCGGTCGCATGTCGATGTGTCCTCGAGCAAGACACTTAACCCCACTTGACTCCCGAAGGCTTAGCCATCGGTGTGTGAATGAGTATTTAGATTACATCCTGATGGGGAAAGTTGGCAGCCACATTACATTGTCACATTAAAAATATTTTCATGTTTTTATACTCCAATTTCACTAAACATTTTAGCAACATAAAATTAGCCATTTGTCAACATGGAGCATCGCCAAGATTAGATAATTCCTCTCATTCGGGGATGCACAAACCGCTTTTCATTCCTTTGTCTCCAGCCAATGAGATTACTGTAACTCAGTGCTCATCAGATTGCACTGATTGAAACCAGTTGACTGGCTTCACCTTTTACAAAACACAGCTGCCAGGGTACTCAGAAATTGTAGGAACATGGAGCATATTTTTCTTGGTTTGGCCTCTCTTCACTGGTCACCTGTGTCCTTCTGAATATATTTAAACATGTGACTCCTAGTCTTTAAGGTATAAGTGGGCCTGGCTTCGTCCTACATGCATCTTCATAGCTTGAGGTCTGCTAACCTGATGTCCCCGGGGCCAGATTAGAAGACGTTTCTCATTGTGGCTCTATAGCTCTGGAGTAGCCTTGCACTGGAGACCCAGCAAACAACTTACCTTCACTGTCTCTTACATATCGTTATTAAAGACTTATTTAACTGGCCTTTCTGTATTATGTGTATTTTTTTTTTTTTTTTTACACACTATCTTTTCATGTGTTTTTTTTTTTTTCGTCTGAAAGCTGAGAGCTGACTGAGAGTGCTAGACAGTAAAAATCAAGGTTATTACTCCAACTATTAGTGGTAACAGTAGTGGCAGCAGTATTAGCAACAGCAGTATTAACATATATAAAGTGGGCACTTATCTCTTAATGGGATGACTGAGGAGTTTTTACATTGGGCATTTCCAGTTAATGCACTTTTCATCATGATTGAATGAAACTGATAGTGTTGTGTAACTTTACGCTATATGTGCTGATGTGCCTACGTGGATGCTTAAAGTAAGTATTGTAGCCATTTACATGGGTTTAGATGGAGAAGCTTTTGCAATAATGAACTATGCGAGTGGTCATTAAAAAAGGGAGGTAGCTTAGGTATCTGCCAAAAATCATGTAGCAGTTTCACATAGCGGTAATATTTCACAAAAGTGTGCTGGTTGTGGCTTTGGCAGCATAAATAATCAAGTTATTGGCAAATGTGAAAGAGGTAGTGTTTGATAAGTTTTAATAACAGCCTGTTTGAAAAAAAGAATTAATGAATAATAATAATAATAATAATAATAATAATAACAATAATAAATGATGCGACAGCTCTAAGCACCTGTATAGATAATTTTGACTCAGGTCTCATCAGGTATGCAATCCTAATCACTCAACTTTATAAAGTCATATTCAAGTACTGAATGAGCAATGACACTGTAAACATACGTTAAAATTGTGTGACGACTTGTGATGTCTACAAAAAACAGCGGACAAACTGCTTTATGGCAACATTTACGTCATCTGGACGATGGTTTAGATTTTAATTCTCGTACGTAGGAACAAACCATAGAGACTCAGCATGTGGAAACAGTCTCAGACTCAGTCCAACAAAAACAAGAGGAGCTTGTACCGAACCGAGGAGCTACTTCTGTTGTTTGGACGTTGCTGCACATAGTCAGATGTGGACCAGAAAACCACCTTCAGCAAAGTTTGTCACATGCCGGTCCCCACTATAGGCCAACAAGCCCATTCTATGTTTACTTTTACTTTTAATATTCATATCGTAGGCCTGAACTACTTTTATTTTACTGCTGCACTTTGTCGTGTTCTTTATAATATATTTATATTCTTTACTGCTGCAAATTGTACTGGTTGTATGTTTTATACTGAAGGGAGGATATGCCTCTTTATTTCTCTATAGCTGCTATACAATTTAATATAGATATATACTGTAATTGAAGCTGTTTTATGTTTATTTTTGATATTTTACATTTTCATATTGTGGGCTACAGCTTTGTTCATCAATTTCCTTCAACAAAATTCCTCCATTAGAAACACCCTCATTCACGTTACTCTGATGCTGCTACTGTGGAAATTTTACACTGCTAGCCTCCTCCCTCCCTGAAATAATAGTTGGATTGGATGTCAATAGCATTAACAGCGAACAGCGAACAGCAATGTATCTGGTTAGGTTACTTTCTACAGCCGTGGGCATTAACACAGACAACTAACATTAATGTAAAGTTACACAGAGCCATAACTTCAATTTTGGTTTAGCTAGCGTAGCCCAGCGTAATTTGTTCATGCTCCAGTAAAGTGCAATGACTGTTGAGTAACGTACGTTTGTTCAGTTCGTCCCTACACAGGTCACAGCTCCCTTTGAAATGAGCGTTTTTACTGCCTACGGTTTAAATCTTACTTAACATGACTGAATACCACTTCCCAGGGAACTACTAGACAACTGGAACACACCATATATTTATTTATTTGTTCTCTATAATTTCACTTTAAACAGCTACGTTCATTTTGCACTGAACTTCCAAATAAAATGAGAAAATACTCCTACATTTGTCAAGTATTTGGGGCACACAGGAGTACACGAAAAAAGGCTTTAACATGGTTATTTCATCATAGACTATATGAGCATTCTGTATTGTGATATATATACCGATATTGAGATATAAAATTAGATCAGTATTTATCACCCAGCCCTCAATATTTCTACTGAATACCTCTTAAGTCATGTGTTTATTTGCAGAATGATTTCCTCTGAATACTTCAGGAAGATAAAGACGGCTGTGGTGAAGCTGAGTGTGTGATAGACTACGATATGACTGCTGTTTTTACTACTATTCACTGCATCAAAAAGCTACATAACTCTGGGTAGTGCTTTAAAGAGTATCAGTTAATCGAGAGCAGGTTGTCCAAGAATTTAGAGCGACAGTCATATAGTGGAGAGGTAAGAGGTCAAAACCACAGTCACTTGTGCTGTCAAATTGTCCTTGGGCAAGACACTGAACTACTGAATGATTGATGTCCTTCTGCGAAGGAACACCAGCTGCAGTAAGTGTCTTTCTTGTAAATAAATTGTGTCGTCCTTTGCAAGAGACAGAATTTCAACATTCAGATGGGATATTTTGTGACGGATAATAAAGTGCATCACAAACAGGCAGAGGAACTGTCAAGAAAAACTGCTTCAATGAAATATTGCAGACATTTGGTTTTACAAATCAATAACAGCCAATTTAACATTTCCCTCTTTCTGCCTTTAGCTGCTCCAGCCATCCATTTTGTGTAAAGCACAAGACGTGCCTCCGCTGATACACTGTACTAACTCAAGTGAATTTCCAATTTGGCTAAACTGGCTCTGGTGGTGCAATAACATTGGTAAAAAAAATAAAAATAAAGAACGAAAGCTCTCACTCTAAATCTGAATGTTGTCGAGTCTGGGGACTTCATGTCAGGAGCGAGAAGGAGACAAATATATAAATCCCAGCTTTGACAGCCCAGACAGCGCCTGGTTAGAAGTGACGGCACATCGGCTTCAAGCAAATAGAGGATAATGCATCAAACAGTCATTAATTGGACAATGGAGTCTAGGGAACACTGAGTCTGACAAAGGTTGAGGACAAGGTGTCTTCTTGTGATTTGCTTAATCAGGTCCATAGACACCCACTTTCTCAAAGTTATCAAAGAATTCTCCCTCTCAAACTTAAGATACATGCTCTGAAATATGAATTATGTAACTTCTTAGTCACCAAAGGGTGCAACTGGAGTAGCATATCCTTTCAAAGGGACTTTAACCTAAATAAATAAGCCTATGGCAAAAATATCTTTTCTTGGAGGTGGGGCTAAATGATCTGAGGAAAAGACAAGACTGATTAATACAAAAATTACTAAATCATCATTATTTGGCAACAGTTGAGTAAATGCATTGACAGGTGTTATTATAGTAGAAGAGCGACAGTCATTGCCTTAAACTTGTCAATTATGTATGTTTTAATTCAAATGGTGGCTCTTTCAATTTTGAAAATTGCACCTTTTCAAACTGCGATTTCTATACAAACGAAGAATCATTCAGCCTTACTCATAGGGCGTTTTGATTTTCTCCAGAATGCCTGCAGAATTAAAAGCAAAACTCATTTTGTCTTTATTATTATCATTATCAATAGTATATATATAATCAGGATCTGAAATCAGGACCCGTCACCTGCCAAATGCAGGAAAATCGTTGGCAGTGGCGGGTAAAACGCTAGCGATGGGAATAGAACATCGGTTCCCATAGAGAACGGGTTCCAGGTTGGCATCTCATGCCTCCATGACTATCACTTCCTCCTATTTATGCTTTCCCACAGTCACACAATGACACATATGTTCACTGTATCATGTTTCCTCTTGTTTGGGACCAGAGCCACGACGGAGAAAACAAAGTGTATGGTGCTACTACTACCCCATATCTTACTGTGACACTGTGAGCAACACTTCTGTGTTAGTAACGTTAGCTGTTAACAGCTGGTGGGCAGAATAGTCCTGCTTGGTTAAATAATGGAGCTACTAATGTTAATAGATATTACATTATGAGGAGTTCAAGTTCTGTGCAGTAAAATGACAATTGGATGAAGGTAAATTAGAACGCTATCATGATGTGTTCAAAAGTAATCTTGTAAAAAAAGTACAGTACAGTATATTACTGTGTAGAGTACCCTCCTCCACCAGAAACTACGGTGTAATTTCAACACTGAACATGCATATAATGTTTTTTACTGTAAAATATATTGAACATTGAAAGACATCAGAACGAAAATTGTATTCTTTCATTTAGCGTATAATTTCAAAAGGAGCTGATAAAATTTAGCAGTGGCTGATAAAAACAAATATTTGTCTGGCACAGTGGCATGTAGCAAAAATTTCAGACCCTGGTAGAAGTAGTAGTAATAGTAGTAGTAGTAGTAGAAGATGGAGGAAGGTTTTGTTAAATATGTAGTCTAGTAAAAGAATAATTTCTGTATATTAACCTACCGCCCTCTATTGTGTAAAGCATTTACCCTGCAGCCATGCTTTACTGATTTTCTCTGTGTGTGTGCATATGTGTGTGTGTGTGTGTGTGTGTGCGTGCGTGTGTGTGTGCGTGTGTGTGTGTGTGTTTGACAGACACCATTAATCACACTTTGAAAATAATTTGCTTGGGATTCCATAGGATAAATTTGTAAATTTCATGAGCTTAGGCATACTTAGTATGCCCCAAACCTCTATCCATTTCTCCAGCCATCCATGCATTCAATTAGGAGGAATCCTGGCAAAGCCAGGTAGGCTTTTCAATCAGTACACGCCTCTCCCAAAGGCATGCAGGAAACCTCGTAATCTACACATAATTGGTGACGACTCACCCATGTTCTTATGCGCAATGAATAAAGTGCTGTGTATATGCAATGGGGAGCTGAACCTCATATATATTTTGTGGGCAGAGATACTGGAGGTGTGATGAAAACAAAACAATTGATTTATTCATGGAAAGTATTCAAATACAAAATCGCAAGTAAAAAATGTGCACGTAAACAGTGTAATCCAAAAATTCCCTTAATTGGATTATAACAAAAAGTGGAGTTACTCAATGCCTGTAAATGTTATGGCAACTAACTCTGACACACTGGTGCGTGACATAACTTTGAGGTTTATTTCATTGAGCTGATAAAGCTTTGTTTTGACACAACGCTGTCACTGTTTTTCTATTTAGCATTCATTCATACAGCAATATGATAAATACCGTCACATGAAGAGGAACTAACTTTAGTTATTTTACTCTTTGAGTACAGCATGTGTTTAGTTATTGGCTTATAGTATATTTTATTATCATTGTGTTTTAAATGTGTTCTGGTTTTATTGTAAAGCACTTTGTAAGTATGTTTTGAAGGTTCTATATACAGTAAATAAATATTCTTCTTATCATTATTTTTCACCCATCCATCTGCAACCGCTTATCCCGTTTGGGGTCACAGGGGGGCTGAAGCTGATCCCAGCCAACATCGGGCGAAGGTGGGGTTCACCCTGGACAGGTCGCCAGTCCATCAGACAACCATTCACACTCATAATCACACCTATGGGCAATTTCTGTCATCAGTTAAGCTGCATGTCTTTGGACTGTAGGAGGAACCCGGAGACCCCGGAGAAAACCCACGGGGAGAACATGCAAACTCATCACAGTATGCCAAAACACCAGGATGTCCTACTACATCTGGTCGCACTTTGCAGTATGCAAGCCAGCATGCTTTCCTGGCTATTCTGACCCACAATCCTCTGCATAACAGATACAGTACATAAGCAAGACGGTCAAAGTTCAAGGTGCAATATTGTAATGAAGTAGTATCTCCCAACTGTATGCATACTGCGTACTGCGATCGTTTTTCCCAACCAGAATAAAACAGCTTAAGTTATTGTTCAGTGTAAAAAAAAAAAAGTCATTCAAGGAGCAGAGCAGACCACAAAAACACTTTTTGTCTCTTCTAATAACATGATGAGCCATCATGTGGCTTCAACAAGCATTCAGTCATTGCTTGAAAGAAACATTAACACTCGGCAAAAGCACAAGATACCCTGCTGTAGGTGTGACACATAAGGGAGAAAGAATAAATAAACACAAGTAAACAATTGAATACACGACTTTAGCTGGTTTAACACAGCAACGTCATCATCTGTAAACTAACCTGCTCCCGAGGTTACCTGGTTTCATATTTTCCAGCCAGGACAGACATACAATCTCGTATAGCTCTCCAGTTTTGACCAACTGGATCGTCATTACATTCCTGACACTTAATGAGAGTCACAAGAGAATGAGTGACCAGAGTGAGGAAAAAAGTGCGATGGAAGAAAAAGCAATGGGAAAAGAGTAAAAGCCAAGTTCTCGGAGCCTGGCAAGGAGAGACAACTTCACAAGCTAATCTACACTCAGCGGTCACACAACAATGTTGGACCACCTTTTGCCTTCAGAACTGCCTTAATTCTTCATGACATACTTTCAACAAGGTGTTAGAAACATTCCACAGGGATTTTGGTCCATATTGACATGACAACATCACGCAGTTGCTGCAGATTTGTCAGCTGCATGTCTATGATGCGAATCTCCCGTTCCACCACATCCCGGAGGTGCTCTGTTGGACTGAGATCTGGTGACTGTGGAGGCCGTTGGAGTACAGTGATCTCACTGTCATGTTCAAGAAACCAGTTTGAGATGATCTGAGCTTTGTGACATGGTGCATTATCCTGCTGGAAGTAGCCATCAGAAGATGGTACACTGTGGTCATAAAGGGATGGACATGGTCAGCAACAATACTCAGGTAGGCTGCAGCATTTAAATGATGTTCAACTGGTACCCAAAGGGGCCCAACGCGTGCCAAGAAAACCGCACCGTTATACCACCAGTAGCCTGATCCATTGATACAAGGCAGGATGGATCCATGATTTCATGTTGTTTACGCCAATTTCTGACCCTGCCATCTGAATGTCGCAGCTGAAATCGAGACTCGTCAGACCAGGCAACGTTTTTCCAATCTTCTGTTGTCTAATTTTGGTGAGCCTGTCCTCTTCAAGGTTCAACGTGTTGAGGTTTAGAGATGACGTTCTGCATTCCTTAGTTGCAACTTGTGGTTATTTGAGTTACTGTCGCCCTTCTGTCATCTCCAACCAGTCTGCCCATTCTGCTCTGACCTCTCGCATCAACAAGGCATTCTGGTCCACACAACTGCTGCTCACTGGGTATTTTCTCTTTTTTGGACCAGTCTCTATAAACCCTAGAGACAGTTGTGCGTGAAAATCCCAGTAGAGCAGCAGTTTTTGAAATACTGAGACCAGCCCATCTGGCACCAACAACCAGCCACGTTCAAAGTCACTTAAATCCCCTTTCTTCCCCATTCTGATTCTGGCAACAATTGAATCGAAGGCAAACCTTCCCCACTAGTCTGACCTGACTGGGTCAGACTAGTGAGGACTAGTCAGACTGTTGCGTTACGAACTGATGAAGCCACTTGGATAAGGGGCAAAACATCTTCAGAGACAAATCTAAGTCCAGTTGCCTTCGATTCAATTGCTGCCAGAATGAATATGACCTGGATGAATGAGAACATTCACAGACTCCCCATTCTGATGCTCGGTTCGAACTTCAGCAACTTGTCTTGACCACGTCTACATGACTAAATGCACCGAGTTCCAGCCATGTGATTGGCGGATTAGCTATTTGTGTTAACAAACAATTGAACAGGTGTACTTAATTATGTGGCCGGTCAGTGGATATCTGCATCTATTTCACACAAAAAAAGATTTTAAAAAAGATTTTGGTTTCAAAAACGAAAAAAAAATTTCATCTTAAAGTTGACAAGCTTTCAAACTACAACATGTATTTTTTGCAGCAACACTGCACTTGAAATTAATTTCCACATTGCTCAGTTTCACAGTTGCGAAATGGCCACACTGAACAGCTCTGTAGGGAAAACATGTCATGTTTTATCACAGCAGCATAGACAGATGAGTTGGCAAAATTCAAATTAAATCTGTATTCTGCAAACCTGGGGAAACCTTCACTCCTTTCAAATTATGCACTCTGTATTTTTTATGTAAACAAACGGTGGGTTTTGATAATGTGCTTTCCCCCA
Source organism: Pterois miles (assembly GCA_947000775.1). NCBI lineage: Eukaryota > Metazoa > Chordata > Actinopteri > Perciformes > Scorpaenidae > Pterois > Pterois miles. Next base: position 2,727,939 of record CAMQGK010000224.1, on the reverse strand, counting down.
AGAGTGTCGTAATTTGTCAAGGTGAGGAGCTTTTCACAAGACTTGATGAAGAGCTCCATTAATTGTTGAGGTTTCGCGGAAGGGGAAGAAGAGGGGGGTGGGAGGGGTGGAGCAGAGAATGTAACCGAAGAGGAGGAAAAATAATTGTTGGAAACAGTTTTCATTTCATCAAGCCGTGGAGCCCAAGGAGACAGGGCCACAGTGATGAGAGGTGGGAGGGAGCAGGAAGAGGGGGGTCAGTCGAGGAATTAATTGCAGAGGGGAAATTATTACCGGGCTGAGCGCTGAGGGAGAGGGGATGAAAGAGATGAGGTGGTAGCAGGGCTCCGGATGGAGCAGGGAGGTCAGCCATGATCATTTTAAGACAGAACGGCAGAGTGGAGGCTTTCTCTCCAAAGAAAGGCTATGTGCACACATTTCTGCAGGTAGTGTGAAGATGATAATGGTTACAAACAGAAAAAGCTTTTTTTCTACACATGAATAGCACTTATTTTAGCATCAAGAGGCCATGATGAGTAATGGTAACACCTGCTGTACTGAATCAGAGATAGAGTAACTCGATACTAGATTTTTGTAAGATGGAAAAACATAGCTGCACTGACCTCATCAGGGTGAAACGTATAACACGTAGGGATGCACCGATACCGATACCAGATCATATGTCAGACCGATATTGACTCAAACAGATGGACTGGGAATCGGTGACAATAAAGCCGATCTATTCAATTCACTTCTATGTTTATAGTAGGGCTGTCATTGCCCATGATAAAGCACAATTAATCACAAATTAATCGCGCATTTTTGTATCTGTTCAAAATGTGCCTTAAAGGGAGATTTGTCAAGTATTAAATAATCTTATCAACATGGGAGTGGACAAATATGCTGCTTTATGCAAATGCATGCACATATTTATTGCTGGAAATCAATTAACAACACAAAACAATAACAAATATTGTCCAGAAACCCTCACAGGTACTGCATTTAGTATGAAAATATGCTCAAATCACAACATGACAAACTGCAGCCCAACATTCAACAACAGCTGTCAGTGTGTCAGTGTGCTGACTTGACTATGACTTGATCCAGACTGCATGTGATTATCATAAAGTGGGCAGGGGAAGGGGGAGGGGAGACAAGGGGAGACTCGTGGGTACCCAGAGAATCCATTTTCATTCACATATCTTAAGGTCAAAGGTCAAGGGACCCCTTTGAAAATGGCCATGACAGTTTTTTAGCCAAAATTTAGCACAAGTTTGGAACGCTGTTTAACCACCTTTGTAATAAGCTAATATGACACAGTTGGTACCAAGGGATTGTTGATGGTTATCTAGTTTCATATGATGTCAGTATCTTAATTTTTCACAGCTTTAAAACTGAGCCTGTTACAACCTCCTAAAGATCAATTGCGTTAATGCGTAATTATTATTAGTGGCATTAAAATGAAATTGTGTTAATGCGTTATCCTGTTAACTTTGACAGCCCTACTTTACTATATACAGTATACTTTATAATGAACTTTTAAATCCTGTTAAGTTTCTTGTCATTTCATTGCTGCATTAAAAAGGTTTACATTTCAATGCATTCGATACCCAAATCCCAGGTATCGTTATCATAACGGGAATGAAAACGTTGGATCAGTGCCTCCCTAATAACAAGTCTCTTGAATTGTCTGACGACAGCTGTGTCCACACCCAGCTACGAAGTACAAAAGCTGCATGTAAATGCACGTGATCTGTATCTGGCTACATTATCTGGACAATGATCCACGGATATTTGCATTTACACCTGGAACTAAAGCTGAAATTATAAATTATATCAATACTGTGACACAAGACTAGATACCGTCTTAGATTTTGGATATCGTAATATGGCGTAAGTGTCGTAATTTGTTGGTTTTAAAGGCTGCATTTCAGTAAAGTGATAAACTGTACTTACCATTTGCCTTTACCCATTTAGTCATTATATCCACATTACTGATGACTATCAAAAATCTCATTGTGTGAGTATTTTGTAAAAGCACCAATGGCTAACTCTACAATAGTGCTGCAATATCCATATTGAGGTATTTGGTCAAATATATCGTGATATTTGATTTTCTCCATATCGCCCAACCCTATCAGGAACTAATAATTGTTCATGTTTTCTTGAGTCTACCAGTATTATGATCAGATCTATTAGGTGGGCAGGTTGGCAGGATAGCCAACACACAAGTCGATGTAAGCGATGCCTCGGACGGGCCACACTCATTCTGCTGAGCTTGTTTGAGCCAACAGGAAGTTGGGATGAGTGAACTGGCTGAAATCCAAACAAAAAGCCATCCAATTGTATTCCTATCACAGTGCTTTCTGAGTGTATTTATACCTTGCAGATATAATGTACATGTCAATGTCATGCTGTAGAAAAAGCAGCAATTATCAGGCCAAGCCAGACTATTAGATGTTAGGTGTAATGGGAAAAAAAATACATAACAGAGCAGAAAAACTATAGATGATATATGATCCCCTAAGTGCTTCTTTAAAGTTTGGGCTTGTTCTCAATTTCAATCAATTAAATATGAAAATATGACAAGATCACTTCTTGTGGTCCGTGACTCAGTGCCGGCCTAGTCTGAAGGAGAAATTCAATTACACATAGCCGCCATCATCTTGGCCTTCATTTAACTGTCATCATGCAGTTTCATGGGGGAAGTTCAAACATTTCACCTCTGCTGATTGATGGCGAGTAGTTGGGTGACTTGAATTGCTGTTCTCACCTCAGTTATAAAACAAGCCACCTCAGCAGATAGTAATTGCTCTGTGCTGTAAGGTTCATCAAAGCATTAAGTTATTGGCTTGATTAAAGTTATTAGTCACATAGAGGGGAAACTGAGCGGCGAGGGTCCCTCTCCATTTTTAGGATGTGAATCAAGACTGCGAAAGGAAATCACTGGTCCTTAACGCCAAATCAACCGTGAGCTCACGTATGTGTGAGAATAGCAGGGCTGCTGGCAGAAATCCTGCCAGAAATGTTCAAGAATTAACAGTATCTCACGCATGCTTGAATGCAAAACACTACATTATTCACTGCGGTAGCTAAGGTTTTATCATTATTGTGATAATTGACTTATTAAAGGATCAGTTCACCCAAACTGTCAACTGTCTTCGTTGCAGGAAGATGCAAAGCGAGAGCATGACATGTCTTGCTCTATGCAAAGATATATACAGTGGATAGGAAAAGGTCTGCACCCCTGTTAAAATAGCAGGTTTTTGTGATGGGAAAATGAGACCATTATAAAACATTTCAGAATGTTTTTCATCTGTAATGAGACATAGAACCTGTACAATTCATTGAAAAACAAACTGAAAGTTTTGGGGAAAAAAAAATACAAAGCTTACAATAACCTGGTTGGAGAAATATGCGCACCCTTGAACAAATACTTTGTTGAAGCACCTTTTGATTCGTTTACAGCACTCGGCAGCACAGATCTGTCAGATTGTGAGGGCGTCTCTTGTGTTCAACCCTCTTCAGGTCACCCCACAGATCTTCAGTAGTATTCAGGTCTGGGCTCTGACTGGGCCGGTCCAATACTTTCATCTTCTTCGGGTGAAGCCGGTCTTTTGTCGATTTGGACGTATGCTTTGGGTCGGTGTTGTGCTGAAAGGTGAAATTCCTCTTTATCTTCAGCTTTCTAGCAGACACCTGAAGGTTTTGCACCATAATTGACTGGCATTTAGAACTGTTCATATTTCCCTCCACCTCGACTAAAGCCCCAGTTCCAGCTTAAGAAAAACAGCCTCAAAGCAGGATGCTGCCACCACCATGCTCCATGTTCGTTTTGCACCAAACATACCTTTTGGCATTATGGCCAAAAAGTTCAACCATGGTCTCATCAGACAATAACACAGTCTCCCACATGCTTTTGGGAGACTCAGTGTAGTTTTTGCTAAATATTGCCATACTTGGATATTTTCATCATAAGAAAAGGCTTCCGTCTTGCCACTCTACCCCATAGCCCAGACATATGAATTGTTGTCACATGTAGTACACAACTAGTACTTGCCACAAATTCCTGCAGCTCCTTTAATGTTGCTGTAGGCCTCTTGTCAGCCTCCCTGACCAGTTTTATTCTCGTCTTTTCAATTTTGAAGAGACGTCCAGTTCTTTAATAATGTCACAGTTGTGCCATATTCTCTCCACTTGTTGATGACTGTCTTCACTGTGTTCCCTGGTATATCTAATGTCTCGAAAATGATTTTGTACCCATCTCCTGATTGATATCTTTCAACAATGGGATCCCTTTAATGCTTTGTAAGCTCATTGCAGCCCAGGGCTTTTGCTGTAAGATGAAACTACGTAAATGTCAGAAAAATCCTACTAGAACAGCTGAACTTTATTTGAGGTCAATCAGTCACCTTAGTTTGAATGTGATTGGTTAATTCTGAACACAGCCACCTCGCCAATTATAAGAGGGTGTGCACACTTATGCAACATTATTTTAGTTTTTCATTTTTATTTTTTCCCCCTAAAAGTTTTCAGTTTGTTTTTCGATCTTTTTGCTGTTTGTTTTCCTCTTCTATCTTTTTCTATCCACTGTATGAGACTTGTGGAAAGTAACTAGAACATTGTAACTGGAAATACATCAGTGTTTAGTGTTTTCAAAAGTAATCTTCAAATGATATGAGCACCACATAAAAAATGCCCTTGAGCTCCTCTGTTTGGGTTCATTTCAATCAAATACAAACAGTCAGTATGGCTGCTTGACTATAAACCGTTTCATTACCATTTTGTTGCTGGAGCAACAGAGGGGCACATTTACAGTGTTTATGTTGTTAAATTTGAAAAGGTCTACATGTAGCTTTTGCACTCCAAGGCTCTGAAGTCACATACTATTCATACTCAGTAGGTGTACTATCATTCAACGTACTTTTGTGTGAATAAATGACAGTGTGTATCTTTTAAGATGCACTGAGCTGTAATTTACATTGTCACTTCCCGGAGCCTCCATGCTGGTTGGAAACGTGTCACCATGGTAACTCGTACAAACATCATCTAACCAAAACAACGGTTGGTGAGAATCAAAGTATGAATTCATTTAAAACATATATCATGACTAACTGAGTGAAATCATATATATTTACTTAAATTGAAGTGTTACTGATATTACAGAGCTGTCCGTCGACATCTGATATTTACGCAGCCATAGTGTCCAGTGCTGCATACTGTAATATTTCACCGGGAATTGTTAGCAATTCACTTAATATTGGTTTCACACTAATGCTTTCAGACATACTAAAATAATCACACATACAACAGGCTCCATTTTCTGCATCATTTTACGCATCCGTCAAAAGGCAAAAGACGGTTGTTGGACCACTCAGAGCCAATATCTGTGCAAACGTCATCATCCAAAATGGCATCGGAGAAACATTCGCTGTCTCCCAGCACAAAGTACTTTACAGCAAAGGAAGGAAAGAAGACAGAGACGTGAAATTTAAAGAAAGTTTGAGAGCAGCTTGGAATCAGGGATGTAGGAAATACCAGTTTTCGCAGCGAATAGTATAATAAATGCTTTGGACTCAGTGTGTAAGGTTTCTGTGTGTAACACATTCTTTATCAGATGATGGATTACAAAAAGGCGTGCAAAACATGCAGCGGTAATGGTATGGTTTAATTTAATCCTTCCATTGTGACATGTGTGGGTGAACATACTCTTTAAGCATGTTTATATATACTTTGTAATATACTATAATTTATCTGACAGACAAACTGGGCCAGGCTGATGAACACTGTAAATATTATATATACAATACTAAATTCATGATTCATGTTGGTGGCTGGAGATTCAGGTGTGTTATACCTCTAGCCGTTGGTCTTAAGCACAGATGAGGAGAGGACCACAGAGGTCTAGTAAACTCAGTTCTTTCTAACTCCAGCCCTCCATCCCGACCAACGTTGTGACATCACTTATGGCAATTTATCAGACTTCACACGGCTCCCTCTAGAGCCACAAAAGGCTTAATACAACAACAAGACTCAAAACCGAGTATATGGTGGGACCCTGTTTGGTCAGTCTGTGAATTTGTGGCTAAATGGGTACATAAATAGTCAGTGGTCGTGTCTATAATAATAAATCCTGTGGTAAATGTCCACAAGGTCCGGCGAGGACACTAGGGGATGCGCTGCTCCACTCAACGGGCCATTCAATTGGTGACGTACCCTAACGTGGATGTGCATTTCTGCTTGCAATTTGAAACAGGAAACAACATGGCGGCCTGCTCGTAAACTTTCCAAGATAAGATAAGATGAACCTTTATTAAATAATTGTTATTCCATCTAAATAATCCACCAAAATAAACCAAAAAAATCTACTTCTGAAAACATTTTAAGTGAGAAACAGACCATACCACTACTGGATGTGGTTTCATTTAAGAACTGGATTGTCTGCTTTCACAGTTTGGTGAAAGTTTCATGAGCCAGACATGAACGGACGGGCTCATCAGCATAAAGAACCACTCACATCTTTTCAATTTAAAAGAGCAACAACCGATGAGGAAACTCCAACACTCTGTGACTCTGTGAACTTCCCCTTTAAACTAAGATGGTGACGTTCTAAACAAACAAACAGAAATACTCTAAAGCACATTTATCCTCTGTGAACCCTCTTTACTGCACAACTTGTCATACATGGATCATTTTACCTTGCTGAATGTCACCTCACCTGTAAGCGAGTAACTGTGCTTTCATAACCTTGATCTCTAGCATTACAGAAGCCAGAAATTTTCCACACACTGCAAATGCTGTAAGGCTACCCATTACTCTCTGTTCGTGGGCAATTTCATCGACAAAAATAATCACTCAAGAGTAACAAAAAGATCTTTACAAAACAGAGTTGGAAGTCTTTCTGTTTGCTAAATATTCTAAATATTTAGCAGTGGCAGTGGTGATTTTAGGGGACCCAAGAAGCTGAGGAACGACAAAATATTACGACAGCTGTCAACACAGTGTAATCACAGGGCTGCACCATGACAGAAATACAAAGCAATGCTTTGACACGAAGTTAGATGCCCAAAAAATGTTTTGCTGATGTAAAACGGTGTTGAAATTGCAGGATGTTCACCTCAACATCAACTTGCATCAAACATGAGGCAGCTGTTTGTATATTATAACTTTTCAGTATCAAGACTACTGGTGAGATCAACAACATCTTTTATTCTATTTCACCTCATAACCCGATGAATGTTCACCTATAAATTAACAGCACATAAAGTGTGTGCTGACAGCATGCTGCCTTTATTTCCCTCTATTTAAATTTTCTATATCATTCTATATTCACTATCTTTAAATTACTTTTACAATAAGTCACGACTACGTGAACTTCTGTACTTAATTCATGGTTCTTGTTATGAGCCCAGCCCAGTATTTTACACAAAACTTTATCCATCATTTACTTTTTATATCATATCATGAGTTGTGGACACACCCGTCAAAGAACTAGAGATACGAAGGTCACCAGCTGTGTCGCCTCACGTCGCCTTTGTCTTGGCCAAAACGTTGTACTCTAAGACAACGCAAAGACGACAGCTGACGACCAACAACCTCGTACGTTCTGCACCTGCATGAGATGAAATAACTCCCCACACAAGCAGGCGGCGGTAGCCTGTATTCGTCATTCAACAAGGGACATCAGAAGACAGAGGACTGCAGATATGCCGCCCGTTTTTATGATACGTACATGAAACGAAGCTGCGTTTGCCGACCGATTTTACACCACTCACCACTTACCTTCGCGAAGCTTCGTGTTGTGAAAATATCAGTGTATTGGAGTGATCGCCACCACCATTCAACATGCTGAATCGGCCGGAAAAAAAAAAGGCAGGCAGACTAGAGCCGACAGTGCAGGACGCACCGCAAAAACTACTCTGACAGACGCTCACCGACGGCCCCAGACTGGTGCAGTACAGCTAAAGCAGCAAACAGCGAGTTTGTGGCATATTTCTCATAAAAGTATACTGCACACAACGTTTCGTACAGTGGCCTATGAGTTTTATTTCTATTTATTTCACCAACTCAGCTTGTGCAACCTTTAAAAGTTTCTCCATATGAAGAAAATAAAATCTATAACGCCCACATCACGAACACCACAGTGCTGGCACTAATGGGATGTTTGTTCCGTGTCTGTGAAACTCTGAGACATTACTGTGCTTACTTACCACCTGATTTTGCCAGTTTACTGCCCACAAAGTGGAGGCCATTGTCTTTAGTGTGAAGCACAACAAACACCACCATCCATCGTTTTATCGAGGTAAACTGTTGGTGTCTGGAGAGATTAAAATGTACATTAAATCTAATCGCTGGGACAAGGAGCATCCTAGTCTGGACGCTGGGACAAACACTTGTAAATTGTGACTGTCCTGATTTAAACGGCATGTCCGGTCACCCTGTTGCTGGCAGGAGAAAAGAGCTGAGACTTCATACCGGCAGACTACTTTTCTGGGAGAGAGTGAAGTAACTAGACTTTAGTGATAAAAAGGAGAAAAGAAAAAAAAAAGGTGAGATTTTAATAGCTGAAAAGAGATGGTGTAATTTCTCGAATAACAGGTGAACGGACACCTCCGACAGCCCATTAAAATAAGCCTTCTCTAAAGGCATTCATATGGCTTTGGGTACCTTGAATACAAAGGTTGAACAAGCTTTGTTCCAAACAGCGCAAGGACACATTTTATTGTTATTGATGAGAATATCAATCAAACGTCAAAAGGTTAATAAAGGCCAATAAATTAATTGATTTATCATTTTGAAAGGGCTGTTTGATGGAGAACTCTGTGTATAGGACACTGACATTGTCCCTTTCATTCCAAAACAAGTGCTGCAGCTAAATTGATGGGTGATTAAGGTGGGATAAGATTGATGGTTTCACATCAGCAAAGCTGACCGTGACCATGTGAGGAAAGTTTATGGGCAGCAGAAGCGTTTTATCTGAATATATCACATCCACGTTTTGCATCAACTCCTCTTTTAAGAGCTATTCATGCTAAAGATTTAGCCTTAATCTTGCTGCTCTGTAACAGTATGTACAAAAAAAAAAAAAAAGATCCCAAATCCCAAAAGATTAGAAGTGCCAAGTCTGTGCTGAATACATTATTAAAACTTATAAGCAATTTCAATTAAACTGTGCACCTCGACAGGAACCTAACTCACAGGAACCTGGAAACTGGGAAGCAATATACCTCAGTAAATACCTACATTATTACTTTTGCATGCTTTTAACCACTAATTTAACTAACTAATTTAATCTAGCTACAAAAGGTAATGCAAGTATATTTAATGTGTAATTAAACGTATACATTCCAACAGCTAACTAGCTAGTCACATCTGCCGGCATCATAACAGGAGGAAAGAACTGGTAAAGTAGTAAAGCCCCCCTGTTGCTTGATTTGATTTGCTGCCTGGGCAGAGTGTGACACTGACAAACGGTGCAACTCCGACCTGGCGCTGACAAGTTGAGAATATTGTAACTTTAATATACGTCTAATATACGTACGGTAGGTGCGGTGTACAATACGAAAGCAACAGTTTTGTAGGCTACACATTTCTAGCGATGCATCTCCGCGTGATCGGGGTCTTTGATGGACGGATATTTGAAGAGAAAAAATACAGACCCTTGATATGATACTGATCAAAGTCCTTCCAGACCTAAACCTGATGAAGAGGCCACTAAAAGTGATGATCAAAAGGAAGTAAAACGGTGAGCTCAAGGAAAAGCAGTGACACAGATCTGTCATTTGGATTTTCTTTCACTGGGAATACTGCTGCACTTACTCCGCTGTGCTTAGTATGAGGGAGGAAACTATCCAATAGTGGCATGATCCCTAGCTTAAACACCATCTACAAACCACACTGCCATCAGAACACAATATTTTGCTTGTCTGCCTGATCATACCTCACGATGAGGAACACCACAAAGGTGAGCTCTCGAAGCTACCTGGTAGCTGAACTTGTCAGGTCAAAATAGCAACACACATTAATATTGCCGGCCTGCAAAGCCATTGTGAACAAGATGCTAGGTTGTAACGATACAGATCAGCCATAACGTTAGGTCAGCATCGGCACCCCGACTGGTCTGTAGCTGCGCAGCCTCATACACAACAAACTGCGATGCACTGTGTGTTCTGACACCTTTCTATCAGAACCAGCATTAACTTTTTCAGTAATCTGAGCTACAGAAGCTCTTCTATTGGATCAGACAACACGAGCCAGTTTTCGCTCCCCATGTGCATCAATCAGCCTTGGTTCAAAGGTTCCTTGGACCACTTTTGGTATAGGTCTGGACCACTGAAGACCGGGAACGTCCCACAGAAGCTACAGTTTTGGAGATGCTCTGACCCAGTCGTCTAGCTGTCACAATTTGGCCCTGGTAAAAGTCGCTTACATCCTTACGCTTGCCCATTTTTCTGCTTTCAACACATCAACTTCAAGGGCAAAATGTTCACCTGCTGCCTCATATATCCCACCCACTGCCAGGTGCCACTGTAACGGGATTATCAATGTTATTCACTGCACCTGCCAGTGGTCATAATGCTGTTAATGTTATGGCTGATCAGTCCTTATATCACCTACTGTGATAGTCTGCTATGTTTCATTTTGTAGTATTTGGGAAGGTAGTGTGTCATGACATTTTTTCAATGTCAAAAGTGTGCTGTAAACAAAGAAATAAAAAAAACAAATATCCCATATTTACAAAAAGCTAATGCTAGACATGTCGGATAACACTTTACATATCAAAGGACGATGGGAAGTGGAGCTGAATACAACAGTAGACGATAACGCCGGGAGAGGATACGAGTCTAGATGTCACAGGGGGGTTCGGAGGCAGCTATGGAAAGAGTTTGACTGGAAGGTTAAAATGAGGTTCTTTAGGACACCGCTGACAGCTTACTGGAGACACTGTGGTATGATCGGTGACCATAGTCATATTTTCAGACTGCCTGAAAATATAAACATTTTAGAAAAACGTCAAAGAGGAAATGGAGAAAATTTTAGAAACCCCTGGACCTGCTACTGTTCGTATTGGTAAGTATCACCTGAACACCTATGTACCACAGACCGGTGTTATATACTGCAAATACCTGTTTTTACAAGGAGATGGACATCAGTTATTGACTATCTTAGTACATTTTTCAGTACTTATTTTTTTTATTTAAGTGTTCCCTTACTATTTTTGGGCTGTGTAGTTTATGTTAAGGCAAAGTGGGCTTTGTTCAAATTAATTTGATCAAAATAATTTCCCTCTCTCATCCATTCAAACATGAGTTTTCTTTGACAGCTCAAACAGACACACACTGAGTATCACAGCAGAAATTCTAATGACTGTCACCTGCTTGCCAGTCAATCTCTCCCCTCCCTCCATTTTCCCTCGACGCTCCATGTGTTCACCGTAAAAAAAAAAAAAAAACTGATTATATTGTCAACAATGCTGCTTAAGAGTTAACTTCCCACCGATCAATCTTCTCCTGTGGTGCAACAGAGCAATATTATCCTGTTTACATTCAAACCAATATTACTGCGTAAAACCTGACAGTCTTATCTGGAAATAGACACATCTGGTCGCAAATGCGCAAAGTATAAGTAACTTGTTTATTCCGGTATTTATTTAAGCTATCTCAGTGTTATAAAAGTCATCAAACTGGACTAGTGCTTACAATAAAAGTGTATCCTCGCCTCTATGCCTGCCAACACCTCTCAGACGAGCTCACCTCTGTTAATCACCAGAGAAGATTCAACACCACTGTGGAGGTATGATGGATCACAATATGCATCCCTCAAGGCAATTATACCTTTGTAGCACATGTAATTAAGTAGAGAAATATAATGTAGCGAAGTAATTATGATTAATGGTGCTAATTTGAATGGACAGATTAAGTGCAGTGTTTTAATGCTCTCATCTTTTACCTTCTTTATGAAAGCCATCTCAGTGTGAACGTCCTCGGCGCCTCTCGCCACACATCAGTCTCTGGGGATCCTGAAGGTGACGGAAGAGAAATGGCACAGATGATAATCCTGGCGAGGGCTTCATTTAATACTTACATTTTCACATTTCATAAGCACAGTCCTACATTGTGAAAGTTTGGACAAACAATTAGATAGAACACGGCACCAGTGAAAGGTGTGGATGTGGGAAACCAAGCAAAACACCCTTTGCAGTACAATAGAGCTTCAATAATTACCTCGTCAACTATTAAATCAATTGCCAACTATTTTAATAATCAATTAAACCTGCAGTAGGCAACAATTTTTCAGCATCATTGGACAAAAATTTCTTAGTAACATTTTAGCACATTCATTTCTAGAAAATTAGATTTCTGCACCTCCTGATGGCTGTTCAGGCTATAAAAAAAATCTAGCCGTGATGGGAGGCTTTGTACCAATCACAGGTCATTTCAGCGAGAGCGTTCCTATTGGCTCCGGCTGGTGGGCGGTGCTTTGTATTTCCTAAACTGATCTTAGCATGGCTGCCGAGTCACAAACTTTCTTTACAGTTCAATAAAAGATGTTTCTGAAAACATTTGAGGCGAGACATAGGCATTACAGTAACAAAATATTGATTCATATTTGATCAGCGCTGCCTTGTGTAACCGTTTGATGGGAATTTGTGATTGACAGCTTCTCAGAGACGGTAGACTCCAACTTGGCTCTGATTGGTTGTTTTCCTCTGGTCTGTGAAATCTTGTAGATGCCATTAGGAGCACCGGAGGACACCGAGGCACCTTATTTTTTCAGATCATTTTATCATATTTGATAAAATCATATTTCCTCCAGTTCTACCCACTGCAGCTTTGAGTCATTTGAGTTTGAGTAAAAAGAAAAATAAGTCAAAATTCCAGCTTCTTATATGTGAATATTTTCTTTCCTGCTCTATGACAGTAAACTGAATATCTTTGAGTTGTAGACAAAACAACACTTTTGCGGACATCATCCTGGGCTTTGAGAAACACTGATCACCATATTTCACCATTTTCTGACATCTTAAAGACCAAACAACTAATCGATTAATCAAGAAAATAATCGACAGATTAGTCAACAATGAAAATAATCATTAGCTGCAGCTCTACAGTACACCTCTGTAGAATGCCTACTTTACTTTGACACTCTGTAATACTACATAATACTTTTTAAAGAGCTCTGTTACATAAATCAGCGTTGCTGTTACTATTTAGAAATTATCAGAGTGAAGTATGAAGGTCGCAGCAACTGCACTTTGCTCAAATACTTTACATTTACCATTTCTTGGTCTGTTTATAAACAAGCGTGAATTTGCAATAGCTACGACCGTGTATGCGCACGCATCCACGTGTGAATGGTTTATAAAAGAGGGTGTGCCTGAGAAATAGGGGACGGGGTTAACCCACACCAATGAAAGAGGAGCTCTGGGCTGAGTGCAGCGATGCCTCCCACAAGAGTCCACAAACGGTTCATGAGTTTGTCCATAGTACATAAAATTGGTTTAGAACTTATGTGCATTGTTGTTACAGCCTACAGAAGCCCTAAACGGACATGATTCAACCATTTTTTTTAATACTGTTAACTTGAAATCACAAGTAAATTATGTTACCTCAAGATTACTCAATAATTAATTTATGACTAGAAAACAAAAGGTTGTTTCCTCTTATCACTTAAAGTGTTTGGGTCAAATCAGCTGATGGTAAATGCATTCATAACTCCTGACAATGACTAAAATATTTGCAGTCTGACTTCTTTTCAGATCTTCAGTCATTTTAATATGTAGTCAGAGATATCCCAAGGTCAATTATATCCGTCATTGTCAGGAATTATGGAGCAATGTGTTTTTATAGGATCTCAGCTATTCAGATATGTAGCTATTTCACGGTAGGACTGTGGGACTTATGCTGTGGGAAAGTCTCATAATTGATACAGTAAAAATGCTGGGGTCTCTGTGTAGTCAGAGATGTCTTCAAGTCAAATGTTTCAGTAATTGTCAGGAATTATTCATTATTTTTTTGCCAGCCACCCAAAGATCAAAGAATGAAGACATTTCCTATTTCCCAGACGTTTTCTTTTCAGTTCATAAAGGGACACAGGCAGCATGTTTAATCTCCATCTGAATATAATCCATGTAATCTTATATGTACCTTTGTTAAAACTTTATTTTGAAAACAGGACATAGTCACACTATGTATCCTTCCGCTACCTGAGCTCATTTTCTTGATTTAATGACATACCGTATTTTTCGCACTATAAGACGCACTTAAAATCGGCAAACTGTTTAACTCAGACACTGATGATGAAGGATTTGATGGATTTGTGGAAAAGAAATGAACTGAAAAGTGAATGTATTGTTTTGTATTTCATGTGTTACAACTGAAAAATGTTGAGTTATTGAAGTTATTGAGTTCATACATGAATTGAATAAAGTTTGACTTATCTGACCGTTTTGTTTCCCTCAATGCGCCTTATAGTCAGATGCGCCTTATAGTGAGAAAAATACGGTAATTAATCTGTGATCTGAAAGTGAGCTGTAGAGCTGCTGGTTACAGCTAATAATAAACATCAGAACTGTGAGAGCACCACAGCATAACACACAGCTGTTGCCCAGTGATACGGCCAACAAAAAATATCACTGAACGGATTATCTGCAACTTACATGATGATCTTAGAACATTGTTGTTGTTAGGGCTGCAACAAATGATTATTTTCATTATTGATTAATCTGTTGATTATTACTCAATTAATCTATTAGTTGTCTGGTTTATAAAATGTCAGAAAATTGTGATGATCAGTGTTTCACAAAACCCAAGAGGACATCCTCAACTGTCTTATTTTGTCCACAACTCAAAGATGTTGAGTTTACTGTCACACGGGAGTAAAGAAACCAGAAAATATTCACATTTAAGAAGCTGGAATCAGAAAATGTTGACTTTCTTTTTCTTAATAAATTACTCAAACCGATTAATCGTTTATTAAAATAGTTGGCAATTAATTTAATAGTTGACATCTAATTGATTAATCGTTGAAACTTCAGTTTCTACATGGTCACATTTTAGTACTTATATTGACATGTGCGAGGATCTTAGAGTCTGACCAGTACTGGATTTTACAACTTAACAAATCTGATAATGATGAAACACATACACAAATATGTCTCCCTTAGATGTGGCTATTAAATAATTGTGACTATTAGTAGTAAAAATACCCTGTCATACACGTAACCACCTCGTACACATCTTGAGCCTAGACTGTATATAAGAAGTTCACATAGTCACTGTGATGTCACTAATTGGTATGTGGACTACGGTTTTGAGTCTTGAGTTCGGCATTTGGCCGTCGCCATCTTGTTTTGTTGCAACCAGAGGTGACCCAAGAAGGTGGAGCTAAGTACAACCAAATGCTAAATAAGACATTTTAAGGCAACCAAAAATGAACTTTCATGAACTGAAACAAACTGTCAAGGGTTTAATTAAAGCTGCAAGATGAAAACATGAACAACTTCATGAGTGAACAACGCCCTAAATCACACCCTGATTTATGGTCTATTTGACTCTAAATGGGACCAGAATTTTACGAAATGAACATCATGCTAGTGATTGAGACCATAAACTCATGTTTAAAGTGTTTACTGAGGTAATAAATCAAGTGAGAAGAAGGCTAATTTTCTCATAGACTTCTATATAATCAGACTTCTTTTTGCACCAGAGGAGTCGCCTCCTGCTGGAAATCACAAAGAAGGCACGTTTAAGACACTTCAGCATTGATGTCACTTTTCCGACCCAGAGGTATCCCACTGATCTTGAGTAATACAAGCTCTTTTCTTTGTTCCAGTTCAAACTCTAGCAGTAGGGTTCGGTACAAGCTGCACTGACTTGACACTGGAGGACTTGAGCTATAGCTTGAGCTATAACAATTGCCTCATATCCGACCCTACTTGAAATAGCCAATGATTGAGATGACACAAATTGGCTAGGTAAATAATGAAGCTACCTCTGATTGTGTCATTAGCTACTCAATTACCACAGTAGAATCCATCACACATAAACACACAAACAGACGTCTTCTTTGAAATGGGACTGCATCTGCCTGTCCATTTACTCGGTAATGTCCTTGTGCTGCCGAGCCCTACGGGCCAAATGCATGCATCAGTGGTTGTCATTAATAGTATTGAAAAACTGACACAGAAACAAACATGTATGTCAATTCCATTGTTGCAGAGAAGTGATTTAGATTGAGCGTTTAAAGCATATCCATTGAAAGGTCTGTCAGACTAGTAACGTTTTGCAAAGAAGAAAACTGCCTCTGTGGTTGTCCAGAGTATGCAGGCATGCTAAGCGTGTCATTCTTGTCATTTTAAAAGCTTTTAACCTGAGAAATATGTGAAAACCAAATATGAGGAGCATGGTCACATCAGGATCAAACTTTATGCCCTTGTTTATGATAGAATGACAACCACAACTACACCTTTGGAACGGCAAGATCTTCAGCTTTCCATCGGTGTATTAATCTTTTCATTAGCAGGAAAACTGACAGATCTTTGGTATAACTTTGGGTTGTACTCCTAACTAGCTGTGATGATCAACTAAAAGAGAAAAGCATCATCGGTTACTCTTGTGCTCCCGTTAGCGGGTTACAGTTTATTTATTTGTGTCCGTCTCCATTCACTCCCATTGCTGGCAAAACAGGTTGCTAAGGCTGCTTTCACACATAACCCATTTGGTTCGGTGAAAACAAACTCAGGTCTATTTGTCCAGTTACGCTTCATTTGGGCCGGTGTGAAAGCTCATTCATACTCCGGTGCAGACCAAACAAGCAAACTCTGGTCCACCTGAAGCCAAGCGGACTCTGGTGTGAAAGCAAGCAAATCAACCACCAGCAGATATTGTGATTTTAGCATGATTTCAAAAGCTAAACTACTAATAAATCTCTTCAGGAAGCAACTTTATTGGTCAGTATTTAGGCCATGTATAGAAGCACACCAGTGTGGATATTTTCCCTGCTTAACAATCCCATAGTAATACGCCTCATCCACGCCTCCGTGCACTACCCAACGTTTGCACAGTGCATTCGCACCAGTTGTCTGGGAACGTCCAAAGGGGCTTCAGTACAGTCCTGTCTCTACTATTACTCATCATAACCTGGTCGATTTGAAGTCTAATAATACTAGTAATGCTTATAATCAGTTATGGATCAAAGAACCTCAATATACACATCAGAAGCATTAAAGTGCTGCATAAACTTGTCACCAGAATTTGTTTTGTCAGTCTGTATGACTTCATATTCATGCTAATTTACCCACAGGAGCCAAATTTGTTGCTTTTGTCACAAAATGCACAATTGTTACAAATATTTCAGCTTAGTTGCCCCACTGTTATTATGTTGTCTAATCTTCTACAGGCAGACGTAGATGTACATAAATACATTTATTCAAAATCTGTCAACAAAAAGTGTCCTGATTTTTATTTCTACCTTTTGATTGAGTGAATATTGCTCTCTCCTGGATCTGTGTTCAGAGAAATGATGTATGTAGGTCATTGCTGGCTCAACAACTTTAAATTAATGTGCGATTAGTTGCAAAACCTTAAACAAAAGACCAGCAGATTGGCGACAGAACTGTATTTATGCATGTTTGTGTAATGCCTTGAAGCACAGAGGAAAAAGGTCAAACACTGTCTGGAAGATAATGGCCGTTACTTCACTATTTCTCTCTCAGTCTCCTCTGTCGCTCAGCTCTCCAGATGTCTTTCACATAAAGCAAAAAGAAGTCATTTGCCAATTTCAGAAATTACTACCCCCTACCAGCCTCTTGTGCCCTGTGTGCGATTTATGTGTGTGTGTGTGATTTGGTGTGTAAGGACATGCCGCAGCCATGTGTTTGTGTGCTGGACGGCTATTGTTGAGCGGTGTGCGTCTGTGCTGCAACCTGTCTGACACTCTTCTCGTTAGTTTGCAAATGCCCCGTCCTACAAATGACAGGCAGACACACGGGAGTGTGAATTAGAATTCACCTCTAATCACTTTCTAATTCACCTCCTGTCACTCCAGAGGCTCGCTCACAGCTCTTTCTGCCACATAAGCGTTTTGTAGGTGAATGCTGATGTGAGGATTTCGAGCACAAGAAACCCCTCTACACACACACACACACACACACACACACTTGTAACGATAGCAGGTTCACATTCACTTGGACAGCATAAACAAACACACTTTAACTATATGCACAGTCACTGCAGTGACCCATTGCAAAACAAACTTTTGGACCTGTACATGGCCCACTACTTTACAATTTATCATATACATTAGAGGTGTAGAAACACATCTGCACACAAGTATCGTGATGCCTTGTACAATATTGTATTGATTCTCCAAAACACTGTATAGATTTTTAATTAACCTCTTAAAACTCTGACAACCTGGATCAGGTCCAGCCACTATTCAGTCTTTTGGAGGTTGTCGCGTGCTCACCTTTAAAACTAGAGTCAAGTTACTGGCATCATATGAAACTAAAATCTAAAGTCGGTACCAACCGTGTCATACTAGCTTGTCAAGAATGAGTTTAAATCACACTCCAAACTGATGCAAAATTTGGCAAATAAAATCTGGTATTTAAACAGGGTCCCTTGAAGTCTGACCTCAAGATATGTCAATGAAAATTGGTTCTATGGGTACCCACAATTCTCCCCTTCACAGACATGCCCACTTAATGATAACTGCATGCAGTTTGGGGCAAAAAACATGCAGTACAAATGTTATTTTGCCTACTGTAAAATTGTTTATTTCTAGTGTGTTCTTTATACTATGAGAGTTTTCCTAAAATTAAAAAAAAAATCACAATATATTGCCTTGCTTAAAGTATCACAATATATCACAATATGTTGAATCATTACCCCTGTATCTTGATACGTATCATTATCACCAGATACAGTCAATACAGAGCACTAATATACATTATATTTACCTTTATTACATAATGTTAATATTGCTCTTCTGTGCAGCACAATACACAAACTATTACTTTCCTTAATGTCTCTCTCCACAAATATTTTTTCTCTCTTCAAATCCCTAATTTGTTGATGCAGTGACATTTTTTTTTACCAAGGAAAGAAATCGTTCAGCGCTGATTTCACCACCATGTAGCAAATTTTGTGCACTGTAGGTATGGGATGTTCATAAAATTCACAGTTCGGTTCATATCACGGTTTGGGGTCACGGTTTTCGGTTCGGTTCTGTACATTTATGGTACAGCATCGAGGCCAATTTCCAACTTCAATTGAAACATGCATTTTATTTATTTGGCAAAATAAGTCAGCAACTGTTTTTCTTCACAACAGTAGACTAAGATAAGGAACAAAACACTTCTACATTGTCACATCTTATGGCTAGGACACATGTTGTTTCTGGAGCAGCAACAGTCATGTTTACAGCAGCAAATTCACCATAAAAACTCACTAATATCTCAATGGAAACAATCTAACATAATAATTGATAAAGTGAAGTTTATGAAGACTGAAGAGCACAAACATCAGACAGTATCAGTCCTTCCTCCTGTCCTCCTCCCTCTGCTGATGTGAACTAGTACAGATCCTGCTGGTAAAGGAGGAGGAGGAGCTGCTTCAACACAGCCAGCTGATGAGTTTACTACTAAGACACATGACATACTAACCTAAACAGTCAGACTACGGAGCCTACTGCCAGCTTTAGTTTACTACTAAGATACATGACAAACTAACCTAAACAGTCAGACTACGGAGCCTACTGCCAGCTTTAGTTTACTACTAAGATACATGACAAACTAGCCTAAACAGTCAGACTACAGAGCCTACTGCCAGCTTTAGTTTACCACTAAGATACATGATAAACTAACCTAAACAGTCAGACTACAGAGCCTACTGCCAGCTTTAGTTTACTACTAAGATACATGACAAACTAACCTAAACAGTCAGACTACAGAGCCTACTGCCAGCTTTAGTTTACTACTAAGACACATGACAAACTAACCTAAACAGTCAGACTACGGAGCCTACTGCCAGCTTTAGTTTACTAATAAGACACATGACATACTAACCTAAACAGTCAGACTACGGAGCCTACTGCCAGCTTTAGTTTACTACTAAGATACATGACAAACTAACCTAAACAGTCAGACTACAGAACCTACTGCCAGCTTTAGTTTACTACTAAGATACATGATAAACTAACCTAAACAGTCAGACTACGGAGCCTACTGCCAGCTTTAGTTTACTACTAAGATACATGACAAACTAACCTAAACAGTCAAACTACGGAGCCTACTGCCAGCTTTAGTTTACTACTAAGATACATGACAGACTAACCTAAACAGTCAAACTACGGAGCCTACTGCCAGCTTTAGTTTACTACTAAGATACATGACAAACTAACCTAAACAGTCAGACTACAGAACCTACTGCCAGCTTTAGTTTACTACTAAGACACATGACAAACTAACCTAAACAGTCAGACTACAGAGCCTACTGCCAGCTTTAGTTTACTACTAAGATACATGACAAACTAACCTAAACAGTCAGACTACAGAGTCTACTGCCAGCTTTAGTTTCAGCTTGTGTAGCTGAGGATACGTTGCTCCTAAACGTTATGAGGATAATATATTAATAACATGGAGGGTCTGTAGTTCGGACCCTTGTCAACAGCAGCCCATCACTGCTTCACTGCTGCTGTTCCTCCCTTCACAATAAACTCTCCGAACACAAACCACTTAACACTGCTGACTAGAAGGAACTGAAGAAGAAGAAGAAGATCTACCTTTATTAGTCCCACAATGGGGAAATTCAATTTTACACTCTGTTAAACTCATACATGGTACATGCAGACCTGAAACACACATACATGCATTAATGGAGAGGTGTCAGAGTGAGGGGGCTGCTCCTGACAAGCGCCCCGAGCAGTTGGGGGTTTGGTGCCTTGCTCAGGGGCACCTCGGCAGTGCCCAAGAGGTAAACTGGCACCTCTCCAGCTACCAGTTCACACTCAGTTTTTGGTCCATGTCGGGACTTGAACCGGTGACCCTCCGGTTCCCAAGCCAACTCCCTACAGACTGAGCTACTGCCGCCCCCCTAACCCTAACCCTAACCCTAACTGAAGTCATTTACTTACATGTTTACCATTCGCTGTTCGCTGGTGAGCTAACGTGCGATGGCGAGTTAATAGCCGTGGTAGCGTAAACATAGTGGCGTGTTTGAGAGACATGCGCAGTAAAATCCGGTCCGCCCTCGCCGAAATTGAGCCAATCACAACACACAACCTCAGCTTCAGTTACACTGCGCATGTCTTATACCCCATACCCCTGTCCGCCGTGACCCAGCCTTTCCATAGGCCTTGATTTCTAGTGTGACAATAAACGCGACAAAAAAAATCCGCAATCAGCCTCATAACCTATTTCAAATGAACCGAACGACACATACATAAACCGAACCGTGACTAGCGATCTGAATGGTTCGATTTTTTACCCAAACCGTTCCCATTCCTACTGCACTGTGATGCTTACAGCTGTAGCAACGCTAGCATGAATTGTCCTTCGAGCACAGACGCTATAATAAAGCATTAGCCAGCTCTGCGGTTTAAATTAAAACTTACAAGTGAAGGTGAAATTGCTTTACAATAATTAACATTAATTTGTTAAAAAAAGTTTTTGCCTCAAAAGGTTAAGCCTGAAAGAGTTCATTACTTAAATGAAACACAATATCTGAATCAATATGCAGGACTTTAATAGGTGACTTGTTTGTTTGCAACATTAACATACATTACAGCGATTAGTGCATTAATAATAGCAGTAAGAATAATAATGTTGACAAGTAATTATCAGGCAACTGTGATGAACTGTAAATTGAGCACACAATGGCTCCATATATATTCACTGTTAAGACAATTATGGCCATGCTTGCCATTATTAAAATGGCATAATGGGTCAGTTAATCCAAAATATGCAAAAACTTCACATCACACATCCCTACTGATATGGAAGCAGATTTTGAATTATGCCTCTCTGAAATTTCTTACATATATATTTGTATATATATATATATATATATATATATATATATATATATATGTGTGTGTGTGTGTGTGTGTGTGTGTGTGTGTGTGTGTGTGTGTGTGTGTGTGTATCTATACGTATGTATATACATATATACATATATATACATATATATACATATATACATATATACATACACACATACATATACATATATACATATATACATACACACATATATATATACATATATACACACACATATATATACATATACATATATACATATGCACACACATATATATACATATATATACATATATACATATATACGTATATATGTGTATATATATATGTATACATATATATGTGTATATATATATATTGTTTCTGTATGAAAACTGTATGAAAAATGTTGAAACAATAAGTTGATCAATGTGTTGATACACAGAAAATTTATCAGCAACTATGTTAATTATCAATTCATCATTTAAGGTTTATTTTAAAACACAAATTACATGGGTGCAGCTTCTGAAACACGAGGAATTGGTGCTTTTTGTTGTTTTATAACATTGTAAACTAAATATCTTTAGGTTTTGGACTGGTGATCTGACAAAACAAGACATTTGGGCATGTTGCTGTAATATTGGAAACGATATTTTTTACAGATTTTAAGAAATATCACAGGCAAAATCATTAAAGATGACATATTATGCTTATTTTCTAGGTTTCTACTAGAACGTGTCTACATGCTTTTAATGTTCACGCCTTTTTTTTCCTCATACCGGCTGTGCTGCAGCTCCTCTTTCTTGAAACGCTCTGTTTGAGCTCCCGCCCCCAAATTATTATGCAAATGCATTACTTGGTGACATCACCATGTTACGGAAGAAAAGGCGGGACTTCAATTCAGGAGCAGTGTTTCTGTGGGGGAGAGTAACACTTTGATGTGGACTTGTTTGCAGACTTTTTAAGTGCACAAAAAAAAAATACTATACAACACAATAAAGGAAAGGGAGGAAAAAAAACACAAAAGCATAATAGGTTCCCTTTAATAACAACTGAAAAAACTGATAAATCGATTATTAGATTAATGATTACTTGCAGCCCTAAATGGAGAATATAAGTAACCAGAACATTGTTTCTGGAAAAAAAATTCACTGTGAGGAAAATAAAACCAAACCTGACCAAATACCAGTGTTATTTTATTTTTCAAATTTAAGATTCAAACTATACCTGTAAAACTACAGACATAAAAATGTCTCTTAAAATATGAAAACATGTAGAACAGCCCTAAATTATTCAGTACAGCTATTATATACGGTCTTAATTTTATTGTATTTTAGGCTCATAAACTTAACTATGAAACAAGATAACAAGGTGCTCATAACAGCATGTGGTTGTCAGACCATGACAGGAAAACAGTAAATAAATGGAGGAAAGAGTTTGATGAGGAAAAATGCTTATGAGACTTGCAAACTATTAACAAGGGAGTTGCAGCGTGTGTGTGTGTGTGTGTGTGTGTGTGTGTGTGTGTGTGTGTGTGTTGAGAGAGAGAACCACAGATGGGTGTAGGCAGGTTGCTGCAGTAACTGTAAGTTATTAGTCACCAAGGACTGAGGCTGAACTCAATCATTCGTCACCTTGAGAGGCTAAACAGTGAGGTAAACAGAGAGTCAGGATGTGCTCTAGTAGGCATCATCACTAAGATCACAGTGCCTTATTGGCTTAGAGGTACGCCACTATAATTACAATGCAAAATGATGGATACATTTCATCTAGCTGAGCCCGAAAAAGGTGTACAGATTGATAAGAGATACTTCCTCCAAGGGCAGAGTCAAGGTTTCATTGCATAGCTCATTCAAATGAGTAAACATCGGCTTTAACAGCACTAACCTCAGACTTTCCTTCACATCTGTTTCCACCTTACATCACGCAGTGAATAACTCACGTTACAGATAGATTAGGCTAAAGTTGTATTAATCTAAGCTTTTCTGGACATTTTGTCAGCAAGCATAAACAGACAGGAGCCAGGTCGGCAACAATCAATTTAAGTGTTTCTCCTTCTAAAATAAACTGCTAATCAATCAAGTCACAGAGGAGTTTAGATAAACTCGGTCGCATGTGAAGCAGCACTTTTTGAAGTGAGTACCAGGGCCATTTCTGAATATGTTGGGGTCCTGAGTGACATCTTACACTGTCCAAGGTATATTTATTATATTACTTATTGTTACTTATCATATTAGCAATGAAGTTTTTCGGCAAAGGCGAAGAAATGGTAAACATGTAAGTAAATGGCTTTCGTTCTTTCTAGGCAGCAGTGTTCACTGGTTTGTTGGTTGTTGGAAAGAGGCTGGGTCACGGCGGACAGGGGTATGGGGTATAAGACATGCGCAGTGTAACTGAAGCTGAGGTTGTGTGTTGTGATTGGCTCAATTTCGGCGAGGGCGGACCAGATTTTACTGCGCATGTCTCTCAAACACGCCACTATGTTTACGCTACCACGGCTATTAACTCGCCATCGCACGTTAGCTCACCAGCGAACAGCGAATGGTAAACATCTAAGTAAATGACTTCAGTTCCTTCTAGTGAGCAGTGTTAAGTGGTTTGTGTTCGGAGAGTTTATTGTGAAGGGAGGAACAGCAGCAGTGAAGCAGTGATGGGCTGCTGTTGACAAGGGTCCGAACTACAGAGCCTCCATGTTATCAATATATTATCCTCATAACGTTTAGGAGCAACGTATCCTCAGCTACACAAGCTGAAACTAAAGCTGGCAGTAGGCTCTGTAGTCTGACTGTTAAGGTTAGTTTGTCATGTATCTTAGTAGTAAACTAAAGCTGGCAGTAGGCTCTGTAGTCTGACTGTTTAGGTTAGTTTGTCATGTGTCTTAGTAGTAAACTAAAGCTGGCAGTAGGTTCTGTAGTCTGACTGTTTAGGTTAGTTTGTCATGTATCTTAGTAGTAAACTAAAGCTGGCAGTAGGCTCCGTAGTTTGACTGTTTAGGTTAGTCTGTCATGTATCTTAGTAGTAAACTAAAGCTGGCAGTAGGCTCCGTAGTTTGACTGTTTAGGTTAGTTTGTCATGTATCTTAGTAGTAAACTAAAGCTGGCAGTAGGCTCCGTAGTCTGACTGTTTAGGTTAGTTTATCATGTATCTTAGTAGTAAACTAAAGCTGGCAGTAGGCTCCGTAGTCTGACTGTTTAGGTTAGTTTATCATGTATCTTAGTAGTAAACTAAAGCTGGCAGTAGGCTCTGTAGTCTGACTGTTTAGGTTAGTTTGTCATGTATCTTAGTAGTAAACTAAAGCTGGCAGTAGGCTCTGTAGTCTGACTGTTTAGGTTAGTTTGTCATGTATCTTAGTAGTAAACTAAAGCTGGCAGTAGGCTCTGTAGTCTGACTGTTTAGGTTAGTTTGTCATGTATCTTAGTAGTAAACTAAAGCTGGCAGTAGGCTCTGTAGTCTGACTGTTTAGGTTAGTTTGTCATGTATCTTAGTAGTAAACTCAAGCTGGCAGTAGGCTCCGTAGTCTGACTGTTTAGGTTAGTTTGTCATGTGTCTTAGTAGTAAACTCATCAGCTGGCTGATTTTAAACAGATAAAAAAAAAATGTGGGTTTACTTTGCAATTAATCACAATTAACTATGGACAAATGTGATTAATGACGATTAAATATTTTAATTGATTGATAGCCCTTCTATTTACAAGATTAATTTTATAGAAAATTAAACTGCAGAAAGATTAGCATATAAGAATTATGATTTGAAATGGCCCTCTGGATATGAGAACCGCTCTGTATGTGGACATACACAGCTCATTAAGGTATCAACAACACAACGACTGATATTTTCAGGTAATTATACAAACTTAACATTATATTCCTTTTCTGTCAATAGATCCCCTGAAATGCTGCACACTGGCCCTTTAAACAGTGACAAAACAGAAATATCTACCAGTAGTGTGTCAAAAGCATGGACTTATAAAAAGTGGACATCGTCACAGTGACATCAGCCTTTATTTTGTGGACTGTCTTTCAAAGCCTCGAGTTCAGCATTCAGGCCATCGCCTTCATGGTTTTTGGCCGTCATCGTGTTAGATTTTTCTAACCAGAAGTGACACAAGTAAGTGGAGTGGATATTTTCAAGTGACCAAATATTAACTGTTATAACCGGACAACGCCGTGGTAGCAGCCTGTCACAAGGTAGCCACGCCCTCAAGCATAACCTGCTTTATGGTCTATTTGACTCTAAATGGGACCACAGTTTACTAAATCAACATCATGCTGTATTGAAGAAGACTTGAAAATAGTGATGGAGACCATAAACTCATGTTGACAATGTTTACTGAGGTAATAAATCAAGTGAGCAGTAGGCTCATTTTCTCATAGACTTCTATACAATCAGACTTCTTTTTGCAAACAGAGGAGTCGCCCCCTGCTGGATATTAGAGAGAATACAAGTTTAAAGCACTTGCGCTCTGATTTCACTCTTTTCAGACCTGGAGGTTGCCCACCATCAATTTACTAGTTTCATCTAATGATCACTATTTCCACTTCTAGTACATGAATCATCCTTGGATTATTTGTTATAAGTACATATTTTTTTCTGCATCCATGTGAATTTTGCATGAACAGTGGAATAAGTTTCACATTGACATCTTCCCGCCTGCTGCCAACAAAATGAAACACTACAAGTAAAAAAAAAAAAAAAACGGTCCCATGGGTCAAAGGGAATATTTTAAGTATCTAAAAGCAGCGCAGGAGGAATTTTTTGTGAGGAAATTATTTTTTGACTTCAGTCATTGCAAATGCTGCTGCTGATAGCTGACGGGGCTGTTTCCAAAAATTCATCTGCTGTACCACATTGTGTGGGAGTCCATACAGATGACACATTATATTATAGTCAGGGAAGGGTGATATGCTGTAAAGCTTTTCATTAGCGACAACAAAAGAGTACAAGAAAACTTAGAAACACAAAGTCAGATGTATCTGATCAACTATCCATTTGACATGTTAACAAAACAGTGGTGCACTTCTCATTCAAATGCTCCCATAGCAGCATATAAGATAAAAAAAAACCATCAGTGACAGACACTAGATCTCTGAAACAGATAAAACATGAGTTGCAGATAACAACAGCCCTTTTGTCCACTAGTCTTCCCTTTGTGAATGAAAATTGTTGGCAGGAGGTTTGAAAATGCAGGGATGAAGCACTTGAGTGAAGTGAGGAAAAAAGCGCTGCATGTGGGCTTTGTCCCTATGAAAACATCTCACCTATCCATCTGAAGTGAAAAACGCAGCACTTATCACTATCACAACCAAAAAATATTCTTGCCACAAACACAAAATAAAAGTGCTCTGAAAATGGAAATTGGGCACCTGACTTTTTCAAAAAAAGTGGGTCAAATGTAGGAGTGCAATCTCCCTGCCTGCAAATGAAAAAAAAAAAGTATTGGCGCTGGGTGAAAAGGTCCAGTAGACACCACGCAATCTGAAAACAGGAAATGGATTGAGACAAGCAGACGGACTGGTCAAAAGGGCATAGTGGATACAATTGATGAGCACGGCTGCTGAAAAAGTTCAAGCATCTGGAAATACTTGAAAAGTTGACTCATTAAAACTGTATCTTTTGCCGGCAGTTTAGCAACAGCCTTTTCGACGATTTTTGAGACAAAGGGTGGGCTAATTTGGAGATTGGTCTGCAATTATGAGGGAGTGTTGGATCGAGGCCACGTTTCTTTAAAAGGGGGCTGAATACAGGCTTGTCTGAAACAGTCTGGGAACAAAATGGAGGACACAGACTCTTTTACAATGTAGAGAAGACATGGGGGGTAGAACGTCAAGGCCACAGGGGAATAAGTACACTTGGTGACTTTCTCGCTATATTTAGTGACTTTTCAGACCCTCACAGCGACTTTATTTAAAAAATGTGACTTCTTCAGACCATCAGGTAAAAGCAAGAAATACATTCATTCCCCTGCATGGTGCTAAGACGAATCCCAGTGAGTCAGTCTCTCCCTCTCCTCCTCTTACGCCATGAGTAGGCAGTCAGAAGGCGTGGAGCAGGCAAGAGGACGCTGCAAGAATGGCAGTTCAATTGTAGAGAGTTTCTATGGTTATGTCTTCTATATATATTTTAGTCGGTACTTAATATCGTCAAATAAATAACTGAATTAAAAGTACATTGCCATCTGAGATGTAGTGGAGGAGAAGTGGGTTATAAAGTTACATAATATAGACATACTCAAGTAAAGTACAAGCACCAAAAGTGCACCAGATTGATGCTATAACTTTAAAATGTACAAAATTTTCTTCAGGGGGAGCATGCTCTAGGACCCCCCTAGAAGGTCCGAGGTCAGGATAATAGTACCACCTTCGCCTCATTTCCAGCCAGGAAAACTGTGATAAACCATAAGCAGACAATAACTCCCTCATACGAAGGAGGTGGACTTGTAGATTAGTTTTCCTCCACCTTCATTCTGCTCTTTTTCATTCTCTTTCTAGTTGGCGAGTATCATCACTTACCCAAGGTGATGGATTTAACTGTTGCCTTGACCTTGCCCAAATGGGAGCCATGTAATCTAAAACTGATGAACACGGCACATTAAACCGATCAACCAGGCTATTTAAATCATGAAACTTAGTTAGTGCTACACTGGGCAGAGACAACAGAAGAAAATCTGTCAGCAGATCTCTCACCAAGGAGTGAACTGTGGTTTTGGGGAAGGAGTACTGGGACATATCAGGAGATATCGAACATGACAGATTTGTGATCAGAGACAAAATCCTTCAAGGTGAGGGAGTTCACAACAGACCCAAAGTAAAATCTAAATCTAGAGCGTGGCCTCATTCACGTGGGTTGTGATACATGCCGTTTCAGGTTAAAAGACTCACAAGTACTTCAAAATTCAGAAGCAAAACAATCACTGTGGTTGTCCACATAAATATTAAAACTCCAACAATAAGATTTTTTCATAGTTAAGAGCAACAGTGTCTGTTTCTTTTTAAGTTTCTGTACAGGCCGGAGAGCAATGGTGATCGCACTGTTGGATAATGGTGCAAAAGAGTTTGAGAGTGGCAGAGCTTCCTGATCTGTGTCTGGTTTACTACCAAAGCCCAGGAGACTGGACTGGGTGGCTCCACAGCAGCGAGCCGCTCTTAGTTCAGTCTGTCGCTGGAGAAGGTCACTGATGAGGCTTTCAGCGGATTAAAGTTCAGCCTTAATGAGTCAGTTCTCCTGTTTGTTTGATCACGGCCAATTCTGTGATTCCTGCTGATTTTCATAAAACCAGAGAGTTACACTGGGGAGACCTGCACCGTCACTCAGCAGATTTTGACAAAATGATGCATCACACTGACAGATATCTACATTTCAAATTAAGATGACACATTTAATGCTGATTGGCCACAAGAGGCATCAATTGTGTCCCATTTATGTTGCTGAGTGGATTTCTGGAAGCAGTTAATAGCACATTCATTCAAATGGCACTGGCACTGAGTATTTTGCCGCTTAATGACATTAACAGCGTTGCTCTAATTAGATGTTTGAGACGGTGGTTTGTTCATCGCTTTTCCTTTTTCCTCTCTTTTACTGCCATCTTTTGTTCTGATACACTCATACCACACACCCCCTGTATTATGACATTCATGTGAAGTCCTTTAGAGAGCCTCTAGTTCTTAATTGACTCACTGGTTGACTACTGTATATTCAAGAGAACAGCAGATAAAATTGTTTTCAACAACATCTGTAATCCCTATAGCAACTTTGATTACCTGCACCTCAAACAGAATAAAAAGCTTGCTTTTTGCCTGTGATTTGACACGACCGTGCACAAAAAATGAATGAAATGCAGCAGGGTAAATGATAGTGTTACAAACACTTGACTGTCTTTCTATCCAGAGAAAGAAGGGGTAAATTATTCCCTCTGAAGCCGAGTATGCCTTAACAGAGAGAAGAGAAAGTTAATTGGCCGTCTCCTGGCCAACTGGGATCTCTATTCACTTTAACATGCAAAAGAAGCACTAATTATAGGACACAATGCCCTGCTATCTCCTGGCTCCCAGCATACTTTGCAGGTCAGACAATCGGATGTTCCCTGTAAAATCAAAGAAACACACAGCGCTGAGGAGAGGCTGTAATTAGCCTTCACTCTGCAATGACATGGACGTCCAGATGCTTGAAAACAAGCTGAGTGGTATTATGACACTGAAAGAAAGCAACCGTCTCTCCTAAAAAATGCATTCATTTACAAATGATCATCAGCATTAGCGAATATTTGTGGGCGGGGCAAATGTACTGTTATGCCACTCAGATACGTTTCAGATAGAAATGTTGCAAGATAATAGGGCTGGGATGATACACCTATGTCCAGATTCAGTACTTGGGTACTGGATGCGATTTCCATATGTATTATAATTTTTACGTATTATGATTCTACAAGTATTGTGACTAATTTATCAGGGACATGTAATGTTTTATACTTATGGTTAATATATAATCCATTCAATCTCATTTGTATAGATGTATTTTATATACAGTTGTCTTTGTTTACATTTTATTTTGAAGACCAGACATAATCATATGTACTATATGTACTTACACTAACTAGTCCATCGCTACTTCTCCGATAGCTCCGTTCTCTTTATACATCCAAGGTCAGCTCCATCATTATTTACCATGAATGTCAGTATATGGGTGATTTAGTAGCTTCAGCCGATTTGACCACGGAGATGAGCGTGACGGCTGGCTTGACCGCAGGCTGCTGCAACATGATAACGTTTCCTGTCCATGACAGAGTCAGCGTGCAGCTTTAGTCCTGATGTCAAGCTCTGCTTTTCCTGACAATGTGTGAAACCCAAAGTGTTTCCATACTTTACTGTATGTGTAGTGTTCACTTAGTGCAACTTCCTCGGCTCAGCTCACTGCAGACCGCTGCTCTTTGGTTTGCTTTTGAAACAAACGGTACAGACATGACGTCATGTTACTCACACTACAACAATAAGGGCGGTTAGTTCCCTCCGCAAAGGCTCAAATGAAACAAATATACAGATTCTGACATTGAAAAAGTCGATGTAATCTATGTAATCTGAGCTTCTCTGTGCTATGTTTTCATAGCCGGCCGGCCACATGAGCATTTTAGTGCATGCGAGTCTGTTGTGCTCATACAGCATTATTTATTAATTTATTTATTTTATGATGATGACTACATTCTTGCTGAAAATCAAACATTTCACTGTATTAATTTTGGATGTTTTCCAAATTAAACGTCCCTAGAAGTGTATGATTCAACTTTTTCACAACAAAACAACAACAAAAATAATATAATAAAAATTTCTTAATATCGAATCGCAATACTTAACCGTGATACATATCGAATCGGTGCCGAAGTATTGTAATAGCAGGGATGTGCGTTCCAAGCAAAAACACGAGTTGATTATTTTCAGAAATTGCTGCAACACTCATCCCTAAGTGACAGTGTCAAATTGAGAGATTGGTGTATCGTCCCAGCCCTAGTAAACACTGTTAGCTCTGCTGCTGTTGTTTGCACTATCCATGCTGTTAGCACTGTTAGCTACTAGCTTCCAGGTCAGTGGTCTCCATGTTGAGAGCCATGTGGAGCAACAGATGTGCCCTTAATTCAGTATTAAGCACCTTTATATTCATCAATGAATTAATTTAACATTAAGACAGCATCCACTAAGCAGACATCTAATCACAGTTGTAGAATAAAGTTTGAGCTTGAAAACTGAATCTTGGTGTTTGAGTGTGTAAGAACAGTGGACAAATAGCTATAAGGATTATGGGTGTTTGAGTGTGAAAGGAAAAAAAAAAAAAAAAAACTGCCAAGGTCAGAGAGGGATAAGGCTGGGTGAGAGTTGTTTGTTTACCTCACCTGTTTCCAGAATAAATTTAATATTTATGAAAAAGTAAGCACCAAAGTTAAGAGGTGTCACCTCATTGCAGACAAGGAGTTGCAGTGAATGTCGGACCATTAAAGGGCCATCACATCTGAAGACACATAATGTAATGTTGAATTACAACACCTGCTCTCTTAACTGTTGGACAAACACCTGCACATATTTAAAACCTGCAGTCTGTATTTACAGAATCGCTTTATGTTCCACGATCTGGCAGCGCCGCCGTTACTGCAGCGGCAAGTCGTAGCGACTCTACTGTCTGCTAACCGCGTTAGCTGGTGACTGTCAGCAAAAAGAGTCCAGGGCTGCTTGTAGTAACCTACATAAGTAGTCACAGTAGATAATAAACACAGAGGTATTTAAAATGGATTAAAATCAAATTAAAAGCTTTTTACGCTGACAACTACCTGTTATGGTCATGCTTTCAAACAGCGGCCAACGAGCAACCACGACGCATTCGGCTGAGTCACCAGTTAACACAGTTAGCAGACACCGATTAATGATGTTTACTTTGTGGTCATCACGTTGCCCTGGTTAGAACAACTAATGTTATACTCATAATAACTCCTTAGTTTATGCATTCTGTGGGACCACCGCAGCCCCAAGACAGTGCCTTTAGCCCACTAAGGTCGTTGGCTATGCTAGCTAATCAGTGTTAACTTAGCTGACTTTACTTGCTTCGCCACGTCAGGCTAACGTTGGTCAGCTGACATCATTATCAAAGGAAACGTTAGATAGGAAGGTAAAAGTAGAAAACTGTACACCTGTTAGACAGCCTGCATACAGCTAGCAGTAATGGTGACTGTGCAGAAATGTGCAGAAATTATTCATTAGTCCACATTTTTTTCAGAAAAGTAGAAATGATGTAAAAATATATCACATTAAAGTAAAGTTTCTGCATGACGCAGCAGTGATTTTCATGCCTTTCATGTTGCCTTTAGGATCTCAGGGTCAAGCGAGGAGCAATCAAATGCAGGAACTGAGAAGTAACCTTCGAAAAACGAGGGAACCCCATCCACTGGGGAAGACTGTATGATACTATGGAAAGCCCTGAAAAAAAGCTAGTAAGTGGACCTTGAGTTAAGATTTTTTATTTTGTCTAACTACAGTTTCCAAGGTCAAACATGAACAGTCAAGCTCAACCATGCATATTTCTTATTCATATAAATAATATATAGCATAGATTGTTATATATTCATTAGAAAGTAATTTATCCTAACTTTCTGACAGCATTCAGGAAAAAAAATTCACCTCTGAGTTTTTGGAGATAATGGATGATGTCTCCATTTTATAATTAGCTGTAAAAGAGTTTCATCTTGGGCATAGTTTGGAAGCAGAAACTTCACAGAGAAAGGTCACGGCTTCGCTCTTGACCTCTGTTAATCACAGACTTCCTAATGATCAGAACTAAAACAAAGTCGGTTTGAAGACACTAAAGCAGGGCTGTGGTAGTTGCTGCTTCTGTACTTTGGCAGTTATGAGGTAATGTTTTCTTTTAATCTTAATGAATCTATCAGCAAGAACAATAAGACAGAAAACGTTAAATGTTAATGAGCCCATGAAGAGCTGCCAGAGATGGTTGAAAAGACGAATCCATCAGATGAACTGTGAGTGTTTGTCTGTACTTCCAATGCAAAGGCTGAACTTTTCTGATGCTGAATACACCCTTGAATTCCTGGTATTTGTCCATTAAACCTCATTCAATTTGTTCCATCACTTTGAAAAGGCAGTTTGGCTCCATTCTATGGGTATTTACAGTAAGATGCATTACGTAACCAGCTTTAGCTGGAAATGATAGGGGATGAAAATCAAATTTGATGCATAATTATGTATAATTTATAAACTGCTATGATATTCACTTTGATAACCCGAGACATTCTGCAACCCAATGCAAACTACTGACACACACACACACACAGACACACACACGTATATTCTGTACTGAAAACTGGAACAAGCCTTTAGAGTATTGGCATTGCAATGTTTTTGTTTGCTTTTTCACAAACAGTACATATACAGTATAACAAAATACTGAAACAGAGAAACTAGTACAGCTTTAAGTACTGTCAGGTGCAAAAATTACATTTTGATATTTGAATTTAAACCAAGTATCAACAGGTATGAAGTCTCCAATACATCTTCATCTTCAACCGCTTATCCGGGGTCGGGTCGCGGTGTCCAATACATACATTTACTAATACAGCATATTAACTCTCTACAAGCGGAGCGGTTCTGTTTATGCCAAGCCTTTGCACTCGATCATGTCATAAAAATGAGCATAACTTAAATATGTGCACAGTTCAAAAAACTTACGTTAGTTAGTGTTAAGAAATATTTTGTTCACGCTTCTACATTCAGAAATCTTTTGGATTGATATGTTTTGTGAATGTATTGAGTAAAATTTTCATGTCCGATATTTGTATTTTCAAAAATTGTATCAATTATGCAGCTTAGGTTGCACATTTTTTTAGGGATATGAGGCATTTGAAGATACAAGAAAATGTAAAAAAAAAAAAAAAAAATGGCATCACTGGCACTGGTGGACCACTTCTGTTGCAGAGTTCAAAGGGTTAAATAACTTAAACCTTTTCAAGAGACCACAAGGACATTGTCTTATTTACCAATCATTACAAAAGGCTATTCGGGCACATTATTCATAAGGAAGATAAATCCAGGGCTACACCTTAACCATGGACCTATACACCGTGGCCTAAAAAGTTACCCTGTGACCACAAAACATCCCCTGTAGGTGGCCCTCTGTGGCCACCAAGATTTTTTCAGGTGTCTCTTGAGAATGAGACAGGGTGTCTCAATGATATTATGGTGTCTGTGTCCTCAGCATGAACAGTATGCAGGCCGAGGCCAGTTTATTAGGTACACCTAGCTATGGCCAACCCATTTAGATCAATAAGGGTAGACTCCAAAACACAAACGCCTCTTAGCATAATGTAACACAATTCAATAGCATCATAAACTACATCCTTAAAAATCACTGTAAATCATCACCTCCTCAAAACAGTTTAACAACAACCCTGAACATTCGAAACTTCATGAAGGCAGGATTTAATATTGTTCTTGTATTAGGACTGCATTAGTTTTACCTGGCTGGATTTAATGAACAGTAAACTGAGTGAATATTTGCAATATGCTGGTGAAGTTAGGTTCAACACATGTTTAGTGGACCTTCCACATACATACATCCCTCCTGTATTAGACCGCAATATGGTTCAGCTTTCAGACAGGGCCGTAATATTACAAGTCAGCCCCCAGCTCGGAAGGTGGAGCTGAAATGCATATCATAACCACACAGCATGACACAACCACCCACCCCCAGTCTACGGAAAGACAGCCATACTTGTAGGCTGTGCACCTTTCCAGTGTAAGTGCTTTGTCTCATTTATTTTGATGGTTGGACTTTTACTTCCTCGGTTCAGCCCTGTAATTGCATTTGGACTCTAGTAGCTGTGTAGCTAGCGTAGCATGAGTCGGCGCCAAGGTTTGGGCCCTTGATGCAAGCTCAGTTTGAGTAAAATTACAGTCTTCAGCCACCTGAGTCTGCTCCAAATGTCAGCAATTCACTGGCTCATGGAAAAAGGGGTGAGGGGGGGAGCAGAGTTAAATGTCAAGTAATGCTTTTGAAACTAATTGCCTTCAGTGTCTTTGGAGAAGCCACCGTGGGCTGAGGCTGATTAGAAAAGGTAAATTCATGAATCTGACCACCCGATGAGCAGACGGGTATTGTTGCACTTTTATGGAAAAATCTCTGAGCGGTCTAACAAGAATGTAGCTGTGAAAGCTAACCACAGTGCTCCTTTAGTGTTACAGCACATTTAATAGCTGCCTGGTTTTGTTGCATACAATTATAGAAACATTCATTTATTCCTACAGTAAAGCTTTTGTGTCTTGCCCTCAGCAGCGTACACCGTTAGCCTGCTCTCACTGGTAATTTACTGTACACTCATTTGTACAGAGTCAAATGTAATGTTTTTCATCCGATATGCGAATTAAAAAGGAGTGGACCGTGGACACACAATCAGGAGTAACAGGAGGAGTTACAGTAAATTTGTTAGAAATACTTTCAGCTGTGGATTGTTAGCTGTGTTTTGGGATTAACCCAAAATAAACTATAATGTCCATTCTCGTAAAAATGCACGCACCCAGTGTGCCTCATTTAAGCTTGTTTATGCCGATTATGTTATGTTTTTGTAATAGAATTTTTACAATGGCACTGAGGAGTAAGGCTGTCTCTTACGTGCACTGAAAGCACCACATGACAATACTTTCATCAACTGAAAATGAAATATGTTAGGTCAAGCTTAACATTAAGCATTATGTCAACAAACTATGTACCTATAAGTTGTGTGCTTGAGAAGATGAGTGAGTACTTATCTTCCTACATTTGTAGTTTTTAAAAAGAAAACTCCTGTTTTATATTGTGATATTTACTGAAAATGGCTTATGGTATACCCAACATCAATTATAATAACAGCAATAATATACCCATCCATCCATCTTCAACCACTCATCCCATTAGGGGTCAAGGACATCATGGAAAGGTTGCCAGCTCATCACAGGTACGTAGAAACAGACAACCATTTACGCTGCACATACAGAAAAATTAACCTGCACGTCTTTGGACTGTGGGAGGAAGCCGGAGCACCCGGAGAAAACCCACGCTTACACGGGGAGAACATGCAAACTCCACACAGAAGAGTCCCAAGCCGGACTCGAACCTGCGACCCTCTTGCTGTGAGACATTGCGAACCACCGCACCACCGTGCCGTCCTCGTCCATTTCAGGCTTTCAAAGCGAGCAACAGGAAACAAATAGAAACAGGTCGTCCAACAAAAACTCAGCTCAAAGGGCGCTCCATGCTGCGCAGTGGTCACTCAGGACACGCTGTTGCGGACATAATGTGCAAAAAGTAAATATTTGAATAGTTAAAATCGTGTGTTTTTAGAGGGAATATTCAAACGACATTTCTGGCCAATATGGCCAGTTCCTAAAGGAGTAAGCTTGTTGTTTTGAGGTTTTTCATTTTATTTGTTGACAATAGGAAACAAGACAGCAAGACTAAAAATATAAAAACTGAGGAAAATAAGAGCAGCAAAAATGAAAAATTTCCCTTCGA
Organism: Pterois miles; assembly: GCA_947000775.1. Lineage (NCBI taxonomy): Eukaryota > Metazoa > Chordata > Actinopteri > Perciformes > Scorpaenidae > Pterois > Pterois miles. The sequence continues at coordinate 2,690,905 of CAMQGK010000224.1, read as the reverse complement.
TATATTTTAGTGTTATATTAAACTTATTTTGTACTATTAACATTATGTCAAGTTTCCGTCAAAATTTAAAAAATGTATTGACGTGACTGACACGGTAAGCATATTTGTTACAATACCAATGTCATGCTTTTTTTAAAGAATATTTTTGCCTAAAAATCAATTGATAAAGAAAGAGAAACGTTACAGTCTTCAGTCCAGCTGTTTCCAAGCAACCGCAACCTGGTTATGATTTCAAACAGCAAATTAAGGGTTGATTTATATACACAGATATCAAATATTTTTAGTTGCAATTTAGAGTATGTCAATCAAACTAGTGTTGTTGAGCTCTAGTTTTTTTCATAACTCGTTTGTTTTTCAAAACATGAAGACTGTACTTGCAATTTCTCTAAAACACACATCCTACTCGCTATACGACACCATCCATGAGTCATTTCATGAGTCATTTTAACATACTGCCATCAACATGCTTATGCTACTTTCTGATATGTAGAGCTTCCATCTTATGGTTATGCAACAAGTGTTTTTCTGCCCATTCCTCCTTACAAGAAGTTTGAAAACGTAGAACAGCACCTATAAAATTGAATTAGTGTACATAAAAGCAAACAAGGCCAATCTATTCAAACAGAGAAGAGGGTTCAGCAGACGACAGTATATGCTGTATACATACACAGTATAAAGTGCAGATCTTCTGTTAAGGACATATTTGAGAAGCAGCTGCAAGTAATTTTACTAACATTTTCCAAATAAACTAACTTGATGAATTTGAATTCTTAGACCATATACCACTTATTTGCTAATGATAAACTTCCACGAGCCTATACGAGGTCAGTTTAAATGCAAGCTTCAGAGGAAGTGAAAATGACTCACTAATTAGTGACAAAAGTGCAAAGCTGCAGCCTGTTTTGGTTCCTCACACAGATCTGAAATGAATACCAATTTAGGTCCTTGCATACAAATGCAAACCGCACTGAAATGCCAGAGATTGCTTTTTCATCTGGCCATCTTCATCTCAATAGAGGAAATGATTTATTTTTGTGCAAATAAATTCATTCACTGAGAGCTTAATTAAACCAGTGATTCATGATTTGGGTTAAGCCCAACTCTCCGAAGCTTTCAGAAGAATCTCATTTTCTAGCACAACATTGATTCTTTTTTATTTCTTCAAATACCCCACCCTCCTCACTCAACTGATTAGTTTAGTGCATGTCTGACTCATGATTTCCTGTCTTGACTGAATACAGAAATCACAAATACTGAGAGGGAATTAAATATCTCCCCAACTGTGTTAATCACAGGAAGTACAAATCAGTACAAGGTAGTAGTGCAGTCCTGTCGAAAGCGAGCTGCAACACACACAAGCGAACAGGACTTCTTACTTTTGTTTTATGAGCATTAGAAGAAAGAGCCTTGCCTTGTCCTGGATCTTTGGTGTTGAAGCACAAGTTTAAGGAGGTTAAATTATATTATTTTTTTGTTGCAAGATGAAATAGGAGTTTAAACTGATCTAGCAACCCTGTCTCCTAGATGTTATACTTACATAAAACTAATTTGTTGGTATCGTACCAACGTACCAACGTTTTGGTATTGACACCGGTACCTACAGTACATGTATTTCGATATCGTAATCATACATCAGTAAATAAAATTAAATCTCACAAAGAGAGGCTTTTCTAATACAGAATTTTAAAATAAAGAATAAACTATGATTCAAAACACTAATATCTGAACATCTGAAAACACTGCATCTTTTTGGGTTTTTTTGGCCAGTTGTAATTTTTGGGAGAAACTGTTATCAGTAGTTTATCGAAAGAAACAAAAACATTCATTTTACTCAAATACATATCTATAAATAGGCTAGTAAAACCAGAGGAAGTGGTAATTGCAATGCAGCTTTAATTTCTTTTCCAGGGCTAATTTAGTGGAGAGTGAGGGGGGCTGGCGCTGCTGGCTTTTAGCTCTGAATGTGGCTTTTTTTCATCTGTAACGTCACATGGCGACGTCAACGCTGCCAGCGCTACATATACATATATATACACATATATATATATATGTATATATATACATATATATACACATATATATATATATATATATGTATATATATATACATATATATACACATATATATATATATATATATATATACACACATATATATATATACATATATATATATATATGTGTATATATATGTATATATATACATACATATATATATATATATATATATATATATATATATATATATATATATATATATATATATATATATATATATATATATATATATATATATATATATATATATAATGCAAGTACCGGTCTCATCCGAATGCAGTATAGCACCGTTTTAAATGCATCAGTACCCCGGTACAAATTTAGTACCGGTATACTGAACAAGCCTATTTGCAACCAAAAGAAAAAATAACATTTTCAAAGAAATGTAAATGTCCAATCAAGTTTTTCTTCTCTACTATTCAATATTAATGTTTACCTTAAAGGTGCTCTATATGATGTTCAGGGCATTAATATAGCATCATACAGTAACAACTATTTGCTATAAAGATAGAGGAAAAATATCTATTACATTATATATTATATCTAAATATCTGTCTTGTAGCCACAGAAGCCAGCGTTACCGGTGTTACACAGTGGTTGGGCGCACACCGATAACATTACGTAACCATCGCCCCCACCATCGTTTTGCTTTTTTTTTACAGAAATAAAACCCATTTAGTTCATTTTGGCACATCAGTGGCATGTTAACAATACACGGACGGCGCTACAGACTGAAAGTGAATGTCAGCTGCATCAGGAGTCAGCTCAGAAAAGGCAGGTTTCATATTTCACACACAGGATGAGAGAGTTGACAGACTGAGAGATGGTAAAGGATTTTGTGTCAAAGCTAGAAACAAACACGACTATTTGGCAAAATTTTAGATTTAAATCTAATCAAAGGGAACCATAATGTCAATGAGGCGATCACCGTGAGGCGATTATTGCGGAGCCAGACACACAGCCACCCGACAGCAAGTAAGCATTCTGCATATATTGAGCATCATCTTTTCATGTAACATGTCCGGTGTAATCGGCAACACCGGTGTTGTCACAAGTTTATTAACCCGTGGGAAAATTTCCCGACTGTCACATTCCTACCTGGGATTGAAATCGCTGTCCCTCTGTGTGTGTTGAAATCCGAGCTTCTCCCTGCTTTGTTGACATAGCCGGGCCGGTTGTGCATGTGAGTGTGGCCTACTGGCTAGCTCAGCGCTGCTCATAATGCGGTTACAGATGATAACGCCGCCCTGAAGGATGGTGTCGCTGCAGAAGCCGAACGACAGCAAAAACGATTATAAAACGTCTGAATAACTTTCTAAAAATTCCTATGCAATAACCATCTGTGAGCTCATAGAAATCCAAATGCAACTAGTTTTACTGGACTATTGTTAACAAAGCATTTTGCTGTGCTTGTGCGCTATTACCCCTAGGCCGGTCGTCAATTCATGGCGCGGGTCAGTACAACAAATTCACTGCCTATGCTATTTGATAGAAAACTTTTTTATTATATACTCTTCTCTTTGCGAGGAACAGATCTCCACCTCTGTCCTTTAAATAACACAGTATAAAAACTGTTAGAAATGCTTCGGCTTTATCAAAACACTTTGCCGTATGTTTTATCAAGTGCATAAGCATTGATATTTTCAATAAACTGCTGTATTTCAGTGACATTTTTCAGGTGCACCACCTCTCTAAAGAGCTGCTGTTAGCTTAAACGGGCATTTGACCTTCTATACACTGTTCATGCTGGAGATAGAGAGGCTGTTAAAATACTGTCCAAACCTTCCAGGCCACTGACATTAATCTCCATACAAAACACTACAGAACATAATACTACTAAAACCAAGCTAAATATAAATGAATAACAATTATGCAGATTATTCAGCTGTTGAACTGATCTTTTCTGGTTTAGACTAGCAAGTGAATGATATTTTGTCGGATCAGTATTTTTGCCGCTTGCTGTTAATTAAAAACGTTCCCTCATTATGTTCATAAAAAACAACCTAGGCGACATCACCTTTTCTATAAAATATTTCTGATGATACAATTTAGATGTAATAAAAGTAATTTATAGTAGACCAGATTGGTTGAGGAAAACATTACAATAAACATTAAATTGGGACTGCAGATGCTCAGAGAGAGAGAGGAATAAACTTCATTAAGACATCTCTAACAAAGCATTGCTGAATACAGGATGAACAAATCCAAGTATCCCTTATCTGTGCTTCCAGCTACTGAGTGGTATTCATTGACCCCCATGGCTGTAGAGGATGCCAACTACCTCCTCAAGCTTGGAGCCTAAGGGAGGAACAGTGATTGAGTTTCACTCACAGCTTCACCATCTGGAAGGGCTCTTCAGACGGCCCAATGGCATCTCCCAGAAGACAACCCTCTCCCTGCTGCTGCAGACCTTGAACCACTTTTACATGTCTTTGTGTGGGAGGCTATTCCCCTGCATTGAAGACAACAGCCATCCTACATACGATCATTTAACGGAGCGAAGACACTGAGCTCGTCCAGGGTCGTGTCTGGAAGCTGGTCCTCCTGGTGCAGAAGCCATTCCCTGTGTGTGCAGTAACAACACAGCACACTAGGTGATGGAGACCTCCAACAATGCCTAATCACCAGCTGGTGAAGTGTCAAGGCAGCACCAAGTGCTCTGAAGTTTTTCCCTACATCCCCTAACCTGACACCATCCAATCTGCACCGCTCAACAATACACATCTGCTCCCCAAAACAATACCAAAGCTGTGTCCAGAAAACAAGCTTTGTTCACCATCTGTGAAACACAAAGAGTTTAATATTGCAGAAGGCAAGGCAGGTACGTGGGGCCACACAGATATTTGACACACTGAATTGTATTGCAGTTCAAATGTGACCCTATCAGTGTGTGATGTTTGCAATAAAACTGCAAAATGGTGATACCTGCAAAACTAGCAAGGTTAGCTGAAGTTAACAAGGGCTGATCCAGTTAAAATGTTTTAAAAATATAGTCTGGCTTTCAGTTGAGACATCCCCTCAAAGCACTCCAACAAATAGATTTTATTTTTTAAATTATTATATTAATTAGTCTCTTTAGACATTAAGGGTATAAATCACCAGTTTCATCACAATACAACATATTCTGATATCATAAAGTCTGCCACAATACAATTTGTATTTGATTCAATGCAGGGGTCTGCGATTGATAGACGATATCATTTGCACATTTAACACAATCAGTTTATATCAACTCACAAAAAGTATTTTATTCCTGGGCTCTTCCAGACATTTAAATGAAAAAAAAAAATCTATTTATTTTTGGAGGTCTGGTTGCTGGTCAGTGCTGGTGAGCAGCTTGTCATGATGAAAATGAGAATAGCTGGTCCACCTTAACAGCCCACCTTAACAGCCCACCTACATTGAGAATGAGACGTCTGTAAATCAGGGTATACCTTTTTTTGAGGTAAATCAACTTCCCTGTTAAATTGTAGGTCCTAAAAGTTGTAAAACACACAAATAACTGAATAACTGAACTGAAAGTTATTTCCCTCCCTCTGCTCATGTGAATGAGAACCAGACCGAGGCTGGACTGAGGGCTGGGAGGTGGAGCTGAAGGAAACACTACTTTACCTGCTCTATGGGCCCAATGGATGCGGAAAATTACCGGAAGATGCAAGTGCTTCATCACTTTGAGCCATTTAGGCTTCGGCGCCACTGAGCATCACTGGAATGAATGGGAGCCTCCAACACTGTATCCAGCTCTCTTTATACATATATGGCTAAACCTTCTCGGGGCTTGACAAGTTGTAGCATTTTTGCTAACATCACATATTTCTTCGTCATGATTCCATGTCAGCTCATGTCCGTGTAGCCGTCCTTGAGAAACCATAACTGAAGCTACGCCGCTAGCACCGTTTGGCTGTTTAGGATACAGTGGCGTGTGACAAAGTGGGTGAGAAAACACCACTTGTCCCAATTTTCAACATTTCATATTAATTTAACCATGACTGTCTAGTCATTATTTAGCCATCAAATGTAACTCGCAGACACATGCCTGGGTTTGCTTGTATTTGGCAGTAAGTTTGGTTACAATTTAATTTTTTAGTTAAATTGAAACACTGTCCTGCATTGTTAAGTTTAGTCAAGTTAATCATTTCTTTCCCTCACACTCACCATGTGCTTCGTAGACAAAAGGAAGAGGCACCCAGGCACTTCCTGCTTTTACACGCTGAGTGACATCATCAGTGATGTCACCGGAGCAGACCAAGTAAGGGGGGAAAGGTTAAGGTTAAGGAAAAAGTAATTTTGTGATGTATTGTGATCAGATTAACAATGATTACAAAGATATGTGATGAAGGGATGTGTAGAAGTGTTGCACTACTAATTTTAGTGGGAAGTACACACTAAACTTGGTTATCTCTTTTCAGAGAAGGGTCTGGGTTTCCTGGGAAAATGGTACAGCCTACAGCAGAGTGACTCTTGTGGATTGAGGAGACTATATAAACAGTTGTTTTGGGCTGGTATGGGGGAAGGGTCTCTGAGTGTAGATGTTTGCACATGAAGTTTGGCTTTTGGTTTGAAGAAGATAGTCCTTTATTAGTCCCACGAGGGGAAATTCAATTTTTTCACTCTGTTGTTAACTTATACACGGTACATGCAGACCCAAACACACACATGCACAAACATGCAACAATGGAGAGATGTCAGAGTGAGGGGGCTGCTCCTGACAAGCGCCCTGAGCAGTTGGGGGTTTGGTGCCTTGCTCAGGGGCACCTCGGCAGTGCCCAAGAGGTAAACTGGCACCTCTCCAGCTACCAGTTCACACTCAGTTCTTGGTCCATGGTGGGACTTGAACCGGTGACCCTCCGGTTCCCAAGCCAACTCCCTACAGACTGAGCTACTGCCGCCCCCAAGTTATGTGTTATGTGAGAAGTTATGTGTTGAGTTGTATACAGTTAAAGCCGAGCTAACTGTTTGTTGTTTTTTTTGTTATATATTTTGTTATACGAGTAGTATGGTGACACTGTATATAAAACACCATTTTTTTTGCAACTGGATAAAGTTTTCAGAGTCTGCCTCCTACATTTTAAGGCACTTTGGTCAGGCTTCATAACACTTGGACGGAAATGGTGAAAGAGACATGCCATGGGAATTTCAAAATAAAGGCGTATCTTATAGATGATATGTATTAACGTTTTCACTTTGCATTGATAATACCGGATCACTGACATGATTCCATTTGTAAATACGACAATCATTTAGTTACTTAATTCTACTGGTTATGAATATATCAGTGAAATTACAAAATCACTCATCAACCAGGTTTGCAACCAAATTACAAATCATCTTCAACCAGGGTCGGGTCGCGGGGGCAACAGCTCCAGCAGGGGATCCCAAACTTCCCTTTCCTGGGCCACATTAACCAGCTCTGACTGGGGGATCCCGAGGCGCTCCCAGGCCAGTGTGGAGATATAATCTCTCCACCTAGTCTTGGGTCTTCTCCGGGGTCTCCTCCCAGCTGGTCGTGCCTGGAACACCTCCCTAGGGAGGCGCCCAGGGGACATCCTTACCAGATGAACCACCTCAACTGTCTCCTTTCAACGCAAAGGAGCAGCAGCTCTACTCCGAGTCCCTCACAGATGGCTGAGCTTCTCACCTTATATCTAAGGGAGACGCCAGCCACCCTCCTGAGAAAACCCATTTAGGCCGCCTGTACCCTCATGATAGGTTCGAGTTGGAACGAAGCTCAGGTCTTCATCACAACGGTGACAAAATGATTTGTAAAAACAATCGAGCTGCAATCAGCTTCACACTACTTAGACTGCATTTACAGTGTGTGCTGTTCATCTGTAAACAGCAATGTTTGTTGGCGAATCCACTTGCAATCACCAATTTGTATTTCATTCCTTAACTATTACGTGTTTAGTGCTTGGTGCAAGCTTTTCAACTATTTTTTTGCCTTTCACTTTGCTGCCATGGCTACGTGCTGCTGCTTAAAATAATTCTCACAATGACGAGGGAGGGACAGTATCACCTTGCACTGTGTGTACTGTATATTATCAGACACCTCGAGGCTGTTAAACAATTCAAACTACGGTCACATGTATTCCAGGGAAAAACGTTGGTGGTGCATACAAACACCTTTCAAATTACAAAAAAATGAAAACAGGTAAAGGAAAAAGTTCAAGCAGGAAGTGAACCCAGAGCAATATAGTAGTAATAATAGTACCGCTGCTAGATTAATATTTTTTTCTGAGGAGACTGACAGCAAGTCAGAAGGGGACCTCGTTTACTGGAGGCCAAGCATCGGTAATATTTTACTACGCCCTGAGCTGTTGGACGTTTGCATTAAATATGATGTTGACTAGACATTCGTGTGTCTCCAGCCAAATTAGGAATTTTATGCTAATGCTAGCTTGACTATCCACTTTTCACATTAAAGATCTTTAACAGCGTGTGTAATTCCCGTTTCAGTGCTGACCTCTATCTCACCACCATCATCCTGCAGCGGGACTGACAACAAATCAATGTGGACACACAGCGCGAGCCCTCCTACAGCACATGCCTGCTGGGAAAGTTTGTTTATTGTTCGTTTTTCCAAACTGATTTGCAGACAAAATAGGAGATAAATATGATGCGCTCAGTCCCTCTGGCACAGGACACAGTGTATGTTTTGTCCCTGAAAGAAAAATATATGCAAATTTTGTGGGCAAATGGAAATTAACTGTATTTTAAAGGGCAACTACACAGGCATAAAACAATTAATTATTTGATACTGTTGAAGGTAGAAGCATTTTACCTCCACCTTAGGAGAAAACACACCCACTGGGTATTGATCTTTTGTTTAATTTTTAAATCACTGCTGACTAAATGAGCAAGTACTCCATGTTCTCAACTCATATACCCTCTTAATCACCTTCCTCGGGCGGGTGCGCTACTGTAATTTCCTGTTCTGGATGAGGCTGGTGGGCAGCCAGTGCTGTCCAGGCCAAAGCAATCTGCATACTGGAAAGCTTGGGGAAAGGGTGATTGGATTACCATTTGGCTGCTGAAGAAAAATTCTTCACAACCAATACAGTAATGCAGATCGACCACATCTGGGGACAATCTAGATAAATACCTGTCGCATGAAAAGCCAGGTGTGAATGGAGCTGTAATCCATCTGATAGACTATAAAAGATGTATGATTCCTGGAAAATGGGCTTTTGCTGCAGGATTTTTTTAAACCCCAGATCCCGAATTATACTCCAAATTGTCTCATCGAGTGTAAGGAGAGTGCCCATTCTCTACCACTGTGAATCAAAGTAGTTTATTTAATGAATTATTTATAAAACGACTGATACCCCCATCCTAAAAATACGATTTAAAGAGAGGCAATAATTCCACTAATTGCAATTTATTATAGTGTGCTGTTGTACAACATTTCTAAGATTACAAAGCAAGTCGACACTGACAGTATTGAGTATTTTTCACGTATGCAACGCCACTGAAAATACCAGCATCAAATGACAACGAGCCTCAGTCATCAACCACTCTTAAGACGAAATTAGTATCTTCTTAAAACCCACTTACACACAAGACTCGCTTGTCACAAAGGAGGTTAAATAACGCTTTATACATGCTAAATTTTGGTGAGGAAAAACTGTCATGGCCATTTTCAAAGGGGTCCCTTGACCTCTGACCACAAGATATGTGAATGAAAATGGGTTCTCTGGGTACCCACAAGTCTCCCCTTTACAGACATGCCCACTTTATGATAATCACATGCAGTTTGGGGCAAGTCATAGTCAAGTCAGCACACTGACACACTGACAGCTGTTGTTGCCTGTTGGGCTGCAGCTTGACATGTTATGATTTGAGCATATTTTTTTATGCTAAATGCAGTACCCATGAGGGTTTCTGGACAATATTTGTCATTGTTCTGTGCTGTTACTTATATTACGTTAAAAAATATCCGTATATACATACTTACATTTGCATAAAGCAGCATATTAGTCCACTTCCAGGTTGAAAAGAGTATTAAATGCTTGACAACTCTCCGTTTAAGGGACATTTTGAACAGATAAATAATGTGCGAACAGTTTGCAATTAATCGCGATTAACTACGAACAATCATGCGATTAATTGCGATTAAATACTTATTTAATTGACAGCCCTGGTTTTCTTATTTGGGATTTGTTCTTCGACAAGACCAGAATCTAAACACACTCAGGAGCATATTTGCTCACAGTTGACTGCATTTAGACATATTTGTGCAAAATAACTGGTTATTTCGTGACAGTAATAACATTTACAAATATCGTTAGCCTCATAGCACAATTGCCGAAGTCATATTTTAAGGATTTCAGAAAAAAGAAAAAACATTTGGCAAACGCACTTTTTTATTTAAATGGGACTAATTGCAAAACATGACTTAGGCAATATTATAATATATTTATTATTTGTAATATTTTTTAGAATTATTTGCATTATTTTACAAAGCATTACGGTCTTAAAAAAACACTTCACTAATATTTCAGTTCACATCAATTATGTTAACAGGGAACCATGCCATCCGATTTCAAACCTTTTTGATTGCGCGCACTTCTCTGGATCAGAAGAAAAGGCTGCATTCAGTCTCTAGAATGTCAAGAGTTGTTGTTTTTCATGATTATCTTGAGTATTTCAGTATCTTTGGGTTTTCCTCTGTCGGATAAAAGGATATAAAGTCAGAGCTTTAGGAAATTGTGATGGGATCATTTTCTGATTATTATTAATCAATTCATTGAAGAAAAGTAACAATTATATATAATATTTTTTAAATTTGTTGGAGTCAGCCTCACCTGAAGGCTCCATAAGCTAATAAAGTGGACCTTAATTTAATTGTACACTGCTCTTAAAGCTCAAGAGTGGACTCTCTTGCTCACAATTATTTGTCATTTAATGAATAAATAAATTAAATGGAAATAATTCTCACTTATGGGGAATTTTTTAACCATGTACTGAATTTTATGGAGGCAGCTGGCCCCAGATGAGTCATTGACCTAATATATATTCAAATATCTTTCATTCCTGTCACACACAACAGTAGATTTATGGAGGCACTAATATAAAGCTATATTGTGCATTTGGACTCCTCTCTGAGCCATTGAACTGGAGGTATGAATTCAGAGAGGGGGGGAAAACTACATAATATAAAAAATAAAGTGCTCTAATTGAATAATAAATAATAGGCAACAAATTATCATAAATATGATGGGAAAATAAATTCACTGGGGGAAAATATTGCTGATGTACGATGCTACATGTCCACAGCACACGTTTGATTTCACTCTCTGGAAAATTTTACTGCCTATCAAAAAGGTGCCAAATACGCCAAAGTGCCCGTCGTGAATCTCCGTCTAAAGTATGAACAAATGGTCCCATGACAATCTGGAGCCAAATCCATTTAACTACGATGCTGTGAAACACTGTTCACCTGGAGAGATCTTGAGTATTCAATGGTTTGAAGTTAAATAACGTCTAAGATTTGGATTTTTGAAAACTTTATTAGGTGGTCAGTCAAACAGCGATAAATGAACGCTCTGTTAGTGTTTGTTCACCTGCAGGGCTGACATGGCTTCAGGTAAAGAGCTGCTACAAACGGCTTTGAAAGGAAATCTCCAAATTAAAAAGGTTTTATTGACCTGATTTCACTGCGTGATGAAACGGCGCCAGAATACAACAGAAACTGACACACTCATTTCTGAACCAAGATACTGGGACACTGCAGTGGGCAACAAGTACGTACAGCTGGGTTGATTGTTGGGTGGTAGATTAATTGAGTCCCTGGCGTAATTACTCAGACAGGACAGCGGGCAGACACAGATCCTCAGCATCTCTGATTATGTGGTGTTTGTGCTGTGAAAGGGGTCATTAGTCACTCTCACCACGGCAGCTAGACATCTTCCCAAAATACTGTGTGCGTGTGTGTGTGTGTGTGTGTGTGTGTGTGTGTGGGAAAGAGAGAGAATTGAGAGAGATGGAAACAGGAACACAGAGACCACACTGAGGGGTGAACTGACAAAAGGATTGTGTGGCTTTTGCGGCCGCTAAACCTCCACAAATAAGACTAAAACAAACTGTGTAATTCTAAAAGCATCCGAAAGGGTAAAATTAGCGATGTAGGTGGATCAGATATCGGTGCTAATGGGTCCAGTCTATTCAATTCTATTTAAGGTTTATACACTATATACATGATATACTGTAACTACATTACTGTTCAAGTTTTGACTAGTTGCTGGTGTATGATCCATCCATCCATCGTCAACCGCTTATCCCGTTAGGGGTCGCGGGGGGGCTGGAGCCGATCCCAGCTAGCATTGGGCGAAGGCGGGGTTCACCCTGGACAGGTCGCCAGTCCATCGCAGGGCACATAGAGACAGACAACATAGAGACAGACAACCATTCACGCTCACATTCACACCTACGGGCAATTTAGAGTCATCAATTAACCTATATTTCATGTCTTTGGACTGTGGGAGGAAGCCGGAGTACCCGGAGAAAACCCAGGCTTACACGGGGAGAACATGCAAACTCCACACAGAAGAGTCCCAAGCCGGATTCCTGCAACCCTGCGACACAATATGATTCAATGACCTGAAATCGATAGAGTAACTCTTTTTTTGCCAAAAATGTGATCAGTGTGACTGTGAAATAAAGAGCCAGATACTGGAAAGTGCAGGTAAAGTTAAAGTAAGAGATAGAGAAGATCTGTCTCTTAACAGGTAAAGAACGATTGATGGCAAATACAAACACCTTTCATTTGAAAATAATAAAAATGTGCAACTAAGGACCTGCTGCTGCAGTTCCCAAGATACAAGGTAGAGCAATATTTTACAAAAAATATCATAAACCAACTTCTACTCAAGTTAAATGAACAGTGGTTTAACCTGCTGCTTCACGTTGACAGCGTCATACACAGGGAGAGTGAAACGGACTAACATTTCTTTACTTATAAAAGCGCTAAAAAATACCTCCATATAACGTTTATCATGCTTAAATACAAGATGCAAATTCTTAGTATTGATACAATTGATTATTTACCTTGCAAATCGATTTTAGATCAATATACGTCCCCCATGAAGGACAACTTTTCGAGTACCTATCGATGTAGTTGGCTCACGGGAACAGAATGCACGGATGTAGAAGATAAATCATTACGCCCTTAATATCTATGTATTTATTCATTATATGTTACAAACATAGCAAAGCAATGTTTAGGTCAAGCCTGATGTTGCCTTACACTTCCATTACACTTAGGCACACAGCTTATTAATTAAACACTGGTATCCAATCAGTACTCGGTATTGGCCGACACCCAACGCCCATCTGTCAGCATCTGTATCTGGACTGAGAAAGTTGTATCGGTGCATCCCTTGGTAAAATGCAGCCTACTGCATACTGGTGCTCTTGTGCTATTTTAAACATAATAAATTAGGCAACATGCATACATTTTGCACAAAAGTTTATGCAAATGAGCCTCACTGTGAAAACAGTCCAATTCACAAAGATCAACACTAATAGGCACTAAGTTACAGTGAAATTATAAACGTCTTCAGAAGCGCATATAGTTGGAAAGTCACGCCCCCACGATCCAGTGATCATGGCAGATTAAATCCAAAATATTCCCTGCTTGAAATGTTGAGGAATACAGCTGCACCTCGTCACTCAGCACCTGCAGCTCAATGAAAATTTAAAACCCCAGAAAATTTCATTTTTCTCTCTGTCATAGTTTTGCCTATTTTTGGCACAAAGGCAACATAAATTCATATTTTGTCACATGGATAATAGGAATAAGAAGGGCAAATTGCACTCAGCTGCAGAACATCTTGGCCATGTTTGCACTATAATACCATAAGTACAATTTCTTCTGTGAATGGACCTTGAGACGGGGCAGATAACGGTTGCAGGTGATGCTAAAATCATGGTGCTATCAGCGACCGCAATTTATTCTTTGAGAATTTGCCTGTGAAAGCAGAGAACAATGTAAAAAAATAGCTGCTCGAATATACAGCATCCCAAATAGAGGCTGTTGGGACTTTCACAGCTTAGAGGCGTTGCATTTGGTAGTTAAAAGACGTGCTAGACAATGAAAAAAACAAACATTAAGTTTTTATACTTATCTGTTTTTTTTGTATATGGCGTACCAATCTTTTTTGCTTACTGCATTCTTTCTCGCCTCACTCTACAATATAATTTGAATGTTTATATTAAGCCATGTTTTCCATCGTTGTCATATTTATTTGTATTGCTTCAGCCCCAAGCCCTGTCTCTGCTCCCTGTTGGCACGCTGCCCGAGATAGACTTGGCATGGTCCTATCCAATTTGGTGCTTTGCTAAGATAGATGTGTTTGCTTTTCTTGCTACTGACAGACCTCTCACCTCAAAATAAATGTATGAAACAGCTGAACTTTCTTTTCTCAAGTTAGTTGTGAAGTTGCAGAGTAGGTTCATCCAGGAGGATCACCTTTTCCGAGCATCCATCACACATGTATTCAGTTTCTTTAGTCAAAAAGTCCATCAAATTAAATGACAAAATATTTTGTTTGTTCACGCTGTCAAGAACATTGCGTTAGAAGCTCCATCCATCTTGTCGATGAGCATCCTGTGAGAAGCTGCTGGCAGCTGGGGGCGCGGTTCAGGCTGTTTACTCTAAATAACAACGGCGGAAATGGAGAGTAATTCTTCATTGAAAGAAAAGCAAAGAAAAGCACGAAGGCTTTTCTTAATGGAAAACATGTCTTTGCTTTTCATCGACTATTCTCCTGATAGTTTGCGATAGACACTGATAGACAGGCGGTTCATCCAATCACCTGTCAGTCATTTTTTTGCGTGTATTTCCGTGTATGGTCGCGTCATCATTGGTCTACATTTTCCAAAACCGTCATAAATCACAGATGAATATTTACCTCCGACAAGGAGGTTATGTTTTTGCCGGCGTTTATCTGTCTGTCTGTGTTCAAGATAACTCAAAAACTTAAGGACAGATTTTGATGAAATTTTCAGGGTGTGTCGAAAATGTGAAAAGGAAGAACTGATTTAATTTTGGGGGTTGGATTCTGGATCACTTTGAAATTTTCGTTAACATTGGGGTAAATGGGACCCAAAAAATAGTTTCTCAATATCTCTGGTAATTGTTGCCCAAAGCTCATGAAATTTGACTCAGGGATTTACAATGTGTACTTCTATCAAATCCCAAAGGCTGATCCAGATCTGATCCAGATCTGGTGGATTTTATAGCAATTTATATAAAAAATGGGGGTACTCTTACATTTTGGCCTACATTTAATATTAGAGGTAACAAGCGGCATCGTGTACTTGGTGGAGGTCTGCACTCTCCGAGTGCTTTTCTAGTTTTATGACGCGACAACACTCTGATTAAGGTTTGATTAGGTTTAGGCACAAAAATAACCAAGTACCTAATTTCTTAACAATAATAAACATTTCGTTATGGTTCAGGAACAATTGTTTTGGGGCATTTGCTGAAACTACTGATGTTTTCCCATGGTTCTCTCTAAACCACTCCAGACATTTTTACTATTTCTATGGTAACTGCTATCGCAATGAAAATATGAATAAATCAGCAACACCTTTTCCTTAATTAACAGTTTAGCATAGGCCATTTCACAGCAGAATAATGAATGCAAATTTAAAATATTCTTTTTTTTTTTGGCTGTCGACTGATGAGGAATAATTAATTAAGCACTGAAAAAATATGCAATGCTAAATTAAAGTGTCCACAAGAAAGGGAATCAACACTGGACATGGGCTATTTTTTCAGTGATGAAAATTGAAAGAAAATATAAATGCATACTGCTGCTCTGTTTGTTTACAAGCGGACAGTCTCAACAGGTAAAAGTGTGTTGTTAAAATGAAAATCAGCCAATATGCTTTGCCTGTCTGCTCTTTATAGTATTCTCATAGAGTAAAATAATAACCTCATGTCTACAACACGGAAATGGTGGGAAATATTCCACTGGGGAAGAAGAAGTGGGAGGAAAACTTATAAAACAAGAGCAGAAATATATTCTTATATAAAACAAAGCCAGTTTAAAAAAAAAGTGAACAGTTTGTAAGTTTGTCTTTAAGCCTTGGTCAGTCAGATTCACTGAGACCACACTAGATCCCCCCGAGTACAACTTCTTCTCACCTCTTCTCACCTCTAAAACATAAACTCAGCACATTTTTTTAATCAGTCAACAGGCTAGCCAGTCAGCACTGAGCTATAGGTCTGTCCACTTCCTGTCATCTCAGCTTGGCCACTTCACCTAACAACCCAAGGGGAATAATGTCTATACCCTTCATCACTGACACTGTCCAGTACAAAGAGGGATTTCAACTGATGGAAAGAAACCACACACGTATACAGAGCGCACACACACACGCACGCACGCACACGCACACGCACACACACACGCACACGCACACGCACGCACACACACAACTATGCCCCGTTGATTTGTTCTATTAAATCCTTTCTAAATATATAATGCAAAGAAAAAAAAACACAACAGTTGTTTGAGTGTGCATAATAATCATAAGTACTTTTGTTCTACTGTTATACTACAGTATGCAGTATATTATGTAAGGTATAATGTATAGCGAGCCAGTCATTGTTGTGAAATAAACAACAGGGCAATACGGAGGCATCTTGCACCACCCTGTCTGGGTTTATTTCACAAAAAATGACAGGCTCGCTGGACATTATCCCGCTTATTACACAGCTACTTACTTAAGAAATCAATAATTTGACATAAAAACCGGTCCACCAGAGTCCGACATCAGAACTGTGCCAATAGGAACGGTCGGTTATACATAGCAACAGTCTGTTATAAAGAAATAACAGACCGCAGAACAGCATGACTGAACAAACAGACCTGAGAATTCAACAAACCCACGTAATAAACTATAGTGTTTGTTTTACGGTGAAATGTATTGTATGTGGTACAGTAGTTGCTTAGTTTATTGCAACGAGCTGGCATGCAAATCTGTGTTCAGTCGTGATTTGAATGAAGTGTTTGTTATAATATAAATAACGCAGATGCCCAAGGCAATTTGATCACTCCAAACTGACTAATTTTCAGCCACCAAAGTCCATTTATCCATTTCCCACCTTTTATCATGGTCTAAGTCGCAGTGGAAGCATATACACCCTTCTCTCTGGCTACACCCTCCACCTCTTTCTGGGGGTCTCGAAGTGTTCAATGCCCAGGCGGGATATATAATCCATCCAGCAGCTGGGTCTGCCCACTGGTCTCCTCCCAGTTAATCAAACCACTTCCACAGAGAGGCATCCAGGAGGCACTCTAATCAAATGCCCAAACCGCCTCAGCTGATTCCTTTCCCACACAACACAACCCTTCAACGGATTTACCTTCAAACTCACCACCCTCTTCACCACAAAAACCCTTTTCTCTCACTTTTTTTCTCATCATCATACAGGATTCAAATTTAATTTTGGTCACTGTCTGCTACACCAACAACACCATCATGTATAGGAACAGCTGTCAAGAGCATATGCAGCATTTTAGGGCTTTTATGGAGTCCTTAAAGCTGCCAATGATCACAGCCAACCCAAGGAAGTGTGAAATTGGACAGATTGAGTTACCATATAGCCTATAGGACACTACTTGGGCTTTGGGCACAGTTCGTTGACATATAGATAAAACAGCATTTAAAAGGTTGTCTGTGGATGATATGGTTTCTAAGGCTAACAAATAGAGGCATGTTATAGCAGACATTGACCCATTGTTAAGCCTGTCATGCTGATTACATCACCGACTTATAGTACATAGTACACATATAGCAGTACTGTATATGGAGATGATCATTCTTGCTCTGATTGCCCGTTGTGTTTACATTCATGTTTGTTTATGTGAGAATGACGCCAGCATGATGCCACAATAAACAGCAGGGTTTTCTCCACCATTATAAGACTTGGGTGCAGCTCCTAAGTGTCTTTTTCACAGTGCCTAAAACATGAATAAACAGGAAAACAATTATACTGAAACATGTTAATTTCAGGTTATGCTAATAGGTGTTTTTCCCAACTGACCAGCCAGAAAGATTGGCATAAAAAATCCATATGGACTTGGTTTCAAAGCCGCACTCCACAGCTCCGGTGTGAGAATATTTTGGGTTTAAGCTGAATGAAAAAGGAGAGCCTATTAGCATGACCGAGCCGCCGGATTGTCAACTTAATTTAAAAATAGTGGCAATCTAGCGTAGCTAATATATTCATACTTTGCACGTTTTGTTAACAAAGCATCCTAAAGATTGAGAAAGTGGATTGGCATTATATTGCCTATTAGGAGTAAATGACTATTGCTGTGCAAAATGTTTAACATTTGTTTCAATGCATCTGTTGTTAACAGAGCAAGAGAGTCCATTTTATTTCTTGTTTTACTTATTTATTTTTTACATTTCAATCCCAATGTCTAAAGAGTCTTAAGAATTAAAAGTTCATTGCTCTTTGAAAGGGTGTGTTAGAGATGTCAATCAATTAAAATAGTTTAATATGATTAATCACACTTTTTTTCTGTTCAAAATATACCTTAAAGGGAGATTTGTCAAATATTTAATACTCTTATCAACATGGGAGTGGGCAGCTTTACATAAATGCATGTATATATTTAGTATTGGAAATCAGTTAAGACCACCAAACAATGGCAAATATTGTCCAGAAACCCTCACAGGCACTGCATTTAATATAAATATATGCTCAAATCATAACAAACTCAAGCCCAACAGGTGTCAGTGTGTCGAGTTGACGATGACTGATTATCATAAAGTGGACAAGTCTCTAAAAGGGAGACTCAAAGAGGTCCCTTTAAAAGTGGCTATGACAGGTTTTACTCAGCAAACCCTAGAGTGAGTTTGGAGTGTTATTTAGCCTCCTTCATGACAAGCTAGTCTAACATGGTCGGTACCGATGGATTCTTTAGGTTTTTTAGTTTCATATGATGCTGGTATCTTCACTCCAGCTCTATCTAAGCCCAGCACAACTTAAAAAACGTTAGTGGTGTTTTTGCATTAAAATGACAATTGCTAATTTATCACAGTTACTTGGGGGACAATATATATCATCCATCAAAAATAGTTACTGTAACAGGCCTACTAGCTGTGTTAAAAATGTAACAGGCCCTTTGTAAAGGGACCCTCGACTAGTCCTTTCTTTATTGCACATTAAAGTGAATGTTTGGGGCTTGTGCTGTCCTATTATCTAATAAGTATTTCTGCACAGTAGCAGTAAACTCTGTGTGAAGTTAAGCACAACACAACATAAAAAGGTATGTCTTGCCACCAACTGGTTAGAAGTAACGTTGTGCTACTTCCTCTTGGGAACCACTTAACCCTGTGTTATAATTAAACGCCACTGAACAGGCTTCATAAAAGACTGAACATGCACACACTCAGATGAATAGGTGGCATCTGACTTAACATCTGTTAATTGTAAAGTGAACTATACGGGCACAAACACTAATGGAAAAGAGGTCAGCAGCCTACAACGAGCAGCAGGGGAATGAGAGAGGAGAGCAATGTTTGAGCGAGGAGAGTGCCTAAATCTGAACATTATATCTGGAAAAGCAAAAATAATGCGTTTGAAATATGTCTTACTTTCAATTTTTTGCTGTATCTGGATGCAAAGATAGCATGCCTGTAATCATGAAGAAAGCATCCTCCACTGAAAATAACTTCACTGGCTTTTCTGACTGAACTCAAAGGAGAGGTGGGTGAGGTTTGTTTGAGCTCAGTGTCTACCTGTCACATACAAGGAGACGTGAGGGAGAGACACAGAGAGACAGAGACAGTGGTGTTTATTTGTATGCTCTTTGTTAGTTCCCCAAATAATCTTTGTTACCGTTTGTCCTTGCAGGTCTCATATGCTGATAACACACTGCGAGGGGAAGCTGACTTGACTTGGAGTGGAGGAAGAGTGCCTGTCCTCGGGGGGGACGCTTTTTAAAATAGCACACTATAAAGACTAAAAACAAGTGTATGCCATTTGATTTGCACTCTTCAGATATCCTCCCCGCTTTGCCGACACCGTCCAACCTCTCCTCCCTATCTGTCTAATGTGGACAGCTGAAGACACATAAAAGCTTCAGACATACGTCTGTACACATTTTTCACTGGAGGACTGTGCATTTTGTCCAACATTATTCCATTGAAAATACTGTTGCCCAAAAATTATCATACAAAGAATTGCTGTTTTGGCTACCTGAATCATATCAAAATAATGTAGACAGTGCTCCAGGGAGGACAGCCAGGAGGTTAGCATCACCCTGGGTCCCTTGACAAGAAGCCAAAGGGATTTTTCCATTAGGTTTTGGATTATTGCAGAAAATGAGCTCTGTGGCAAACAAACATTTATGTTTTGTTCAGCCAGATAATCTTCACAAATGAACACTACTTCTATAGAAGTAAAAGACTAAAAGACTAGAAGTAAAAGACTAACGTAAGGCTATAAACAAACTTCCCACAATTAAATGAGTATGATTGCTGTGATATTTACGTTTATAATGCGTTTCATTCATAGAAAACTGCTGCATTAATTGAGCGCTTCCTAAACTAATAGGTATAGATGCACCATCAATCAGCATTAGATCATAGATGTAGTTATACACCTGATTGTTTTAGAACGTCACTGCTGGGAGACAGTCAGAAAATGATGTTTTATTATTTTGAATTGCTGCTTTGTTTTCATTTCGGCCCCTCTCTTCAGTAATTATATAGCTCATTCGACAATCGCTGCTCTCTCCCTCTAACTCCGTCGCTCGTTTCTGGGATTTAAGACTCCTGAAGCTGTCTATAGAGACATTCAGAGAGCCAATAAGAGGAACTGATAAGCTCATTAACATTTATTAATATTAACATTTTGATTGTAACTTTGGAATCATACGCTGATGTTTGTAGTAGGGATGTGACGGTGAGGAAATTTTCCCACTGGTTAATAAACTTTTGACAACCCCCGTGTTACCGATTACACTGGACATTTACAAGACGCTGGACATTTTACAAGAAATTATGATGGTCAACATGTGTTTCTTACTTTGATCTCTACTGTCAGGTGGCTGTGTGTCTGGCCTCTCCGGTCCAGCTTTCGCTGTTGGGCTGGAGGGGTCTACCTGGCGCCGCTGCTCTATGATCAGTACGTTCTCCTCATGCCATTTATCTCATTAACATTCTGGTTCCCTTATATCATTGGGTTTAAATCAGAAATATTAGGTGGATTTGCTTTTTGCTTCAGCATCAAATCCTCTGCCATCTCTTGGTTTGTCAACTCTCTCTTGTCCTGTGTGTGAAATATGACACCTGCTACTCTGAGCTGAGACTCTGTATGGAGCAGATGCATTCACTGTCAGTTTGTCGGGTCTGTCGTCCGACTATGTATTGATAACACGCCGCTGATACGGCACAATTAACAGGCCACATAATGTAATCGGACTACCACGACAAGCCAACTCTGTAACATAAAATGCATCAGGCATATCGACAAAGAGTCATTATCAGGGGAAACTTCTTGGGGGGTGAATCTACAGGTGAAAGTCCTATTGTTTTGATATAGGTCACCTCAGCCTCATTTTACTGTCAAGTAAATTGATTCACTGTCAGGGAAAACTCATGGAAGCATCTCACTGTTACTGTCTACACTGTGCTGTGCTTGGCATCCCTTTGTGTGGGAGAGCCTGAACTATGCCTGGGAGGACTGAAACGGTGAGGATATTGGGAGGAGCGTTATTGTAGGTCAGCCTTGAAGATGATGCCATGTGTGAAGATCAGCGATGCGAAAACACATGAAGAGGTAGATGGAAGGAGGCTGCTGTGGTCCCAACGGAGGAAGAAGCCGCACGGCCTCTTATTGCCGTGTGTCAGACGGGTCCCTCACCTGCGCTGTGCACACTGCAGTGTGGGGTACGAGTCTGTGGGTTGGCAACACTATTTGCATGCACAGAAGAAATTATGTTAGAGTGAGAAAACCAGGAAAACAAGAACAAGAAATTACACAACAAAAACTGTACAACTCATGTTTACATGCAGATGGTTAGTTATGAGATTTCTCTCCTACTAGATATCTTATTTTAGAACCAAAGCTGGCATATTTTACATTTACTGTATGATATAACATACTGCAGCCTTTTCTCGTGTTCGGCAAGTATTAGCAGTGACTGAAGAGAGAACACAGACAGGGTTTCTTTACTGTGCATTTATAAATTTTACTACTGACTTATGATTATTGACATATTTTAGCATACTTAGTCTCTATGTTGGTGTAACCCGGTGTCATGAGAAGATGCATAAATAGTGCATTACACAGATGTTGCACGTCATGAAGAGGCACTGTAGGCTTTTCTCATGTCATTTTTTTACACCATAGATCAAAACTACGTCCTTAGCCGCAGCAAGTTGAGGCAACAAAACCACTTAGCTAGCTTTAAGAAAAATGTCAGAGTTGGGTTTAAAATAAGTAGCAAATAAGTACGTAACTTATAAAACAAAACACCGGAGTTTTTGTTAATAAATCAGGTTGCTGCAGAAAGCGGTAAATAACTGGGTTATCCAAGTGCAGGTACAAGCAAAAAATGTAGCATGAATGATGACAACTTTTGAACAATCTCACAGAGACAAAGCAAACCTCACTTCAAAAGTTCATGGTCATTAAGGTGCAGGAAGAGTTTAAGCATGTTTGAGCATGTTTAGTGTAATGGACGCTTTATTTTTGGGACTTTGGGGCAGCTGTGGGTCGCTCACAAATCGATCCTCGGCTCCGCCGCATGTCAGTGTGTCCTTCTGCAAGATACTGAACCTCAAACCGGTGTATTAAAAAATGCATGCGCTTAAGGGGAGGGAACATTTTCACTCTACAAAAGCTTATAATTCTTTAACTTAGATGAGAAAATCACACCCAAACCAGGAGATGCTGTTTATTGCTTTACAGTAACAATGTGCTCAGCAAAAACCAGGTTCCAAAACACGACTGAAGGCTGAATGTGGATTGAGCCTCAGCCGTACCTTTGACACGGTGTAATTAGTGCAAATAATGAGGCTGTCTGATTTGTTGCAATTTCTTTCTGGCATCTTCACATCCCTTAGGTAGGAGAGGGAACAAACCCAGCAATGCTCATGATAAATCCACAAATGGAGTGGGAGAGCTTTCTGGCATCAATAGAGAGTGGTTTATAAGCCCTAAATGATCCGTCTTGTCAGCCTTAATTACCTGGCTCACCCACTCTCTCACACTTGGGTCATGTCTGTTTTTTTCCTCAGTAGTGAGAAGGAGTTTGAGGTGTTAGCTGCAGCAGAAGGAGCAAAGCTCGGCCTCTTGCTGCAAGCTAAGGCAGTCATCTTGGATGAGTTCGGTTCTAGCATCGAGTTCTTGTGTATGTGTTCAGTTTGTTCTCATTCACTGCTCGTACTGCTCGTAACGCTCTATAATTGGTAGGGGTGAGGGACAAAAATTGATTCACCCCTGTATCGTGATTTTATTTTATTTCTTTTACAATTTTGAAATTGATTTTTTAAAGGCAGAATCAATATATTTGCTTCATTTGAGTCTATTTTATTGGTGTAGTCTGAGTAACATGACGAAGCAAAACAAACAGCAGCTAACCACAGTTTGCCAAAACAAAACGGCAGAGGGTCTGTGTGGATACAACCTCCACCCTCATATGTTAAATGTAACATCGTCAACACTATACATACAGTAGAGTACGGAAACACTTTGGGTTTCACACACTACCGGGAAAAGCAGAGCTAGACGTCACGGCTAAAGCTGCATGCTAACTCTGTCACGACAGGAAACATTATCATACTGCGGTAACGCACAATCAATCCAGTCAGCCAATGCTACAACTGTAGAGCACCCATATACTGACATTTATGTTAATTGGATTCAAACGCCCCCGATGGAGCTGACCATGGACGTTTAAAGAGAAGGGAACTGATGGAGAAGTAGTGATGGACTCCGCTAATAAAGTTAACAGAAGTGTACACATATGACTACGTCCGGCTTAGATAGATATTTGGAAATATGATTGATTGGATTATATTAACCAGAAGTATAAAGCATTACATCTCCCTCCATCCATCTTCAACCACTTATCCCGTTAGGGGTCGCGGGGGGGCTGGAGCCGATCCCAGCTGACATTTGGCGAAGGTGGGAGGAAGCCGGAGTACCCGGAGAAAACCCATGCTTACACGGGGAGAACATGCAAACTCCACACCCATTACATCTCCTTTACAAATTCAAAAGAAAATACCATTAATTTGTGAGGGGAATACCTTTATTGTTTGATTTTTTGCTGGAAAAATATGAGTGATATATTTGACTTCAGCAAAACATGACAACTCATTAACACAAATTAGGTTAAACATAACTAATTTCTTTTACGTATTATCGCAATCCATCTTCCGGAGACTGCACCAGGCTGTACTCACTTTTAAAGCCAGAGTGATGATACCGGCATCATATGAAACCACAAACTCAAGGAATCCAATGGCACCAACCATGCCGTACTAGCTTGTCGCAAGTAACGCTTCAAACTTGCGCAAAATTTTGGCGAGGAAAAGCTGACATGGCCATTTTCAAAGGGGTCCCTTGACCTCTGACCTCAAAATATGTGAATGAAAATGGCTTTTATGGGTACCCATGAGTCTCCCATTTACAGACATCCCCACTTTATGATAATCACATGCAACACAACCCCGACAGTAGTGTCTTTGCTGATGTTGAGCCTCCTCATTTTGTTGTTTAATTGAATTATTTAATTTTGTTAAAAAGAAAAGAAAATCAGTTAGTGTTTATACTTCTCTGGGGTGCAGCTCGTAGACACTTTCCCAGAGTTCTTTCATGTACTATTTCTATCCATTTAGTGTGTGTGTGTGTGTGTGTGTGTGTGTGTGTGTGTGTGTGTGTGTGTGTGTGTGTTCTATTGAGTATATGTGTGAATCAATGAAAGCATTTGCAGAAGGCACCAGAGGCTTGAAATTGACTAAAGATGCCATCCAGTCCCATTTCTTGCATTTGTATGCGTTTGATTAATAGTAGTGGTTAGAACTTTTGGTGCCACCTCTAGACACCAAGCAAGAAATACATCTTTCACCAGCTTTTCAGAATGATGTAGTCGTCTGAATACCGGATTTGAGTAATCTTTTTCTTTAACAAAGTTTTTAGATTCAAAGCACTTCCTGGATCCAGAAATGAACCCACTCAAATTCAAAACACATTATGTATTATTTTCTCTTTCAGAGGAAGAGACCATGTCTGTCTGATGATTCATTTGAAAAGATCTTAAATGTGATGATTACAAAAATGGTAATGATGTTGTACGGAGTGAAAAGGGAGAATGGGAGCTTCAAAGGAGCATACAGAAATACAAACATTTCAGGGTTGTTTCTGTGCAGTCAAACACAAAGATGCACACTTTACTGTGCCTCAGAGGTCTGATGACTGTCATTTTTCTAAAGGCTGCTATCAAAGGTGAGAGACAGTGTGGTGGTAGGTGTGTGACCGTCTGAGCCTGGAGGACCAGGTCCTGGCTATGATAAGGACATTTTGATTGGTAAACAATGGGGACATTGCTTTTAGGTCAATCTCAGCATCTCAGAAAGTACAGCAGCACGTTTAAGAAAACTGAAAATCAGAGTACATTAGTGATGTGTGTGATTAGTCAGCTAGTCGATTAAATGCTGCTACCACTGCTAGTTGGCACCAGAAATACTGGTCAGTTAAAATTGGTATTAGATTATTAATGCAAGCTCTACACATTTAATAAAAAATAATAATAATACGTCCACAGGGATTTAAGAAAGGTGCTGAATAAAATTATGTTTTTCCTGCAACAAAATTATTATGATTGTGAATTAACGATTCTAAAAATGTTGGTGGATCCAAAATGAATGTTGAATCTAATGTTTGGTTCCACGTCTAACAAGGCTTGGGGAGCCAGTAGAAAAACGACATTGGTATCATCTCTATGTCGTCGTTCGTCTATGTCGTAGTGAAGGGAAAAAAAAGGATTAGACTGACATTAAGTGCCTGGCAATGACTTGTTGTGAAGTGAAAGCTTGAGTTGTCACCATCTTATTGACATACAGTCAAAATTACACTAAAGAATTCAGTGCACTAGTTACAGACATTTTTTTGAGAAGTTGAACAACCACACTCACTGATTTTCTGGATATAAATGTGCAGTATTTCATGTAAAATAAAACCACGTCAATCAAATAATCTATGAATAAATTATACTGAAAAAACGTGATTCATCCACACCTTTAAACGACCTTTACAAATCCCAACAGAAGTTCATTTTGTAGATGTGGTATTAAAATTAGCATAACAAGTGATTAGATTTGAAAATTGGATCAGAAACTGATTTTGAAGTGATCATGTGTCCACTGTAAATTTATATTCTTCTGCTGACATGTGTTACCCTGCATGCTTTTCTGCAGCACATCTCACAGTATCTGTCTGAGAATTAATTGCAGTCAGATTCTACCTACCTAAAACCATATGAATGACATTTTTTCTATCAAGTTCATTTGAGTTTTTGATAATAAAACCAAATAAAACCAAGAGGAGTTGGTTAAGTGTACCTTGGTCTGTGTATGTGTGGTTCCTGGTTGGCCTTCATCAGAAATCCCCCTGAATCCTCATGGAGGTCCTCCATCTCACCTCCTAATAGGCTGAATGTAATATTTTTTAATAAATGTTTGGGCAGTTTTGTTCTTGTCCTCTGCACCTGTTGCCGAGCCTGCCTCCCAGGTATGCAAGCCGCCCACGTCATTTACAGGTGACGTATTGTGTCTGTACATGTACTGCAGCACAGTCTGTTGACTGAACTGACAGGACTTCATTCACAGTTCTAAATGAAATGCCACGGCTGCCCTGCAGTTATACACTGATACTAGCTGGGGTCATAACAGGCGCTGTAAGACACAGGGATCAGCAAACTCTTTTCTGTCTAAGTACATGGGAGACTATTACAGGTTTCAGCCAAATAGTATAAAAGCAAAGAGGCGAAACTTGGGTGCTTTTTTGAAAAACAGCAGCTAGATGGCGCAGCAGTTGGACTGTAAACACCAACAAGCCATGAATGTATAAAAAGACGTCTGTAAATCCGAGGTTCTTCCCTCTTTATCACTCAACTTTCCAGTACGAACACTTAAATAGCCATTTATTAAGATCTCTGTTCCCAAACAACCGGCTGTCGGCCAGTAGCTAGTAGTGCTAGTAGCATGGCATAAACATAATTTAATTGTAGTTGTAGGACATTAACTAACACGCAGAGCTAAAGCACAGGACCAGGCCTCAAGCTTAAAGATGTCCAGTAGTCCCGGGGCCGAAAAAAATATGATCGTTGGGACAAATTTGGGATGAGACTTGAAAGAAAAACACCTGTTACATTAGAATGAACAGAAATGAAAATGACAGCACGTTTTGTGTAGCGCAAAATTACTATTAAACCTTGGCAACAATAACACGTGCACGCACACACACTGTAAATGTCTAATTCGTCCTGCACCAATAAACACACAATCTCTAATACATCCATGGTCTGTGGTCTATTGGACATCACTTTTAGAGATTCTTGACATGAAAAGGATTGAGTTTCTAATCTCTAAAATCTGTGTGCTGGTTTTTCTATGTTCCATTTATGGACAAAAAAGTCTAATAACTAAGGAATTAACTAAGGAAATAGTTATAATAGTATGCATATTTACAATATTTTTATTGTTCAACACAGGACATTTCAGTGGAGACATTAAACATATGACAAGAGAATAGAAATAATTTAGTTTTACTTAAGTCCAACACTTTTTAGGCATATGTTTTACTGGCATCTGGTAGTCACTTTCAGTCCAAAATGGCGGAGGTGTAAGTCTGCTGCTGGGCAGCAATACTGCAATTAGCTCTGACTTCTTAGCAATGTATGTTCTTTGGTTCAACATTAAATTTTTTCACTTGCCCGGTAAGGCCAGTGGGTCAGGAATCTACTTGCCCAAAGTCAATTTTTACTTGCCCCAATACAAATGGTTTTATTTATTAGAAGTTATCAAATAACAACAAAACCCAAAGTTAATAGTCGTGTTTAATTTGTATTTAAGTAAATGAATCTGGAGTCTCACCCACATGTTCTAATGCAACCCAACTAGACAGGATAACTGAACCACGCCTCAGTTCATAGAGTTTGTCTTTATCTGCTGCCATGTTCTCACAAGCGCCCAATCAGTACTGTGCAGGTGCAATGCTCAGAGATGAGAAGGAAATAGGATGGCTCACTCCTTCGTTTTTTTTCCCAGAGTTGATGATGGAAGTAGAAATGCGATTAACTCCTTTTTACCATTTGTCCTTGATAGGGCAAGTGATTTTTTCCACTTTTTTTCAATTTCATTTGCCATAGGCAAGCAGGCAATTCTTATTACTTCATTAAATACTTCTCTGGGTAACTAGCAAAGTTTCAAGATGTCCATATACTCTCTTTTAAAGAAGTACTTCAATCAGTAATGGGAGTCTGCTGAATGTGTCAATGGTTGTATATGAAGTAAATGCTATGCAATTTTCCTTGGACTTTATAGTGCAATTTTTTACTTCCTTCCACAATTTATTTCCCCCATTAACTTCTATTATGGAAAAAGACACTTTTTACATAAGTTATCATCATCGCTATTCAGTCACATGTGAGGCTGATAATTCTTGAGCACTGGGTTTGATGAGTTACATCATTTCAATTTCCCTGAAACATTCAGCCAAATATTAATTCCCAGTGTTCAAAATACACAATAATTATATTTATGGTTATCATATTATGAATTTAAAATCAGAATATCAATAAATACAGAGACAAATAATGAATAAACACTATAAATGCATTCTGCCAGTAGAAATGGTCCCTGAGCCTCCAAGTAGGACACAGTAAATACAGAATGCAGGTTGTTATTCATGTGCAGGTGTTTGTTAAACAGGTAACAGAGAGAAAACACTGCTGCTCTGACAGAGATAATTGGGTGCCTTTATTAGTATTAGCACAGTGCAGACACAAGCTCCATCAAAAGTCTCCACAGCTGTTAAAGCCAACTGGCAGCTGATCCATCTGTGTCATCAGAAATGGACAAGTCAGAGGACAGGACGTCTCATTTCTGGAAAAACATATTTGCTTGTTTCTTCTCTCATCGCATGGTTTCCTTGGGACTAAGACGCAAAGAAAAGACACAAGTGGGGGAAAAATGGTTGAGACTTGGGATGCTCTCTACTCTTTAAATAGTGCTCTGCTAATTTAGCATTGAACCCATATAACATGGTCAGACTCATGGTGGATAAGAATAAAAACATTTTTTTTTTCCATGAATTTTTCATCTATGTCAAAACTTGTTGCCTACATTACCAACAATGCAACTCAACTGCCAGATTATGTTTGAAGCAGCCATGAGTCACTAGCCTCAATCGGAGATGAGGAACAAGCTACAGAGGTCTGGTAGGCTCACATCTTTCCAGCTCCACATCTCCAGATATTTTTTCATTTTCAAACTTGGATTCCCACAATTTGCAGTAGTCCTTCCCAAGACCTATAAACAGACCTGGATGTGTAAAATCCCTTTAACCAGTGCACGTTAAGAAAAGGAAAGTAAAAAAGAATCAAGTTTTTTTGTTTGTTTTTTTTAAAAATGGGGTGCTGCAGCCATAGTTTTGAGAAGATTTGATTTAAACCAAACAATTACAGCTATAATAGCTACGATTAGAGTAACTGCAGACTCACCTCAAAATTAAACAGTAGGCAATGTGCAAAAAACATGTACGGCAGTCAATAGCAAGAGACCCTGTTTGAATTGCACTACGAAGTACACATATGATATTTGTCAATTTACTAATAACTTTACTAATTTCTAGAAAGTCAGTTTGTCATATCTAGTTTTGTGTGAACTACGTCTCTCATCTGGCACAATACACGTCACCAACACTAACTAGCTAAGAGATGTCACTTACATGATTTTGGGGTGTATAGTCTTTCTGATTACGTATTTTCAGTCTTTTACTTCAATAGTTTATGACCAACTGAAGCTTTCTTGACTAGCAAAATGATGTTTTAAATCAAAACACTATGGGTGATTCATGGTGCAATTCAAACAGGATCAAAAAAATAGTTGTCTCTTGCAGTTGACTATTGTTCGTATTTTTTTCCCCAAATAAGTCCCACAGCGGTGCACTGGACTTCACCTCTCTATAAAGAGTGCCTAAGAAGGTCCAAAAAACAGTACGGAGGTTGTTGTCAGTGTGTACTGTAGCTGCTCTCCTTCAGATAAAAGAAGCAAGATGAGAACAGCATCAAGCCCTTTAAATCTGCAGAGCAAGATGGCTTTAAGAAAACAGAGAAAACACTGAGATAACTGTAGATAATACCAACCTCTAATGAGGGAATAGAGCAAACCAAAGGTATGTGCCACAGAAAGAATGAACTTCACCTCCACTCTTAGATAAGTACTAAGTAATAGACAAGTAAAGGGCAGAGGCGTCACATGTCAGTGAACCCAAAGACAGTGAGCGATGGTGTGATTTATCTTGGCATCATTTAAGACTGCCATGTGCCCTCTAACTCAGCTGATCGATACCTAACAAGACCTTGGCATCATTCCTTTTTGTTTCTTTTCACACGCACAAAGGAATTTATAAGGAATGCATATGTACAAGAAAGATTTACATGGTTTAATTGGTAATCATTTAAATGTGTATGACATGCATTTCATCAAATGGCAAGAGTACCACATCAGTCGTTCATGTAACCCACGGAGCAGGAAATGCTTCTGTGCTTCTTCCTAATGGACCATGACACTGATGGACAGAGGTGAAATTTACTGTCATGAAGATGAAACACAAAACCTTCCAGTCTTGTCATGATTTTGATTAACAACCACGCTGCCTCCGCTCAGTTGTACATGATGTTTAAAATGCAGCCTCGTCTTAGACATTGCATGCTACTATAATTCATATTGTGTGTTTGACAAAAAAAAAAAAAAAAAAAAGCTCACTTTTGTGTAAAGTAGTCTCACAAAATCAGTCTGCAAATCCAGGTTGAAAGCACCAGGGGAAGTGAACTGCTTGTGTGCAGGAGAGCAGGAATGCCGGAAGCATTACGCAAAATAGCAGCACTATGGGAAAAAATGAGAAGTGAACTTTGACCTTAAAGTGGTGGAAAATTGTGATGCACTAGCTTGAAATTTGCCATTTACTGTAAACAAATGCCAAATACTGCTGGTTTCTAGTCACACAATCCACATTTCTGAAGTTGAGCTGAAGTGATTAGAAGATCATTCTATAAGTCGACTGACTGATAATTATTCCCATTTGGGTCCAGCTATTAAATGATTTGATTTGTTGATTTTTTTTTCTTTTTTTTTTTTTTGCCTTATATCATAGTTAACTCAATGTATTTAGGTTTTGGAGTGTTGGTCAGACAAAACAAGCTACTTGGTGATAATAATAAAAAGTCATTAGTCACACTAGTTTGAGGATGTTGGCCAGATGTAATGAATAAATCAGCATAATTATTGGTAGGGCTGCAACCAACAATTATTTTCTTTGTCGATTAATCTGTTGATTATTTTTTCCATTGATCGAATAGCTGTTTGGCCTATAAAATGTCAGAAAATGGGGAAAAAAATGCCAGTCACTGTTTCCCAAAGTTCAAGATGACGTCCTCAAATGTCTTATTTTGTCCACAATGCAAAGATATTCAGTTTACTGTCATTGAGGAGTAACGAAACCAGAAAATATTCATATTTAAGAAGCTGGAATCTGCAAATTTTTTCTTTTTTTTTCTTTAAAAAAATAACTGAAAGCAATTTATTGATAATCAAATTAGTTGCTAATTAATTTAATAGTTGATGACTAATCAGTAAATCATTGCAGATCTAATTACTGGTAACAATAAATCCAAAAACAAATTTGTCCTGTTAAAACAGCCCCTTCTGTAAAAGAAAAGCAAGTCAAATAGATGTTTGAGAACTTGGATAGACTTACCTTCCTTCTACATACCCCTTTACGTACCAGTGAGAGTTATTGAAGCCAATAAATTATCCTGCATACATAAATCCTACAGAGCCTCAGCTCTGCTGATGTCCTCTACTTAGACATTAGATTTATTTCTGCTACGTAACCTTGCTACAGTTAATACACTTGTAGTTTCTCTCAGATATTTTGCATTTGAAGTCTTGCATGTGATTTATCCACCAGTGGTCGGACAGCCTAAGAACGCTTCCATAGAGCCCAAAGTAGCTGCAGTCAAGTGTGCTTATTAAGTTCATGGGTCACATAGCCATATCTGCTACTGATCAGACAATTATTGCACAAGCCAAAATGTACATATACTATGAAAGATTTCAGACAGTCAGTATAAATTGGTTCTAAAAGTTATGTGTTTATATGAGTTGGTAATTGGTGAGTTTAATATCATGTCCTATTTGAACTTTTCCACACCATTTAATTACTCTTGATGCAGTACACGTACAGGGGCGGCAAGAGAGGTTAGAGTTGATAGTTTGGCACATTTGCACATTAATAAATCCATGTGTCCGTCAGGATTACGTCAATTCTTCAAAGCGCTCCAAATCTTGACTGTGTTCTCTCGTTCAGCAGCATACCAAACATGACCGTGAAAGAGGCAGAGGTCAATATTGATGAGGATGAAGGAGACCTTCCACATGGCTCGGTGATGCTACAGACAACAGTCTTTACCCTAACTTATCTACAGAGTCTTGGCCCTATGACCTCTATCCCTCCACCACCTACACAGGAAAGGGCAGCGAGAGGCCAATGTGTAAAAGTAACTCTAGTGTAACTCGGTCTGTGCATGTATATGCAGTCAGTATATGAAGTCAACAGCTCCATTTACATGAAGCCGTTTCTCCCAAAAACAATCAGAATAAGAGCCCTATCAGAATGATGAGAGCCTGATGTAAACACCTCAATCAAAACAAAAAGGCTCCAGAAGAATTCGAAAGTGGTGGTTTAAATCCTTCACAATCATCTAAATGCATGCAAGTACTTCTGTCATGTAAATCCTTCTGACAGTCTCTTTCTAGTTTAAATATCAAGATTCGTTCAGTGCCTGCTCCTCCACCACATGATATTTCAAAATCAAGGGAGAAGCAGCAGGCGGCTCACCCTCTTTTGTTTAATAACTGCTGGAGTTATACCAAGGTTTCTGCAATAGAATACACAGTAGTAAAGCAATAAGGGTATCGGTAGTGTCAGGGGATACGAAAATCAATAGCATATGGTGTGGTTAGTTAACTCAACCAACACTGCTGTGCCCATTTTGGAAAGTGGACTGTCTGTTCCCAAAACACTGCCATATGACTAGTTAAGACTTGATTTCTGTGATACGACTGGCTGCTGCTGAGCAATGTAACTCATCGACAGTATACGGAAGTTTGTCATTTTCTTATGGAGGGAATGTTTCTGTTGTGATCAGTGTTTATATCATCGATGTCAACCAACCTTACTGACAAAATAAGGGAAGTACCGTATTTTTCGCACTATAAGGCGCACTTAAAATCGCCCAACTGTTTAGACACTGATGATGGAGGGTTTGATGGATTTGTGGAAGAGGAATGGACTGAAAAGTGAGCGTATTGTTTTGTATTTCATGTGTTACAACTGAAAAATGTTGAGTTATTGAAGTTATTGAGTTATTAAATGAATTGAATAAGGTTTGACCGTTTTGTTTTGCTTAATGCGCCCTATAATCTGGTGCGCTTTATGGTGTGAAAAATACAGTATATGCATGTCATGCCAAATGTCCCTCCTCAGGCATTTGTGCCTTTATGTGAATAATCCCTGCTACAGTACAGATATACAGTAATACTAGTAATAAATTAAATTAGAAATATAATAGCTGCAGCAGCGACTGACATGTCTTCTTCTTGTCTATACTGGTACAATTTCAGTCTTAGTCCACACAAGGAAACCTGGAGAACAGGAGAATCTGTTTCCTAAAACTTTATATGTTGAGTAATTTATGTTAAAGGTCCAGTATGTAGAATCTGAAGTTATCTAGTGGTAAGGTGAGGAGACTGACACCAACTGAAGGCTCTATCGTGTGCCAAACGTGTTGAAGAGATACGATGGCTGACACGAAAACGTGAATGTACCTCTCAAGTGTGTGTACATGGGAAGTGAGTGGTGAAGCAAGAGAGAGAAAGCGGTGGCAATGGGAGCGAGTAACGTTATCAGCTCCTGCCCAAGCTTAACTGACCATTCTGGGCTACTGTAGAAACATGGCGGTGCAACATGGTGGACTCTGTACTGTTCATTCTAAGGTAGAGAAAACACAATGATTTTTATTATCAGGTGATTATACAAGGTCACTGCAAATCCTTGTGGACTCTGGAATCTCAGTGATCTGTACTGAAAAGAACAGATTTGTTGCTTCTTGTGTCTGGCATAATTGAAATTCAATGTTTTAGACTATCTTGCATGAACTAGAAACCAATCAGTGTATGCATTTGCAGGCCAACAGTATGGTGGCTATTAGAGGCTGAGACATCAAGTGCAAGACCTCAATAGAAAGGCCAACTCCTTCATGACAGTCCTATTTGTCCACTGTTCTTCAGTGACTGCAATGGTTTCTAGGATCATGGGTGACTTCATCTGATTCAATGAGTCTGTGCTGATCTCGTCGGCACTCAGCCTCTTACGATGAGTTTTGTAACATGTTACTGTGTGCTGGTCTGCTTTTGTTAGTGCTAGACTTTGGTGCTTGGCATTGCTAACGTTAGCCTATGCAGCATCAATAGCCTTGTCTGTTATTTTCTTTATGAGTGAATATAAACCTGTGTTAGTTTAGGTATGCGATGGTGAGGAAATTTTCCCACCGGCTAATAAACTTGTGACAACATCGGGAAAAGGACATTTTACAGTACAGAAGTCTACCTGTCCACAGAGGTCTACCTGTCCACAGAGGTCTACCTGTCCACAGGGGTCTACCTGTCCACAGGGGTCTACCTGTCCACAGGGGTCTATCTGGGGCTGCTGCACTGCGCACACCAGCTGTGACCGCTCCGTCCTCCTTCTGGCAATTATCTTATTAATGTTCTGGCTCCCTTATAATGTTGGGTTCAAATCTGAAATACTGCCAAACAGGCATGTTTGCTTTTCGCTTTGACATCAAATCCTCTGCCATCTCTCGATCTGTCAACTTTATCATCACTGTGCATGTGAAATAAGACACCTGCTACTCTGAGCTGAGACTCTGTATGGAGCAGATGCATTCACTGTCGTGTCCGTCGTCCGACTAGCTGTTAGCATGCCGCTGATATGCCAAAATGAACTAAACAAGTTTTATTTCTGTAAAAAAAAAAAAAAAAAAAAGTTTGCGCGGTTGGTACATAATGTAATCAGTGTGTGCCTGACCTCACCACAACAGGCGTACATTTGATGTGTGTGAATTATATCTTGCACAAGTACATTTAAAACATATTGTGATAGATATTCTATTTAAAGGAGCTTTACATGGAGAATTCAATTAGCAATAGTGTATATATATATATATATATATATATATATAGAGAGAGAGAGAGAGAGAGAGAGAGATTATTTCTGATTTTCCAGAACAAACATCCAAACAAACAAACATTGGGCTCAGACATGTGCACAAAATAAATATAGCCAATGACAGGACAGATGTGTGAGAGAGACTGGAAGGAGAGATGAGTAAATGAGGTCAGGGAGGTTACAAATGAGGTTGCAGGGCTGCTGATCATGCAGTACACTTGAGGGCGCAATGCACTGAGTCTCTGGCAAAAAGTGTGAAAGAGTAGCAGAGTGGTTATTCACCCCACAGCAGCCTCTTCTAAGTAGGCAAGAAATGGATCGCAGCAGATAGTCAAGAATGTCCTTATCGAACAGGTCCCCAGAAATCTGCAGCTTTCCATTTGTATGACATCATATCGGCAAGCCATGTTTGATATGAACGGGGAGTGGAAGACTTTCATTCTCTCAAAATCAGCCTCTGAACAATTGTCATCCCCAGCGTCAGTGATCGCTGCATGGCTGTGGAGAGACCCACAGCAGCCGAAGATGGCAAGTCCAGCCTCAGGTAGGAAAGATCTTTTATTGGCCTTGGAATACCAATCAAATATTCTGGGCCAAAAATCAGTTAATGAGGTGCAAAACCAGAAGACGTGAGACAGCATGCCTTCTGACGCCTTTCGTTTGTTGCTCATTGGTGAGACAGAGGGGTAAAATCTGTGCAACCTGAGTTTACAATAATGCAGACGATGGACAACCAATATTGATTCAAGGTTGAACCATGTTAACAATGAAATCAATTATAACACATTTGCAATAAATGTAAACAGAACTCTATATTAATATGTACTGCTGTGAAGGTGATAGTGGATGAGCTGGAAGGAAAGGGGTCAGGTCATGACTGAAAAAAATGAAAACCAATACACAGGGAGAGAGCAAGAGAGGAAAAAACCTCATTGGTATGTGCAATCTTAACCAGGAGACAGGAAAACAAAAGAAGGATGAGGTGAGAAAGACATGTACTGATAGGAGAGGATGGTTTGGCAAGAGAGACTGAAGTCAGAGTGAGAGAGAGAGAGAGAGAGAGAGAGAGAGAGAGAGAGAGAGAGAGAGAGAGAGAGAGAGAGAGAGAGAGAGAGAGAGAGAAATGGAGAGAGTGTGACAGCTCCACCCAGTGGGTGACGAGTTTCACTCTGTGTGGCTTAATAAGAGGGGAGGTCTGAGGCACTCAGTGTGACGAGGAAATCTGTGCAATCATGTTGATGATGAGTAGAAGAGTTATGGACATGCACAAATAGACACACTGCAGACACACACACACACTCACAGCATTTTCCCTTTCCTTTAGTGTCTTATATAGTTTTTGTGTATGTAAAATGTCTGTAAAGTACGGAAGCCCAAAGTCCATGCCACCTCTCCTCCACAGAAACACTGCTACTGAATTTCCAGGCAGCGGTGAAGTGCGGCTCGTTGCACTAATTACATTGTCATACAGCCGAGAAGCGTGTTCAGGTCACCAAGTAACAGGAGTCTCAGTACGTGTTTACTGCAGGTCCTCTCTGGCTGCACGTCGCTAGTGAAAGTAAAAATTTTCTCAAATTTTGTTTGGCCGCAATTCGCAGCAGAATCAAATGGCATCAGGAGCAGCCGCCGCAGCTTTTCATTGGCACTGCATGGCACTTCGCTGCGTGCTGCACTTCGCTGCGTGCTGCACTTCGCTGCGTGCTGCACTTCGCTGCGTGCTGCACTTTGCTGCGACTCTGGTGTGAATTCGGCATAAAGGCTAGTTTGGCACGCCCCTCAAACAAAGCTAGTTAGAGCGGAGCTGGAGCGGAGTCTGAAGAGTTTGGTTTGATTGATCAATCACAAGACTG
This sequence comes from Pterois miles, assembly GCA_947000775.1. NCBI lineage: Eukaryota > Metazoa > Chordata > Actinopteri > Perciformes > Scorpaenidae > Pterois > Pterois miles. The sequence goes on along the minus strand of CAMQGK010000224.1, from coordinate 2,653,447 downwards.
GGCCAGCTGACCAATCAGAGCATACTGGGCTATTGTTTGTGGTCCTCTTTAAGGCGAGTGTGTTGAGTTCATCTAATTGGCCATGTGAGCCAAAGGAATCTCCACTAATTGAGGGTAATTCGATGTTGTTGCTGCATTTAAACATTATAAGCAGATTTTTCTGTTCCGTTCATATTTAGTTTTTATGCTGCACTCTGAATTGCACTATTACGCTGACTTCATTTTCTTGTACACCTATTAGGTAATTAAATTGAAGATGATGATTTATTGATGAAGAGAATCTGGAGTTAATATTGAACTCATTTTAATTTAGTTTAAGTTTTTGCCCATTTGTTTCTATTATGAAATCACAAAACTATTACAATTGTGCATTTCTAATACTGAAATAATGGCTATGACCATCCCTACATTCAAAAGTTTATCAACAGGCCCTTTTCACAGCACCCAAATTGATGTCATGACAGGATAAATTATGTAATTGATGTAATTGATCAAATTAAGGAGCTGTAGATGGTAGCTTCAGAGCAACAAGCTTGGGATGTTGATAAGTAACCCTTTAACCAATAACAAACATCAAGAACTTTAACAGATTAACGCTATTGGTTAAATAAATTTTAAAAAATAATAATTAAAAAGCTGAGAGAAATACAGGGGAGCAGCCCATTTCCTTCAGGAGAAAAGCTGGTCCACCTTAAGAGAGAGCCGGCACAGATACAGGAAGTGGGCTCGGGACTTTCAGCCGAGTAGTTGCAGCTTGTAGCCTCGTAGCATTTATTCACAAAAAACTAGCTGCTACACCTTCACAGCTCACATCTATAACGCCACCAACAAACCCACACTCTGCCACCACACACACATTGATTGTCAGAAACTCACTAAAGTTACGCTACAGCGTGCATGAAGCCACCGGCAACATTAGCAGCTAGCAGCTGCTAAAGTAGCATAAACACACACACTGTTGGTCAGACAATCTACAGTTAATCCGAGCAGAGTATCGTTACGCTGGGCAGACACACAGCTGACAACCTGCTAAACTAAACTAAACGTGTGGTGGAGACTTTTACTTGAGCGAGCTCTCCTGATGGTGAATTGTTGACTCAGTTGTCTGGTGCTCGTATACTGCAGCCGGCGCACCGCTGCATGCGAGGCATATATCTTGTCGGTCAACGAAGGTCGGTTATCGGTTAAGAGCATTTTTCAAAATTAGCATCTCTAGTATATGTAGACTCACACTGTACATCAGCATGGTGTCTCACCAAGACAGCAAGCTGACTACCCGTGCAGACAAATTTGCTCAGTTTAAACTACTGTACAGTGTATTCTCAACAACTGCTTGCAAGCTCTCGTAGTGAAAAAAATATATGTATGAAAACCATTTACAGAACACACATCCCTTGCATTGAAGCCTCGTGCACCACTGCCACAAGCTCGTACGAAGAGCATGACAACATGCTGTGGGAGTTGTGTATCTAGCTATTTTTCTGTAAAAATAAATAAATAAATAAATAATCATATTTTAAATTATCCTCATGTGATGCATCTATAAGACTACTATGTTCAAAGCATACTAGCCAGCGTGATCTGACCCTTAAATTAGAGAGGGAGAGACAAGATGCTGGGACAAGAACGATACGGGGCAAGTGTGATATTTAAAAAGAAAAAGGGCTGATTACACTTGTCCGTGGAGGAGTTGTGATGGCAAGCTGTTTAAATGTGTTCAGCCTCAGTCTTTTGAGGTAAGCAAACCTGCCAGTAGGAGCTCTTTACAATATATTTGTAACTGTTGAGTATGAAGTTTGCCGAAGCGTCGATTCCAAAAAGACAAACATAAGCTCTTATCTTTGACAAACCAAGTGGTGCCATCACCACACTGGTACGTCAGACAGACTCAGGTTTTGAGTTGACATTAACGTTACTCAGAATAATTTGTTGCATAGATATCGTATCCAGTTCTTATTACATTTTAGAAATCAAATAACTATCTAATATCTCTACTAGTAAAGTAAACTCGTCTCTAAAGAGCACTTGTATGTAAAAGAGTCATCACAAAAACAGCTGTGCCGTTTGCCGTTATGATCCATGTTAATAAGGCGACGGGAAACAGGCAGAGCTAGTAGAAAAATTAGGATATAACCTAATTGCCTTCTGTTATCTCAAGGCAGTGAGATACAATAGCATGTCCCGGTGAAGTCTTTACAATTATGAGGCAACTAATTATACCAGTTAGTGTATGATGGACAGTAAGAATTAGCATATACTTTTGTTCATGTACAGTGCTTGAAAAAAAACAATAATGAAGAGTAAGTAGCCTATATATTTATCTTCATGCGTTTTATCAATTATGCAAAAATAATAGAAATCTTGAATATTCGTTTACCTTCATAACAGCTTAATATGTAAACTGAGTGTTTTAACAAACATAATTAATGCTTATTGTTGTGTTAATATTGGTATTTTCTGTCCATATATCATGACATACTTACACTGAAGAGACAATACTGAATGGAAAAGTATTTCCACAGAATAACACCTTCAAACAGGCTATTCTGAATTCAATATACAGGTGCTCAATGAAAATAGATTTTTTTAGTCTCTCCACAACAAATGAAAGTGAATTATTATTTTCCATTTCAAAACACCAAGATGTCACATCTCACAGGTGTTTTATTGTATTGTTCCAATTATCCACGACTTTCCGTTTGTTCCTGATGACTTCATTTCATTATTTTCTGTCTGTTTTGATTTTAGCTTTTTTAAATTGACACATGTATTGGGGTCCCAGTAAAAAGCACCCAACTGCAGTCTATGAAGTTAAAATATTTAAAATAGAATAGAGAGATAAAATGTTTGCCATGGGTCATAATTTAAAGATAGATAGATAGATAGATAGATACTTTATTGATCCCAAGTTGGGAAATTGTGGTGTTACAGTAGCAGGTTATCAGCACAATATACAAGAGAGAATATACACAACTATGTACACATAAAAAAAAAAAAAAAAAAAAAAAAAGAATATGCACATCTGTACGAAGTGTGAAGTATATACAGACAATCTTGTTATAAAACTAATCTAATTCTAAGAAATGTAAACATTATACACTATAATGATAATAAGATAATAAAATAATAAAATAAAATGATATGATATGATGATATAGTATATAATGGAATGTTGTATAACATAACATGATATATATGTATGTATGTATGATACATGATATGTATGTATACATGATATGCATGTATGATACCTATAATATATATATGTGGAATAGATATGTAGAGCTGTGGTATAATAATATAATACAATATACACGGCAATACACAATATAACATAAAGTATGACTTACTATCAGGGAGGTAGGGGCCAGAAAACTAACTTTTTTTAAATTATAATTTGTGTTTTTTATGCTTTATTGATAATACAGACTGAAAGGGGGAGAGAGAGAGAGAGGACGAGATGCAGCAAAGGGCCCCAGGCTGGATTCAAACCCAGGTCCTCCTGCTCTACCAGGTGAGCTACAACGGCGCCCCAAAACTAGCTTTTATGTACCGTCCTCCCTGAACCATCTGAAAATACTACGCCTTCCCAAAATGAATGCTGATCGTTCCAAATTTAAACCTAGAGTGAAGATACAAAAATAAAACCCTAATGAATCCATTGGTACCAAACATATTATAACAGCTTGTTGAGAAAAAGCTTAAATAACGCTCCAAACATGCACTAAATTTTGTCAAAGAAAACCTGTCATGGCTATTCTCAAACGGGTCCCTTGACCTCTGACCTCCAGATATATGAATGAAAATGGGTTCTCTGGGTACCCACAAGTCTCCCCTTTACAGACACGCCCACTTTATGATAATCACATGCAGTTTGGGGCAAGTCGGAGTCAAGTCAGCACACTGATACACTGACAGCTGTTGTTGCCTGTTGGGCTGCAGTAGGTTACATGTTATGATTTGAGCATATTTTTTATGCTAAATGCAGAACCTGTGAGGGTTTCAGGACAATATTTGTCATTATTTTGTGTTGTTAGTTTCCAGTAATAAATATATACATACACTTGCATAAAAGCACTCCTATGTTGATATTACTAATTGACAAATCTCCATTTAAGGTGCATTTTGAACCGGTAAAAAATGTGCGATTGATTTGAAATTAATTATGATTAATCATGGACAATCATTCAGTTAATCATGATTAAATATTTTAATCAATTGACAGCCCTAGTTTGATTACTTCTAACCTAAAATGGTGTGTAAACATATTAGAGGCTCAGTTCCCGTGCACATACTGCAATAACTGTGTAAACCTACGATGATACAGATCTATAAATCACAAACAGATCAAAAGCAACAAATGGTGGCAGAGAGTTAAAAAAAACATAATAAAACTATCAAAGGACTCCCGCTTTTTGCCTGAAGTGTGCTGAAAAGTCTGTAGCAATCTGCAATCATGGAGAGGATTCAGTGGATAGAGAATATGAACGAAATGAAACGATACCCTTTAAAAAGCTAAATCATCCCAAACAAACACAAAAAGCACATGGTCACAATAGTCAAAAGACAAACAAACAAGACCAGGTGTCTCCTGTCGCTTATTTTTCACAAACTAATTCATAGTAATGATAACAGCTGCATTAAACCACTTCAAACCTCTCCTCAGCTCTTGCCTTTGGCATGCCTCTTGTCATAGATGAAGTGTTCATTTTGAAAACTGAGAACAGGCGCCTTAAAACAGCATGATTTTCAAAGCATTTGACATTTTTCTATAGGCTGTAATTATCAGAAGAAGGAGAAACATGTTGCTTTCTCTGTGAGAAAGAATAATCAAATTTAAATGAGGGAACTGGAAATGCTAATTAATGCACCAGTAATGCCAACACTATAATGTATTCTAATACTTAAAGGTATCTGCTGTGCGCTAAATAATATGTAGAGCTGTGACGATTAATTGATTAGTCGTCAGCTATTAGATTTACCAATTAATCTATTTTGATAATCTGATTTTTCAAAGGAAAAAAGTCAATAATCTCCGATTCTAACTCCTTAAATATGAATATTTTCTGGTCTAGCAGGGGCATGATTCAACAGGTTTCAATTCTTAATATAACTAGTAACAGCTAGTAGACTAATGGAGACACTGGCAGTGAGAACCGTGGAAACAACAATCCTGGGGTGGCAGTAGCTCAGTCTGTAGGGAGTTGGCTTGGGAACCGGAGGGTCACCGGTTCAAGTCCCTCCATGGACCACGAACTGAGTGTGAACTGGCGCTTGTCAGGAGCAGCCCCCTCACTCTGACATCTCTCCAATTGTTGCATGTATGTGGTCCTGTTTGTGCATGTGTGTGTATAAGTTAACAACAGAGTGAAAAAATTGAATTTCCCCTAGCGGGATAATAAAGGAATATCTTCTTCTTCTTCTTCTCACTTTGTCTCACACATAATAGGGTTGTGCCAACCAATCAACGGGTCTTTCAGCACTTTTGGCATAATGTAATGTGTTTGTTCAGTCTATACACTTCTAAACAATCCTTGTCACACACAATCCCATTCAGTGAACTATGCTGAACTCCTGCATGAGAGTCCAGTTGCCCTTGACTTCTTCTATAGCACTATTAAATAATGGATCAATTGGCTATGTGTCATGTGAAAGGTGTAGCTTGAGATGAACAACTCACAAAGAATAATCACCAAACTCCGCACTTTTTAGCGTCTTAAAGCTTGTTTTGGTTTTCCAGGCTGCAGTATATCTTCACATATTTGGAGTACATGTTTCCAGCCACAGCAGCTTTAAGCAAAAAAAGCTCTGATAAACACAGTGTACACCTGCCCAGCACCAAACGACAGACAATGTTAGCAACTGCTAGTGGACATAGTGGAGTATTTGGCAGCTGAAGAGTCAGATATTTTTTTCCAGGAGTTTTTGAAACCAAAACAGAACTAAAACAGAGGGAATAATGAGCTCCCTGTGAGACTCAGAAACTTTCAAAATTTGAATAGGCGCCTAACCAAAACACAATGTTTATTACAGATTTATGACTGGGAAAAACTTGAAACAGTGCAGAGCTCTTCCCAGCTTTTAGATGATGTACACCACTTCAATGTGGCATATAGTTTTGGCCTCCTGTCTCCCTGTAAAAACCCCCATCTCCTCCGAAAGCCCCAGACACCAACCTGACATCTGAGAACTAGCGGCGATGAAAGCCAACTGTTGCATCGCCTCACTTCACCTTTGTTTTCACCAGATGCTAATCCCAAAGTGTTCGATGGCCAGCTGTTGGCTTGGTGTGTCAGGACCTTAAAAAAAGACAAAAATGGGTCTATGTGGGACTCTAAGGGTTAAATTCATCATTTGGCCAGAGGCATAATTTCAAATTAGGGATGTTAAGTATTAACCGTTAACTGACATTAAGCATTTTAGTTGATCAACGCTATTAAACAGAAATATTAATAATTAATTAAAAAGCTGACAAAAACTCAGAGGAGTCGCTCATTACTTTAAGGAGAAAAGCTGGTCCACCTTAAGGGCACACCTTAAAAAAGTCTGTGCCAGTTTTGCAAGATACAGGAAGTTGGCTCCCATCTTGAGCTGAGGAGTTGTAGCTTGGAGCCGTGTAGGATTTATTCACCAAAAAATCAACTGTACACACACTGCTACAACTACAATACGTTCACAGCTATAACGCCACCAACAACCCCTCACAGCCGCCACACACGCACGGTCTGTCGGACACTCGCTAAAGTTACGCCGGGCAGACACACAGATGGTAACCTGCTAAACTACACTAACTGTGCGGTGAAGACTTACACAGGGAAAGTGGCTGCATGTCCACGACACTACACGCAGCACCGTGGCTGCTAACGCTCCTGGACGGTGAACTGGGGACTCAGTTATGTTCATACACTGCAGCCGGCGAGCCACTGATCTCGTTGGTTAACGGTTAATAATCGGTTAACAAGAGTCGGTTATCGGTTCAATTTTTTTTTTTTTCAAAATTAGCATCCCTATTTCAAATTAATGCTAATGAAGAAGTGCAAGTATATAGAAGAAGAAGAAGAAGATATTCCTTTATTAGTCCCGCTAGGGGAAATTCAATTTTTTCACTCTGTTAACTTATACACACACATGCACAAACAGCTCCATATACATGCAACAATTGGAGAGGTGTCAGAGTGATGGGGCTGCTCCTGACAAGCGCCCCGAGCAGTTGGGGGTTTGGTGCCTTGCTCAGGGGCACCTCGGCAGTGCCCAAGAGGTAAACTGGCACCTCTCCAGCTACCAGTTCACACTCAGTTCTTGGTCAGTTAGTGCATAGTATGTAGTGAGAAATCAATGCTAAAAATCAGGGTTGAACATTACCTACAGTACAGACCAAAAGTTTGGACACACCTTCTCATTCAATGAGTTTCCTTTCTTTTCATGACTATTGACATTGTAGATTCACAGTGAAGGCATCAAAACTATGAATTAACATGTGGAAATATGTACTCAACAAAAAAGTGTGAAACAATTGAAAATACGCTTTATATTGTAGTTTCTTCAAAGTAGCCACCTTTTCCTCTGATTACTGAATAGACTGTTAGAATTTGGATTATGGCAAGAAAAAAGCAGCTAAGTAAAGAAAAACGAGTGGCCATCATTACTTTAAAAAATGAAGGTCAGTCCAGTCCGTGTGTGTCCCCAAGTGTCCCCAAGTGCAGTCGCAAAAACCATCAAGCACTACAAAGAAAATGGCTCACATGAGGACCGCCCCAGGAAAGGAAGACCAAGAGTCACCTCTGCTGCGGAAGATAAGTTCATCCGAGTTCATCCGTTCATCCTCAGAAATGGAAGGTTAACAGCAGCTCAGACTAGAGACCAGGTCAATGCCACACAGAGTTCTAGCAGCAGACACATCTCTAGAACAACTGTTCAGAGGAGACTGTGTGAATCAGGCCTTCATGGTACAATAGCTGCTAGGAAACCACTGCTAAGGACAGGCAACAAGCAGAAGAGACTTGTTTGGGCTAAAGAACACAAGGAATGGACATTAGACCAGTGGAAATCTGGGCTTTGGTCTGATGATCCAAATGTGAGATCTTTGGTTCCAACCACCGTGTCTTTGTGCGATGCAGAAAAGGTGAACGGATGGACTCTACATGCCTGGTTCCCACCGTGAAGCATGGAGGAGGAGGTGTGATGGTGTGGGGGTGCTTTGCTGGTGACACTGTTGGGGATTTATTCAAAATTGAAGGCCTACTGAACCAGCATGGCTACCACAGCATCTTGCAGCGGCATGCTATTCCATCCGGTTTGCATTTAGTTGGACCATCATTTATTTTTCAACAGGACAATGACCCCAAACACACCTCCAGGCTGTGTGAGGGCTATTTGACCAAGAAGGACAGTGATGGGGTGCTGCGCCAGATGACCTGGCCTCCACAGTCACCGGACCTGAACCCAATCCAGATGGTTTGGGGTGAGCTGGACTGCAGAGTGAAGGCAAAAGGGCCAACAAGTGCTAAGCATCTCTGGGAACTCCTTCAGGACTGTTGGAGACCATTTCAGGTGACGACCTCTTGAAGCTCATCAAGAGAATGCAGAGTGTGTGAAGCAGTAATCAGAGCAAAAGGTGGCGACTTTGAAGAAACTACAATATAAGACATATTTTCAGTTGTTTCACACTTTTTTCTTAAGTATATAATTCCACGTGTTAATTCATAGTTTTGATGCCTTCAGTGTGAATCTACAATTTTCATAGTCATGAAAATAAAGAAAACTCTTTGAATGAGAAGGTGTGTCCAAACTTTTGGTCTGTACTGTACATATACAGTACAATTTACAAAACACACATTGAGGGTAACTGAGGCATTAAAAGAGACAAATGACAGAGAACATCCATTAGGATCTTATATAATTTTACAAAAAATAAAAAACTACTTCACAGCTATCATAGCACAGAGAGAATTAGTAGTAGTAGTAGTAGTAGTAGTGGTTGAAGATGCAAGGAAGGAAGAAAACTTGCTCTAAATAATGTAGAGATAATAATATATGTTCTTTTAATAAAGATGCATGTTCTTTATTCTTCTTTATTTAATAATAAAGAAGAATAAAGAACATGCATTATTAAAAATTAATAAAAGAACATAATGCATGTTCTTACATATGTTCTTATATATATATATATATATATATATATATATATATATATATATATATATATATATCCAGTTGTTTGAAGATGTTTTCACAATAATATAAAGTAGATATTAGAGAAATAGGACCTGTTTAACTTCGTAACACTACCTCTAAGCAGATTATAATATACACTGTAATTACTGTAAAAACTACTAATGCCACGATTTTTTTTTAAATCAAAGCAAATATTGAAATAAAAATACAATCATTTATTTCCTAATGGTTTGAATTGTGAAAATAACCACAATATATGACATTAGGATAACATTTCAGATTTTTGATGGCTGTAATATTGTACAACACTGAAGTGAAAGCAGCACTCTGTTTATATAAATGTGAAATTGCAATAAATATATTTTGTCCCTAAACACTGTATAATTGTGATAATCGTGATCTCAATATTTCTCAAAATAATTGCACAACCCTAGCAATTGCGTCTTATTGTAATTTAAAATAAGATGAATTACTGTCTTAAACTTGCTGTTAAACACTGACGGATATGGTTTTTACACCTCTGCTGTACAGAACCAAAAAAGATCAGCCCTTGTAAATTGCACTGAAAAACACTCAGGATGAGAGAAATACACTACACTACTGACCCCCCACCCCCGCCCAATCCACTTTTCATGCAATTCATTCAAATGTGTTCATTTCACAGAGCTCTGTGGTTTGAATAATATTTCAGCAAATTTAAAATGTTCACCAAGTTAGAAATAAATGACCATGTGAGGCGGGTACAAAAGTTTCATACATATGCATGGGTGAGCTATCCCCTATTTATACCCCTTGGCTCCCTCCTCTCGCTTTCTCTTTGACAGATATTACAATGGGTGAAGGATCGCTGCCCGAAAAAGCATAACCAAGGACTCACAGACTGCCTGTGATTGTAGGCTGGAAAAGTGCACCTAAAGATACAAGATACTGAAGTGGTCTAAGTAGATCTGGCATGTTTGTTTGACATTTGTGTGATAGGATGTGTTTGAAGGACAAGGACTGCAAATAAAACCTGCCTCTCTAAAAACTGTGAAATACAAAGAGAGAGAGAAGTTGCTTTGTTGATAGGAATCTCATTGGGGCAGGTTATGGGATGCAGAGTGTAATATTCCACAGTGGTAATCAACTGATGGGCAACTCTATCACCTCCACTGTGCTACGACACACTTCTGATTGAATGCTCTGCCCTTGTTCAGCACAGGAAATGAGGTGCTTCATCGGCGCTCTGTATAAACTACATAGATTGGTGTTAAGACCAGTCTGAAGTCTAGTCTAGTATAAGGGTGCTTTCACACCTAATCTGTTGGCTCGGTTTGTTAGTCCGGTGTGAAAATCAGTTAAGCTCAGACGAACAACAAGACCAAGAGAAAAACAAGTCACGACGTTGTTCCAAGCAAAATCTGGTGTGGTTCATTTTTTTGTGTGAAAGCAAAGCAGACCAACCGCAGAGTTATGTCATAGTGACATTCAGTGGATAGAAAAAGTCTCCACACCCCTGTTAAAATGCCACGTTTTTGTGATGTCAAGAAATGAGACCATGATAAATAATTTCAGAACTTTTTACACCTTTAACGTGTAACTATAACCTATACAATTCAATTGAAAAACAAACTGAAATCTTTTAGTGGGAAAAAAATCTAAATAAAAACTAAAAAAATGTGGTTGCATAGGTGTGCACACCCTAAACTTACTCACCTTAAAACTGCAATAGGCAAAATATTTATGGCATCACTGAGCAAAAATGCCATGAAAACCGTTCATGTTGAAATTCAAGTGTTCAGAGAGAAAACTGGACTTCTGCACCTCCTCATGGCTCTGTTTTCAGGCTTTAAAACATCTAGCCCATGACAGGAGACTTCGACCAATCACAGATCATTTCAGAGAGAGGGCATTCCTATTGGTTGTGCTCTGGCTGGTGGGCGGTGCTTGGTATTATCTTAACTGATCTCAACATGGCTGCTGGGTCACAAACTCATTTTACAGCTAAAGAGCAACTACTAGATGTTTCTGAAAACATCTGAGGCAAGAAATCGGCATTACAGTAACAGAATATTAATTCATATTTGATCAGCGCCGCGTAGTTTGATCGGAGTTTGTGAGTGAGGGCTGCTCAGAGCTTGGCTCTGAATGGTTGTTTTCCTCCAGTCTGTGAAATCTTGCAGATGCCATTAGTAGCACCAGAGGACACAGAGGCACATTGTTATTTTCCGATTACCTGTCTCATGCGCTACTGTCAGGATATAATGAACGTTTTATAAAAATAGCTTCTTTTATTTGCTCCATTTCTACTGCAGCTTTAAGCTCTGTTGTTATATCCTACATTTGTTTTCATTTTGGCAGCTGTCACCATTAAAATGATGCCAGATTAGCTGTTACCATGGATGTACAGACAACTAGCAACTGTGATACTGACACTGGATTACTGTGGTACTTACCTGATTCTCAGGCAAGTTATCCAATGATATCCACAAAAAGTGCAAGTCACACTGAATCGAAGAATATGTCTATCATGTCTATGTGTTCAGATTTCACTGAATGACTCTCAGGGCAGGTTGTATGATTATTGACCGAAACTGCGGTAATCTGGCGTTAAGAGTTATAAAGTACCTTAATTGTCTCCATGAGCGCTGAGTCACAGTATGTTGTTTTAAGAACCCAAGCACGAGCCTGTACTTTTCACCTCATGCAATATCTTAACCTCACCTCTCTCTAACAATAAAAATTACAGGTGTGAAAGCACAAATTTTCAAAGTCTCCTCTATTTATATATCAGGGCTGTTTTCCTTTGGCTTCTATCTGGAAAAGCGTAGAATTATGGAGACGGTATTAAAAGTTTAGATTCGGGGAGTAAGGTCACGTCAGTCTTGCTTAGCGAAATCATTCTCCATTCTTTGTTTGTGCTGCGACAGCAGAAAGAATGGTCGACGAGCACACATTTCTGATTGGATCAGTGACAGCGCAGAGCCCATGATTCAGCGAATGTGTCACGAGTTTAACAGGTGAATGATTTGTACAAATCCTTGAAGAGAACTCAATGTAACTCCTCCTTGCAGTTTTCCATCATTAACTCAGCAGCATTCTGAGGCTAATTGGTTGACTGGCTTCATTCAGGTTATTAAGGGTATTATTAAGGGTTGTGGGGGGCTTTTAAAGAGGTAATACAGCCCAGAGCCAAAAAGGAAAGAAATGGCGGGAAATGGATATGGAGGGAAAACCTACTGGAGCCAGTTGTATAATTATCATTAATGGGCAATTTCTGTTAAATGAGACAAATCAGGCCATTAGAAATTTCTTAGTTTACAACCAGGAAGTTGCAATTCAATGCAACATTCAGGTCTAATCTTGGACAGGCTCAACATGCCAACACATGATGGACAACTGGCAAATATAGTAGATAAATGGTACAGACAGATACATCGGCATCAGCGTAGAAGTTGTCTTATTTGTGCCAATACGAAAGTTTTGATTTTTTTTTAAAGAATATCATACAGAAAAAGCAGCTTGAGGCTGTATTAAACTGGTGTCATTGCAGAGTTTGTCTAGCAGAACGCGCTCTGATTGACAATACTGCAGCAAGCAGTGCAGTATGAGAGACTAGTGGCAGCTGTCTGCAGTGTCAACCCTGCGTCATTCAACACCGGGGAGACGAACTCAGTCACTGAGACAAAATACAGCTGGTGTCAAGAAATGTAGCAACAACCTCAGTCATGGGTAAAACTACAAACCAGCACAAAAATCACAATTACCAGCGCAAGACACCAAATACTGATCAAACACATTGCAAACACAACGTAACTGGGGCTGACAAAGATAAGATAAGATAAGATATTCCTTTATTTGTCCCACAGTGGAGAAATTTCCAAGATAACGTTATGGATGTTAATTAACCGTTAACCGACATTAAGAATTTTAACTGATTAATGCTGTCAGTTAAGGGGTTTAAAGAAATATTAATGATTAATCAAAAAGCTGAGAAAAACTCAGAGGAGGGGCTTGTCACTTTAATGGGAATAGCCGGTCCACCTTAAAAGCCCACCTTAAGAAAGTCTGAGCCGGAGTTGCATCTTGAGCGGAGCACAGAGCAGAGGAACTGTAGCTTGTAGCTTCATAGCATTTATTCACCAACAAATAAACTGTACACACACTGTCTGCTAGAGCTACGTTCACAGCTATAATGCCACCGACAAACCCACACTCACCGCCGTCACACACACACTGTTTATCAGACGCTCGCTATTGTTACGCCAGGCAGACACAACGCTGACAACCTGCTAAACTAAAGTAAATGTGCGGTGAAGAGTTACTGGGACAGTGAATGCGTGTCCGGAACACTACACGCAGCACCGTGGCCGCTACAGTAACGTCCCCCGACGGTGAACTCGGGACTCGGTCTGTTGTGCTCATATACTGCAGCTGGCGCACCACTGCATGAGATGCACTAATCTTGTCCGTTAATGGTTAATAACTGGGTAACGGGGTTCGGTTATTAGTTAAAAGAAAATTTCAAAATTAGCATCCCTAGTTAACATGATAATGCATTTAAGCAAATTAATTTTAATGCCACAGATTTTTTTAACACATTAACCCAACTTGCAACCTGTTACAACCTAAAAAGTTGCAACAGGTGCAGTTTTAAAGCTAGAGTGAAGATACCAGCATCATATAGAAAACCTGAGGAGTCCATTGGTACCAACTATGTCATACTAGACTTGTCTTGAAGGAGGATAATAATGCTCCAGACTTGGAGAAAAACTGTCATGGTCATTTTTCACAGGGGTCCCTTGACCTCTGACCTTATTTGTGGATGAAAATGGGTTCTCTGGGTACCCACGAGTCTCCCCTTTACAGACACGCCCCCTTTTGATAATCTCATGTAGTTTGAGGGAAGTCATAGTCAAGTCAGCGCACTGACACACTGACAGCTGTTGTTGCCTGTTGGGCTGTTGTTTGCCATGCTATGATTTGAGCATATTTTTTTTATGGTAAATGCAGTACCTGTGAGAGTTTCTGGACAATATTTGTCATTTTGTGTTGTTAATTAATTTTATGTTAATTCATTTCCAAAAATAAATAGATGCACACATTTGCATAAAGCAGCATATTTGCCTACTTAAATACTTAAGTAAATACTAAGATAAATGTGAATCTCTATATAAGGTACAACTTGAGCAGATAAAAAATGGGTGATTTTAATCGATTGACAGCCCTAACTTTTATTGATTTAACTATAGCTTATTAATCTTTTGGGAAAATTAACATCACACAGCCATGTATTTAATAAGTGTATTAATTGTTTAAACTGCCATTTAGTAACTACATTGATAATGAGATTAGTTGTGTCAGGATGTTACAGACTAGAGCTCACTACCTCTGCCAGCTAACCAATTTCCACATGGAAACTTAAAGTATGGTTAAGGGTTAGGCAACTAAAATTATTGGTTTGATTACAGTTATCGAAATGCACCAATATATTATCATGTTTTTGTGTTTCCATTTTAATAAGTATTGTCGTGCTGCAACTGAAGAATCAAGATATTATAAAACATATGACATACTGCGGGAGGTAGAATTTCAGCAGATAAAAATGGGTGATTAATTTGTGATTAACTCTGGACAATCAAGCCATTAATCATGATTAAACATTTTAGTCAATTGACAGCACATTTTTTTAATTTTATTATAGCTTATTAATCTTTTGGGAATACTTGACCAATTACATGTGTATGAACAAAACAAACAGATCTTCATCTGACTTTTGACAATGTGACAATAAAGTTTATTGTTAAGCTGTAAAATATCCTGTCTCCACTACATTTTTTAATCAACATATCTAAGAAATATTTTTAATGAATTTATATGCAAAGTCCCAAAATGTTCATACCAAAGGTATGTGCAAAACACTGACTGACAGCAAATTTAATTTGTTATCCCTACAATATACAGTACACTCCTTGCAACTAAAACATGAACAACAGTTTTCTGGTTAGGTTTATGCACTGAAAGCGGCGTTTCAGAGCAGCATCTTGGGCTCTGGGAAATCATCTGCTGTAGCCCTCTTTTACAGTCATGATCAAAAAAATCAGGGGATTTACTTTGTCCTCTTGTCAGTTGCAGGACAGGCTATCACTAGGCTCACTAACCACAAAGCTACTGGGACTCTGACCCGTCTACAGACACAGAATCAAGAATCTAGACATCAAAAATTCAACAGCACATGCATGAGTGAGACCAAAGCACAAACAGAAGAAAACATGTGCCCGGAATTAGAGACCTTTAATTCCCACAGCGCCCAACAGTGATCATTAGCTCAACAGAGCGACTGACAGCTCATCCCCAACTGGTGGCGGTTCTCTGATACATCATTTCTGCTGCTGCTTGTTTGTTTACTTACTCAAGCAGAGGCCTGACATTCTGATAAGAAGCTGACAAAGAGCCCTCGGGGGAAGATAAAAAATAAAAATGGCGTCAGATAGTTAGACCTTATCTCCAGTGTCTAAAGTGTAAAGCACTGTAAAGTGCACAAGGGGAGGGAAGGGCGCTGGCCATGGAGGAATATATGACACAGGAAGACAGACAGACAGACAGAGAGAGAGAGAGAGAGAGAGAGAGAGAGAGAGAGAGAGAGAGAGAGAGAGGGGTAGTGCATTTTCATCATCTTTACAGTGAGATTAATGGGTAGGAGAAGGAATTTCGGCATGCCACATGTGCCGCTGGGATATGGTGAAAAAGCAGCATGACATCTGATAAATCCCTGACAGTGTTGAGGAACACTGGGGGAGGGAGCTCTACTTCTTTTGCCATCTTGCTGTTGTGTGTGGTTGTTCTACCTTGGTGTGGGCAGTCCAAGTAAATCTGTATATCTTAAGACGTCTGTTGCTCAGGCAAAGGGCTGAGAGTTAAAACAAAATCTTCCCTTTGGATTAGAGGCGCACCGATTGATCGTCTGCCGACTGAAACCGCCCATTTTTCAGCTGTTCGGCCAGGACTGGTAACCGGCCGATCAGTCTGATATTTTTACCTGTCATATTTAAATGGTGCTGCCGCCGTATGAGTTTTACATAGCCACACAGCAGCGAAGACAATAACGTCACAGTTCTTCAGCGTGATGAAGAAGACATAACGCTCACAAAATGTCACAACTGCAAGTCCAAAAAATGGATATTGTGGAACAACAACAATATTTGGAACAACTAACTCAGACACTTATTATATTGTAATCCATTCCCAAGCATGTTGCTCTGAGTAATCGCAGTGACCAGCTCATCTGCCAACAGCACGGGGTCTCCCCCTAGTGCAGTCCTGCTTATAACGAGCTAACAGCTAACGCTAACCAAGCTTGCACTGACTGGCATTATGATGCCTTCAAACCTCATTCAGAGATTGGAGAAAATCTGATTAAAGTTATTTTTTATAAACGGTCGCTATGTCCCGTGTCCCAGTGTATGAGAGAGGTAATCTGAAAAAATCATGTGCAAGGAAAACAGAGGAACAAGAGAACTAGAGGAAAACAGCCAATCAGAGCCGGGCTAGAGTCAGCCATCCAGCTTCCATCTATGAGAGTCGACTGTCACGAACACCAACCAAATGGTCAAACTAGGCAGCACTGATCAAATATGAATCATTATTATGTTACGTCAACATCTATTTCTCGTTTTCAGAAACGTCTTCTCGTGTACTTTTTAGTTGTACAATGAGAAAGTTTATGACCTGGCAGCCATGTTGAGATCTCTTGAGGTAAAACCAAGCACCGCTCACATGGCTGGAGCGCAGCCAATAGGAACGCTCGCTCTCTCTGAAATGACCTGTGGAGTCTTCCTTCATGGTCAAAAAGTCTAAAAACAGAGCCATGAGGAGGTGCGGAAGTCTAGTTTTCACTGAGAACACTTGAATTACAATATGCTGAAAGGTTATTATGGAATTTTTGCCCAATGATGCCAAAAATATACAGCCCACTGAGGCTTTAAATCTGTGTGGTCCAGTGTGCTGTGGATCAGGTCTCTGAAGTCTCTCCTGTTACGAGGCCTTGTGCACAGCAGCAGTTTGGAGCTGCGAAACATACATGAACCCTATCGGGATATATTCTCGTATTGTTCGAAGGTTTTGATGTGTGTGCCAAGTTTCCTGAGTTTGTGTGTCAAAATTGCATTCAAAGGCTAAGAGTAATTATGGGGCGCTATGGAGCAGACGTGCCATGCCCAAACCCGATTACGACATCAACTCCAAATAACTGATAGTTTCAATACGGGTGCAAGGCATTATGAGTTTTTGTGCATCCAAAAGATCGAAAACGTATTAAAAAAAAAAAAAACGTACAAAATCCAACATGGCTGACTTCCTGTTGGGCAGAAAAAATTTAATATGTTCTTAATAATAAGAGCAATGAGCTCACCAAATTTCGTGAGCATCAAAGGAACTTTATCCCAACCCTGGTGTGCATTTGGGGGCGCTATGAAGAGTTTGAGCATCCCAAGCCCTTCAAATATGCAATTGTACACCATAAGAATTATCTCTACGAAAAAAGCAGGTTATTTGCACTTGGCCAGAGACCACTGGGCCACTTTAGTGCTCTGGCCCTAAAAATACTGCTAGACATATCCTTTCATTTCAGATAAAACACAGCAGTATGTTATTATTTTCTTGCATGAATGGATAAACATGAAGCTGGAAAATCACAATAAATGGCAGAAAATTGAGAATTTCGGAGAACCTGTACTGTGTTCACAAATTTGAAGAGTGAGTATTTCAGCAGGCCTGTATTTTATATCAGTGGAAACAAAATTGGGGTCATGATGTGTCTTATTTTTCTCTCATTTGTAAAATAGAGGACCATTCTTTTCAGCATTTTTCTTTGTAGTACAATGTCTCTAACAAACTATCCAAGAACAGATGGCAGATATTTACAGTCCTTTACCAGCGTGCTGCTCTGACGGGCAGGTGAACCAGTGGACAGATCCAATCACATTAGGTTGGGACTGACAAACAACTCCTGTCAAAATGTTAGTGCCTCCTGCAGCTGCGATAGAAGCTGGATATGTCACACAGGCATACAGGTTAAACTGTAGTCTGAAATGGCCTCACCATCTAACACAGGGCTCAGGACATTAATCTCTTTTATGACAGTCCCCAACTCCTGTCTGCGCCACAGCACTGGTCCAGGTTTATTGTGAGGTATATGGCAGAGAGCTGTGACAAAGGAAATTCTAGCTACTGCAATATGTTTGCAATATATGTCATATGTTTTATCATATCAGACCTTCAGTTGCTGCAGCACAACAACCAATACCTGAATGAAGTACATGGAATGATGAAGAACAAAAACATGATAATATATTGGTGCATTTTGATAAATGTAATCAAATCTTGGGGTAGTTAGCAGCTATACACCTTATTATAAATGAACAACTAACAGTAGAGACAACAGTGAATTACAATTCATTTTAGTGTTGTTCCAACCAAACACACAATCTAACATGCAGAGGGTGAATAAAGTAACACGAACACAGCGTATTATGCTTTTCAATCCTAATCCAAAAAAAAAAACACTCCTATAGGACAATTTTACTTTAATCATGTTTGCCCTAACTTTACCATGGTTTCCATCAGGAAATTGGTTAGATAGCAAAGGTGGAGAGCTCTATCCTGTAACATCCTGACACAGCTAAGCTCATTCTCAGTGTAGTTACTAAATATGCAGTTTAAACAATTGAAAATACACTTATTAAATACATGGCTGTGTGATTTCATTTTCCCAAAAGATTAATAGTTCAATCAGTCAATTCATAGTTAAATCATTAAATCAACAACAGTTATAATAAAAGTTAGGGCTGTCAATCGAATCAAATATTCAATCACAATTAATCACGATTGTCACGATTTGATAATCTCAAATTGATCTTTTTTTTTTTTATCTGCTCAAGTTGTACCTTAAGATTGACATTTATCTTAAGTATTTAAGTAGGCAAACATGCTGCTTTATGCAAAGGTTGTTTATATTTATTATTGTAAATTAATTAACAACACAAAACAAATATTGTCCAGAAACTCTCACAGGTTCTGCATTTACCATAAAAAATATGCTCAAACCATAACATGGTAAACTGCAGCCCAACAATAACAACAACTGTCAGTATGTCAGTGTGCTGACTTGACTATAACTTTCCCCAAACTGCATGTGATTATCATCAAGTGGGCATGTCTGTAAAGGGGAGACTCGTGGGTACCCAAAGGACCCATTTTCATTCACAATTCAGGTCAGAGGTCAAGGGACCCCTTTGAAAAATGGCAATGACAGTTTTTCTCCTAGTCTGGAGCATTATTATCCTCCTTCAAGACAAGTCTAGTATGACATAGTTGGTACCAATGGACTCCTCAGGTTTTCTATATGATGCTGGTATCTTCACTCTAGCTTTAAAACTGCACCTGTTGCAACTTTTTAGGTTGTAACAGGTTGCAAGTTGGGTTAATGTGTTAAAAAAATCTGTGGCATTATTATCCTCCTTCATGACAAGATAGTATGACATGGTTGGTACCAATGGACTCTGTAGGTTTTCTAGTTTCATATGACGCCAGTATCTTCACTCTCGCTGTAAAAGCCTACTACACCCTAAAAATCGCATGTTGTGTTTAGCAAAGTTAAAACGAATGTACATTAACGTGCAATTATTGCATTAAATTTGACCGTCCTAATATGAACAAATTATTTTAGCTGCCTAACCCTTAACCATATTTTAACTAGGGATGTGCTTTCCAAGCAAAAATACTGTTGGAAAATCACTGGTATTCTCTCCGGTGGGGAGAGAGACAGACACAGTGAGAGAAAACAACATGTAGCATCTGCACATCTTCCCATCTGCCCCCGGTTAGCGTAGTTGAAAAGACTGGATTCAAGACTCATTAAGACAGCAAAATCTCTACCGGCGGGATATATTTCAGTGACAGAAAAGTTAGCCACCCAGCTAACAAAGGTGACCTACTTCTCCACATCTACCAATCTGTGGTCCAGCAGAACATGTGAGCCATACTTGAGCATCACTGTACATTATATCAACAACTGTGAGTTAAAGAGTAATTGCCTTCAAACAAGCTTCTTCTTGGATGATCACACAGGCCAGATAATTGTGCAAGGTTTAAAGGATGCGCTCATGTCACAGAACTTTAAAATAAGCATCCATCAAGTGTGCATTACCACCGATAACGCAACCAGAGCTGTGCGCCTGAATAAGTGGACAGGTCTGCAGTCCTTCGGCCACAGGCTGTACCTCACGATTGGTGAGTCTTTCTACACTAGTGGCAAAATAATAATTCTGTCATCAGCAACACTATAACAGCTTACTGGCAAAAGTTACTTCACACTTATTACATGCCATTAAAAACCATGTGTGGGTGTGCGCATATGTATTGTGTATTTATCAAAACATATAAATCATGTACTGCCACAAAACTATTTGGTTAAGATGAACGGATCTCAAATCTGACTGAGACGTGTTGAAAATATATATTAAATTAAATGAATTTGGTGTAATGCCAAGTGACTGAATTGTTGGATTTCTCTATGATTATTACAACATTTTAAATATTTGTTTTTATCCTGAGAGAGAAGCATGAAAGACTGAGCATGCTGTTGGGGTTTGCAGAAAGGTTGTGAGCAGCTTCTCATTCAGCTAGAAGAGGAGAGACCTGGCTGCAGCGCAGAAACAGCTAAATATCCATGTACACCAGCTGATCAGCGGCTCCTACCAGGTGGGGGATCCCGACAAAAGATGATTGAGCAGGTGCTGGAGCAGGAGCAAGCCATTTCTCAAGTCTTGGCCTCAGACAAAAAAACAAGGCATCTTGTTTTGACCTGGTAAGACCTAGAAGTCCTCGAGTCAGTGCACAAGGCTCTAAACCCCCTTGTGAAATTCACTGACGCTGCATTAGATGAAGACTATGTCACAGTGTCCTGCATCAAGCCTGTGCTCCATCTCTTCCACTCCAGCATCTTGGCAGTTCAGGAGGGTGACACTTCACTGACCCAGCCTATCAAAGTCTCCATCCTGGATTACCTCAGGGAGAAATTTGCTGACCTTGCCACCAACATCCTCTTGGACATGGCATTGTTAGTGGATCCCGGTTCAAGACAAAATACACTGCAGAAGAAAAGGTGGAGGGAATCCATTGCAGAGCCACATGGGAGATGGATGCATTACTGTCTGACCAGGGCACAGCTGAAGAGTCAGCTGCTTCACAGCCTCACAAAGCACCAACAGTATCAGAGCCACCGAAAAAGAAAACCCTCGGTAGTGTTTTCAAAAGGGCAACAACATCCTCTGCCACACCATCATTGAGAGAGCAGATTAAATCAGAGCTGTCTACTTGCAGACTGTTGATGCTGACAGGGAATCAGAACCCCTACAGTGGTGGAGGTGACCACGAGGAAATGTTCTTAAACCTGAAAAATTTGCCGCAAAAGCATCCGAGTGTGCCCGCCACCAATCGCCATCAAAAAGGGTATTTAGTACCAGTGGGAATATGGTTACTGTACATGCCACTGCGCAGCTCTCAAGCCAGAGGCCGTTGACAGGCTTGTGTTTTGGGCTCAAAACCTCTAAACCCAGACTCACACATACAAACCATATACATACACAAATATATAAGCTCCCACTCCTGTGATGTTATTGTTCTGCAGAGTGGTTTGTCACAGTGACAGTCTGGACCTCTGCTTCCGTGGTTCACACACTACTGTGCTATTTTTATTTTATTGTTTTTGAAATGACTTGTTGTCATATACATCATGCACACACTTTAATTTATAATGATTTGAAATGTCTTCCTCGGGGTTTCCCTTGCTGAATGCACCTTTTTTTCTGGCTTTGAGTTCTGTTTTTGTTTAGGGTCTTTGTTGAGCTGGAACCCCAGAACTAGGCTACAGCATGTAGGCTGACCTACACTATGCCATTATTATTTTAATTTAACAGTTGTTAAACGCTGATGTGTTTCCTGATTTGAATAAATGCTGTTTTTTTTTATGTAACTTGTGATTCCCCCCTTTCTGCATGCAAGATTGAACTCATTCCACTAGAAAACACTAATGAATATAAACAAAAATGTTTTAATGCAGACATATGCTGCAGGGACTACAAGAATCATCATATTGGTGTGACTGTATGAAATCTGTTTAAAAAAAATTATAAGATAGCATCTTTTGTTTGAACCCACCCATTTTTCAAGTGAGGAAAATTATTGGAACATGTGACTGATGGTGTTTTTTGATTCCCAAGTCTGTCCTATTACATTGATTATCTAAACAGTAAATAGTGCTGAATGTCTACTCTCAGTTTCAGTTTTGGGTTTTGCTTGTGCAGACTGCATTTATAGTTAAAAAGGTGTAACCAACATGAAGACCAGAGAGCTGTCTGTGAGAGAATAGGAAGCAATTCTGAATCTGAGAGAAGATGGAAAATCAATCAGAGCCACTGCACAAACATTGGCCATAGCCAGTACAACCATCTGGAACATCCTGAAGAAGAAAGAAACCACTGGTGTACTGAGCAACAGACGGCGAACCGGTAGACCAAGCAGTTGATAACAGAAACATTGTGAGAGCTGTGAAGAAAAACCCTAAAACAACAGTCAGGGACATCACCAACAACCTCCAGAGGGCAGAAGTGAAGGTATCACAATCCACCGTTCACAGAAGTACAGAGGCTACACCAGAAGATGTAAACCACTCATTAGCAATAAGAGGAGGAAGGTCAGATTGGACAGAGACGAGGCTCCAAAGTTCTGGACAATTTTTTCTGGAAAGTGATGGAAAGGCTAATATGTGGAGAAATAAAGGATCTGATCATGATCCCAAACACACCAGCTCATCTGTGAAACTCGGTGGATGTAATGTCACGGCTTGGGCTGCACTGCTTCTTCTGGGACGGCTCACTGATCTTAAATGATGATATAACACATGATGGCAGCAGCAAAATGAACTCAGAAGTCTACAGAAACATTTTGTCTGACAATTTAAAGAGAGGATTACCTAAACTGATCAGGAGATCCTTCATCATGCAGCAAGATAATGACCCAAAACACACTGTCAGACCAACCAAGGAGTTCATCAGGGGAAATCCAAATACTGCTCAATCGTACTGAGATTGTTGGATTTAATCATAGTACACATGTGTTGCTGTTATTGTTTACCTCCTTCACAAACAGTACAATAGTGGAGGAAATGTAGAATGAGAGGCACTGCAAGTACTGTTAATTGCGCACAATATAGCCCTTGTTGTGCTAAATGGGCCGTAGGGATATTTCAGTTGGTGAGCTGCTTGGCAGGATGTATAACTACAGGATGGATGGATGCCACCCTCCCTCTGTTAAAATATGAGATGAATTTGATTATGTGCCATGCTTTAGTATCTCAAGATTATTTTGTGGTTGCACCTCTGCTCTTGTTGTTGAAGCCTGGTTTTCTGGGAGGTGTAATCAAAAAAAGATTTGTTTAAAAAATGTAGAACTACTTCCTCTTAAGGCCAATATACAAAAGGCTAAAGTAGACAAGGCTTTTCCGAGGGAGGCAGTACACTCAGTGAGGTGTACTTTATAAAAGGGAGCGAGACTGGCAGCTGTGAGGATGGCAAAGCAATCTAGCAGGGACCTCAGTTAAAGAAGATTTGTGATCACTTCTTGCTAAGTGTTTAGCAAAGGTGCTTGCTTATAGCTTGGAGAGATAACACTGCCAAATTCTTATTCATAGAGATGCGTAGGGATTTATATGACAGATGTATTTCACTTCAGATTAGCTGGATTGGTGGAAGAGAAAGTTTAGCACTCCTCTATATCACAGCTAAATCCCCTTTTACCAGTGGGACATTGTTGTTGACATGTCATTGGGTAGTGAGGGAACAAAAAGCAAATTGATACTTTGCAAGTGTTTTATTTGCTAGTTTGCCTTTTTTATGGATATATAAGGGCATAAATAAAAGTTATATATCTGAAAGGACCATTCTCAAAGCATTTAGGAAGAGTGAAGGAGAGGCATGTCTACTCTATACTGTATATAGGGTGCCTTTTAAAGTCCTGGCACATTAAATGAGAGAAACTAACATGCTGGAGTCAGCGAAGAATTCAGTCAGTGTTTTAAAGGTCTACTGACTGAAATCCAGAACACAGAAGAAAATAAACCTTTTATTTATTTTAACAGTAACCATAAATTATTTTTAATAATGAAGATAAATAAGGAAAGTGCTCTAGTGGGACATATATCATATTAATTTGGGAAAAAAAGCAGAAATGCCTCTGTCTACTGCTGAAATTATTACATCAACAGAAAATGTAAGACATTTATCAAGCATGAAATACCAGAACTCCTTTTTTCAAATGTGGGTATTTGCTCTCTCTTTTAAGTCAAATGATTATCTTCAGCTTTTGGACTGTTGGTCAGAAAAAAATGTTGATTAAAGGTGCTAAAGACACCATTGCAAGCATTTCAATTGCCATTCAACATTGCTAAAAGTGACAACAACAACAGCAAGAGTGTTGACAGACAAGTGTTAACCTGAGGGGGAACCGGAGGGCAAGTGCTAGGGGTGTAAATCACAAGTTTCATCACGATACAAGTAAGGCTGTTAATCGACTGAAATATTTAATCGGGACAAATTAATCACACATTTTTCCATCTGTTCAAAATGAACATTAACGGAAGATTTGTCAAATATTTAATATGTTTATCAATATGGAAGTGGGCAAATATGCTTGATTTATGCAAACATACAGTATGTATATATTTATTATTGGAAATTAATCAACAACACAAAACAATGAGAAACATTGCCCAGAAACCATCACAGACACTGCATTTAGCATGAAAAAAATGCTCAAATCATAAAATGGCAAACTGCAGCCCAACAGGCAACAACAGCTGTCAGTATGTCAGCGTGCTGACTTGACTATGACTTGCCCCAAACTGCATGTCATCATATACGGTGGGCATGACTGTAACGGGGAGACTCGTGGGTACCCATATTTAGCCTCCTTTGCAACTGGCTGGTATGACGTGGTTGGTACCAATGGATCATTTAGGTTTTCAAGTTTCACATTACACCAGTATCTTCAAAGTAGCTTTAAAACTGAGCCCATTACAACCTAATACATAAGTGTTAATCCCTTAAAGAAATTAGTGGCTTTGACAGCCCTAGATACAATATCAAATTGATTCTTTGGACAAAGTCTATCACGATACGATATCACTTTGATTCAATTCAGGGGCCTGCAATCAATATCAGATGATATAATATGTCCATTTGTCACAGACAGTTACATTTATGTTCAGGATGTTCATAATTACCTGTTTAAGCATTAACAGACATTAAGAATTTTAACCGATTAATGCTATCGCTTGAACGATTAAAAGAAATATTAATTATTAAAACTCAGAAGACTGGCTTGTCACTAAAAAAAAGAAAAGCTGGTCCACCTTAAGAGAGTCTGAGTCGGCGTTGCAGATACAGGAAGTTTGCTCTCATCTTGAGCACGCTTGAGCGGAGGAGTTGTAGCCTCGTAGCATTTATTCACAGACAAATAAAGTGCATGCACACGCTGTCTGCTACAGCTAGGATCACAGCTATAACGCCACCGTCAAACCCACACAAGTTACGCCGCCCTGACAGAGTGAGTGTGTGTGTGTGTGTGTGTGTGTGACAATGGCAAGCACGAAGCCACCAGCAATGCTAGAGCTCACGGGGGTATAATGAAGCAGCAATGTCATGGAAGAACCAATGCATAGATTAAATCTTTGATCTGAAACTGCAGCGACATGTATGCCTACTGATCTCAAACAATGCTCGCTCTTCTGTTTCCTGAAACAAACTGAAGCTCTTTGAACACAATGCTTCGGGAAGCGTGTGTGCCTTTGTGGGTGTCTCTTCCAAATATCAAGAAGTACCCTCGGGTTAATATGGAGATGAGATCAAAGCTGACCGAGAGCCATTCTCAAACAGAGGCCACCGAGAATGGCCCTCCTTCAGCACCTGTCCTGAGGCTGGAGCTCAGCTGACATTTAAAAAGGAGGACCTGGATTGTGGTTTCCTCTCTCCTCTCTTGGCTCTGCAGGAACTCCACTTGACAGACACAACTCACAGACTAGCTCTCACTTAGTTTCATGTCGGAGCACTTTTTTTTTTTTTTTTTTTTTTCCTCATCACATTGCTCACGGGGCCTCTGCAGACGTACATGACTTCATTTCTTGGATGTGCTCACTGTATGTGAAGTGAGTGGTTGCTAAAACATGTATGCATACAGACAGCCTATTCATGAGTCGCTCTAATACAGCGTGTGTACACATGTTGGCTTCAGGTCAAGCTGAATAACATTTCAGACGCCAAAAACACCCACCAGCTTCATTCGTGTCAAGAGATGAATGTGGAAATGGAGGAGGAGGGGGGTCGAGATGACTTCAGCCTCCCCCTGCTCCTATTCAGAGCTGAGAATCATTGCGGCGAACAGAAGAGGGCTGAGGAGAAGGAGCGAAGAAGTGGGTGTGTGGAGAGAAAAGGGAGCAGGAGGTGAGGAGGGTGTTGGTGGGGCTGGTGCGAGGATGAAAATTGATTTATTGCACCGCTGATGAGGAGCGGCATGCCAGGAGACAGTGGGTGCTCTCCAAGCCCTTGCTGCGGCAACATAAAACGAAACAGGGGCCCTCCCTCCCGTTATAATTGCTGCAGAGATCTTAGCAAAGGCTCGAGGTCTCTGTGTGGAAATTTATGCAACCCTGACTGTTGGTACCCTGCCTGTTATTTCAAATCTCCATGTCTCGATGCCGCAAGTAGAGATAGGACATGCTTTTTGCTCGGCACTATTGGCAGCTTTAGCTTACAGTGTAAACATCTAGCCCAGACACAGATCAAAGGCATACTGTAAACATAAACACACATTCATATAGGTCACACATCAGCTGGTTTATCTCGCTACCCTTCAGTAAGAGTGCTCTACATATCTAAAAGAAAAATAAAACACCCCTAGTGTGGTCAACAACCTAATAGGGATGCTAATTTTGAAAAATTTCCTTAACACATAAATGACTCTCGTTAGCCGATTGTTGACCGTTAACCGACAAGATTTGTGGCTCACAGGCAGCGGTGCGTCAGTATATGAGCACAACATTCAACAGATCACCATCAGGAGAGCTACTATAGCAACCACGGCGTTGCGTTCACTGTCTCCAGTTCACCGTCTGGCAGCATTAGCAGCAATAACGCTGCTAACTGCTAGGGTTTGCCGTTGGCTTTGCACCCGCTGTAGAGAAACTTCAGCGAGTGTCCGACAGACGGTGTGTGTGTGTCTGCAATTATAGCTGTGAACGTAGCAGACACAGCGTGTGTACAGTTTATTTGTCTGTGAAAAAATGCTACAAGGCTACTAGCTAACACTCCTTCACTCAGGGTACCAACTTCCTGTATCTGTAGCTCCGGCTCAAACTCTGTTAAGATGGGCTCTTAAGCCACTCCTCTGAGTTTTGCTCAACTTTTTAATGAATTATTCATATTTCTTTTAACCGTTTAACCAATGTCAATCAGTTAATTATTAACATCCCAAATTGTGGTGAACACTGTATAATCCAATCAATCTTGTTCCCATACATGCATTTTTTTTTTTTATCAGTCTTAATACCTTATTTTGAAAACTGGACGTAGTCACTCGTGTGTAACTGCAGGGCAGCAAATAATTAGATTTATCTTACAATTATTTCTTCTTTTGTTGTTTCACCTATGAAATATCAGAAAACTATTAAATTAATCTCACAAATTTGTAATTTCACTCTTTTCGTTGTGCAAAAATGACTTAAATGTGCCCTGTGGAGCTGTGCAGTTTATATGTCAGTGAATAAATGCTACGAGGCTACAAGCTACAACTCCTCAGCTGGAAGTCCCGAGCCAACTTCCAGTATCTGCACCGGCTCTCTCTTAAGGTGGACGAAGTGACGAGCCACTATGTGTTTTTCTCAGCTTTTTAATGAATTATTAATGTCTTTTAACCCTTTAACTGATAGCGTTAATCAATTAAAATGCTTAATGGCGGTTATCAGCTACGGTACAACCTAATCAACAAAAAAGGAAATTTGATTTCTTATCTCCAGCAGTGTGTTTGGCGGCACCAGTCAAGTGTAAAGCTTCTAAGTGGGCATCAATCACAGCCATTTAAATTCAAATCATTCACCGAGCTATGATTCATTCAACTTTAGAATTTCACTAACATGACTGTGAGAACAGACTTCTGTCAGCGCAGACAGATCTTTTGAAAAAGGGAAAAAAGCCATTACATGACGTTCTGACCTTTTCACTAAACCATTTAGCATTCCCACTGTGTGACATTTAATCAGGAAAAAAAGGTATTATTTCACAGGTTTAAAAAGACATAAGTTGTGGCTAATTTGTATGGGCCACAGCGGCTGACTTCAGCTTAAAGCGGCTCTGTGTAAGAATCAGATATTGCTTGTTAACAGTGACACCTGTGGCCATTAATTCAACGACAGTCAGCATCCTGTTTCTCACGTTTGTGCTCGTACCAGACATAGATAATCTACCCTACCCTACCCTACCTTCTCTACAAACTGCAACCTCCATATTCTCAGCGCTAAACTACCTCCCCGCTGCTCGCTAGTTTTTTCACACACTCACCGCCTCTCTCTCTTTGCACTGGCTCTACCATTCTCCAAAATGACCCACGCCACTCCCACAAGACTAATTTTCCCACCAATGCTTGTCACAATCCTGTTTTGGCTTCGCTATATATAATATATATTTGTTTGAATGTTAGCTATTGCTGCACAGTGTTAGCCATGCAGCGAAGCTGAAATCAAAGGCACTCACACAGGCGAGCGTGCATGACGTTCAGCATCAGTTGGATTTTCCCGGAAAAACCAGCCCGCATTCATTACATTAAAAGCAGTCTAAAGGCAAATAGTAGAAAGTTGAAAGTTGTGGGAAGGTCTTGTTTTTTTTAGGTTTGGTTACAACCTCTTCACACGCATATAAAAAAAAAAAAAAAAAAAACCTTACAAACATTTCTACATGTAAAAATAGAGGCCATGCTTGGTAAATATGCCTGCTTGACACACAAATAACACAGAATGATCCAGCAGTGCTTGGCTATTTTCTCTGCTGCACATGCTGAAGTGCCATTTAAACAAGCAGTAGTTTTACACTGGGCATTTTTATGGGTGCTGAAGCTTTGACAATGGAGGAAATTACTTGAGCACCCCAAAGAGATTTGGAGCATGCTGCAGTGGTCCAGACACAAGACACAGCATGAGGGCGGGGGGATGCAGTGAGGAGTTAGCCAATACTGCTGACAAAGGTGGTGGTAAGCTTGTTTGTCTGTGGGTAGACCTGTGTGTGTGTGTGTGTGTGTGTGTGTGTGTGTGTGTGTGTGTGTGTGTGTGTGGAGAGAGAAAGGTCTGCCTACACACACACACACACACACACACACACACACACACACACACACACACACACACACACACCGGACGTGTAACTTGAACTGACTAACACAGGCTGTGAATTCAGCGGTGTGAAAGGCTGTTTTTCTTCCCTGGCATTCAAATGCCACTTTCTGTAATCACAGGTAATCTTCCATCAAAATGTCTCAAACTAATCAAAGCAAACCCAGCAATAATGTGTTCATGCTACCGCTACGCCATCACTAATGATGCCTTGAATGACAATTACAAATAGCATACAGCGATGACAGGCAGAGAAAGGAAACTGACTGATGCAGCTGCACACAAAGTGCATCATCAGTACATGCTCAGAGGGTCGGCAGCAGGTCAGCAGCTGTTTTGTTTGTATATTGTGCAAGATGATGCACGTGATACACACCTCTACCATGTTACGCTAATCCACAGACAGTTGGTGCTGTTTAGCTGGTATTAAAACGTAGCAGTGTGCCAACTAAGGTGATGAAGAAGATGACTGCTAGAAAATAAACATAGATGTAAACAAAGGTCAAATTATTCAAAACCTTGCAAATGTTTCATGAGGAAAAGACATTTGTTAGCCCTCAAGAATTCACATGTGAGGGTACATTTAAGTCATTTTTCAAATTGAAAAGAGTGAAATTGACCTTACATATTCATGAGGTCAATTTTCAGTTTTCTGATATTTTCTGATATTTTTTCCGGCTGCTGGGTTTTCTCCGGGTAGTCCGGTTTCCTCCCACAGTCCAAAGACGTGCTGTTTAAGTTAATTGATGACTCTAAATTGCCCGTAGGTGTGAATGTGAGTGTGAATGGTTGTCTGTCTATATGTTGTCTGTCTCTATGTGCCCTGCGATGGACTGGCGACCTGTCCAGGGTGAACCCCGCCTTCGCCCAATGCCAGCTGGGATTGGCTCAAGCCCCCCCGCGACCCCTAACGGGATAAGCGGTTGACGATGGATGGATGGATGATATTTTTTGCAAAACAATTAAGAGGAAATAATTGTAAGATAAATCTAATAGTTACCTGCTGTCCTCAGTTACACACATATGACTATGTCCGGTTTTCAAAATAAGGTGTTAAGAAAGATAAAAAAAAAAATGCATATATGGAAATGAGATTGATTGGATTATAAAGTATTCACCAGAAGTAGGGATGTTAATAATTAATCAATTAACACTACCAGTTTAATAGTTAAAAGAAATATTAATAATTAATTAAAAAGCTGAGCAAAAGTCAGACGAGTGGCTTAAGAGCCCACCTTAAGAGAGTCTGAGCCGGAGTTACAGATACAGGAAGTGGTAGCCTTGTCGCATTTATTCACTATAAACTATACACTAACTGTCAGCTATGTTCACAGCTATAACGCCACCAACAAACCCACACTCACCGCTGCCACACACATGGTCTGTCGGACTTGCTAAAATAAATAAAATAAAAGTGTGTGGCTACAGGCAGCACGAAGCCTCCAGCAGAGCTACAGCTGCTAACATAGCACAAGCACACACATTTTGTTGGACAATCGCTAAAGCTACACCCAGCAACAGAGCATTGTTAGGCTGGGCAGACACACAGCTGACAACCTACTAAACTAAACTAAATAATGTGGTGTTGGTGGCAGCAACTTTGACTGGGAAAGTGGCTGCATGTCCATGATACTACACGCAGCACCGTGGCGTTACTGGCAAAACAAAATACATGCACCAAATTCAAGGGGAAGAAGAACCTTATTTTAAGACTTATTTTGATGCAAAGATTTGTTAATTATCAGGAATGTAGCACACTGTGAAAGAGAAAGCAGCACTGTTTATATAAATGAGAAAGGGCAAAAAATAATTTGTCCATAAAGTCAATGAATAGTTTGGATATCGGGCCCACACTAGCTATGTTTACATGGACACAAATAATGGAAATAAAGGCCCAATCAGATTAAAAATGCTTCATGTAAACCGTCAATCTGAAGATTCTGATCCGATGCGGCCCATTCGGAAATACATATATATCGAATTGGAGAAATTTGGCGCATGTAAACTTAGCTACTGACTCAAACAGTTGGATTGGGTATCATGACGATGGAACCGATCCAGTCAATTCAATTCTATGTTTATATACTATATACATTATAAACTGGAATTTTAACTCCTGTTTACGTATTGACCTATTTGTTGCTGCACTAAATAGGTTTAAACTTGAATTTCAATTCCAGATAATTTTGAAGATGTTTGTACATGATTTATTATTTAAATAATTAACAACAATACAATAAATTTGTATCTATGTGAAGTCAGGTCTGATGTTGCCTTACACATGAAAGAATGATTCCAGTCACTTCCACAAAGTGAGACATAAAGCTTATTAGTCAAAGAGTGCTATCGGATCAGTGCTCAGTATCGGATCAGTACTCAAAGCTCACGGTTTGCTATCATATCAGGACTAAATAAAGTCAGTGCATAAAGTCGGTGCATTCCTATGAATAACAGTAATCCCAATACTGATCAAAAATAAAATTGTGAGCAGAATTTTGACCATAAACATGCAGCCCTATCTCCCTCATCTTTGAACCATCACTTATCTGATTTCACCTCGTAAAAAAACATCAGGGCTTTTCTAAAAACAGCACAGATCTGTGTAACAAACCAAGTGCAATAGCAATCAGACTACAGCCAGGGTGGCTAGTATGACACGCATTATGATAACTCGCACCAACCTCGTGCTCTAAATAATTGATGCTCCTTTTCCTGCTCATCGGCCAACTTCTGAAACCCAATTCCCACCAAGATGAAGGAAACGAAAAAGAACGAAGAAGATGGATGAAGGGATGGTGAAATAAAAGAAACAGTGACTGAGCCTGCACAGTTTTCTGCTGCAGAGGAATTCAAGAGCTGCCTGTGATGGCTGAGACTCAGAGGAACGGCAAACCCAGGAGGCCTGCAGCACTGCACAGTGATAGGAATGTAAAATGAGACGTGAAGCTACCTCAATGAGATCTTATCAAAAACAAACACAAGCTTTCAGGACGGGTGGGGGGCTGCAAGTTTTATCAGGGGCAGCTTCAACCTCCTCTTAACCTTTTTTGACAAATGCCACCAAACTAATGAGACGCACGGAAATTGTAGTCCAACAGCACGCCATCTAACGCAATAACTGAGGTAGGCGGAAGTCATTTTAGTTGCAGCAGGCAAAGCAGGAGAGGCTCATGCTGGTAATTAACCTCAAAGCTGAGGTAAAAAGAGGACAAAAATCCTGCCAGGCTTTAATCTGCTCGTCCGTGGTCGGTCAATAAGAAGCCCTGGGTAGACTGCT
Source organism: Pterois miles (assembly GCA_947000775.1). Lineage (NCBI taxonomy): Eukaryota > Metazoa > Chordata > Actinopteri > Perciformes > Scorpaenidae > Pterois > Pterois miles. The sequence goes on along the minus strand of CAMQGK010000224.1, from coordinate 2,620,526 downwards.
TTATTGAAACACTCTCACAGGTTGGCCTGCCAGGTAGCCGAGCATTAATATTGGCTCCGTCGAGAAGCTGTCAGGATTTATTAGTCAGTATCACTGGTACTCAGCCAGCAGGTGTCAGCTCTGCAGAGAAGGAGAGGCAGGGATAGATTCATAGATACAGAGACAGAGAGAGAGAGAGAGAGAGAGAGAGAGAGAGAGAGAGAGAGAGAGAGAGAGAGAGAGAGAGAGAGAGAGAGAGAGAGAGAGAGAGAGAGAGAGAGAGAGAGAGAGACAGACAGTCAGACAGATAGATAGGCAAAGAGACTCTCAAATATAAAAACAAGCTTTCCTCTGCCCTCTTTTATTGGTGGTTGACAACTACTCTGTAATTCTGTGGAAGTGCAAAAGTATTCAAACTGCATTAATAATACTTATACTCCATTGTAATATTGCTTCTCTCTTGTGATGAAAAGGAAGGTCAAGCATTTAGATGCTTGTGTTAAGAGACATTAATTTCCTGACTGCTGTAAGATGCTCTCTAGCTAGGCTATCTAAGTGTGAAAACACCCGCATACATGTGTATCCATGCGGGCATGAATACACACAAACGTAATATTCACTCTGCATCAAACATGCAGTCTGCTCTCCTCTTTGATCTGTGTTTTGGCCTTCAAAACTTAACTTAATTGTTTATCGTTTTGCTCCTCTTTGGACCACCTTAACATCTCCAAGCACTCCATAAGGTGGGCATTTTCCTCTGTTGCTAAGCAACAGGCACAGCCTAACTACCCTGCCAAAGAATACACAGAAGAGCAGTTAATGAGGATACAAAAGAGTCAACTTCAAATGCCTGACGTTGCCACAGACCAAAATCTGTGCTTGTGATTTGTGTTGCAGGATGCTTGTAATTCCAAATGAGATGCCACTGGACGACACAGCTCACACTCTGTGTTCAGAGCATACAGACTCCATGTGTGTCTTTTAGATTAATGTCTCCATCTAGTGACAACTCCCTGAGGCAACGCACACTGTACGTCTAGGAGAGATAACAGATATAACCACAATCATCAGGCTACAGATGAAATGGATTGTAATTGTGATAAACTACGGTGACATACAGTAGTTACATACAGGAACATAATACAGATACAACAAGTTTAAAGGACAGGTACAAACAATTAGTTAGTTAATCAATAAGTCAATCTGACGAAAAATAATGGGCATGTAAGAAACTAAGGCATGGTCACAGATGTGCAAATTTAACATTTTCAGAACGTTTTAAGCTGAACTTTTGTCGGACACCCTGTTTCTGCTTTCTCCGTTGAGAGCACCGCAACGTGGACGAGAAACGGCTGATTAGTTTAGATAAAATGAGCTGAAAACAGGCTCAGTTGTCCTGGATGTAGATGAAGATATTATCTTGATTAGTGACACTTTAAACAATGCCTGTTTACCGTATCTTGGCACCTGTCTTTGTCACTGCCTGTGGTATCGTTGCATCTTGTCCCAGGCATGAGCAACATGCACAGCAGGCCTGAGGAGTTATCGGTACAATACTTCTTTATTTCACTACAAAAACCTACATAAAAGGTGGCAGCTGGTGTGAGGAAGTTCGATTTATAACAACCTATTCGCTGATGGCTATATTGTATGTTTTCCAGTGGCAGCAATAACACAATATAAAACGTGTGCTTTCTGTTTATTAAGTACAAACATAAATAGCAAATACTTACTGACTAGAGGTCAACCAATATGGCTTTTTTATGACCGATGCCAATTTTTTTTTTTACAGAATTTTTTGCTGATATCTTTGGCTGGATTTCATTTTTTCCTTCATCTGATAAAATATAACAGCTTAATAAAAATGAATGAACACAATTTCTTAACTTATTTATTGAACAACACTTTAATCTGCATTTTGTGTCTGCTCAGTTTCTCCCAGTTAGGACATTGTTCTTCTCACGCACTCTGGCGAAGGTTAGCCCACTGGATTACATCTACTGAGGTCTGCTTGCTAATCAGCTTAATATGGTCAGGCATCAATATATTAATCGGCCGTCTGAGTAATCGGTCAACCTCTACTATTACTACTTCTTCTACTATATCTTTTAAGTGGTTACTGGTTACGTGTCCAGTCTGATATGGAGTAAACAGCTGACATGTACATAGTTTGTTTAACACATCAGATTCCATGCAATGTGGCGCGACAGTCAGACGCTCGAATCCAACTGGGACATGGTATTAAATGATAGTTTTCTCTCAATCAACAAATCAATTATTTGCCTTACTGGTTCAGCTATAACTGGCACTAAAATGATGTACAAAATCACTGGGTTTTAAATGACCCAGCTAAAGCAGTTGTATTCTAATTAAAGGAGGGGAAGCTGCTGCCAAAGACACTGATTTATAATGAAAGATATCCTTGTTGGGCACGTCTGTCTGCGTGTAATCAGCCTGAAACTCATAGGAAAAGAAGTGCTTGAATATTTATTGTAGTAAGTGTGTTATTCCTGAGGCAATATGTATTGTTGCACAGTGCATTCTGCAGAGGTCCCCTGGTCTCTAATGAAATTTAAATAGCTGCATGTCCCAGAGTTAATCCCTCTTTGTTTTCCATTCTTGGCAGGTGTACTCATTAGGAATGTTATTTCATTTTACATTCATTCAAGAAAAAACACTTGCGTAGAGCCAGAAGTTTATTTAACTTTGCCTACTCTGGAGATTTGACCCTTCTCATACTATCCTCTGACAAAGCTTAGGTTTATTGCCCAAAGCGAAGCAGTATGATTTAATGCATGTGAGAATGTGTTGACAAAATGTCCTTGCCGACCAATTGTGCTGCTGGAATGTAATGAACTACGAGAAATTCAAGGAGAGGGAGAGGGAGTGAGATGTAGTCCGGACACAGTCAAGACCTGAACAGATTATTATAGCTATAGTTATAAAAATGCAGCGACCAGACGGAAGCTACATAACGCAGACCTGCACATGCACATCCAACCCACGCTGGACCGGTTCATATAAGACAGCCGTCCACATCCAGTCTATAGTGTAGTTCATACATTTGGGCTTCATGATCAAGGTTATCGGTATCGGTCAACCCCTAAACTGTACTTCCGCAAATTAAATCCATCTGTCGTAGGTTCAGCTTATCAACAACAGCCAGTGCATTCGTTATATCGTCCAACTCTATCCTGAACAAAATATTAAAGCTGCAGTGGGTAGAAATGGAATAAACATAAGAGTAGTGCATGAGATAGATAATCTGAAAAAAATCATGTTCCTCCGGTGCTCTGAATGGCATCTGCAAGATTTCACAGACCAGAGAAAAACAGCCAATTAGTGCCGAGCTGGAGTCTGTCGTCTCTGAGCAGCTGTCAATCATCCATGAACTCTGTTTAAAAGGTCAGACTAGGCAGCGCTGATCAAATATGAATCAATATTCTGTATTATAATCTGTATCTCTATATATATAATCTCTATATATAGTCTGTATATAATCAATGTCTATTGCTCTCTTCAAATGTTTTCAGAAACATCTTGAAGTAGACTGTTTATCTTTTTTTTTTCAATCAGCAAATATTTGATTTAAGAAACATTTATTTCTTAATGATTTTAATGGCGTGTATTTCAGCAAATAATCACTAAAGATTGACAACAACGAAGTAGTAGGATAATGTTTCGGGACGATGACAAAAGTTAGTTTGGAGCCTTGCCTGCATGTACTCTTTTTCCACCCAACAGTATCAGGAATCAGTAAAGGAATCAGTATCGATAAAATCTTAGCAATCTCCATCGCTACTGTTATTATTGTTATTATTATGATTATTATTATAATTGATGCCAATGTAATATGTAAACCTGTCAATAGCCGACGGTACCGTAGGTAGACTGTTAAACTCACTATCTAGGCGTCCAGGTGACCCTCCTTATGATTAGGGAAAACTAATCATGCTACATTGCAAACAACAAATCTGTGTTGAAATCAGCAGGACGAGAGCTTAACAGGAGGTGCCACTGAATTAAAGTTATGATGCATTCAGGCTCAAATGTAATCTAGTAAAATGTAGATTTTGGTGAGAAACTTGAATAAATCCAGTTTGAAGGAGATTCATATTAAATTATTATAAATTATGACCTGTTTAACTTGTTAACAAAAACCATTACGCAAGTAAGAAATGCGTAGGATTTATTATTTCACTTTTGATTTTTAACATGGTATCAACTACTAAATTTCTGGTATAGTGACATCACTAGTGTAGGCCTATGGGAACTAACAAAACACTTGTAAAAATGTATTATTACCAAAAGGCACAAAGAAAAATTTTGGGATGCATAAATTATGTGCCGATGCACCTAAATGAAAAAGTTAGGCGCATCAGTGCAACCGATGTAAAATGTTAGTCTGAAGCCCTGTCCGTCCAACTGCTACTACTGCTTCTGCGTCGATTTAAGATGATGGATATGTCTGACTGTTTAGGGTTAAAGAGCTTCTCCTCAGAAATCAGATACCATGGATAAAAACTGAATATCTATGTCAGAATAAAACAGGAATCCATTCTGAGACTTAAGCACTGTAGCTGTGAAATTAGTGAAAATTATGTGATATGCCTTCCACACCCTCTATTATGTGTCCACTGATTTTATCAAAGCCATCACTTTTTACTCAGCCTTGTAAGAAAGCCAGGAGTCTGTGACAATGAGGAGGACAATTCTTCAATTGATCTCTCTTCTCGGCGCTACCATTACTTCTCAAGCATGCATGCCACTTCTTTGTGGTCTAACTATTGAAGTATAATCCACTTGAAGAAAAAGTAATACACATGAGTATTTGGCTTAACTTTGACTGTGTTAAAGTCTGAAAAAATCTGAAAAAATATATACAGTCTGGTAAAATTGTAGTCACAAATCATCCATCTCACAAATGTTACTTCCAAACAACAACAATCTCTAACCAAGCATTGATCATAGATCAATAGAGGTAAGCGTGTGACTCACAAGTCAGCTACTTCAACACAGCACCATCAGCCGGCAGATGATACGGGAAAGGCGCATTCTGTGTCATATTGACCTCAAGATAACAAAGTGTGACTGCAATCGTTAACAAGCTCTGCAGAAAAGAAATTCAAGGAAAGCTCTAATTTCCAAAACAGGCGGAAACATGTCAGTTGTGTGAGCGTGCTCGAGTGTAAGAAGGGGGTGTGCAGATTCGTGTTTAATGCATCTTCCCCCATCTATGCACAGTTTGTACCTGTGGGGCTAATTAAGGGAATGATTGGACTTTGATCAAGAGAAGTCAGATGGTGTATCAGCTACAATAAACTATGAGAGATGGTGAAAGGCCTAATTGCTGCGTCGAAGCAGCCGAAGAGCGGTGAAGCTCAAAGCATGCTGTGGGAGGAAAGGACAAAAGGTTGAGAAAAAAAAAAATGTTTTATTTATATACATATACGTTGAGATTTTTTTGTGGGTTTGAGAATGCATTCATTCTAAACTGCTTTATATAATGTGTATACATTTTAGTTACCTGACTACAACATAACATACTGGTACATGATACCATTTTCTTAAAAGAGAGGTGAAGTCCCGCTACCTGTGATGAAACATGATGGGACCTTATTTTGGGAAAAAAAAATATGAACGGTAGTCAACGTCGGCAGATGATTTTTTTTTTTTTTTTTTTTTTTTTTAATCCTGTTTAAATTGTGCCATAAATCACACATATGAAGTTTGTCAATTGTCAAAACCTACTTTTGCAAGTCAAAAAAAGTCTCAGTTTGTTGTAAAACTGCTGAAGTAAAAGACTACAGTAGTAAGTAAGCGACGTCTCTCTCTCTGAAGCTACGATATCTGTGTGTTTCATACTGGGATGAACTCGCATGAGCACCGGGTCTCGTTCGTTCTTTTACTTCCTGGCTGGTAAAAAGACCAGGAAACCAGGAGAAGTGTGCGAAACTGTGTGTTGGTGACGTACAGTATATTGTCTGAGACGAGTGATGTAGTTAACAGAGCAGTTTCACACAAAACTAAATTATACTACGTCAAACCTACAACAAACTGACTTTCTTGACTTACAAAATTCTCTTTTAAATTGATTAACATGTGATTCGTGGTGCAAATCAAACAGGATCAAAATATTGTTCGTCTCTCACTGTTGACTACCATTCATATTTTTTCCTAATAAGGTCCCATGGTGGTCCACCGAAAGGGGCTTGAATTCACCTCTCTACATTTTTCTGCAAAGTGTGTAGTAGTGTCATGAATCATTTTAAAATCAACACTATGGTTACCATTTATTGTTAACTCTAAATAAACCAAAGCAGAATGATAAGAACGTGAATATGAAATAGGGAGGTTTAGGTTAGGTTTAGGTCTGGCTGTATGTATTCCCACCAGTACTTTGATTTTGACAAGTAAGGGGATGACAAGAGCATTCAACATCAACAATATTGATTATGCTGACAATTTACCGAGAAGCTAACAGGGAAGGCAACTGAGACACAAGCAAAGACACAAATGACAGCTTTGAAGGTGGATATTAGGGCTGGCCCATATGGCTAAAACCTGCACAATACAGGTCATATCATACATTAATAATGATATACTATATATCACAATATAGCATGTTTTCTGGTAATTGCATGAATAATTAAACAGTCTATATGAAATAACCACAGGGTATAGCTATTTATATCTATTTTCTACACTCCTATGTGAATTAAATACTTGACAAATGAAAAGTATTTTCTCATTTTGAGAACATGAGTGCTAAAGATCCTCAGTTTTATGTGAAATTATAGCGTTTTCCGTGTCTGCCAAAGTAGCGGACGGCCTGACGATTATACTCACCAATGCCAACAATTTACAGGGGCTGGTGGTAATTTCAGACTCCAGTTCAAAATAAATGAAAAGTAACTTATCCTGATGCATTTGGGTCTTTTTCCCACTGTGCCAATGTCAAACTACTAAATCAGTGCAGTGACCTTTGTGTACTGTTGCATCCCTAGATGTGGACGTCAATCTACAGTATAGCCTTATGCAACAGAGAAGATATAGACTGTGGATTGTGAACTTAATACACTGTGTTGAAACATAAGCTTGTTTCTTGTTTTGCTGACTTTTTTGTTTCATTACTTTCTTTGTGATGTAATTTTTGCTGATTTGTATGAAGACTTAATAAGACAGCACAATCTGTGTTTGCAGTCTTGCAAAGTGGATCACAGGTTTGGTGTTTGTGTCATCTATTCTCAAAAACTGACTGTCTCCAACAATGCATCTGAACAACGGAGAAAAAGTTGGCCGATTTCACTAACTTATCTACCACACAGTTGTACAACATGCACAGTAATACACTGGTGGAGAGGATGAATCTATCATTAATCCAGTTTAGCACTGATTGTGACTTTTCTTCCATGTTTTTGTTGACCGCTAACAAATAAGGGAAAATAAAAGTTTCACCTCGTTTATGAAGAGTTCTCAGGCATAAGACGATTCGACAAAATAATGGACTTTTGTTTAAACAGAAAGGAGAGTGTACATAAAAACAACCTACTTTAAATGAGTCACTTCTGAAAGAGGATTTTTAAACTCTTCAGTACATTGACTCAGTGTCTGATTCAAGTAGTATCTAAGTACTGTAAAACTGCTCTTCCTAATAGTGTTACACACTGGAAAAAATGTAGATATTCAAACTTTTAGAGTAGAAAAACATGTCCCAATTTTTTTATGATTTTGTAACGGGTTTTTGAATGCCTAAATCAATGTAATTGCTTAATTTGAGTCCATGCCAAGGTAGAAGGAAATGACTGCTTTTATTGTTGTACTCTATGAGCAACATGACATCATATCCCTTTCAAAAAAGAACAAAGCCAAAGCGAGAGAGCAGAAAATAGCGGACCGTCCACTATCTGCGGGGATACGACCTGCACCCTCACTTTATGTGTCCCATACAAGTAAAAGAGAAACTAGCACTAAGTTGTGAGCGAAATGTCTTACTCTTTGATTTTTGCATTGCTGGAAACAAATTTCAGAAATAATGCCTCACAATGACAGATATATACTACATATATGCTGAAAATCAACGATTTCGATATTTTCCAAAAGGAAATGACTATTGAAGTGAATTATTCAATTTTTTCCTCATGGTTTAGTTTTCAAAAAAGTTTAAAAAAATCACAATAAATTATAATAATTATAATATTGCAATAAATGTAGAATTGCAATTCCTAATTGACGAGTATCGTGATAGTATCAAATTGGGAGCCCTATTATACTGTATATATGATATATTTGACTACAGAACATCTCTGACTACACACAAAATAAAAGCCTCTAGAAGTGTATTATCCAACTCTTTCCCCATGGTCTTGCGCTTAAAAATTAAAGTTAACAAAAATCACCATAAATCCTAATATTGAATCACAATGCTGTAAATATCAAATCAGGACCCAAGTATCGTGATCGGGAGATAAGCATATCTTCCCAGCCCTAGTATACGTCTATGTGTGAGACAGTAAAAACAGATTCTCATTACTAAAATATAACTACCCAACAATGTAGTCAGAGGCACTGCAGATGATGTTCATATAGAGAGTGGACATTGCAAATGTATGTGACAATGACTGACAATAAGCCCTTCCTGTCAGCTGCACCAGTACCACTTTCTTTCATGTCAGCAATCCTATAAAGTGCTCCAAGAAAATGACATTACATGACAAGAGGCAGTCATTCAGCATACGTGCCCTCTCTTTGAAGGGGGATTAGAGTATTTGAATCATGAATCATAGTGAAAATTTAACTCTGTCAATGTCTGTCATTTGAAAAAGCAAAAGTAGACGGAGTATTTCCATAGCAACGGTGGCAAAATCTCTGGGCTGTCAAAAGATTATTAAAGAATTTAATGCTTTTCTTATACTACTTTCATACAGGAAACCCATGTATACCGTGCTCTACTGAACACATATTCAACCCATTCATAATCCCTGGTTGCCTCTGTAGGTCCACTGCTAAACCAAAGAACTGCACTGAATGACATGAACTGTGTTGTATAAAATAAGTACTAAGTAAAGCTTTAGTTTCAGATCACAATAGTTGGTGCATTAGTTTGTACATTAGACAAACGTCCTATCCCCAACTTGAAACACGACTGCAGACAGGGCTGGGTTATGATAATACCAGTGACAAATCTATTGTCAAGCTTCAGTACCAATGTCAAAATAATACTTAGCTGGGCAATATGGCCAAAATCTTCTATCACAATATAGGTCATTTCATATCTGGATAACGATATATATCACAACATCGCATGTTTTCTGGAAATTCAATCAGTAATTATATCAAATGAAATATATGAAATAACCACACGGTAAAAGCCTATTTTTGTATACTGTGAATTAAATACTTGACAATGATAATGAGTATTGTCTCATTCTAACAACTTGACAGTTTTAAGTTAAATTCTGGAGAAAAAACAGAAATACATATATAGCATATATCACGATATATACGATTAAAACACAAATGAGTGCTGTCAATCCATTAAAATACTTAATTGTGATTAATCACATTATTGCCCATGATTAATTGCACTGTTGTTTGCAAAAGGTCTAGTGCTGGCTGCCCTCATGCACTTTTTGTTGATGGCCTGAGCCTGTTTTTTATTTTTTATTTATTAAATATTTTTATATAACACAGTGGCGCTTGTTCCTTGTGTTAGCCCAGTCTACTGTTGTTCAGGCAAACAGCTGACTTATTTTGGCAAATATACGAAAAGCTGTTCAAACAAACTGAAATTGGCCTCCCTGCTATACCAGAAATACCGTTTACCCCTGTACCGAACCACAAACCGTGACCCCAAACCGTGAACCGAACCGAACCGTTAATGTTATGAACCGTCCCACCCTTACAAGCGATACACTGAGATAGTTTGCCACACACTGTGGTTTAAAAAACATCTTAAAAATACATAATCCCCAAATTACTTGGCCCGCTGGGGAGTCAACTTGCCGAGCCTGCCATACACTCGCGGAAACCGTGCATTATAATATACGAACACGGAGATCCAAATTTCACCTCAACTTACCTGCACAGTATTTGACAAACATTAAAGTTTAGGCAACAAAACTACAACTTCACTTCTTTTTCCATGTTTTGGGTAAAAATAACTACAAACACAAAGACAACTACACATTGTTGCTAACTCCAGTCTCCTTAGTGATGCTGATACGTACAGAGCTCTGCTTCTGATCCTGTCATAATTACTATGATCATGTTTGTGTTCTTTTATACCTTCTTTCAGTGATCTGAATATGGATAGGTGATAAAAGTGGGTGTAGTATGTCCCTATTGGCCCACACTCATGGGGCTTACAGTGACTGATAACTCCCATCTATTGACCTGACAACAGTTTAATCAGCTGTCTTTTAGTCACTCTATGTCTACTGTAAAGAAAAAAAAACTACACAAAACTAACTAAAAAAAACTACTAAACTTTAAAATGTCATACTCTACATTAGCTTAATGAGCCAACATGTCTTCTGGCACTGTTTAATATAAACACATGCTTTAATGTCCCTACTCCAGATGGTGCCTACAAATATCTGTTGCTACATTACAGCAATAATCCATTGATATTGCAGGGCGTCTACGCATTTAGTTATGACTGATTGCCGCAAATCTGATATTCTTGTTCTGATTTTAATTTAATCAGGATGGTGAGAGAGTGGATAAGCCATCACTTGGTCCACAACATATCAATCACTCAGCCTTGGGTACTTGGGTAACAAAGCAAAGTGCTATATTTTCTCTTTTTGTTTGATGACCCCAATTTACCCCTGTCACCTCTTGTCCCTGCTGACTCAAACAAGGCTAAAAAGAAAGCCATGTTTTCAGGTTTTCATTTTGTCCATCAGCACTATTCTACCGCTATGGGGGGATTGGGGGGGCCCCGGTTTACGACTACCTCTTCCATCTTTATGTTCTATCCAGCACAGCAGGTTTGGCAGCACTACAGTGAGCACATTAGCGCACGGTTGTGAAGAAACCGCATGTTATCTCCTCTTTACTGACAAACACAGAGACAGCAGCAGAATACATACTGGACCATTTTTACAGCACACCTATCATCAAGAAGCTTTTTGTTAGATTATAAAAAATGTACAATACATTGCACCATCTCTCAGTTGTAAAAGTTTAACAGCACTCATTCCTCCAACAAAGACCACTGCAATGAGAGGGGCTGGTCTGGAGACAGCTATGTAGTTATACGTGCCCTTTTGACAAGGCTGCTGTCCAGCGGCGAATATCAACGTTCTTTTGTCCATTTTTTTTTCCCAGCAGTGTTGAGGTTCTGTATTTAAGATACAGCTAGTAGAAGAGCCAAAGGCGATATCGGTAAAAGCATTAAACAGAAATGCATTACCCATTCTAGTCATATATACTCAGATACTAAACATTATGAGCTTCAGTATGAGTAGACAGGACAGTAAATAATTTAGATTAAAAGGCTTGCTGCAGGTTGTTGAAAACCACTGCAATCGTAGAAAAGAGTACCTGTCATACAAAGAAGGCAGCTGTCTGGGAGGCCCTTGAAGGTGTGTGTGGTGTTTATCAGGTGGGATGCGCCCAAAGAGGATCATCTCAGATCCTTTGCAAACACAGTACAGCAGCGCATGCCATTCAGTGGGGCCCTCAGTAGATTTCATTTTCCTCCATGGTCCCCCAGTAGGCCCTGTTTGGCCCTGGATCAGGAGTCTTTGATAATATTTAATACCTGACGGTGACTTGCATTCCCTGTAATATGTTTTTATCAACAGAAGAAAAAGACTTACTTGAGTAATTAAAACACAAAGGATCTGCTGGGGTTTTTTTTTGACTTGAGAATCTCGACAAAATGATTACTGACAAAATACAATCCATATGAAGTAGGATATCCATTTCCATATTTGATTTCCATGTCCCTCCAGATGATCGAAGAGAAATGATGCCACCTTAATTAATCAATTTTATTACTAATTCTTTATGCATTCTTCAAGTAAGAATATATGCATGTTTAAGATATCTACTGTGCTCAATAACAGCAGAATATTGCAGTGTCTCATCCAAAGCAAGAAATAAAATCAATTTGTATAAACTGATTGATGTAAATTGACAGTGACAGGATTTTTTTAATTATCTTTTTTTTTTTACTTTGAATCAGTTTGTCTCTGTCAGGGAGCAGCCGTGGCTCAGAGGGTAGAGCAGGTTGTCCACCACTCAGAAGGTTGGTGGTTCAATCCCTGGCTGCTCTGGTCCCAACCTGTAGAAATATATACAGAGAGTTGCAATGTGGCAACCCCTGAGGGGAGCAGCTGAAAAGAGAACAACAACAACAACAACAACAACAACAACAATTTGTCTCTGTCAGTTTCTCTGATATAACCAAGAATGTCATCTATTTGGACTTATAGTCATAATGCAATATTTAAGTTAGTCATTATATTAAACATGAACTTGTATTTTTATGTTTCACGTCATAAATTTAATTATTGTAACGACCAAATGTTTTAATTTCAATTCAAGACACGTTGATTCTAATTTTCACAGGTTTTTTGACTGTATGACAAAATAATACCATAATTGTTAATATCCTGCATGAAAAAATGTCAGACAACTGTACTTCCATAGAATTTAAAGTAATAATTTCGAAGATTTAAATAAATGTCTGTTGAGTCACTATCTATAGCGAAATGAGGAACACACAATAGTGATTGAGCCTATGATTCACTGATGAAAGCATTGTAATCTTTATAGTATATCTGCAGTATTACGAACTGGGTGTCTGTGGCGACATTCCTGGGAATATGCTGTATGAAGATATTGCTAATGCAAACCAAACATTCCCTACTGCTTCACTTTAAGAGCATGCAAAACATGAGTTGACTTTTCTTTTGAAGGATTCACAGGAAATGTAACGTGTTTGTCAGTGAGCTTGACACTGACGACTACCGTTCATCAAAAGTGTGTCTAGTCATTGTTGTCATTTTTTGACAGCGGATCAGTTTGAAATAACGCGTTATGGAACAAGAAGTAGCAGACACTGAGCTGTTAGATGAAGAGCTGCAGGCGACACACGTCCAACTTCTCTGCAAGGAAACCAGCTAATTCTGCTGTTTGCCGCATAAAATCAGATCACAGTTGCTCAGAGAATGATGGAAAAAGGCCAATTAATTCATGACTTCTTTATTAACATTGTTTTGATGTCCCCAGTTTTCTTTGACCTGCAGTATAAAAGCACATTTACTGTTACCACTCGTAAATAGGGTGTCGTTAAATCAACCGGACTGAAACCTTAAGGATTGCCACTTTAACACAACGGGGAATTGATACAGCATAGTATCACAATATTTTGTATGGTAATATTATATTGATACATGGCCGTCAAGTATTGATCTTTTACTATATGAATTATTAACTTCTTAACAATCACACGCCACTATTCTGTCTTTCTGAGGTTGCAGCAGGCTCAGTCTTAAAGCTAGTGTAAAGATGTGTATCACATGAAACTAGAAAACCTAAGGAATCGATTGGTACCAACTTTGTCACGTTAGCTTGTCGGGAAGGTGCTCCAACACTAAATTTTGGCGAAGAAAGGCTAGCATGGCTACTTTCAAAGGAGCCCCTTGACCTCTGACCTCAAGATATCTGAATGAAAACTCTGAGATGAACAGAGTGAAACCTGAAAATTATTAGATAAAACAGATGTTGTCAAAGTGCATAATTTGCAGTTGATAAAAGGTAATAAATCACAATATATCTTATTGCATCTCATATACAGCATATCAAATTTTTTTTTTAAATCACAATAAAATTGTATCGGGATTTATCATATTATAAAATACACAATACAATACATATATATAATATCATACAAAATACACCCTAGTACACATAGGAAATTAGTGAGCTAAGAGAGGATTTATCTGCCAAAAAATTTGTCTGCCAAAATTACTCACCATATTTTATAGAGGTGGGGGGAACAGTTCACTTATGTATTACAATTTATTTTTTACGACTTTTAAATGTTTTTTCTAATGACAGAATGAATATATATATATTTGCTCCATTTGAGTCCACATAGAGGTAGAAGGAAGTTACCACTTTTATTGTTGTCGTCTGAGCAACGTCACATCCTATCTGTCCCATATCTGTCAGCCAAAACAAACCAAACAGAAACGAACAAGTAGAAAACGGCAGAGGGTCCGCGTGGATACAACCTGCACTCTCATATGTTGAAACCAACATGGTAAAGACTACACATGCAATTAACTATGGACACACTTTGGGTTTCACATATTGCAGGAAAAACAGAGCTAGACATCACAGCTAAAGCTGCGTGCTATGTCATGGACCGGAAACGTTGGCATATTGCAATAACATGCGGTCAAGCTGTCACTTGTATCTCCGTGGTCACATAGTCTGATGCCAGAATTGTAGAGCGCTAAGAACTTCTGGTTTTCAAAATAAGGTGTCAACAAAGGTAACTGTACATACTATAAAATACATATAGAAATAAGATTGATTATATTCACCACAAATATAAAACATTACATATCCCTTATAGATTAAAAAGAAAATACCACTACATTGTGAGGTAAATCTCTCGATACCCAAGTATTGTGATAGCATCGAACCAGGAGATTCTCCTGGTGAATCGTCCCAGCCCTGGTATTTTTCAAACAAGGACTACATGCTTTGCTTGGTTAACCTTAGTATCAAATGCTGATAATCTATGAAATGGATTCCAGGCTTAGAGACGGTTGTTCATCGCAGCTCTGTGATGCAGTGATATGGTTGTGTTTTAGGTGAGTGTGTTTCCAGTCTACACTCTTATTTCCTCCTGTCTCTGTTCTGACTGTGTATGCATTTCCCAAATCTCACCTAGCACAGCCTTTCACAGAGGGCACTCTACCATGCTGCAGACTGTATTGGGCTTTAAATAATATTGTGGAGGGTATGTCACTGAAATGACTGAACTGATGGGTGGTTTGGAGGAGGATGGAGGAGGGCGTCTGAGGCTGGTGGCTGATGTGGTGTGCATTCATAAAATACACCTAATGGCTTGTTTTATGAACAGCAGTGATTCATTCTTCTCTTTTTTTCTGTTCTTTTCTTGAGACTGATTGGTTTTGAAAGATTGAGACGATAATGCTGTGAGATACAAATGAGGAAGCTGTGCAAAATCTCATTTGAAAAAGCAAGGGGAAGCGTAGCCTTGTAAACAAAATTCTATTTCACATTGTTAAAAGGTAATTTGTCTCCATCGCGCCTGGCAGAGCCTTCATAAATAAAACAGTTCACATTGCAGGTGAGCACTCCTCCTTTCTTTTGTTTTTTTTCCTCCGCTATTTGTTTGGGTTACTCTACCGCTTGCATGCAAATTAGACCTATATAGCAAAATGGAAGATAAAAATATTTTTTGCATACAGTAATACTGAGTGTGGTTCTCTACGAACTTGAGAATATTGTAATTTTACTGTTTAATGAAAGTGACATTTACTTAAACTTATATCTATCGTAAAATCATTTAAAACCCATATGATCATGAAAGCTGAGCTAAGCAATTTTTCAATCACTAGCAATACAAAACAAGATGAATAATTCACTGTAACCAGCATTTAGTTAATAAAGTTATTCTGGGTAACATGTATATTTACACTCGTCAAGCACACAAAAAGCAAGATGGGCATCCAGCTTCACTTCTCTTGCTCGCCACTAGAGCTGCAACGATTAATCGATTAGTCGTTCTGGTTTCTTTACACCTATGACAATAAACTGAATATCGTTGAGTTGTGGAAAACAAGACATTTGAGGACGTCATCTTGGGCTTTGGGACAAACTGATCAACATTTTCACCATTTTATAGACCAAACAACTGACTGATTAATTGAGAAAATAATCAAAAGTTTAATTGATGATGAAAATAATTGTTCATTGCAGCCCTATTCACCACCCATTGAAGGTAAATCCAGTGTAAAGCTGAAATGATCAACTAACTGATTAGTCTGTGAAAGAAAATTTATTGGCATAAGTTTGCTATATTGAACAATGTTATCACACATTGCAGATTTTCCTCACATTGTGCAGGCCTAATAGATAGACACAGTATATAGATATAGACATAGATATAGATATAGACATATACTGCATATAAGTATATAGATGTAGATGTATACAGTATATACAGCGAGTCAGTTCAGAAATATCAATCTGTCCATTTAGGAAGCACAAGTGATTGTGAATCACTTTCACCTTTGGTGCAAATGAAAGTGACAACAGGTGCAATGGAGAGGCAACAGCAAGACAACCCCCAAAAAGGGAATGGTTCTGTATGTGGTGGCCACAGACAATTGCCCTCAGGTGGAGCACTGCCATAGCCCTACAAAATGACCTCCAGCAGGCTACTGGTGTGCATGATTCTGACCAAACTGTCAGAAACAGACATGCAGGGGTATTCAACTAAAATTTAAAGGCGTCCAGTTAGAGTAAATTTCTTGAAGCAAAAAGTCCAGAAGATCATAATGTCTAACTATTTAGTGCGATATACTGTATATCTAAGTAGCCTAGCAGTTGTATCAACATCTGCATGTTATCAATACCTGACTGTCAATTCAAATTAATTCAGTACAATTCAAAGCCTTTTCTCCAGTGCAGTCATCTGTATATCTCCCTTTGTTTTCTTCCACCTATATCGTTATCTTTCTTTCTCTTTCTATCATCTTTTCATGTCCAACTTGTCTCTAACTCTCTCACTGGTCTGCACTGTATAGTCGAATGCACAGACTTGATTGGCTGAGTAGTATCACGTGGGATGGCTTAACTCGCATGCAATTGGTCCGTTCGTTTCCTCATCCGCTACACCACTACCGTAAAGACTACAAAAGATTTCTGGGTCCGGACTCGGCCCGCCTGTTAGTGACCAATGCTCTAGTGGGACCTGTGCTTACAGCCCAGCACCATGCAGCTCAAAAGGCATTTGCCAGAAAACACCAGAATTGGCAGGTCCGCCACTGGCGCCCCATTTTCTTCAGGAGGTTGACACTGAGCACTTGTGACAGGCGGAAAGAGTCTGGAGACGCCGTGGTGAATATTATGCTGCGTTTAAAGTCTTCCAGTGTGATCGCTTTGGCGGTGGGTCAGTGATGGTCTGGGGAGACAAATCCTTGGAGGGGAGCATAGACCTCCATGACATAGCTAATGGTTTCAACAGAGATAATTCAGAGAGTTTTACATTCATTTATTTTGTAATGGATGTGTATGACATTACTGTGCCAAAATCACCATACATCCCAACATTATTCCTAAAGCTTGTCTTTACCCAGACTCTCTCCTACTGGTTAGGTGTGGATCCAGCCTCTCCATTATGTGCAGGCTTTGACACACACTGTCAGGCTAGAGAACAAGTCTTTCTCAGGGAAAATACACCTGGAGACAACCGACTGGGTACCTAGCAACAAACATTGAGAGTAAATGGTCAGAACTTATTGTTGAAAGAGGATTAAATCTGTCAGTGAAGGAGAAAAGATATGCAGCCGAGCCATTTTAGATAAGACCAGCAAATGATTGTGGATTTAGGGGAAAGTGACTTCAAACCATGGATGATTTAAGCTTGAACGCTGGATGAGATCTTATTTTATCAAAGTTGGATCCCTCATACTATTCCCACCATTAATTGAGTACCTATGTTATCCTTTGCTATTTACTAAAGTCTTATTAGATCAGATAACTGGTATCAGATAACTGTAACTAACAATTGCCACATTCAAACATAATCTCTATAAACAGATTCTCAGTTTATATATTGAATCTGTACGCAACGGTGCAATTTTTGCATCCAAAGTGTTTTGAACTACCGTTTGTAGTCTGAGTAGTACTGACCAATCACGTTTGAACAAGCTTTGGTTGAATGCAAGGAAACAGTCCGTGAGGAGCAAAAGAGGTAGAATGCTCTGGCTGAAATGTAATCAATTTTCTAATCGGACTGTAAACAATGAACAGTGGTCAGAAAAGGAAGTCTTGGTCCGGATGTGGACGGCTACATCAGCACCCCAGAAATAGCCACTTGACCCAGGAAGATTATTTGTCATAAAACCGATTATTGCAGCAGCAAAATGACACCTACCACAGGGCTGAATTCATGACTTCATCACTCATTGATATTTGTTTGTATTTTATTCTAATCTTGACCAAGCATACACTAATCTCCCATCAATCTCTGCTCTTATCAGAGCTGCAGATGCCTGTACAACAAAACAAGTTCAGCATACCCAGGGTATCTTCTCGTTATCTGGCTTAACTAACCCTAACAAACAAGATCCTGCTAAACGCTCATTCGACAGCGGTTATCAACTAGGTAAATCAATTCAGGGTTTCTCAATCTAGCTATGAGGGTGTTCACATGAAAGGGGCGGTGTTTGCTGCATATCACCAACTGCAAAGATGGGCAAGTCTACTGTCAGTAGAGCAGCACATTTTGCGAAATATGGAAACGTTTAACACATAATCCAGAGTAAAAGCAACACTGTTGAAGCTGCTAAATGCAGTAAGGACATCTGGCAAAAGAAAACAACGCTGATGTGTGAATGCCTAAATTAACAAACTTATTATTTAGGAATGCTAAAGAGTCAGATATAGTCATCTACGTAGGGCTGTGATATTATAATAGGCTTTCAGAATAAAATGGGTGAGCAGATTACACACTGTTATGCTCTTTGTAATTATTGTGGCATGTATGACTATTGCTGCCATCTCTCAGCTGCGTCCCCAACTCTAGCAGTGTGATCCGAACATGGGAGCAAATCAAAAAATAAACTTAAAATCATAATTCAAAGCGGTAAGCTCCCACAGCATACAGCCAGCTGCCTTCCTGCAACTGGCTGTTTAAACTGTGCTGCTTTTAGCCTGGAATATCACCAACTCCTTCGTCTTTGTGTAATTTTATCATACAATCTGTGCACTGACTTGTGATTGGTCAGTAGGCGGCGCTTCTATGCAAGTTGATCTCTTATCTGGAACATAACCTGCTCAGAGCAGGTTAGGTGTTCAGCATAAGTTATCATGGCCATCTACCCCGGTAAGATGTGAACCGTCGCAGAACTGAAAACCCAGGGTTAACCCTGAAGTTACCTCGCTAACCCCAAATCCTGCTTCACAGTACAGGCCTCACATAGTATTTGACATGCAGTTCAAATATAATGTGTCATAAAAAGAGAGGCCAAAAAGAAGAAAATGTTTTCCAACAATTACCAATAAAAGTTTGTGACAAAGTCAATAAGCATGTGAAGTTGTTGTGCAAAGACAGCATTTTAAAAGACTGTAAGCTGGGATCAAACAGACCCATCCTCTACAGTTAATATCATCTCACCAGTTGTATAAAGACGAGACAGTGAAAGAGCTGAACCAACCCGATGGACTGGATGAACTCCAGTTTTAGCTTGTTCTAGAGTAACTAGACTTAGATACAAGATGTATTTAATTTTGACAAAAAGCAGTGTTGGCTTGTCTAATGAAATATGCATTTTTTCAGTAAATATAACAAATATACACTTAAGTTATCAGTTTATTAGGCCTAGATGCAGCTCTACACCTGATCCCCCTGCAATAAATACAGTGTGAAGCTTATCATATTCAGTGTTTTTTACAGTCTCAGGGGAGTTTATTCTGCAGTTATTGGTGGTGTTGGATTGCATAATAATACTGAGACGTTAACATTTTGTTTCCCTCATGTATGTTAATGAAGTTCGACAAAACCCTGCATCAGACTGTATAAGTATACCTAATAAACTGACTTGTTCTCCACAGTTCTCAGCTAATCTTTTAACCCTTTTTTTGGTTCCATGTCACAAGGAACACCATACTATCTGTATTGAAGCAAAGACCACAAGGAATAGCTATAGGACATTCATTCAGTATATTCAGAGAAAAAACCTACCAAACAGAATTACATCAGGCAGCGCACATGTGCCTACACTAAGTTCAAACAGAAACACAGATTTGCACAATATATAATAAACCCAGCTGACCAGCTGGAGACAAAACTTGGAAAAGGCATTCAACAACATGCAGAGTCAAATCCAACAGCGACCAACAACCAGCGATAAGCTCCATAATATGCAAACAACAAACAACAGTAGAAAGTGAAGCACAATAAAATGTTCTTACCTTCTGAAGTTATTCCTTCTTGGGCAAGACATTGCTGTAATGTAGGCCAAGGACATCATCCAATAATGAAAATCAGTCTCAATCAGTCCATTTGCTGTCCGCAGTTACAGTTAGGAACTGCTGGACATGAAGAAACACTGACTGCAGTTGCTTTCTTCTTATCTTCTTGTTGTGATGGCGTCGGTGCTGCTGGTCAGTTGCATAAATCCCAAAACCAGTCAACAAATCTGCAGCTTGCTAGTTAGCTAACACCTGCTACCGTTAGCACCCCGTTGCTAGCTCCGAGCGAGAGTTGCTCGTGTCGGGCTCCTGTGCTCCGTCTTCGGCTGCCTCTGCCACCACTGCCCAAAGGCAACAGGTGGAGCAGATACTGGCGATAGTCTGGTCAAAGCCTGTGGGTGGTAACAGTCACAGTCACGAAGTAAGCTTCGCGAAGATACACTGTACTTGACACATCCCGCCACCGTAGCAATTACCTCACCGTCACGTCGAGAAAACGTGCTAAAAACTCTCGCGAGGCTTGCTGATCCCATAAGCATCCTCCACGACCATCTCGCGAGAGTAACTTGAGGGTTACCGTCTAGACACGGACGCGCCCACTGCAGGTGGAAGCCGGGGCGGGGATACTTGTGCAGTTGCACCCACTTAAGTAAGTATTAAAGTTAGCTTTGCTGCCCCCTTCTGCTATGACTGTAACATTACAGCTCCCAAATACTTAACTTCATAGTTTATGGCCCAAATCTATTATAAATCTAAATATTTACAAATATTTTAGATGTTAAATGATGTTCAGATGTTAGCGGCCATATTACAAAGCTTAGTTAGGTTATGATATCAATCCTTACGAATTGGGAGGATCTTGACTGCTGGCACCCATTACAGTCACTGATGTGTTTTGGCATCAGTGAATACCTGTCAGCAGTTTAAAATAAGTAAATCTTTGGAGGCTGATGTCCAGTTTACCTACTGGTGGGTACAGAATATTAAGATCTATGAGCCAACTACACAATCATCTGGATGTTATATTACCCGAATACGAAGAAAACATCATCGAATAATGCGTAATTAATCTAACTGTAATATCTAATGAAACCATAACACTAGCCTAATTTTGTGTCTGACTGTACACTATATATACTACAACTGGGCTTTTGAATCTTATTCACTATGCTTTTTGACACTTATAGTATGACAGAACAACAATATATATATATATATATATATATATATATATATATATATACATTTCACAAATGTGGTATTTGCTGTTGGCGTATTGTACTGAACTGCATTGCATATAAAAGGGGGTCTCTGTTTTCTCTCTGGTCACTGTTGTTACCAACTAGCATGTTAGCTAGTAATTTGCCGTTGTCACATCAGATCAAGATGTTGCACCAGCACTCATTCATCATGGCGACACTGACTCAAACACTTCGTCACAACAAGAAGAGGAACTCCAGAAGTAGCCTCTGTCATGGCAGCAGGACAGTCCATACATGAAGAACAGCCATGAAAAGCAAGAACATTGTTATCATGTCACCTTTGTGACTGAGGATGGAGTCAGTGATTGAACTGATAACAGCACCACAACAAGATAAGAAACGGCTATCTGAACTCATGTTATTGTTGGCTCTTGCCCTAATCAATTGTGATGCAGTTAGCCAGCTGGAGCTAGTCTAATGTTTCTCATGAGAGTGATGCAATGCCATCATAAAAGACTAATGTTTCTGTTGATAGTCTCAGATTTCATCTTTATCCACTAGAGAAGCAACACAATGGGAGAGGCCAGCAGGGAAACACTTACAGATATCGTCTTAAGGAGGAGCTGCGCTGCCTTCACAAGGGCTGTCTACAGAAGATGCCATCCGTTAATATATTTATTTATTCCAATTTCTCAGCTGCTAACGATTTAGTAATAATGTGGTCAGCATTATTTGTGTCAACACTGTGGCTCAATGGTCAGCGCTGTCAGCTCACAGCTGGAAGCAGTGATGGAAAGTTAATTTACTTAAGCAGCTTTGGTACAATTCAGAGGCTTTTACTTTACTTGAGTGTTTACATTTGATGCCACTTTATACTTCTACTCCACACTACATTTCAGAGAGAAGTATTACACTTTTTACTTCACTACATTTATCTGACAGCTCTAGTTACCAGTTACAGATGAAGATTTAACATAAAAACAGGAGGATGAGGTCATAAAATACAACGTATAGTTAAAAGTCAAACCATTGACTTTGGTTTGTGACCCCTCACAAAAAAGCAGTGTTTGTTGAGGCCTTTTGTCATGTCAAGTGATGAATCAGGGATTATTTTTGTATGAGGCTATGCTTCTTTGTTGTTGTTGTTTTTTTAAGAAAATCCTTCAAATTATGCCGTTAAGTATGACGCATTATTTTTTATTTTTAAGTATGTTTTCATTGTTGTATTGGTACTTAAAGCAGTCATTCCCAAAGACAGACGAGATTCTTTTAAGGTCATCAAATAAATTTGCTGAATTTCTGTCAGTCTTTTAACATTAATATCTGCAGTAAATCTTTGAGTCACATGAGGGAGCCTGAATGTTAATATTGTAATATGATCGTAAGATAATTGTAGACTATTGTACTGATAACACTGAATGTAATGTGAAAGACTAGCGTACATGCTGTTTGTTTAATTGATGAGAAGAAGAAAGTAAGAGCCTGTTAATGCAATACAAATTCAGTTGGTCTCATTTCTAAAGTATTTAACTTGTGTATGTTTTCAATAAAATATGCATAAAATGAATGATTTATCAAACGTATATTTCTTTGAAATGGGTGGTTTACTTATTCAAGTTAATGATATAAATTCAGTAAAAATGGTCTGAAGCGTTAATTTATCCACAAATTTGCTCCTCTAACAATTTATAGATCAGGCTTATGGTGAAATTGGTTGCAATGGTTTTTCATTTTTAAAAATTTGGTCCCCAGAAAAAAAAAGCTTGGGAAATACTGATTTAACAATGCATTGTTATCCCAACCCTCCCCTCAGCATCACTGTTATCGGTCACAGTAAACACATGTTTAATGTTGTGAAGTAAGCAAAAATACTTGCCTAAGTTCAGGAAGTAGATTGTTAGATTTAGATTTTATTTGTTTACACATATGAAAAAGGTAAAAAAAAAAAAAAAAAAAAAAAGGAAAAAGGTACGTGTTGATATTACTTTAACAACCAAAACTGTGATGGAGAGGTGCAATAAAAACCCTCAGAGGGTCTTGATGAGGGCACTCTCCAGTGAATACCTTAATCAAATTTAAAGAGAACAAATTATTAAAAAGGATGGTAAAGACAGAGAGAGAGAGAGAAGGTAAAAGAAAAAAGATGAAAGCTAAGTTTACACACATTAGCAGACATCCATATATGCAAATTGTGCAAGGTTGCGACATAGAATTAAGATACACATTATTATATTTATCTGTTTAAAAAAAAGGATCCCATTTGCTGATACCGATGGTGCCAGCTAGTCTTCCTGGGGTCCAAAATCAATTTCATATACTGTACATACAGCAGCATGCTGTATTTGTGCTATGCTATGTTCAACTCACATTCACCTTCAACTGCCCTACATCTAAAAATAATAATAATAATAAAAGGGGTCATTCACATTTTCCCAACGTATTTAAATAAACCAACACTGGACTATTGATTAGCTGCTTAAGTAATGAATTCTTAGATGGTATTTGAAGAGGATTTGCTACAGGACTGATGGATGGAAAGAGGGCAACTGTACCGCTGGTTGATTGCACGATAAAAACACATTAGTAGTAAGCAATTTACTGGCATAATTTAAAAGAAAAGCATTAGGGAAATAAAAATAAACCTATAACGGCTTTCTTAAATTGTTCTGGTGCCAACTTTAAAATGTGAGATGGCAGAGCATTTAAAATGAATTTATCTGTCACTGGGATGTTCGACATATATAGTGGGTCTGAGTGTGAGTTATTTCAAGTCAAATAATTGTGGAATTGTTGATTATCAGAATACAGTTCAGTAGGGAATGAGTCGTTACCCCAAGTGAAGGAGTTCAAGTGCCTCGGGGTCTTGTTCGTGAGTGAGGGGACGATGGAGCGTGAGATTGATCAGAGAACCGAAGCAGTGGGGGCGGTACTGCATTCACTTTACCGCACCGCTGTGACAAAAAGAGAGCTGAGCTGGGAGGCAACGGTGTTGATCTACCGGTCAATCTTTGTTCCTGCTCTCACCTGCTGTATGGTCATGAGGGCTGGGTCATGACCGAAAGAACTAGATTGTGGGTACACGCGGCCAAAATGGGTTTTCTCAGTAGGGTGGCTGGCATCACCCTTAGAGATAGGGTGAGAAGCTCAGCCATCCGTGAGGGACTTGGAGTAGAGCCGCCGCTCCTTTGCGTTGAAAGGAGACAGCTGATTGGGCTTGGCATCTGGTAAAAATGCCCTCTAGGTGAGGTCAGCTGGGAGGAGGCCACGGGGAAGACTCAGGACTAGGTGAATAGATCATATCTCCACACTGGCCTGGGAACGCCTCGGGATCCCCCAGTCAGAGCTGGTTAATGTGGCCCAGGAAAGGGAAGCTTGGGGTCCCCTGCTGGAGCTGTTGTCCGAGGCTGCGATGAGTGAGTGAGTGAGGAATACAGTTCATGGGAAGAGTCCTGCTCAAAGAGATGTACACTATGAAACCACAAAAGTTAGGTTTAAGGAACAACAACATGGTTGGGCTTAAAACACTGCAATGAAAATGACACTTAACGTCGTGAACACGGCACACGAACAGCAGTCTCCTGGATAAAAGCCTTGTGTTTGTTGGACCCATTCACCCACCCTGTATGTCTTTTCGCTCTCGAAGCTAATTCATTACACTCCCTGCGCACTTTCTCTGAGTGTTTAATATTGACGCGGGTGGGTTTACATTGTAGTTAATGGAAGCACTGGTGCATCTTATATTTATGCTTAACGCACCTGTATCTAACTGGTCGGTATTTGGGGATGAGAGCGGGCTGGCATTAAAGGATGTGGATACATCTTCCTCCACTCGCAAGAATGGAGATGCGCGGTTTCAATCAGCTGTCTGACCAGCCTTTTATATGGTGAGCATGTTCTCCCCCTAATCCACGTGTTGAGGGGATCCTTCGGTCTGTTTCTTTTAGCCAACATGCTACTCCAAATTCCCCACAGAGGTATGAGCATGCTGTCTATGATGGACCACGGCTGTTAAATACTCTTCATAGAGGTCTCTTAGAAAACATTCACTCCTCCACGGGAATCCAGAGATGCTGTAGATAATGTAATTGACAACCCGCTACAACATATCATAAAAGTAAATTATAATGAGGCAATGCGCTACTCATTTACGGTGGGGGAGATGAAGAAATGGGGAAAAGCTGCTTCCCTCACCATAATGTTCAATCAAGACCACATGAGTCTTACGCACAGCTCATCTCACCTTCATTTCAACCATGTGGAATAAAGCAGACATTAGTCCTCTTGGCATTCATTCATTCAAACATTAGGAATGAATTAAATCTGCCGACACACACAAAAAACAGCGCCATTGTCCTTAAAACAGGAAGCAGATGAATGCTATGTTATCCCATAGCTCCCTCTGCTACTATAGATATATAGATATATAGTATTTTGATTCAGTGGCAGGAAGACAGCAGTTGTATCTGGTGAAAACAAGAAAGCAGGATTTTCTGATCAGATGGGTCAGTCCTGGTGGGATCGGCTTGTCTCAGAGCACCAAGGTGCTGCTCTGAGACAAGAAATAAAAAACTGCATAATGAGGAAATGAAACACAAACCACCACAATATGATGCTCTTTTTGTTTGTTGTTTGTGAAGGCTCATCAATGTCAGAAGCCAGATATATTCATATGAAAGATATGAATGTTAATGTTGCAGCATTTCAGACTGATCTCATCAATGTTAATATTCTTGGTACAAATACCCGTCTTCAAAATACCATTAGAGTGCTGAAATCATGCCTTATCTGAAGTTTTTTTGGGTCTGAAGTAAAACTCATTAAACAAAACAACAAAGCTAGTTAGTTGTGGTGTGTCTAGATGTCATTTCTCACATACTGGAGAGCTGCAGTAAGCTCACATTCAGAATATACAGTAAATGTTTGTGGGCTTTTAACAAGCCGTGGGAGGTGAGATACTGTATATATACAGTATATATAGAATGAGAATGTGAAAACAATGTGATAGGGGTCACTCAAAGTGATGAACCTGCAGGTAATAATCACCAGAACCTGCAGCGTGGCTCAGCTTTATG
This sequence comes from Pterois miles, assembly GCA_947000775.1. Lineage (NCBI taxonomy): Eukaryota > Metazoa > Chordata > Actinopteri > Perciformes > Scorpaenidae > Pterois > Pterois miles. The sequence goes on along the minus strand of CAMQGK010000224.1, from coordinate 2,594,077 downwards.
AAGCTTTATAGCAAGTTTCAACTTTTCAATATAGTGTGGAGTGTAACGCCAGGGATCAGAAGAGAACTGGACTCAGATGCACGACTCAAACACTCAGGCAATGTAAGAGGATTTGTATTTACTTAAGCAAAGGTCGGTACACAGGAGAGCTGTCAGACAGGCAACCGGATCCAAAAAACAGTAGGCAAAGGCAGGGTCAAAAAACAGGCAGAGATTCATTCACCAAGAAAAACAGACACTGGGAAAAAAATGCTGGAACGAGGGTCAGCGGGAAGGATCAACAACGAACTGGCAACATGAGGAAGGGAGGACACACATTATATACTGGTGGGGGAGTGAATAATGAGACAAAGAGCAGTGAATCTGAAACAAGAGGGAAGGTTAATGATTTCAAAATAAGACAGGAAGAGACAATAATGAAAATGAAAAGACAGAAACAAAACATGACCTAAGATCTGGCAGTCGCAACAGTGTCGTGACAGAGTAAAACTACGGCAGATTTTACATAGTCATAGTCAAGGTCACTGGCCTTTACTTTGAAAATTTCAGCAAACCTCTGAAGGAAAAAAATATGAATTTTATTTAATTTAAAAATGAGGAGATTTTCAGTGTGTTACAATATCATTTGAGCTGACTTTCCCCGAAATGAAACTAATTCAATTTATATATTTTGTGCTTAATTTTTTTGTGCCTCTTAGCAAATCTTCTATGGAAACTATTTTATCAAATTAGGACTTCATTGCTGATGGTATTCTTCATCCTCTTTGGCTGCTCCAAGTACCACCGCAACAGCACGAGTTGCTGCTGTGCTGTCTGGACTGTCCTCTTTTGGCGCCTCGACATTATCGTTTATAAATTAGTTTTTCATTGAGTGAGAAAATGGATGTGTGTTGTGAGAGCGTGTGAAAAGTTTAAGTTTCGTGAGTCTCATGATCAATGTGCGAGTTGGCAGCCCTGGTTTAGCTGTTCGGTCAGCTGCTTTACTGTTTTGGTTCACTCTTGTTGCTCTCATAGTGACATTTTTGGCCACATCAGACAGCTGTTTTCAGTGGAAAACTACACCCACTGAAAACAACTAGCTCAGCAACAAACAGCAGTTAGGGACCATAGACTGTATATAAAGATGGACATTGCATCTCCACTTCCTCCCACTCTACAGAAGTACAGTCTCCTGGATAATGGAGCTGCCATCTTGAGATTTTGACATTGCGCAGTAGTGATCAGACAGTTAAGCCCCTTCAGAGGTTAAGGCTTCACTTTTGGGGATAAAAAACATAACCTCCTTGGTGGAGGTAATGATAATGTTGCTCCATACCTGCTGGATGTGTAAATAAGTGTGACAGTATGTCAGTGATTGTTTACACTTGTTTACGCTGCCATCAAGTGGCCAAAAAAGTTATTGTCGTTTTAAAGGGATAGTTCGGGTGGTGGTGTATGAGCAAGCGCTATACTGCTGTGGATGGAAGGGAGAAGAAAAGGGGAGTGCAGGATACAGTAGTGAAAATATTCTCAATACAGCGTACACTTTGACGGATATCAATTTGTGGCTAAAATATGTTTTGCTGCTGGCCCCGTTGCTTCGGTGTTGGTGCTTCTCTAAACTGGGGGCACACTAACCACCATCTACTGTAAGTAATACATTGACTGTGGAGAAGTACCTGATACAACCCCACTTCAAAACACCCAGACTTTCCCTTTAAGAAAGGTCATATTTATTCTGAAATATCATTTAAAACTTCAACAATGCAGTCTGAGGTAGCTGCTGTTGCTGCAGTACTCTCTTACAAGTGCGAATACTTTAATCCTGCAGGCTCTGATTTTTCGTTCTTGCAGTCAGACAATATTGCAAAGCTTTTACGGTGCAGAGGAGAATTCAGTGTGATTCTTATGTCAGACTGTTTGACACAAGACCACCCACTGCAGCACAAGCAGCTCTCAAACCAGGAGCACAGGAGTCATTAGAAATGCTGTGTATTATTCATACACATACACTCGCAGCATCTGCCCAAATACACATTTTCTAGCGAGTGTGTGGAAAAAACTGTCCGGTCACTAGACGCCTGGCATGGAGCCTGATTTAAGATAGCATGGAGACTTCATTTAACATTCACACTGGGACACACAGCCTCATACAGGAACACTTACTGTAGGATTAAATCATCATTTGGGGGCTCTGTATGCACATTTACTTAACAGGATTTACATTGATAATACAGCAGCAGAGGCCATAGATGACAAAGAATGTTTCTGTCCAAGTCAAGTCAACCTTAAGTAAACGTGCCCCGAGACTGTAAACATTGCCCTGAGATCCCATTATGTCATGTTAATTCACATATAACTCCTGGCTAAAAAAAAGTTTGCAGACACTGTTGACCTATCTAACACATGTTGCATAATAAAATATGTACTGTAACATCATTGTTGGAGTACTTTCAAAATAAACCACCAAATTAGCAAGAAAATTATCAGCAAGACTGAAAGATGCAGCCAAAGCCCAACAAAGAGAGAAAACAGGAATAAAAATAGTGATTACTCCATATGTTCCTTGCCTTTCCTTAACAGCTGTGGGAGTCTTTACAGATGTGGTTTCTGGGCAACTCATCAAGATGAGTGACAATGTACTGATGCCTCACCAGCTTTAGGGTATAGGAGGAAAGAACTAGTGACTCACAATGGAGAAATGCATATTGTAGCTTTAGATGTTCAATCTGTACGTTGTTAAAGAAGACATCTGTTGGAGAGTTGAATACAGAAGTTAAACTTGTTTGGTACATAGTATATTTGCTAAATCCCATTCTATTTCCAAGTTTTAAAAGAAATTGCAAGAGGCAGACAAGAAACGGATGTTTACAGTAGAAATAAGGGAAAAAAGCATCAGAATGGAGCCAATACAGGCAAAAAAACAAGTCTTCGAAAACTAAGTTTTAACTTCTGTGTGCAGATAGTCCAATAAAATCCTCTCAAGGCTGCTTTTGTGAAGGTTCTTGTGAACCCTACCAGCACCTTTGGGCTGTTATCAGTGCAGCCACGTGTTCTCACTGCAGCCTCTCTCTGTTGTGTTCTCGCTCAGACGGGCTGGAGGTACATTTTCTCTGCCGTAACAGCCACACACATCCTCCTTTTAAATAAATAGCAAGTAGTCATGCACCAGTTAAACACATGTAAGTGAAACACATGTAAGTTGCAGGGTACGTGGTAGTTGTGTAATTAGGGGGTTTCTAGGATCATCATACATACGGAAACAAATTTTCATTACTAACTGAGACAAATTGTCCAATGAGGGATAAATAAAGTACTTCTAAATTTGGAGCACAGCCACTATGAGAGAAAATTCATAGAATACAATTTAGGTAAAAGAAAAACAAATTCACAATCCAATTTTAGTGTCTGATGATAAAACAAGAGAAAGTGCCCTCCAGGATGTCCTTCATGTGGAGAAATCAAGATGAAATGCCTTCTAGGGTGTCCCTCCAGTAGAGAAAATGAGCTAAAGTATCATCTAGGGTGTCCTTTAATTGGAGAAATCAAGATGAAATGCCTTCTATGGTGTCCTTCCAGTAGAGAAAATGAGATAAAGTACCATCTAGGGTGTCCTTTAATTGGAGAAATCAAGATATAATGCCTTCTGGGGTGTCCTTCCAATAGAGAAAATGAGATAAATTACCATCTAGGGTGTCCTTTAATTGGAGAAATCAAGATAAAATGCCTTCTATGGTGTCCTTCCTGTAGAGAAAATGAGATAAAGTACCATCTAGGGTGTCCTTTAATTGGAGAAATCAAGATATAATGCCTTCTATGGTGTCCTTCCTGTAGAGAAAATGAGATAAAGTACCATCTAGGGTGTCCTTTAATTGGAGAAATCAAGATATAATGCCTTCTGGGGTGTCCTTCCAATAGAGAAAATGAGATAAATTACCATCTAGGGTGTCCTTTAATTGGAGAAATCAAGATAAAATGCCTTCTATGGTGTCCTTCCAGTAGAGAAAATGACCCAAAGTACCATCTAGGGTGTCCTTTAATTGGAGAAATCAAGATAAAATGCCCTCTAGGGTGACGAAAACCTGATAAAGTACCTCTTGGATGCCCTTCCATTGTAGAAAACATGATCATATGCAGTATATCATGCCAGAACCCAGACCCTCTCACCTAATCCAGACTCTGAGTCCCTTGAAGGTGAACACCCACGAGCAGTTTGACCATGATGACTGGCTGGCCATTCATAAACTGGGGAAGGGGTGGGAGTCTAGAGACAGAAGAAGAAGAATTCGTCCTGACAAGCGTGACTTTAAATGTGTAGAATATTGAATGTGAAGGGGCTGACACACTTAGTGATGCAGATGGGAACCGCAAACTGGAGTGTCAGCTCAAATGACTTGACCCTGAGAGGCAGATGACGGATAGTTTGGTTGCAATGACTGTCAACCTGACACTAATACCATGTGCAAGCATGCGGTGAACGGGGCTTCAACAGGTACGTCTTTGAAAGTAGGCTCGGAGGAAGGAGACACTGATGAGAAGAGTGCCCTGACTGACAGACCTGAGAGCAGAGAGTCTGACACAAACAACCGCTTAACAACAAGACATGCACTTGGAGGTGGTTGCTGTTTTCTGAGCAGTGATTATCTGGTGAATCAAAGTCACACCATATAAGGTGTAAAGAGATGGAGGACTGGATGGTGGTGTCAGACAGACAAAGCAGGAATCCACATAAAGTGTAAAGACAAAGATTCACTTAGATATCTCTCTTGTTTTCAAGTCTTTTATCTGTTTCTGTTTGCATTCACTTCTTTTTTTAAAAAAAAACATCATCTATTTATCATTTAATTTCATTTATTGGTAACACTTCATTTTACATGTGTTAAAACTTCAAGGTAATTAGGCGATAATTAGCAAATAACCTATTTGAAATTTCTTTGTAATTACTGACAAATTACCCCAATATTTACCTTGAAATTTATTGAAAACAACTTTATTATAAACATTATTTAATAATTATATTTCGGTATTTCCCACTAGCTTGTAATTTATGTTTTATCATTTAAAGGAAAAGAATACAGAGTTAACTGCTATGCTTTAATTACATGTCTACTGGTAAACAGATCTGATAGTTATAAGTGTACAAGAACAAAAGTCATAAGTATAGTCATAAGTATAAGCAAGTAATAGCAATTTTATGTGTAATTTTAGAGGGGAAATAAAGCAGTGTGCCTCCTGTGTGAAAATGAGGAACGTGGAGCATCTTGTGAAGTTATACTTCAATACAAGTTTCACAAATAATTAAAGACTTAATCTTTTGGCATATCAGCATCACATTATCAAGTATCAGGACCTTGAACTGATTGTGCAAGAAACTGCGTTTATTCCAAACAAAAGAAGCACATGGACCTGGGGGAAACTGACTCTTTTGTGAAGCAGAAAATGACTTTTTTCTCTTAAAGTTTGGATTTTATTGTTGTAATATTACAACTTTTTTTTTCTTAAAATTGTATGACTCTATACTCATTAAATTCTGACTTTTTTCTTGTAATATTATAACTTTATTCTTGAAATCTCTGACTTTTTATTTTTTTGAAGTTACATGAAAAATAAATCAATGTTGACGCCTGGTTTCAGACGGGGTAAAAACACTGGTCTCCTGGGCAAATGTCCAGTGTTATTTGAACAACCAATCTACCGCGTCCTCCTCCAAATGTGGCGCTGGTTGCTCTTTATACTTCCTGGTTCACGATTACGTGGCTGACATACAAACTGATTTTGTTGGATATATATACGAATTACAGGGCATTAGTTTTCGGTACAGCTACAGATAGTGAGTAAGAACAGTCTGCCTGTTGCAGTGTATGTGAATGACATAAGCTGACAGGAAGTAAACATGGACCTGAGCTGTTGCCTAGCAATGCAATCCTGTTGAAATAGTCTATACCCGCTTATCCTTTGGAGGACCCATGGGTAATCAGGTGTTGGATGTTGTATTTTTTGAAGATCAAGTGGGGAAACAAGAGATGTGAGTGAGACATGAATTTGTGCTTTGCTCACGCTAATATGAACGTAAACCTGTAGCTTGTGGTTTGTTGTATGCAACAGCCGTCTATCTGTGTTTCAAATCCCAGTAGGTTAGCTGTGCTTATGAAATCATACCCTCAGGTTACATGTCCCACTTTTAATGCCTTATTTTTTTCCTTCTTCATACACCATGTCACAGTTCCACCCCTTTGGCCAATCAAAGCTGTTGCAAATACTATTATTAAAAAAAAAAAAAAAGAAAACAGACGGCAAGACGAGCACAAGATAGCCCCTGATTTGCAAGCTGATTTCAAGTGCAATCAGGAAGCACTTGTTAGTTTTGTAGGCTTGACGTTGTGGCTCTAATCTCCAAGCAGGCAGTGAGCGCAGTGTAAACTCCCCATGTGCTTTGTGCATCCAGTAGCAGAAGCACACCTGTGTGGTGTCAATCACACAAACATCGCGCTCTAGATTAGATCTTGCCAGACATCAATCACAGCAGTGCAACTGGAAGCAGCAACAGTATTCTCTCCAGGATTAAGCTGCTTTTAAATTGGCTGCAGTGAACAAGATGAGCTGTGGAGCAGAAAAGTAAAGTAAGCCAGAGGAGGAGGAGGAGGAGGAAGAGGAAGCAGTGGATAATGAGCTTTGTTAGGGAGAGAAAAAAAAACAAACCCTATGACGCTGTGTTTGAGAATTACGGCCCTGGTTGTGTGAAATGAGAAAAACTTGAGGAAATTATTCACTGAGTGGTAATTAAATTCACTATGAAACTTTAAATCGGCTAAATAAATTGCTTTTCTCAATTAGCTTCCCTTGATTCCTCCTTAGAGCAGCTTTCGGGATCTTATTATTTGTTTGCTTTACCTTAATTTTGCAAAACAGGATGTTTTAGACCACTTTTGGAAACACTGTTGTCCCAAGCCATTTCTTTTTTTTTAATTATCTGCTGCAAATAATTGAATATAATAAAACATAATCAAATTAAATATTAGCTTAGTAATACATGCTCACTTGGGTGTTATTATGATTAATCTACATAGACTATGTTTATGAGATAAGCTTAAATAAGTACCAATTATAATACTCAGACTTTTAAACAGGGGAAATGTTGGAGCAGGTACAGACGTTACAGATGAATAATCCACATTTAAAGAGCATTTTCAGAGTTGTGCTTAGTTTTTTGTCAGTGGTTTTTAAAAGTCAACAAATCTGCTCAAAAAATGTATTTATTTTCTATTGCTGAATGAATCTGCTGTAATATTGGAGGTTTTAATCTCTGTGATTATGTTTACATGTACAGTATTAATGTGCGGCAAAGCACTGATTACTAAAACTGTACAGAACTTCACCTAATTATCTTTATTAGAACGCGGACATTATAATCAGAGCATAAGCATAATCAACACTTCTGCTCAGCCTGTTGATTTGCAATGACACGAGTGAATTAGGTAAATTTCTGCCAGTGCACATGCAGTATTTCCCAGCAATTTATGTGATTAAATGGTCTTGTTTTGTATTTTACCTTCTGTGGGTCTGAGTGTGTCTGTCACGTCAACACATTCTCTCTCCCAACTCGTCAAATACCGCCATTTGATAAGTGCCCCTCAGAATCAGAGACCAACACATGCGGTAGTCAGTACATGCTTGTTACATGCATAGTGTCCTTTCAAAAATTACATTTTCACAGGAAATTAGGTTTAGGTAACACAGCCAGTAATCAAGTGACTCACAGGACTATGTGACAAAATAAGTCGTTACTTTTAGTTTCACATGGGACACAAACATTGGTCTCCTGGTTGAAAGTCTTGTGTTTGTTTGACCCATTCACCTCCCCTGAGTGGACTCTCACGCTATTAATAGTATGTCACGTGCACTGATGTGACAGTTGAGGTAATACCACGGGTGGGTTTACATTGGAGTTAGTTGAAAGCCTGGTTCGTCACTTACAGACACAAAAGGGCACGTCTGTGTTTCGGTATCCGACGATGCCGAGGGGCACTTTGGGAGCGAGAACAGGTCAGTCACGTGGTTTGTTGTTTGAGTTTGAGACCTAGGACAGCACAACATACAGTAAATTCAATTTATTATCCATCCATCTAATACTGCTTATCCCATTCAGGGTCATGGGGGTGCTGTAGCCAATCCCTGCCGACATTAGGAGAAGACGGGGTACACCCTGGACAGGTCGCCAATCCGTCGCAGGGCTGAAACATAGAGGCAGACAACCATTCACGCTCACATTCACACCTACAGGCAATTTAGTCATCAATTAACCTGCATGTCTTTGGACTGTGGGAGGAAACTGGAGAACCGGGAGGAAATTCACGTTAACACAGGGACAACATGCAAACTCCACACAGAACCTGCGATTCAAACCTGTGACCCTCTTGCTGTGAGGCAACAGTGTTAACAAGCCCCTTTTTGTTGTCATTATTATTCTTAGTTCTAGTAGTAGTGTACAGTGATTGAGAGAAAGAGAGAGAAATTTTAAAACAAATACCATTGTGTAGATCAGGGGTGTCAATCTCATTTTAGCTCAGGGGCCATATGGAGGAAAATCTATTCTCAAATGGGCCGGAGTGGTAAAAACATTACTTCAGATTTTGTCCTTTGTTTTAGTTTGGTCCAAAATAGTACAAGCACATTCTGAAAATGTACACATCACAAATAATCCTCCTGACAAAACACCTCAAGTTAGTTGAAAATTGAGTGATTGGAACTTGCCTGAGTGATTGGAACTTATTTCGTCTCAGTGTATCTACAAAGGCATACAACTTTAAGTCACAGCCTATCTGGGACTGAACAAAATACAAACAACTCCTCTAGGTATCAAATACCTCATTTGTCATTTCCGCATCTTAATCCTGAGCTAACTCACCACACCATACAAAATGAGGTGGATACTATTCAAGAGGGTTGTTACTCCCTGCCTTGTAGGCTACACTATTGATAGAAAAATAAAGGCTGTGCAATGCACGAACAACTTCAACAAACCAAACTCATGAACTGAAGTGACTGAAATTATTACAGTAAATCACAAACTGTTCACTTTCTTTAAATCTCCACAGAAGACATTCAACTTCACAGAACTATATCAGGGTGTATAAGCGTCTCATGCAGCATTTTAAGTGGGGTTACCCACTGTTTATTTCATCCCTGAAACCTGGCATCTTTTAGCTTTCAAGTGTAGCAATATCAGGCATCACATCCTGAGTGAAAGCCAATTTCAGGATGTCATTCAAGTGCTTGTGCGTGAGCCTTGAGCGCAGCTTTGTTTTATTGATGCTCATTACAGAGAAAACTTGCTCACAAAGATATGTGGTTCCAAACATGCACAACACTTTTGCAGCAAGGCTGTCAAGTTGGGGTAACCTGGCAAGAGATACTGATAAAAAGTGTCCAAGCCAGCTGCAGCAAATTTGCCCTTCAAATCTTAGTCACACTGCAAGTCTATTATCAAGTTGGATGTTGATCGTCAGATCAGAGGCATTCACGATGAATGGTGAGCAAAAAACTTTCTCAAGTTCACCAAAAATCTGAAAGCATTGCTCCAACTCCCACAACAGTCCTGTTATTTTATTTTTGAACGTGTTGGGTCACGCACATCTTTCAGACAAGAAAAGAGAGCCACTCGCGAGTTGTGTCTCCTACAATGACAGCTTCAACTTGAACGCACATATGCTGTCATAATACTGCGTGACAACTTTGTTGCGCATTTTGTTCAAGTTATTCAAGTGCTGTGCTCTGCTCAAAGGGAGACGTAATAGGCAGAACAACAAGGCAGCTCCGGGCCAGCTGTCAGATGTATTTGCTCAAGTTTGCTTGCTTAACAGAATAGCTGCGACATCCAGTGGGCACATTTAGAACAGCAGTTTCTTTCATTGAAAAACTGCAGCTAATTTTTGCGAAATCATCTCATGGGCTGGATTAAACCCGTTCGCAGGCCTGATCCGGCTCGCGGTCCGTATGTTTGACACCCCTGGTGTAGATTGACATTGATAAGATGTTAATTTTGAAAAGATCAAATTTTTAAAAGAATCACATTATGTCAAAGTCACAATTAGCGTCTTGACTGAAAGGTGTGTAGACTGTGTGTATGTGGGAAGTGAGTGGTGAAGCAAGAGAGAGAGACAGCAGCGGTGACAGGGCCAAATAACGTTACTGACTCCGGCTCAAGCAGGAAAAGTTAACGGTGTTTGGTTCTGGAACCTATTCGAAGAGGATCCGCTCCCTATGTAGATATAAACGACTCATTTTAAGGTAACAAAAACATGATTCTCATTATCAGGTGATTACATACTAAAGAAAACATAGTAAATGATATTATACGCCATTTCTGCCAGTAGCTCATCCTAATTGTTACACACTGTTCCTTTAAAGAGTAACTTAAAGGTGCCCTGTGAAGTTTTCCTGTAAACAAACATTCAGCGATTCTCCCAAAAATGTATTGTGTCTTCTTGAGATTTAACAAACAAAGTATTTAAATTATTTACTACCATGTTCACTTGCTAGCAGTCGTCTTTCTCAGTGCCTTTGTTGGTGCATTTCTGTGTTTCTTGGCACATTACCACTGCAAACTATTGATAAGTTAAATAATGTCTCAAAACCTCCACAGGGCACCTTTAACACCCCCTGAAAATCTTGTTTTTGCTGACCTCCTTGCTGCAATGATGTAGAAGTGTATAATTACACCGTGACATCACTGTTGTTCATCCTAGTGTGCATACGAACGAGGTGACAGACTAGGTACGTACGTAGGTACTGCAGTACTGACTGTGCTCTGTATTAATAACTACTGATCACTTCCAGCGCTGCCATCACAGCAGGTGCTTTTCTCTGATTTTCCATTTGTTTTATCTGAAAAATGACTGTGGATGTTTTCAGAGTCAAGATGCAAAATATGCTTTTAAAGCAGTGTGCTGAATAATAAAGGAAGACGTGTCATTTGTCTCAAAGGGTGCAAAAACAGAGCGATTCCAATCTTAATCATGTTTGATTGAAATATCATTAAAAATCATTAAGGAGAGACAGATCACCCTCCAGCTAACGGGAGCACCATGTTCACCCCGTACTCTCATTGAGATACATGCTCTTCATTCATTCCTTTCTTTTCATAATTATTTTAAATGGCACCGACTACTTCAAAGGCCTCGTTGTCGGAAGACGTCGTCTGTCCCCATCGTTGTGTCTCCAGTCTCCTGCACAAACACGTCTTCAACACAAATGGAATCAGATTAATTGCTGAAGAGACCAGCAGCTGGCAGGAAGTGGCTCAGGCAGGAAACCACTCCCATTAATATGGAAGAGACTATTTACACAAGAGCGTTCAATATAGAGATCAGGGATCCCTTACAACACAGATGTAGATGTCAAGTTTATTTTATGAAGTAAACTTAAACATAGTTCAAATATAATCACAAGTATACTTTATGCAATATGTACACTATCATGAATGTACCAGTAGTATACTACTTCAGTACTTCTTCTTGGGACTAAATTGGCCCACATTTTAGCCTATAAAAGTATACTTTTAAAGGTACTATATGTAACTTTCGCTGCACGGTGGTGTAGTGGTTAGCACTCTCGCCTCACAGCAAGAGGGTCGCAGGTTCGATTCCAGCTTGGGTTAACCCCGCCTTCGCCCAATGCCACCTGGGATCGGCTCCACTGTATAACTATATACAGTAGCTTTGAATAATGTTCTGTAATATCCATATATTTTAATTGGACCATTGGCTCCAAGATACTAACTAGCTAGTAGTTTGCAAATTACCTTATCAGCTAACGTTACAAAGCAACCAAGAGCAGACTGATGCCACGTAGCTAAGTTACAGCTAGCTGGCTAAACTCAAGACAGCATTTTGCTACGTTAGCTACCCACTGTTGGCTCTTTAGGAGAGCTGAAGAGATGTAAGGCACTCCAGAGTGTGCATAAATATCATATCCTTTGGATTCAAAACGTTCTTAAGTCCTTTATACAGAAAACAGTCCACAAGCTGTAACAGGCAAAACGAAAATGTGGAATAACTTTTCATAAGAGATCATACAAACTGCTGTGTGAGGACACGTTGCCCCAAACATGCAGACTTAAGTATTCAATGGGAGGTTCTCAGATTTAATCCATTATCTATTCATCATTCTACATGATTCCTGTTCCTGCGATGCAAATATTGCAAAATCTGAGGACTTATTGATCATTTTGTCATTTTAATGCATGGACATCTCTTTATTTTATCAAAATGTAACTTTATTCAAGAGGTGTGCCTGTTTTTATGCATGCATGTTAAAGCAAAACACAACCTGACGGCTGGCAATGTGGATTTGGATTCTGTTAGCATTGATTCACTTCACAAACCATTTTAAATGCTATAGCCTGGCCAGCATAAATCTTCATCTCTATTTTTGTTAGTAGTATTCCATTAAAGGGTTGTTGATAGCATTTTTATGTAGAAGAATAATTTCTGAAAAAAAACTTTTCTAAAAAATATATGTATACATATATATATATTGTGATTTAATCATTTAAAAGATGTTGGCAGGTCCAAAATCAATGTTTTGTGCATTTCTGTGGAAGATATCTGACATGTGGTCACCACTTCTAACAAGGTTTGTCAGCAAATAGTAAAACAACATTGGTATCAGTCTCTCTGGGCCACCAGTGTGTCAGGGTGTGACATCTAGTTGCTGAATGTTATCAGTGGTGTCAGCTGCACCTTTATCTAGTAATTGTTAGCTATTTTGTCATTAAAGCTTCAGTAAGGAACAAGTTTTTGGCATCATTGGGCAACAATTCCATAATAACATTTCAGCATATTGTAACTCAAGTGTTCTGAGAGAAAACTAGACTTCTGCACTTCCTGTTTTCAGGCTTTAATAAACCTAGCCCTTGATGGGAAAATGTGGCCAATCTCAGGTCATTTCACGGAAAGAGAGAGCGTTCCTATTGGCTGAGCTGGTGGGCGGTGCTTGATATTTCCTGAGGTTATTTCAACATGGCTGCCAGGTTACCAACTTTCTCAGTTCACAGCTAAACAGTAACTACAAGATGTTTCTGAAAACATTTGAGGAGAGAAATAGTCATTACAATAACAGAATATTGATTCATATTTGATCAGCGCTGCCTAGTTTGACCATTTGATAGGAGTTTGTGAGTGATTGACAGCTGCTCACAGACGGCAGACTCCAGCTCTGCTCTCATTGGTTGTTTTCCTCCGGTCTGTGAAATCTTGCAGATGCCATTAGTAGCACCGGAGGACACAGAGGCACATGATTTTTTTTTTTTCCAGATTACCTGCCTCATGCACAACTGTCAGGATACAGTGATTTTATAAAAATATCTTTTTTTTATTCATATTTGCTCCATTTCTACCCACTGCAGCTTCATGATCAGTTACATACTGACCATCAGATGGATGATTTACCTCCAGAAAACACCTTAAATTAACACTACTACTTCTACATAAAAAGTACTTCTAATCTTTAAAATGTACACCACTTCTTCAGGCATCACACTCAGATTTTCTTTACTTTACGCTGCATAGTTTCTACTTGATGTGAATACCATTAATGCAAAGCACACACACAGTAGAGAACTCCTCTCTTTCTGTGTGCCTGGCGTCTTGAAGTTTAATGAGTAGGTAAAGTCTCTCACTGCGCTCAGTGCTGCACTGTTTGGCAAGCAAAACAAAATGATCGTCGAGCATGAGAGAATAAAAATAAATTGCTGGAGAGGAAGGAGAAATAACATTGTGGCGTGGTGGGAGATATTGCCACCTGCGCACTTCTCTATGCTACATCCGTGATACTGTACAAGGACATGCAACTACAGTAGTATTATGTAATGTTGCATAACTTGGCAGAAAATGGGAATTTCAATGTTTTCTTTCATTCTGTCTGTCCTAGAAAAGTAAGACTGTAGGTCAGAGGTACTAAACTGTTTTTTCTATTGTGAAAGTACTCATAATCCTACAGTTGTACAAATTATTCGTTATCTAAAGCTGTACTTATTTGGCTTCATTATATTTGCTTCATTTCAGTTTATCACACTATCACATTTGCCACGGTGGTGCTATGAATTTGTGATTAATTATTTTTGCAAACTGTTCCCACCACTCTTTACTCATTTTACTGTCACAACACGTCATGCTGATAATCCTGATATCAGCTGTCCGCCCACTGCCGCCACAGATAAATCCCTCCTTTCATTTCTGAAATGTTTATCTCTCATTCTTTGGTTTCAGCAAATAGGGAAGAACTAAGATGAATGTGCTCGTCAGCGGGATCGATGCTCCACATATGCCTGGATTTTGAAGTCCTCACAAGTAAATATTCATAATTAACGTCTAATTAACTTAGCAGCCAAATGGCTAGCTGACGCCCAGCAATTTATTTGATGTGATTAGCTTAACTCAGCGGTTCTGTTGTTAAATGTGTCAACACAAATTATTTGTTACAGAGAAACAGCAGTTAGAAGAGCTCTGGAGTAAATCGCTTAAACTAAGTGTGCTCTCCTGTTGCCCATTAAACTGTGACTTAAATGAAGGATAATGTGATGGAGCAGGCAAAGAGTCCTCAGTTTAATTATGTCCTTAAAAACATATTATACCATCATGTTGTTGTCAACAAATCCCAAAAAGATCAAAACTAAGAATAAATTGATTCTACTATCACATATAGTCTGATATAACTTAATTTTCTGTCTCATAAGCATCAATTTTTATCATTTTTTTCCCACAAAAAGTTGTTGCTCTAGGTGACACGTTCCTTCATTATGACAAACATGGGTTTATTTTGAGCTAATACGCCATCCTGTGCACCAAATGTGTATTCATCCACAGCTGAAAATAGTCCCCAACAAATCCTCCTGTCCTCCTGTTTGAGTAATACTTACCAAAACATATAAGTCTCAATATTTTAGTTACGTAGCCCTTAAAAGTGAGACAAGCGAGACATACTGAGCGTTCTAATAACCATACTATACTATTTAGTCCATCTGTTCATCTGCAACCACTTATCTCATTCGGGGTCGCAGGGGGCTGGAGCCAATCCCAGCTGACTGTGTGAAGGCAGGGTACACCCTGGAAAAGTCCCACACTATGTAGTATGCCAGAAAAACATTTAGTACATAGTATGTTAAATTCTGTATGGCAAATATACCAGGATGTCCTTCTACATCTGGTTGCTGCTTTTGGCAGTATGGAAGCCAGTATGCTGTATGAGATGAATTGTCAGGTTGACAATAATTAAAATATAAACCACCACCAGCCCTCATTAAAGAGGACATATCACAGCCATTTTAAAGTTCATACTTGTATTTAAGGTTTGTATTAGAACATGTTTATACGCTTTAATGTTCAAAAGACACATTTTTCTCATACTGAATATACCTGCATTCACCCTCTGTCTGAAACGCTCTTTTATAGTGCCTGTTTCTTTTAGCCCCCCATCCCAAAAAAACCCAGTGTGCTCAGAATGGCTTCTGGGAAAAATATGGTGCACCTTTACAAAGGTAGTAGTCAAGCTGTGGGCGATGTATTAGTAGTTTGTACTTGTAGTTTTTAGAGCCAGGCACCGCAGTTGCTCTCCACTGACTGCAAGACCCAGGGCATTATGGGAAACGCCAGGCTGTCACCTGATCAAAGAGCTGATTGGCTCTTAGTTTTGACAGCAAACACCTCTTGTTGAAGAAAGTCCAAACTTTCTGTGTTATTGTAATAGTTAACGCTAGATTGTAGGATATTAGTCTCATGTTGTGCAATGAAGGTTTCATCTGTTTGCAAACACATCTTATGCGATTAATAATAATAATATTAACAAAATAAATAAAATTATTGGAATTAAGGTTATTTCTATGGCACTTATCAAAATGAGTGCTTATTACAGACGTAAACAGAATAAAGGATAGAATCCAATGCCAGATACACGCACATTTTCCCATATATTTACAAGCAAATAGAAATAAATATGAACGTGGTCTGAAAACTACAAGTAGCCTACGGATCGGATTTAACAGGATGTCGCTTTTCCTGTGACTTCCTGCAAATTCTTTGAAAGCGGGTGGAAATGCTTGGAAACTGTCCGACTTAACTGCAGCTGCTGCTGCCTGATTTCGTCCAGTTTCTGGTCAGGCGCTTCATGTCAAATGAGCCTATTCTAATGAACTTGCATGTGACATAGGAGAGGGAACCAAATCTGAATGGCTTGTTGAATCACATGTTTCTGATCAAACAGCCCACAAAGAGCTGGTCTTACTTCACAGTTTGTAGTTGGTAGACACTCAAGATACCAACTGTATGAGCACAAGCACTGAACGAGTGAGTTTTTCATGCTATGGCCTCTCTAAGTGTAATGTTGCATCGTTTTAGTTGAGGGCCGCAGAGAGTTTAGTACCAGATAAGAGAAATTAAAGACTATTGTACTGATCATGTAAATTACAGGTGTACAGAAGAAGAAGATTCCAGTTTCCAGAAGAACTTGGAGAGGACACCCAACAGATTGTTTACCTGTTGTTGGCCGACGATGTTCAGCTTCACATCTGTCACCTGCTGGGCCAAACTAAACAGCAACAGGTGTAGAGAGGATGTCCAGAGGGACCAACGTTATAGTCACCAGAGTCCAGTTCATAAATAAATCATCAGTTCAGTTTGCAGCAAGTCAAGTCAAATCAAATGAAGTTTAAAATAGCCCTTAATCCTCAAAAGTCTTCACATTACCAGTATGTTTGAATTGATAAACAGAGACAACAAACCACAAACATTATAGAAGAAAAAATAAAGAGGAAAAACTCATTAGGAACCAAACATGGAAGAAACATGGAGTCTGACAGAGAGGGAACCATCTTCTTGGCAGGCATAGAGAGCGGGTAAATGGAGATTACATGCTGGAATATATTAACAAAATGAATGGGAGAACAGTGGAGTGAACATGATGATGGTTTGGGGGAATCAGTGTCAAATCACAAAATGACACTGCTTTAGTCATTAAGGTCATCATGCCACTGACATACACAGAAGAAAGTGGTCACTTTGTATGCAGTATGCATGAGTGGTTCACGGACTTTTACTGCATGCTCAGATATTAAGATGTTGAATGGGATGGAGAGTACATGCTTTAGATATTAAGCAAATGGAAGTACATTTCATTTAGATGATTTGTATATCATCGTTCCAGTGATTCACAGCTTTTACTGCAGCTGATTAATATTGAGTTTGAGGGAATTCTGATTTTGCCTGAAGATGACGAGCAAAATGGGAAGTTGACGTCCAGACTTTTAATATCGCATAGTTCAACTGGTTTATCCAGTGACTGAAAAAATAATGACAAAGAATATTAATCTAGACATCATACTTAATAATCCAACAAAGGCAACTTAACTTCAAACACAAGTACTATGTAAACTTATAATGAATTTACTTTACCACGACTGAAATCAGTACAGCAATAAATCTTTCAAAGCTGCTGTAAATGAGTTTAAATTCAAATAGGAGTTTAAAATCACCTACACAGATAAACTGTAGGAGGGTTGAGGCGTCCACATGAGGCCAACCAGCTTCTTTGTTCTCAAAAGGGTTTTCCACAGGTGAGTCGGCGACCTTTATTGGCTCTGAGGCTCCGCCCATCCAGGAAGCAGAGAGGCAGGTAGAGAGTCAGAGGCAGAGAGGAGGAAAGGAAATAAGGTTTAATTCAGCTTTTAGTGTGTTCGTACTAGGAAGTTGATTCACCTCAAAAAAAAAAAAAAAATCATCCGCTGAGCTCTCTTTCCCAATGTGGGGCCCAATGGCTTCATGGGACAGACACAGAAGTTGTTGATACCGCCATTCGGCCGCTACACATATTGGGATCAACGACCGGTGGTCTTCCTAGGGGCTTGGTGGTAAAGTGGCGGCAATCCTGTCAAATGAAACAAGTGACATCTGTATTTATACATGACATTTATTCAGAGTTGTGAGCCTGTACATGTAGTCCAGTAGTCCCTGTTAGCTCTAATATCTGACTCTTTAGTTGCTCCACTATGTTCAGCAGCTAGTCTTAGGCTGCTATCACACCTAACCCGCTTGGTTCGGTTGAAAAGAATTCAGGTTTGTTTGCACCGTTTGGTTCTGTTTGTTTGGGCTGGTGTGAAAGCTGTCAGTCGAACCAAACAACTGATCTGTTTGTTTGTGGTGTGAAATGAAACCAACCAACCGCAGGATTTTATGATAGCAGATATAAAATTTTTGCATGATTTCAAGAGCTGAACTACCACTAAATCCATCTGCTTATTGTGACATCTGTTCAGGAAATGATCTGTATTTAAGGAAAGGTATATATTATATACTTGCTGTCGCCTCACAGCAAGAGGGTCGCAGGTTCGATTCCAGCTTGCGGCTCTTCTGTGTGGAGTTTGCATGTTCTCCCTGTGTAAGCGTGGGTTTTCTCCGGGTACTCCGGCTTCCTCCCACCGTCCAAAGACATGCTGTTTAGGTTAATTGATTACTCTAAATTGCCCGTAGGTGTGGATGTGCGCGTGAATGGTTGTCTGTCTATATGTTGTCTGTCTCTGTGTGCCCTGCGATGGACTGGCGACCTGTCCAGGGTGAACCCCGCCTTCGCCCAATGCTAGCTGGGATTGGCTCCAGCCCCCCGCGACCCCTAACGGGATAAGCGGTTGACGATGGATGGATGGATATTTAAGCATGTCAGTGCAGGTATTTTCCCTAATTATAGGTCAAATGCTGGGATAGACAGGAGAGAGATAAGTCTGAAATACTAATACTGAAATACTTGGGGGCGGCAGTAGCTCAGTCTGTAGGGAGTTGGCTTGGGAACCGGAGGGTCACCGGTTCAAGTCCCGACATGGACCAAAAACTGAGTGTGAACTGGTAGCTGGAGAGGTGCCAGTTTACCTCTTGGGCACTGCCAAGGTGCCCCTGAGCAAGGCACCAAACCCCCAACTGCTCGGGGCGCTTGTCAGGAGCAGCCCCCTCACTCTGACATCTCTCCATTAATGCATGTATGTGTGTTTCAGGTCTGCATGTAGCATGTATGAGTTTAACAGAGTGTAAATTGAATTTCCCCATTGTGGGACTAATAAAGGTAGATCTTCTTCTTCTTCTTCTTCTTAAAACAAGTGGCAACGAGGAAGGAAATATATTAAAAAGCCTTCACTATAGTGGCTAAATCATTAAAACGCCAACATGTTATGACCACCGTAGGTCTTCCTCAAGGCTTAAAACAAACATAAAACAGATGCGGCCTCACCTATATGGTATCAACAACCGATGGGAGGCAATCACATGATTATCATAATATTACAAAATATCACAAAGAAATAACACAGAAACAAGTAATTTATGTCCATCATCAGTGAAACTACCTTTCAAAGGAGGCTGCAAAACAAACATGGGAGCCTGTACCGAGAGAAGAAAAATATAAATAAATATTTCTTATTCCCAGAAAGCATGTAAAGTCTATATCCTCGTTAAGACCAGGATACTTTAAGGCATCTAGTCGATGCCTCCAAAAGGTCTCCCTCTGGTAAACATGTTGGCTTTTTAATGATTTAGTCATTACAATAAAGACTTATTAATATATTTCCTTGGTTGTCACTTCTTGTATTGTATTAGTATTTCAGAGTGCCTGGACTGCCTTCCTGTCTATCCTGATTTTTTTTTCCCTGTTTTCCAAGAGCACCCGACATGTTTTGTCTTATGGTTGAATACACAGAGAAACCAGTTATTTCTCTTTCCTAGTATAGGTCAAAAGCTGTTAAAACTGCTGTGCTTTTATCTGACTCTGTGTACTGAATCCATACATTTACCTGAAAAGGTTTTGTGAAAGCAATCCCACAGTACAACAATAATGTTCACGTCCGTGCGTTCGGACGTTCGGACTATGTGTTTCCGCCAGTCATCTTGGAGCTGCATAAAGTCTGTCGGTCAAAAGATTTGGATTTCCCCACGTGAGTGCTGATGATGCAGGATGACGATCAGTGAGTTACTTGTATACCTGTATAATTTCATGTTTACTCCTCTGGTGTGTTTGTAAAAAGTCAGTGTGAACAGGAACCAGAACTAAAATTCAATAATGTGTGTTCCCTCTTGGTCCAGATCAAATAAACCCAACTACAGGTGTGAAAGCACCCATAGGCTGTGGTCAAAAAGTCAAAAACATACATCCTAATGTCTTTTCCTAACCGCTTTTCCTTGACCTCAATGGAAAACGTCATCAGAAAGAAAGATCCATCCATCTGCAACTGATTATCCCGTTAGGGGTCGCAAAGGGGGGGGGTCAGAACCAATCCCAGTTGGCGTTGGGCTAAGGTGGGGTACACCCTGGACAGGTCACCAGATATTGCAGGGCACACAGAGACAGACAACCCTTCATGCTCACATTCACACCTACGAGTCAGCAATCAACCTAACCTGTATGTCTCTGGACTGTGGGAGGAAGCCGGAGAACCTGGAGAAAACTCACACTAATGTAATATATACAGTAATACATGCAAACTCCACACAGAAGGGCCCCAAGCCAGATTTGAACCTGTGACCCTCTTGCTGTGAGGTGACAGTGCTGAACACTGCACCACTGTACAGCCTTCGAAGAAAGATGTGAAGGAGAATTCAGAAAGATTTAGGAAAAGACAACTGTGGTGTTAAGAGAATCCAACTATACTTCACTAGGCTCCATAACTATGATAAGACGGCGGCGGATGTTATCACACCGTGGTGAAACTACAAAGTTTTGAAGATGGACTACAAAAGCCACCCGTGCGTTCTTCAATAGCTATTTCAGTGACCGGCTGCTTCACCTGTGGTGTGAAAGAGAGATCCCTCAGGTCCTTTTTTAAAATACAATAAAGGATTATCTGACCTAATGTTGAAATATCACTTCATTACCAGGCTGGAATTGAAATAAAAAAGGAACAACCTACAGGCTGCCATAAAGTTTATTACTAAATATTGAGTTATTTTTTGAGTTATGGTGAAGGAATAGAACCATTAAATATATATTTCCTCCCACTCCTTTTTGGACATAATATTTATTTATGATGATTATTTGTTTGCTACATGTTTACGGTTCGTTTTATTTGTTATTGGTTTTTACTTATTTGTCACATAAACAGAAATAAAGTGAAACGAAATGGTTGTCACTGTCCACTCGTATTTATCAACATGAATCTCAATTAGTTTATGACTGTCTGAAAATAATATTTAAGATAAACATATCGTTTGTTTTCATGAACGGCAGAACGGTGCATCGCTTTAAAAGTTGCGGCCAAAAGGAATTGTGGGACGGCATTATCTCCTTTCCTCTGGTATCCAATGCTAAAGAAGATAAGAGAGGAAGCATTGCAGCGCCTTTCCTCCGCGTTCAGATGATTCAAACAGCTTTTATCATGGCTGCTACTTAGATACTTTCGGGTGATTTCAGCCTTCCTACGCAGAAAACAGACTTCGCCCACAGCCTGTGTCTTCAGTTTGGTGTGGAGCAGGTAGCATACAGCGGTTTTAACAGAGCTTTCTCTCTGAAAACAGCTGCCTGCTGCTGCCGGAAAGGAGGCTGATGAGAGCGCAGAGATTGAACCAAAAGCTCCGCAGAGATGAGGGGAAATGCAGAGTCAGGTGGTAATTCGCTTCACACTGCTTCCTTTGGCTATTAACTTAATTATAGCAACCTTATAAATCAGTCTTCCTCAGGGCTCCATCTCTCTCTCTTGCAGAGCTGAAATATACCTCAAGGCCCTGAAAGAGAGGAGTGGTCTTTCACCTTCTCAGCTTCAATCAAAGGTTGTCAGGCCAATGGAGCGTGAGAGAAACTTTTGAAGTATTTTTTTTTTTCCAACAGAGTAGCAGCAAAGAATTGACCACAGAACTCCTGTCATAGTAAATCACCAGGCGTGTAGATCACATATTCTAGTCAGTGAAGTTTACCTTTCCCCAAAGGATGCGACAGTCTGATACGGTTAGTGTATCAGAAGATGACATCCTGCAGTCTAATCCCGAGGAATTGTTTTGCGGGCTCTGAATATGAAAGCCCCCTGGTGTATAATGTCAGAACAATAGTGTTAGTGCGGGGAAAACGCTGACTGACTGCGTTAAGTAGTCCAAAAACTTTTTGCTGCTCAGTATGCTCATTTTATTTTACTTCACACATGCATCGGTGTCCAGCGTATTAGTGAAACGCTGAGCACATCACTCCCATACTTAGACCTTTACATCGGCTCCCTATAAGCCTCCTGAATTTACTTTGAGATTGCACCTCTGCTTTATAAAGCACCGATTGACCCGGCTCCACAATACATTTCTCACTGGCTCGCTTGTTTATCAGCCGCAGACCTCTCTGATCATCTGGTAGGGGAGTTTTCGTTGTTCCAAGAATGGGATCAGAATCTGGCGAGGCTGCTTTTAGTCACTCGGCCCCGAAACCGCGGAACAGCCTGCCAGATGACCTGAGATGTGCCCCTAATCTTATCACTTTAAAGAGTAGGCTCAAAACATTTCTCTTCTGCCAGGCTTTTTATTAGTTTTTATCCAAAGCCCTTGTGTCAGTGTGTGTGTGTGTGTCTGTGTGTGTGTGTGTGTGTGTGTGTGTGTGTGAGAGAGAGAGCGTATGCATGACTGTGCACTCTGTTGTTGGTGTTAGTGTGTGTGTGTGTGTGTTTTGGCGGCTGGGAGGAGGGTAGTTTAATCTTGTGTCACGCATTCTGGACTCAGTATTTCACATTGGCGGTGTTGTTTCTCCTGTGAATCCACCTTTGTATGAATGCACGAGGGGTGGACAAAATAACAGGGACAGTTAAGGAATAGCTTTACATTTTGGGAAACACGTTTTCTTGCTGAGAGCTAGATCTGAAGATATACCACTAACGTATAATGCTACAGCCAGCAACAACATGTTGTCCAGGCTATTTCTCTCTTTTTATTATACTTTATTATATATTAGTGTAGTTACCAGGGAACATGAGGAACAAACTGCAGTAAATTTTACACTTTCATGTTAATTAGGTGATCACCTATTTGACATTTCTTGGGAATTACTGCCAATATTTACCTCAAAACTGATCAAAATTACTTTACTCTAAACATTATTTAATAATTATGTTCCACTATTTCCAAATACGTAATAATTTACATATTTAATGCATTTCCAGGAATGGGACGCAAAGTTAATTGATATCCTTTAATTCTATGTCTGCTGATAAAAAGATAATAATAAGCAAATAACTTTCTGAATCATGACATTAGCTACCAGGTTACATCTGAATAGAAAATAAGTCACATAATGGTGAGATGAGTGCTTGATCAGAAGTGTCTACTAGTTTTGGTTTTCCACCTCTGATGAAGAGCAGCCTTATTTTAATGATTAGATGCTATTTGAGCTTAAAATTATTAAATATTGTTTAAAATAAAGTAATTTTCGATATATTTTGAGGTAAATATTAGGGTAATTCGGCAGTAATTCTAAAGAAATTTCAAATATTTTACTTATTATCACCTCATTACCATGAAATTTGCAGTGTGTACAGAGTAACAACATAATGAAATTACAACATAGACAATCCATATGACAAAAATTAATACATAATGTTAACATACTGTATGTACGTACTCATAGTTACTCTGTAAAATGTGATTAGGAGTTGCTCATGGTTCACTAGCAGTTAGTTCATTTGTTCCCTGGTAACTATGATCACATTTTTGTGCACAGTATCATAAAGTATTAGCCAGAATGTATTGTCAAGTTTGAAAAGGTCCATATCCAGAAGATATAAGAAACAATACAGAGAAAATACAACACTAACAGAACAAAATGAAAAGAGTGCCAGACAGTTTGTAAGATTACAGAAATAGTCTTTCAAAAATGGTGTCACTATAGCAACGACTCATATGAATCAAGTTAAACACCCTCACACTCATGTAGCCAAGCAGGTCAGAGGTCTTATGGATGTGGGCTAATAAGATCACACTGTGCCAAGAAAGGTCCCCAAGTTCTCTCAAAACTATTCTGTGTATTGGGTTTGTGCAGATGCAGTCTTTCCATATAATAGACTAATGATAATAATAACAGCATGTCCTTGCGGGGCGGACTGGTAAAGTTCCAGGTCAGGAGAATAAGTTTCTTAGCAACCACCACTTCTACAGCAGCTCAGACGTCTCTGCAGAAATGGCCAAGTCGTAGCTGGGATGAGTGCCTCTGGAACAGGCTTTTGAAGGCCACTCAGAAATTGCAATCCAAAAGTTGTATAATGTAGGTCAAAACCAGAAAAGATGTGCCAGTGATCCTTCAGCAGATGTCACATTTAGGAGACACTGATGGGAAGCTGCAGTTCAGTTTTTGAGTAATGCGGCCTATGCATTACCTTGTACTGGATTAACCTGTAGCGTGAGTTGGCCTGGCTACTTCTTGACTGGAAGCAGTGAGTTGTTTGTTCCTGCCAAGCTAAGCTAATCTGCTGCTGGCTGTTGCCCAAAATGTCAAGCTGTTGCTTCAAGGGTTCAGGATGCTTGAAACAAACAAAAATTGAAAGTCAAAATTCCCACATGGGAAAAAAACTAAATGTTCGATCTGGTATGATCTGTTACGATTCAAAATTCTCAATGCACAAGCACAACAGTCTGTCTGCCTATTGCTTCCCCCCGAGGCTTTTGTTGTCCAACACATTTTCATCCCAACTTGTCACATACCGCTGCTTTGTCAAACCCCTTGGGGCCATTTTATTTTCGGTATCAAAGCCACTATAGGTACCTTTGTTGGACCCATCTACCTCCCCTCCCATGTGTCTTTTTGCACTGTAAACTACCACACTCTGGGAAAGCTTTCTCTGAGCTTTTACTGTTGCCACGGATGGATTTACATTATAGGTAATGGAACGCCTGGTGCGTTTCATACCGGTGCCCTGTGCAGCGGTAAAGAACGCAGATGGCCATGAAAAACCCTCGGTGTTTAACGCGCTGATAATCAGAATGGGCTGTGTTTCCTCTTTGCGAAAGCAAAATGGAGAATTGTAGCGAGCTGTGGTGAACGGGTAGTTACGACAAACCATCTGAGACGTAATGTGTGGAAAGCATTTTGAATTCAATGCCATAGATAGAGGGATTGAGGATAAAGGTGGGGCATTTTTGCTGACTTTGTAAAACGTAACAGTGCCTTTAGCTTGTCACTCAGGTGAGGTGGTGGAAAGACTACAAATGAATACAACCTTAGTTCTACCGTGTATTTTTAGGGGAGCCTACGAGGGTTGAATTTGAATTGATTCAAACATGTACATTTGAGAGGGTGAGTTGTAGGCTAACATGTCATTTGACCTTGTGGAAATATTTAAACCTGTTCCTCTGGCCGTCACAGAGATGGATGATAAATAATACAGTAGAAATGGGGATTTTCAGACAGTCTCTCCTCAAAGGGGACTCAGTTGATTGCACACACAAAAAGTGATGGACAAAGTTGTGCAAAGAACAAAAGCGTGGATGGAGGGGGTTTCGGGTACTGTTAGATGATTGGAAAAGCGCCTCATTTGAAGCATACAGATTATTTTGTTGTTTTTGAGATTGTATTGATTCAGCTCTGTAGCCTCTATTTATTTTAAAGGTCCGTTGTTTTTCCTGTTGTTGCCTTGGATTGAATACGATGGTGAGTTCTTTCTGTTATTTTTGTGGACAGACTGTGCTGCAGGTTTCAAACTGCACAGGAATTATAAAATTGTTATTCCTTAGTTTTAGAAACACAGTCAGCCACTGGGGCTTTGTCGCCATGAGTGAGCACACACAAATCAATATGCATGGGTGTTCGTACCACACACACACACACACACACACACACACACACACACACACACACACACACAAGACAATATGGTCACATACTGTCAACAGCAACTTGGGCACTAAACTTTGTCTCGTCACTAATTAAATTTTTTGGCTGCTTGAGTTATAAACAGTAGATGTTGTATTTGTAGAGCAGTGTAGGTTTCACAGGAAAGCCTCTGACAGAGAAGATGTTTTCATTAAGTGTGTCATGATTCGCAAAAGGAACATATTTCCAATATTTAATGACAGTCTTTTACTTTTGAGACACATTAATGCAGTTTCAAAGAGCAAAGAAAATATACAAAGAACAAGACTACGACACTTAAAGGTGCAGTTTGTAGGATTTGGCGGTAAGCGTGTATGAGAACTACGGTGGCTGATATGAAAATACGAATGGCCCAGTGGGCTACCACCAGGTGAGAGAAATGAAGCCAATGCTGAAGTGCCTCAACTTGCATTCTTCCAAATATCCAGCAGGGAGCGACTCCTCTGGTTGTAAAAACGTCATTAATTGTGCTTTATCTGAGGTTATAAGCCTCATAGATGTGGGTCGGTAGGGCCCTACTACACATAATAGTAGGTTTTATTCCGGGTGTGAAAAGTGAAGCCAATGCTGAAGTACCTTTAACTTGCATTCTTTCTAATAGCCAGCAGGGGGCGACTCGACTGGTTGCAAAAAGAGGTCTGATTGTATAGAAGTCTATGAGAAAATGAACCTACTTCTCACTTGATTTATTACCTTAGTAAACATTGCAAACATGAGTTTATGGTCTCAATCGCTAGCTGCAAGTTTTCTTCAGTACAGCATGATGTTCATTTAGTAAATTATGGTCCCATTTTGAGTCAAATAGGACATAAAGCAGGGGATGCTTTAGGTCTGTGGCTACCTTGTGATTGACAGGTTGCTACCACAGTGCTGTCCAGTCTGGGAGTTGTCTGTGTTTGCGTTTCCTTTCCCGCAGTGCTTGCAGTTCATGAAAACTGATTATAGCTAGGGCTGTCAATCAATTAAAATATTTAATTGTGATTAATCGCATGATGACCGCAAATTAATCATACATTTTTTATCTATTCAAAACGTACCTCAAAGAGAGATTTGTTACTCTTATTAACATGGAAGTGGACAAATATACTGCTTTATGCAAATGTATGTATATATTTATTATTGAAAATCAATTGACAAAATAAAACAATGACAGATATTATCTAGAAACCCTCAGAGGTATTGTATTTAGCATGAAAATGTGTCAGTGTGCTGACTTGACTATGATTTGCCCCAAACTGCATGTGATTATCATAAGGTGGTCATGTCTGTAAAGGGGAGACTGGTGGGTACCCAGAGAAACTTTTTTCATTCACATATCTTGAGGTCAAAGGTCAAGGGACCCTTTCGAAGATGGCCAAGACAGCTTTTCCTCGTCAAATTTTCAAGTTAATTTGGACAGATATTTAACTTTTTCTAGTTTGATATGAAGCCAGTGTATTCACTCTAGCTTTAAAACTGAGCTACAATCTAAAAAACACAAGCTGCGTTCATGGTTTAAAGAAATTAGTGGTGTTAAAACAAATTTGAGATAATGCCTTAACATTGACAGCCCTAATATCAATCTTTTTGGTCAACTAAAAATGTCTAATTCAGCAATCAGTTGTACTTAGTTCCACCCTCTCGTGTCACCTCTGGTTGCAAAAACCCAAGATGACAACGGTCAAAATGCTGAACTCAAACCTTCTTATATTAAGTCTATGGAAAGTCTTTCTCAGCAGCTGGTGTTTAGTTTGTCCGTTCTGGGCCACTGTAGAAACATAGTGGACTCAGTGAAGAGGGCCCACTCCCTGTGTGGATATAAACGGCTCATTCTAACGAGAACACAACAATTCATATTATATGGTGATTATGCACTAAAGAAAACAAACTTATTATTATTACTATAGTCCACTTCTGCCAACAGAGCCCCCTAAATGTTACACTCTGCTCCTTTAAACAGAGTGATTCCTGATTATTCATGTTTTTAAGCTGATGTTGGAAAGCTGACAGACGATGAGGACGGCAGCGCCAAAATGAAGACGTAATTCTTTTTTGGGAAACATCTGCAGCATCATGATTGATTCCCGGGATCAGCATAACCATAATAAGATCCCTTCCATCTCCCATCTGATTGATTTAAAACAACACTGTCAAACGCTTCCTTCCTGGCCAGCGCTAATTTAAAACAGATGGCATCACCCCTTTTTGGCAGGCACCTTGGAACAAGCTGCGCTATTAAACAAGTGGAAGTATGTATACATTATAATGGTCTGCTGGGGTTGTTTTTGTCCTCACAAGGACCCATTGATTACTTGTCAAATGACAGCAGAGGATATATAGTAGATGTCTAGAGGTCGTCTAATCGGAGCGGACTCGCCAGGTGAAGCACTGATCTTTCCCAGAAACTTAAAGTACAGGATGATTACTTGGATTCATGTCTTTCAAACGGCTTCAGACAAAACACTTGAAGGTGATTACATCATGTTCATATTTGGACTAATTGGCAGACAAGAACTCCAGCACATGAGTGAACGACTGCCTGCTAATGACAGAGCGGAAAGATGCCAACAGATTCAAATACAAAGCTGTTTCACAGAACCCGAATCAATGTTATGAAGTTTTCAGTCACAGCGAACCTAAAAGAATAACTGAAGAGTCAGGACAAGTTGGAAAACATTCACTTCTGTGGCGTAATTATCACTAATTAAGTCATGAGGGAGAAAATATCACTTTGAACATTATCTTTTTTTTAACATAAAAGTCTGTGCGAGCACTGTGCCATTACGAAATTCACAGATAAAGGCACTTGAGCAGTCAGCAAGACGCCTCACAGAGTCTGTATCTCCCTCTGGGTGCCAGCTATCTTGTAGCGCTGCAGCCAAAGCAGTGTGATTGAGCAGGGCAGCTCAATGAATGCAGATATATTTACTCAGTGAGTGTTGCTTTGGGAAACATCAATCCGATAGGCGTCGTCTCTCCAAAGTTGGGGATCACTGATCGACGAAAAGTGCTAAATGATTTAAGAGTACGTGCATCTCTCCAGTATGTACCAGCCAAAGGGCGAAGCTTGTAAAGGAGCAGAAGTTTAGATATATTTGCAAAGAAAAAAAAAAAAGACGACACGCTCCACCAGCTGCAAAACAGAAACAGAGTAAACATTTATGCTTGATCATCAGACTGCATCACAGTGTCGTTTAAAGCTTCATGCCCTTAAATAACCCCACTGTAATCATAAATAATATGCCAAGTTTTGTGTAACTGCCTCAGATAATCAGTGACGCCCCCCCTAGTCAAAATTATTACCTCACCATCCATCCATCCATCCATCCATCTTCAACCGCTTATCGTGTTAGGGGTTGTGGGAGGGGGGTATTGGGTGAAAGCGGGGTTCACCCTGGACAGGTCGGCAGTCCATCGCAGGGCACATAAAGACAGACAACCATTCACGCTCACATTCACACCTATGGGCAATTTAAAGTCATCAGTTAACCTAAGCTGCATGTCTTTGGACTGTAGGAGGAAGCCGGAGTACCCAGAGAAAACCCACGCTAACCACAATAACAGCAATAATATACCCATCCATCCATCTTCAACCACTCATCCCATTAGGGGTCAAGGACATCATGGAAAGGTTGCCAGCTCATCACAGGTACGTAGAAACAGACAACCATTTACACTGCACATACAGAAAAATTAACCTGCACGTCTTTGGACTGTGGGAGGAAGCCGGAGCACCCGGAGAAAACCCACGCTAACATGGGGAGAACATGCAAACTCCACACAGAGGAGCCCCAAGCCGGATTCAAACCTGTGACCCTCTTGCTGTGAGGCGAGAGTTAACCACTGCACCACCGTGCAGCCCTACCTCATCATAAAAATAACCATATTCTTATATGAAAAGAGGCCACTGCTTTAAGCTGAAACAGCATCTGTGTTATATTCACAAGCTGTGGATTGAAAATCAATATGACATACATAACGAACGCTGCCTTTTTCTTTATTTCCTTTGCTGCTGAAAGCACTTACACTGATTACTTGCTACATGCGACAGGACAGGTGGACACATAAAGACATTTCAGCGTCCGTCCTACATGCATGAGTGGCTGAATGTGTTTCAGGTGAGTAGTTCACTGTCTGCGTGGCAGGTGTCGCGATTCAAACAGGCGCAGTAGGAAACATGCACTCTCTGTTCTGTCTAACACGCTGGGACGTTTGTCGTTAAGCCGACATGTTGTGCGCGGCATGTTCTCATTTACAAAACCGTTATTGTGTAAAATGAATAATGGATCTTTATTGTCACTGTGCCAAGAAAAATGAAACTCTAGCTGTGTACAACATAGATGTGCAAGTAAATAAGAATAAACAGCAAATATTAATAATATATAAACAGCTATAAAAACTAGATAAAGTGACCAGTGCAATGATGTAGCAGCATATAGTGGTATAGCTGCAATATGTGCAATAATATATACTGCATATATGTACAATCCACAGTATAGTCTCAGTATAAAACTGACCATGTATTTAAGTGCTGTGATATGTCCATCATATTAATGGAACAGAGCTCATGTAATTCAGTTTATCTAATACTACTTGGATGAGGTTAGAGAAGTTGCTATTAATACTAATTGATTGACTGATGTGTGGCTTGTCTTCTATCTTTGCTGATTACTTTCCAACCAAAACACATACTATTCTGTTTTTTAATGTGATTTATTGATTGAGCTTATCTATCTTAATTATCTTCAATATGAAACATTTTGCGTCATCATGTGGTTTTCTGCAGTGCTCTGTAGTGAAACCGGTATCAGCTGCTGCTGCTATGAGGAGTTCTGCTGCCCCCCACAGTCGATGCCACACAGTTTCTATTGAATGGAAAACTGGCATCACATGAAATCACACTCTTTATGTTCAACAGTCACAACACTTGATCACTTGAACACTAATAAGACTAAGGTGAAAATAAGAGGGGCAGCTATTTGCTTTAACTTGCAATGAAAGGGCCACTCCACGAGCGAGGCTCAGTTCAGGGTCGGATGTTATCAGGGTTGTCTTTGGCTCGGAGACCACAAATTCATAACAGAAAGCTACTGGAAACTTGAAAGATGTGGGCATTTTTCAGGCAGGGAGGGTCAAGTTGGGTTATGGGAAGTGATAAGTATGATTCAGCATTTTTTGGAGTTTTACCCATAAGACAAAATATATATCTACCCCTGCTGCTTTGATTTTGATCATTCCTTATTAAAAAATGTCTCTTATGAGTTCCCCAACTTTATGGGAGCGCATTACTAAATCACTGGAGCATTCCTATAATTAAAACAACAATTTAAATGTTTCAAATTTCCTTCCTGGCCAAACGACCATGAATCAAGATGGAGCATGAGGAACTCTTTCCAGTCCACACCCACAGAGCTAAGATGTTGTGGACGTCAGCCTCTCTGACCAGACCAAACTGAAGGCACCACAGCTTTTGAGGACACGTTGACATAGTGTACTGTTTAGCTGTCAGATGAGAAAGTTTGCTCCCATCAGTCGGCAGTGCTTGACTGATCTCAATATGGCTGTCGGGTCACAAACTTTCTCATTTTACAGCTAAACTGTAACTACAAGATGTTTCTGAATTGATTCACATTTGATCAATGATGCCTAGTTTGACTGTTTGATCGACCCGTTCTCACTGGAAGGCGTATAAATACCACGACATTACATGAACATTCTGCGTGTCATGAGTACTCATTTTAGCGTTTTCACATGTCATTTGTCTGCTGTTACGTTCCAGTGAAAAAATCCACTGAGGGTGGATAAAGCTGAACATACGCTGAACAATTTTAGAAATGTTGTTGTGTACTTCCCTCTCCTGTTCGAGTCGATCGTTGGTGATGTAAGGCTAAAGCTCATGATTTATGTGCTCACACTGTACATGTAAAATAGAAAAAAAAACATGGCTGGTCCGCTCGTGCGGACGGTTTTGGCTGTTGATAGCTTTCAATAAAAGTTCCTTTGAAAGCTTCAAGGCAGGTAAAGTTTGTTTGCTAACAGAGGTCTGTAGGTGTCACAGTGCTAACAAGGCAGAAACATGCTGTCCTGATCATCTGTGCCAGCGTAACGTTTTATGGACTCGCAGGTGGCTAGGAAGACGTGGACAGTATGGCTTATCCATTTTGCAGAGAGTTTACCAGTATTACTATATATATATAGCATCTGAATTGTTAGTTACTGTAAAAGGAGTAGAAAAAGGTTTTGACATTGGGGAATCGGCTCATGCCCCTGCATGCCCCTGCTTGTGGACCGCCAACCAAAATGTAAGAAATTCATCCAATTGTGCGACGGCCGGTCGGGAGGAGTTAAAGGATCCTCGGCCCCCTCTATACACTGCATAGCAAACAATGCCCGACGAAGCTGAAATTTGGTCCGACAATAAAATGAGTCATACGGTTCAAAATTTGGGTCACAAAAACGGGCTAAAATCATAATCATACAGTGCATTCCCAGTTTAAGGGAAAACATCATGGTTGAGATTAAAATATGTATGCAAAGTAAGTAAAACACGTAACAGAGCATAAGTATAAGAAACGTCAAAAACATCAAAAACTCACAAACTAAAACTCTTACTGTAGCGTTAACACACGGATGCATTTACATTGCTGTCAGTGCAGGATACATGGTATACAGAAGACACACAGAAATCAAGAAAGGCATACTTATTGCACGCTAAACGCCTTGCGTATTTTCATGGCATTTATACGTCTTTTCAAGCAGGAAGGCTGGTTGGATCGGAGTTTGCATGACAGCTGCCCAGAGGCTGCTCAGCTGTGATCAGTTGTTTGTCTGGGCGCTAGGAGGAGGCAGATGAACATGTTCTTTTTTTTTTTTTTTTCACAGATTATCTGTCTCATGCACTACTGTCAGGATGTTGTGACAGCTTTAAAAAAATAACTTTTTATCATATTGACTCAAAGTTACTGACTGCAGCTTTAATGATCTG
Organism: Pterois miles; assembly: GCA_947000775.1. Taxonomy (NCBI): domain Eukaryota; kingdom Metazoa; phylum Chordata; class Actinopteri; order Perciformes; family Scorpaenidae; genus Pterois; species Pterois miles. The sequence continues at coordinate 2,561,274 of CAMQGK010000224.1, read as the reverse complement.
ACACGCAGTCAGCATCTCCTGCTGTAAATCATCTAGTTCACCAAAGCTAAAAGAAGTCATCAGCTCTAGCTGTTTTTAAACATCAACTGACAGCTTGCAGAGACACATGCACTCCACTGCCGACGAGCCAAAGCATTGCCCTTTTTTCCTAACGTGACCTCACAATACCGCAATTACTGCAGTCGTATCAAAAGAACTTTTTGTTTTTCATTGCGCCAGAACCGAAAATACAGAGATTGCATTACATTCCTGTCTTCAACTCTGCTTTTCTTTCACAACACAAAAAAATAATGGTGCACAGTAATGAAAACAGCAACAATAGTTCCCCTTTAATGGTTAATTAGCAGGATGATAAGGCGATAAGATGTATGAAGAGACACTTCACTCAGCAGTTCTCCTGCATCATTTCCCCAGGCTGCCGCTGAGAAACAGGTAATCTACTAAATTAGTTCAGATAATTAGCCCCATAAAGACCTGTAAACCTAAAAATAAATGAATAAATAAATAATATCGATATAAATATATATCAGAGATGTCAAATGCTCCAGGAAGTTCAGAGGATGCACTCATAACAACATTCAATAATTCATGAATAACCTTAATGTGCAAACTGTAATCATGCCGAGAAGTTCTCATATCCTTTAATGTGAACAAGACGACAAGATGTCTTCAAAAAAAAAAAAAAAAAAAACCCAGTGCATCCTCCAGCCGGATTTCTCTCTTCAGCTCAGACACTTTCTCATTCACAATTCATGCTCGTTGCTCGTACTCCCACACACCAAAACCTCTCCACCGCCTCCCTGTTTTTGTCCGCCTTGCTCCCCCCAAACTGTAATTTTGAGTCCCACAACACAAAATATGTCTTCATCATTGCATTTGGCACTCTGTTAATGGTTTGTGCCTCATGGTATGTGTGAAGCTGCATGTCACTTCCAGGGCAGGATGTCATTTATTCAGCAGACGACAATTTGCTCGGTCTTTGCAGCATTCTTCTTCTCGTCTTGTTATCCTCTCCACCGCGGGAATAAGAGGAAGCCAGCGTGCTGCTAGCTGTTCTAATACATATCATAGGAGGGTGAGTGGAATAAATGTTAGCACACCGTGAGAGTCCAGTGTTGCTCAGCCAATCTTGTATAATGGTAGTAGTTATCTAATCAGAGTGCTGCTCTCTAGTCACTTTCTGATTGCCTTCAAATTGCTGTAGACTCCAGCAGAGTGTTGTGTAGAACACAGTATGTACAATTTGAATGCCATTATTTAGATGTGGGCGTCCAGGGTAGCAGAAGTGATATCCTTATTAATGTCCTTATCTGATGTCAGCATTTTACTCTGTTCCCACACATTGGCAGGCATCAAACTGAAAAGTGCAACAGAACCTCCGCACTGTGAGAAGCAAATTAAAACGCAGTATGAGTGGTAGCCAGCCATCCTAATTAGCCCATTTTGGTTTAACACGCCTGAAAAAGATGCTGGCGTTTTCTTTTTGTGGTGTAAATGCAACATTTCAGGGAAGGCGTGGTGGGGACTTCCACAAAAATTCAACACCTGGCAAGTCACGCTGGGTCAACGCTGCTGTTACACAGGAGAGAAGTTTGTTGTCTCAGGAAACGGTGGGAAAACACAAAGAAAAGAAGCCTCTGAGACCAAGAGATGCGCCTCTGGGAATAGGAGTCGTCTTTTGATGTCAGTGTTAAGGGGTGCAGAGATAATAATCCACTTTGGGACTTGGGAGCAGCTAAACATTTTTTCAGACATCATTACGATACTAGGTGATGGCAGAGCAGGAGCTGAAAAGAGCAGAAGCTGAAAAATATGTAGTTTAGATCCCTGGCTTTGTAACAGTATGTAGGAAAGACAACTATGACAGTGATATACAAACAACAGTAGCAGATGAAACTATAAGCTGATCATTTCTAGTTTCATTTCAGTTTTGCCGGCCGAAATGACAACTGTAGTTAGTAGATTTTATCAGCTGTAGCCTGCTAGTTAATTAACACATGAAATCACTGGCTCCGACTGACTGAACCTTGTAAAAGACTGAGGTTTAAGCTGCATGCCCCAGGCAAAATATCAGCCTCTTCACCTTTACATGGATCATCAACTGATCCATGTCAGAAGCATGGGAATAATGGAGCTGCTTTATTTTTGTATTGCACAATAGAGCCAGTTCTAGTATTACAGTGTGATAAGGAAAAATCCACCTGATTTGACTGTTATCAGCTCATTAAATGTGCATTATCTGTAGATGTGGGTCAGTAGGGCCTGCTACGTTGTAAAAGTGAAACTTAAAAGCAAGATTTTCGACTGGATGAAACGTTATCGTTTAAGCATAAACAAAAGAGCTTCTTCAACAAAACCATTTAGTTAGAATTAGGGAAAAACATTGTGTTTTTGCTGAAAATGAATATGTTTGGAAAGTGAAAGCAAAACTTAACACTTGTGAACACAAAAACAACTACTAGTTTCACACAGGCTGCGAAAACCCTGTGCCTGACTTCCACTTCTGCTCCTGTCATACTACCATTGCTAGAAGTCGCTGTCATCTTCTTTTATTCCTTCTTCTGGTACTCGACCATGTGAATCGATGATAAAAACCATAGACTGTATATAACAAGTGGACGTAGTCACCGTGATGTCACCCACGGGTTTGTAGACTGCTGTTTTGAAGCCTCGTGTTTGGCATTTTGGCTGTTGCCATCTTGGTTATTTGCAACCAGAAGTGATAAGAGAGGGAGCTATGTACAACCAAATGCTGAATAAGACATTTTGAGGTAACCAAAAATGTTATGATTAACTTTCAAAAACTGAACTGTGAAAGTGTTAAAATTGTAAGACGAATACACAAACAACTCCCAGACAAGACAACGCTGTGGTAACGACCTGTCAATCACAATATAGTCACGCCCTAAAGCATCCCCTGCTTTATGATCTATTTGACTAAATGGGACCATAATTTACTAATGAACATCATGCTGTATTGAAGAACACTTAAAAGTAGTGATTGAGACCATAAACTCATGTTTGCAATGTTTACTAAGGTAATAAATCACATGAGAAGTAGAGTCATTTTCTCATAGACTTCTATACAATCAGACCTCTTTTGTAACCAGTCGAGTCGCCCCCTGCTGGCTATTAGAAAGAATGCAAGTTAAAGGTACTTCACCATTGGCTTCACTTTTCACACCCTGAATAAAACCTGCTATTATGTGTAGTAGGGCCCTAACGACACACATCTATGAGGCTTATAACCACTGATAAAGCACAATTAATGAAGTAATAACTGTATAACTGTCTGAAAAATCCCAAATATTATGTTAGCTACTGTAGGTAGTGAGCTAGTTTGCGGCTATCGTCTTGGCTGTTTCTGTTTTCCCAGTTCTTTAAATGTAGAGTATTGCTTTTACTACAACACCATGCACAGCATTTCCACATTTGGAGAAATCCAAATAAAAGCTTGACAGACCTGCCATGCCGAGTTATGGGTGTTGAGATATGACTGGACAATCTCTGTATAACGGCCAATTATGGCGTACTAATTCAAAAATATGAGCTGGTTTTGTCAAAACTATGACTTCTGAGTCAGAAATTCTGAGATACAAAGTCAAAATTATAAGATACTCAGTTATTTTTCTGGCACTAATGGGCTTCCATACTTACTTCCACACTTACACATAATAATGCCGGCAGTCAGACAGTATCTAATCTCAGCCACTTTAATACACAGACACATTGCAAACACCTGGATGCTTCACACTGCTCTGCTCCATCCTTACATTTTCATTTAATTTGTCCAGAGATGTGCCACAGCTGCTACGGCCCTGGTGACTGATCCCCAGGCTGCGACCTTTAAGTCAGACCTGCAGCACTAATTAATCTGAGCCGAGTGATACATCCAGAGGTTGAACCATCTCTCAGACGAATACATTTCACACCAGGAGAAAGCACTGACACCCTACAGTATGTGTACATATTTCTACAGCAGACGTATGAATGCAATACTCCCTGAGCTGAGAGCTTTAAGGAGAGGTTGAACTGATAATAAAGATTTAAATAAATATCGAGGAGAACTTGTGCTCTATCTTGGGGATATAATATCTCTGAGAACAGTTGGCAGAGAAATTCATGAGACAAATATTTGCACCGAAAGATAAAAGTAAAGAGCCAGGGATTTGAGTCCCACACCTCGCTGAGCACTGCTGGTTTGGTATTCATTTCCCAGCTGGATGAGAGCAGAATTTAGTGGACACATAGATTATTCATCTGTGACTCCAGCACAACCACTTACAGCCCTATTCCTCAACAACACACCAGAATGTAAAACGGACTACAACTTGCTCGCTGATTGATGGTGAGTGTGTGAGATATTTATGAGGCAAATGCACTGTCCTAAAATATGACGGCACATCTACTTCAAACCAGAACATGTATTTTTCCTCTAACTGCTATTGATAAACACGAGCAGCACCGCACGAAGAAGTCAGGCACGTTGCTGGAATAAATTAGTTTTGACAGCAGGACTTGATCTTTTTTTTTTTTTTTTTTTTTTTTTTTTTATAGAGCGGGATTGGCAGGAAAAATAGCATTCACCCAATTCCATTTTTGATGCGATCTGGGGATTCTTAAGTGAGTGTGAGTGATGGACTTAAAACATGGATGAATAACTGATGGCTGGAAAACAGTGGAAAATGAAAAGAAAAGCTCGGAGCCCGTCTCGCTCTCCCCCTCTCGCTCTCGCTTGTTGTCCTCTCTGCTTCGAATGCAGCAACGCATTTTCAATGAGTTACCACAGAGATGATTATTGCAGTTGCCATTGTGAAAAATTTTACTCAAAACCTCAGAGACAGTACCAGCATGGTAGATATAAAGAGCAAATAGGGGAAAAAAAAGCTAAATAAACAGAGAGAAAGAGAGAGAAAGAGAGAGAGGAGGTTTTCTAGGGTCAAGAACAGCCCTCCATGAGAATGTAAAAATATATTACTATTAATTTTGCTTTTCATTTTTTTGGGGATAGAGAACTTTCCATCCCTCAAGTATTTATGTATATTTATATTACAAGGAGCTACTTTAAATGAAAGCGCACAGGCGAGGGTGGTGTCAGGCCGTTCAGGGCTTGTCACCACTTTCGTCCAGGTGCCCTTGAGTAAGACACTTAACTCTCCTGCTCCACTGGAGCCGCTCAGCGGTCAACAGCTGAAGAATGCAGCTGTACTGAGCTGCTCCCAGGCGTGAATGTGTGCAACTGTACCATGAATGTTAAGCAGGGCATAGCTGGTAAAGAGCAAACACGCTTGACTGACTTTCCCCAATATAAATAAAAGTAAAAAAAAAAAAAAGAAAGAAAAAGAAATCCCAAACTGTTATATTTTAGAGGTGTGTCATTTTTCAGCACAGTGAGCAGACAGTCAAAGGTTAGGACCGCCTAAACCAGTCCGAATATAGAGACAGATCTGTCATACGTGAGAGAAAAACAAAAAAGAAATCAATCAGAATCTAAAAAAAATCAAAAGCAATGTCACCAAAGTCGGGTGTTTGATTCCAGTGTTGCGGCTCAGACGACGGCCCCATAATGTAAAGAAGAGTGTGGCTGTGGAGGTATTCAGAGAGGTTTGGAGAGGTGGTGCATGGCCTCATGCAGCTGCAGCAAGTTTATACAACCAGAATAAAGAGTCACAGTAACAGCTGTGTTATAGTCATGGCTGCAATAATCCTGCTTGGAGCCCTGGGGCAAAAATGAGCTACTGGGCTATCATTAACCCCACATTTCCCCTTTTTCTATGCATTTTGTACATTTCCTTACTGTGGAATACTCAACGTATCCTCATTCAACTGTTATTCGTTAAAGTTAAAGTTAAAGTTATTCTTTACTTTTCATGCCTTTTTCTATGAATGTCCAGCAACATGTGATGCATGAGTCAGTTTCTGCTACTGGCAACAAAACTACTTACTTATAGTTTAGGAAAAGGTTGTGTTTGGGGTTACGATAACACCAGTCAAGTGGCGTAACTTTAGTAATTTAAGAAGTTACTTGGCAAAAAAAATACACAGCGCTTGTTGCTCTTTATACTTCCTGCCTCACGATTATGTGGCTCACCAATACAGACTCAATTTGTGAAATAGTGATGAAATGTAATCTGTGTGATTCGTGTACATTGACACGATTTTCCCTTTTTTTTTTTTGACGCTCAGCTCAACTTTCAACACCATATTTTTTGTGCAACACATGACACACGTGTCAGTTTCCACTCTAGTCATTTCAAAATAAAACAGTTTAGGTTAATTAGCTAGGTTTAGGAATAGATTAACTTGGTTAGGTTTAGGAAAAGATTAAAAAAGACCCACCCATCTACCACAACCTCCTTCCTACATGGCATTTGTCAGTTTTTATACTTCACAAATATGTGGATTACATATGAATTGATTTTGTGCTGATCACAAAAAAAAATTGAAATTCTTGTCTATGTACACAAATCAATACACCAAATTCCTGAGTATTTCGCGAACTGCTGTGCGACTGGGGTGGGCTTGCATATGAATTGATTTTGTGAGATATATATGAATTACAGTGGATTACTTTTCGTAGGTAGAGCTACGAACGGTGTATGAGAACAGCCTGTAAATATTAGATAATAGCAAGTTTGCGGTGCAGCATTTGATTAAACACCCATTCTGATTTATTTATATTTACCATGTAACATAAATATGAGCTGAAAATAATGAAGGTCTACGAAATTGGGAAAAATGCTCATTTAGTTTCTTTCTGACCTCCTGGATGAAAGTCCGGTGTTTTTTGACCCACCGTGACCTCCTCCCCTCGCAGTGTTTGTCGTGCTTTATACTTCCTGGTTCATGAGTATGTGCATTACCTTTCATAGGTATAGCTACGAACGGTGTACAAGGACAGCCTGGGAATATTAGATAATTGCAGGTTTGCTTTGCAGAAATTTGATTAAACACACATTGGATTATGAACATTTACCATGAGCTGAAATAATGAAGGTCTGGAAATTGTTTGACATTTTGGGAAATATGGCTCATTTGTTTTCTTTATGAGTAGATAAATGAGAAGACTGATAGAACTTTTAGACATGAGAGTGGTATCAATGTGCTCATCTATCTCTCTGCCAGAAAGCAAATAGGCCTATTTTAACCAATTCCTTACAAACTAGATTTCGAGACAGAGCTTCAAGTCCAGGTTAAAAAAGCGGGACACTCCTTGAAGCCAGCTGTATTGTAGAGAGTATTCCCATACTCCCAAATAGAGTTAAAGTTTATCAAATTACCACAAACCAATTGCCACACAGTGAATCGGGGTGTTTTGAGGGCCACTGGGGGTCTCGGGCCAGCTCTGGTTATAGCAAAACACACAGTGAAAAACTAGAAAGAGGGGGGAAAATCGCTGATTTATTTAATTATGTGAGTTTTTGGAGCAACAAACTGCAATATACTGTATACAGTATATTCCATTTCACCCTGAGAGACACATACATTCACGAGCAAACAGCATTTCACCAGACTGCTGCGTCAGTTATTACTCGGGTATATTTCACCAGGAAGCTCTGGTGTTATAAGACTCCCTGTAGGGTTTAAGACCAATGAAAGCGCTCCAATTTTCTTCCTTTTGTTGGCATCAAACCTGTGACCTTTAAATCACAGTAGATTCTCTCTCAGCCTGTTTTTTTTTTTTTTTTTTTCCTAAAGTGTTGTTATACAGGAGCTGTTTCCTCCTTGGATTTTTGTCTACCTATCAACGTGCCCATAGAGACTCCCTCACACACCGACACTATATTTAATAAAGGCACAACAAAGAGAAGAGCTTAAATTGTGTTAAGTCTAACATTACTGGATCTGTCTGGATAGGAGGCAGCGAGGAGGTCCTCCACAGTGTGCTGAAGGAGCAGATCACTGCCTTTCTGATGAGACTCTGGGCTGTTAGGGATCCGTTATGCAGCAAAACCCAACGCTCTTCGTCTACTCTGTCTCACAGGTAAACTCACCTCTGTGCTGTGAGGAACTCCACGGCCGCGATCAATACATCAATCAAGAGACATTCACGGCTCGAGGCAGCTCTTACCAATAATCCTTCCCCTCAGTCATCCCTTTTTTAGGTGAAATAGAAGTTACAATATCGTTTTCATCAGTAAGTTCATGACGGCCCAGAGGAGCAGGTGAAAAGGCTGAGCTCGGCTATAAATGTCCACATAACTGCAACAAGTGGATCAATAAAGCCATGACACAGTTAAAGAGCACTTCTACACAACTTCCACAGATCCTTTTGAGGGTTTCTTTAATGTCTTTAAAGTTGAAAAATTGATGCCCATTATAATGGGCTTCATGTTCTTCAGTATCTCAAGTCCTAAGGCATCACCCAGAGCTGCTAATCATGACGGGTAAAGAGATAAATCAATCCTCCAGCTGCAAACAAACAAACTGGATTTAAATAAACATTAAAGGATCAGAGAACTTCTATTTACCGTCATCATCCCTCTGTAACTTCAGCTTAATGCCAGCCGATGAGACCGATATCAGGCCGTTAAATAAGCGTTACTGGTCACTTTAAACATCATAGATGTGGGTCAGTAGAGGCGTACTACACCCACTGTTAGGTTTTATCATCTATTCACATGGGAGGTCACCGAAAGAAGGAATAAAAAAAGACGACAAAGACCTTTAGCAACCTTAGTAATTATTACAGGAGCAGAAGCGGAAGTCAGCCACTGTAGTAAAGACGAATCCGGCGACCGCTTTGTGTGTTCTGCCATCAGTTTGTAGCGACTCTACTGTTTGCTAACAGTATTAACTGGTGACTTTCAGCCGGTTGCTCGTGGTAACCTATATAAGTGGTTGGCATAGATAAACACAGATGAGTGAGTATTTAAAACTGATTAAAGTAAAATTAAAGGCTTTCACAAAGGCACAGTTGCCGTCACTACGAGCAACAATGACACCATGAGTCATCAGTTAACATGGTTAGCAGACACTTTGTTCATGTCCTGTTAGTGATGGCAACCAAATGATGTTTACTTTGAGGTCATTTGGTTGCCCCAGTTAGAGCAGCTAATGTTATACTTCACAATTATGCCACAGTAAGTTGACTGACTTAATTTATTCTGTGGGACCATCGCAGCCCCTAGAGAGTGCCTTTAGCTTACTAGCCTTAGCTAACGTTAGCTAAACTTAGCTGTCGTCACTTGTTAGGTTAACGTTAGTCAACACCGAACTGCTCAGGTTCTTCCCAAACTCTTACACATTACGTCCTAAGGAAGCTGTTTTTTTGACAGTAGGTGTAGTAGGCCTCTAATAAACCACATCTATGGTGCTTATAGCAACCAACAATTTAATGGCCTGAACAGTTGAATTGGGTGCATGTTAATGCATGTAAGCTTCTGCAGAATATCTCTACAACATGAACAGCATGAGTACGTCCTGTACAGAGTGGCTCATACTTTTGTATTTTTGCGCGATCAGAGGAAAAATAACCTGAATGAATGTTGGCATGAATAAAGATGATGGGGCAACGTAATGTTAGGGGCAGATTGCTCATGAAATGATATTGAGGCTCACATGATTGGAAATGTAATGGTCCTGTCAAGGCCGAGCTCTGCTTTCTAGATTTCATGTTCTTATCAGTCCTGTTCCTATTTTTGCAAACACCATTTGAGGCTGACAAGCGAACTAAAGACCACCCATGTTCATATCACAAAACATAGCCCTGCACATCAGAACCCATCTCTCCTCGGGATTAACCCACGCCGCTGTCATTCCCACTGGGAGGAATCCTGATGAGGTGGCGCAGCATCGACTGGACGGACACGATAACCCAGCATGTGATCTCACCATTACAGCCATTATACCGCCTCCGACGGAGACGCATTCCTGAAACTCGTTCCTCCAGCACCCCTTTTCTTTACCATGAGGTAAAAACACACTGCCACTTTCAAATAAGACACTCTTTTGTAAGTAACAGGTTGAAATAATTTACTAATGCTTTGTAGATGAGTTATCAGTTATTAGCGAGTTATTTGCAAAGCACTTTCAACAAAAAACAAATATTTTACATTAAGGCATTAAGAGAAGATATAAAACAAACTTAGAAATAGGTTATAAAAAATGCCTTTATCTTGTGTTCATCCTCCTCTGCTTTCTCACTTTCTCATCAATAAAAGGTCGCGATTTCACATGTTCTTCCAGAAATTATGTGCTTTCCGTGTTTGTTTCTAAAAAGATGTTTTCTTTTACGTTGATTGCTGCTTATTTAATAGCCTCATCAATATTTGATGTTATGGGGAAGCCAAGTTTTCATGGGCTTTAAGGGAAAGCTACAGTCATCTATGACTTAGGTTTTATATTTGTAGCTTTTCTAAAATTTCTGTGTTATCATTATCACATAACACTGTACTCCCCAATAGCACTAAAAAACAAGTCCAGCAACTAATAAATATAATCAGATGTAGAGCTGCAACAATTAGTCGACAGGTGGAATAATATTTGCAGACTATTTTAATAATCGATTAATCGTTTAAGTAATTTTCATGCAAAAATGGCAGAAAATACTGTTTTCAGCCTCTTAAATATGGAGATTTCCTGTTTTCTCTGTTTTATATCGCATTAAACTTAGTATCTTTGGGTTTTGGATTGGCAAAACAAGACATTTAAAGATATCAACAACATTAGCAACATTTTTTTTTTTACTATTTTCTGACATTTTACAGTCCAAACGATTAATCAAGGAAATAATTGGCAAACTAATTGATACAGAAAATAATGTTGTTGTTAACTGCAGCCCTAATCAGATGATAATACAGGCTGTAAACAAGATGGCGGTTTTACTGGATTAGCTATCACTTTATTTGGAGGTCATAAGATTGAAAGTGAGCACACCTGTAGCCTACCAACTACAGTTTGCAGCCTTTGACCTTCTTAATGTATTCACTGTTTTCCTGAGCAAATAGGGATTAACAGCGACATTACATGTGCACTTACTTTAAGTTTTACTTCCAGATAAATTTGTAGCTAGTCTGAGATCATTTGTGGCATGTTTATACTCTGTTTGATTACTTTTAGTAATAATGCAGTGTTCCAAGATCTCCAAAAATACTTTTCAATGGATTGAATGCCATGAAAATAAAGCTTTAGTTGTAATAAACCGGTTTCCTCTAAAGGACTGGTTCAGCATGTCTTATTCATTCACAAACAAACTAACAAGATGTAACAGGTTAATTATCTGTCTAATCTCTAGGGCTGCTGGTGAGTTGTTTTTAACCTGAAGATAGAACCAGGCTAGCTGTTTCCCTCTGTTTCCAGTCTTTGTGCTAAGCTAAGCTAACTGGTGGGCTGGCTGGAGCCTTGTATTTAACAGACCAATATAGCCTCATGTAACGTATGATATCCTACAAAGGTCAAACATGTGACGCATGTGTCAATTTCCACTCAAAATAAACTTCTTATTCACAGGAAACAACTTGGTTAAGTTTAGGCAACAAAACTACTGAGTTAGGTTTAGGAAAACAGTGTGGTTTGGGTTACAATGTCCTCAGAAGAGGCATACCTGATGTCATGTGACAAAAAACTCAACACTGACTTCTGGTTTCACACGGGGTACGAACACAGGTCTCCTGAAAGTGTGGTGTTTTCTGACCCATCCATCCATCCATCCATCCATCCAGCCGTCGCTGCAAAATTTCCCTAAATGTCAAACTCTTCCTTTAAGTATTGCTAATGACTTAGTACAGATTTATCAAGCATTAGCCACTAATTTATTAACCATTAATAAAGCATTGATTACAACTGAAAACCTAAGGGTGCCTTGTTAGAAAGTGGTACAAAAATAACTCAGGCAAAAGATTATTTTTATGAGTTGTTTTAGAAAACTCTAGACAAGACCGTAGATGCCAATAATATGAGTAAATTTGCCAAAATGTCAATGATGTAAACGGAGCAACTCGCTTTCTGTGTGAAGCATTGTCTTGCGTGTTTCTATCATCATAAGCCAGACAAATAAGAGCCTTCCTGTCTGAAGAAGAAACCAGCTGACTTGAAAACTTGAAAGAAGAACGGGGCTCCGCTCCAAGATCCCTATACATCCGCTCCTCCGTCCTCATTCTTGCCCTCAATTCCCAAAGCAATCTCAAGTCAGTGGTTCTATTAAAACAATACCGCCTCATGCAAATTGCTACTGTCAAGCCCCCTGGTTTTATTTCTCATTCTTACTGCTGCTCTCCAATGTTTTAATGGAGATTGTGCCAACCAGACTTTGCAGCATCACACAGGATCAATGGTATCAATAGGACAATCTGACAATGATGGCAAGCGCTAAAAAGAGCAATATGTGACATTGAATGGATGAGCACTGCTGCCAACAAACCAGGTAAGCACATACAGGGGTAGCAAATCTAACCTGCAGCTGTACCGCTTCCAGATCACCCAACTTTTTGGTACAGCAACATAATTATCCTAATTGGCAGGTGGCAGCCTGTGCTATTGTTACGTTTCAATGGCAATGTTAATGACTTGCCGTACACAGCATGTTAGCCCCTACTCATCCCTGAACACAGTGTGGATATAAATAAAAAAAGCCCTTACCTCTTAACATAAGATTTATCTTGTCGGTGTCATTAGTAACCGTTTAATTAAATGACTGATTTACATGCTGGGCACTTCAGCACTGCTCAAATTCTCCTCACATACATTAGTCATAAGGTGTTGCAGTGTGTGCAAGGGCGCTTGCAGAGTACCCCGCTGAGTTCATTAGGACTGTCGTCTGCTCCGTGGAATATTCCTGTTTCTTCAACTCAGACGATTGACTCGGCAGAGGTCTGCACTCTTTTAGTAATGAGGCCGCTGCTGTAGGTCTGTTGGTGGGTCTCAGTCGGCCATTCGCGGGTTTGTGAATAAAGTTAGCTCTTTGGTCTGAGAGAATAAATTGCCAGCCCAAGGTCTTCGGTTCTTTTGGCCAAAACTGTGACATCAAAACCGAATACAGCTGTCATCAGTGCTGCTTTGTTACAGGAGTCCAAGGTTGAAAATGCTAATGCCATTTTTGTTGCAAAAAGGAACTTTCATTGCCAACTCAACTTTTCGAGGCTGAAAGGTGCTCTATTGTGCTTCCCACAACTATTTGCTAGAAAGCGCCAGAGGAGTAATGTCTACCTGAGCAGAGAATGAAGTCACTCTCTCTCTCTCTCTCTCTCTCTCTCTCTCTCTATGTGTTGTAGGATAATCTACGTTTCTCTGTGCTCAGTTGACACCAGCCAGGCCGGCCACACATGAGCGCTCCCCACCGGCTAGCTCATGGCTGCTGCTCTGCGCTGCTCTCATGCCGTTACAGCTGATAACGCCGCCCCGACGAAGGGCGTCATGAGGAACTGTAGCACCTACCCTCCGGTTCCTCCTCAGGTTAACGCTGGTTAGCTCTGTCAGCTCTGTTGCCCTTGTTCGCACTGTTTGCACTATTAGAAATACTTGTCAACCCTCCTGATTTTCCGGGGAGGCTCCTGTTACCCCCTTTTCATTGCCTCAACCTGTTTCTGGCACTGTAGTGTGTCTATAAACCCTACTGTTTCAACCCGGCTACATCATATGTCATTTCCTGATGAAAGACAGCTGCTCATGATGATTAAAAATGTGTGTACATGTACAGTATATACAGTGTATATATCTTTATTTCTTCCTGAGAATCAACAATATGCCTAATTAACATAAAAATTATTATTATTATTTTGTTATCTTTTTCTATCATACTATATGACTATAGCTAGTATTTGGGCACATGATGGGACTACGGTTTTTGCAATAGGAATTATTTCAGGAAACAGTCGTCCTGTGTGCCCAAAGACTAGATAGGTAAATGGCTGCACCTCAGAATCTGCAAGGAGCAATTTTTATTAGTACAAGTATTTGGTATCTATGAATTCATAACAAGTCGAATGTCAAAGATAAGCCTAAATATTCAGTTTTGAAAAAGAAATTAATTTGGAAAAAAAAATTAATAAACACAATGTTAGTGTTTTGATAACAGTGTGATTTTTCATGTGATCTAAAGATTTACTCTCGCTCTACTGTTAGATACTTGTTCAAAGTGTGTCCAGACTAAATTTCAAGCTTTAAGACAAATCAGAACAAATGTGGCATTTTTTCTTATCATATCACATATAGATTTGGGCACAAATGGGTTATTTCCCTTAATAAATACTGAATGGGGACACAGCATCTGTTCATTCATCATATACTGTCGGATATTTCCAAACTTTAATACATCAACTGCTGCATTTAAGAACATTTTGACTATAACACCCATCAGAAATGTTGTCATTATTTAGTTTATCTCGGTAAATTATTACTTACTGTGGGACGTGGCGAGCCATTTTTTACAATATTTTTTATTTAAAGTAATCAACAATAACAAGATGATTACACAGTTAAACTGTGTTTTCTTCAGCTAGGAAATTAATCTTAAATGTCTTGTTGTGTATGGCTCGTAGATGAAAACACTGAATTATACACTTGTTGTGGCCGGCTTCACATGATGATTTTTTCACCCTGTACCATCAAAACGAATGAAAACTGTTTTTAATATAATCATTTTTCAGGATGAGTTTGGTGACACAGTTTAAGCTTCATTTGAACCTGAAAGTAGTTGCACTAAAGTTTTATAAAGTTAAAAAAAAAAAAAAAAAAAAACGCAGCTAAACACGACCAGAAGACAAACTTTGGCCTCCTTTACATCTTATATACGAGTCGAAGCAAAGCAGAATACTGTTCGGCAACTTCAGTATGAGAAAGAACTTCTGAGCCTCTAAACAAATAAGCTTTCTGTTCCACTGTCAGTCATTATGTTAATTCGCTAATGCAGATTAAAAAGTAATTGTTAACAATGTGTACACAGAATAATCTGCCTTGGCTGACTGCTGTGGAACAGATAAGAACAGGCTGTAGAGATGTCCAGTGTAGGGCATTATATGCTTCATTACACACTTTTATTCCTAGTGTGTTAATTTAAAAAGATTCAGACGGAGCAGAAGCAACTGTAACCTTATCTTCCCCTTTCATTTCCCTCCACTCAGTCGAATTTCACCTTGTGTACAGTAATGAGGTGTTAATTTAACCTATGGCTCGTTCGTGGTACGGGAAGATTTGTCTTAATTAGACGCAAACCTGAAATTTTGCTCGAATTATTCACACAGGCTGCGTGTTCACAACCTCAGTGGTCGTTTTACACATTAGTTTTCAATTATTTTTGTCTCTATATGTGACACTTAAAATAAAAAGTGCTAAGAACAGTATCAACTGTAACCTTCAAGCTCTTGTTGATACCATTTTTATGTAGACAAGTATTTTAAAAAAATGAGAAGTTATTAATGTTATCAATATTACCTTTAACCTAAAAGGTGCAACAGCTGTCAGACTTGATAAAATACACTGAATGAACAAAAATGAATAATGCCATATTGTGGAATTGTGCATTATAGCACTTCAACTAATGATTATTTTCATTGTGTCGATATTTTCTAGATTAACCAGTTAGTCAAGTAGTAGGGCCCATCACAATTTCCCAGACTCAAAGTCAACATCATCAAATTACTTGTTTGTTCAAAGAGTTTCACAGAAGACAAAGAAAAGAGACTGAAACTAGAGAAACAACTGGCTGAAGACCTGAGGTCTGTACTACGAAGTAGGATTTGGTGGTTAGCGAGGTAACTTCAGGGTTAACCCTAGATTTTCAGTCCTCTGACACTGGTTCACTTCGTACAGGGGTAGATCACCATGGTAACTGATGTTGAACACGTACCTGCTCCGGGTCAGGTTGTGTTCCAGATTTGAGATCAACTCGTATGAGAGCACCACCTACTGACCAATCAGAGCTTGGTGCGCGATCATATGAAAATACGCAAATATGAAGAAGTTAGTCATAATCCAGGCTAAAAGCAACACAGTTTAAAATGGCAAATGCCGGAAGGACATCTGGATTTATGCTGCGGGTGCTTGCGGCTTTGAATTATGTTTTTATATTCATATTTTTATTTGCTCTCAAGTCGGTTTTACACCGTTGGAGACGGGACGCAGCTGAAAGAAGGCTGAAATAGTCACAAACACCAAGTCACTGTTATAGGCCATAATGAAGTATTATCCACTCATCCATGACACTTCTGAAAGCTATTTTATCACTGCTCCATCTAGATGACTATATCTGACTTTTCAGTTTTCCGTTAAATTAATACGTCTGTTAATTTACGTATTCACACATCAGAGCTATTTATTTTGCTCGCTGTCCTTCCTGCATTTTAATCTCTGTGTTTAACTCCTTTGTGTTTGTCTAATGCTCTGCTTGTTTGTCTGCAAGTCAGCAGACTCCCTGTTTGTGATTGGTAACATGGTGCAAACCCCACCCTGTTTGTGTGAACATGCTCGTAGCCAGATGGAGAAACCCAGAGTTGATAACCGCCGTCGTAGGACCGCTTAGCAGGATCTCGTTTGTTAGGGTTAGTTAAGCCAGATAGCAAGAAAATGCCCTGGGTATGTTGAACTCGTTCCAAAAAGTGGCAAAGCAAAATATGTTGGTAAAACCGGGTAAGGAAGTGATGTCGCTGGCGAGCTAATCAATAACGTGCTAGCAAGGCAGGAAAGTGGCAGCGCTAGTCAGTCTCAATAGCTGCCCAAGCATCTCTCTGTTATTTATGTTCTGGGTCGTTTACTCCTCTCTGGCATATTGTTCTCAGGATTGTGCATCATTTGATTCAACAGTCACTTAGTGATGTTTAGGAAATTTTTAAAAAAGCACTTAGGTTTAGGGAAAACGTCATGTTGGCCTTAAAATAAGTAAGTAAACGATGTAAAATACATACAGAAATGACGTCACAGAAACAGAAACAGAAACAAAACATCAGTCTCCTGATTGAAAATCGTTTGTTTGTTGGACCCATCCACCTCTGAAAAAATAAAGCACCGGTACTTCTCTTATTCACATGTTGGTGTGTGTATCAGCCAGTATCTGCAATCTCTTGTGACTTACTCCGATTCATTCATTATTTCTTCTAGCATGTTATACTGTCAGTCATAATCAGCTGTGGTTTTATTGCTATTATTATACTTGGACTATGCATCTTCTGTAGTACTGGAATAACAACACTGGGACATCATAGGGTTGAGGTGGTGTGTTGTATATAGTGTTAGTACTTTAAATGCTTTCCTGTATTATTTGCACAGGTTTCTTGTGAAAGAAAGCCTGACAGGGCAAAGACCCGCTAGCTGTAAATTATCCCACTTCTTACACAGATACTGAAGTAATCAGAAATTTGACACAAAAACGGTCCTCAAGAGTCCGACATCAGAGCAGCGGCCATAGCAACAATCTTCTACACTGTATGTAGCAACGGTCTGCTATAAAGAAATTACAGACCGCAGAACGTCATGGTTAACCAGTCAGAACCGAATCAACAGCAGCCATATAGACAGACAGGTATACCTAAAGAGCTGAGGTATGTGTGAGCTATTCATTAAGGTTTTAGGAGCAGTGTCCCAGTCAGGACGCTCCTACATACTGTATTATACAGAAACACACTGAATTTTTACAGTGAATAGAACATACCAGGAAATATTGGTTTTGGGGTTGCTCCCCCAAGAAAATTTTTCCGACTTAAAACTTTTCATTTTGCATGCGGTCTGGCAGGAAAATACACTGACAATCTCCTAGAAATGATATATGTGATATAAATTATCTGATTCTGATGCAGTGATAAAACATGCATCCCAAGAACGCCTTTGACTTTTGAGTTTTAATTCCTGTTTCCCTCAGTCCCTCCATCCAATCACATTTCAAAATCCACCCACCCAATGATGTATGTTAGTTGCGTCTAAACAGAGAGAGACAGGAGCAGACACACTCAGAATCACTTGTTGATCGGCGCAGAAAAATGAGCTTCTGATGTGAACAGCCAGGTTTCTGCTCATACAGCGATTAACAGCACAGCGCCTTTATGAATCTCACAGACAACCTGATACAAAGAGGGCAGAGAAGAGTACCGGCAGCTTGTGAGAAGCTCCGGTATGCATGAAAAGGTCACGGTACACCAAGGAGTAAAATTTAGAAGTGCCGGTACTGCATACCACGATGTACCGGCCCACTAGGAGCACTGGTTGAATCAAAATGGATGGTGCATCACAGCCAATAACCTTCATCTATTTCCATCAGCACTGACAAGACTGCTTAGTAACAGTAAACAGCATGAATTTACATGACAAAGGTCACCAAAGTCAATGGAATCGCCCCAAAATTTTGCCAATTCAGCTCTTCATGGACTAATGGATTATTTCTGCTCTTCCTTAATAATCTTTCTCTATCAGTTTATACAGGCATGCCTGTAACCAAATGCATTGATTTTACATTAACCAACAAAACTTATACAAGCAGAGCTGCAAAAAGTTATTTGTCACCTTTTAAATCAATCACAAAGTATTTTGATAATCGATTAATCGGTTTGCGTAGTTTTTTAAAAGAAAACACTTTCTAAATTCTCTGAATCCAGCTTCTTAAAGGTCCAGCGTGAAGGATCTGGTGGTCAGTAGCGGTGAGGATATTGCAACCAACTGAAGCCTCTCCTGTGTGCCAAGTGAGTCGAAGAACTACCGTGGCTGAGGCAAAAACACAAACGTCCCTCTCTAGAAGCAGTTGGAAAGTGAGTGGTGAAGCAGGAGAGAGAGGGAGCAGCGGCGATGGGAGCCGGTAACGTTATCGACGAGTTTGGTTTGTCCATTCTGAGCTACTGTAGAAACATGGTGGACTTGCTCCCTGTGTAGATATAAACGGCTCATTCTACGGTAACAACCCACTTATTATTTTCAGATGACTACATACTAAACACACTTATTAATATTATATTCCATTTTTGCCAATAGATCCAATTAATTGTTACACACAGTTTCTTTACTCCTCTATGACAGTAAAGTGAATATCTTTGAGTTGTGGACATATGAGGACGTCATCTTGAGCTTTAGGAAACACTGATCAACACTTCTCACCATTCTATCAACAAAACTAATTGGTTAATTTCGAAAGTGACTGACGGATTGATCGACAATGAAAATAATGGTTAGTTGCAGCCCTAGAGAAAATTGACTTCTTTTCAGTCTTAACATAAAGAATCACATGAAAGCACACACACCTTAACACCGCACCAGATTCACTCTTTATATACCATATGTAACTGACAAGCTACCTTTTGTATCCCCGTCTGCTCTCTCACACGTCAAGTTACTTCAAAAAAAGAAAAAAAAAAAAAAGGTAGAAAACTGGAGACAGATGAGCTCATTCAATAATTAGACTGCATCTGTTTCTTAAGCGTGCCATATGAAAGGACAGAGGCAACACAGCAAGAGAATGATATGAGAAATTTTTCTTATTCAGGTGGACAGCCAGAGAAATGAGTGATGGCATACAGCAGGAGTATAACAGAGCGAAACAGATCACCAAGGTTACCATGGCATCCCTCCTCCGGCCGTCTACATTATGTGGAGGAAGAAAAACATCTATAAAGCTTTTACGTTGGGCACAATGAGTTCTTTATGATACCATTAGGACACTGTTTTATTCTTTTGGTATGTGCAAGGTACAAGTTCATGGCAGAAATTACAATATAAACACTGAATGTGCGCATTGTAGTTGAAATAATCAGGGTGTACAGATGCTGTCGGGCATCTCCATCTCCAGAATCAGGCTGTTCGTCTCAATTTCTGGGCAGGGGGGTAAAAGGTCAGGTGCCTTCTCACACAATTTACAACATCTTCCTCTTCTCAAACTCCTACAGGAGATGGACAGGAGAGAGACAGAGAGAAGAAGACATCAAGTGAAATGAAGTGAGATAGAAGCGAATGATTTATTCATGCAAAATTCACAGTTTTGATCCCGTGTATCAGATCTGCAGTTCAGGCGGGGAAACAGAGGCGGCTGGAGCTCTGGAGAGCCTGTTGTGTTTTTTTTTTTTTTTTTTTTTTCCTTCCTGAAGAGTGCATATCATGTAGCGTTGTTTGTGTCAGTAAGTTCCAGTTGTCAACATTCAAACAACTCACTTCCTGTGATGCATAGAGGCCACACATCTGCAAAAATCTGATTTATGTGAGGTTACAATGGCTGTGTTTATCGGCACAGTCCGACCATGTGGCTGCAAATGAGAAAGCATTATGTTAGCCATTAAAAAGGATGTAGCTATTTACATATTCAATTTGGGGAATATCACACAAACCGTAGGATGATAGAATATGTCGTCTCCCCAAGAATTTTCCATTCCACAGGGGGAAAGTAACTTAATGCAAATGTCATTTATCAGCTCTGCAGAACACACAAGCACATGTTGGCCCATTCCTCTGCGACATGTGGATACCTGAAGGTCTACTGCCACCTTGAGGACGAAACATTTACATGTTTCTGAAATGCTTGAGAGGCAACCTCGGCCTCTCTAACCTCAAATTTCTGAGAGGACGAAATGAACGAGGAGACATTTTGTGTGGAGGGGAGATTCTTACTTTACAGATGAGAGCAAACAGCACAAGGTTCAGTAATTAGGGACAAAGCTGTAGAGGAAATGAAAGGACAAAAAAAGGAGTAATGGGATGGAAAGAGTGCCAAGACAGGGAGGAGGAGGAGGAGGAGGAGGAGGGCAGCATTTTTGTGACATAAACAGACAGATGCTTTGTTGGTCCGAGGGAGCAGACAGAAACTCAAGGGTACAAGACAGGAATCCTAACAGCCAGGTAAAAGCAGGGTTGTTTGTGACAGAGAGGGAAAGAAAACAGACTTTCTGTGCGAGACACTTGACATGTCAAGTCAAGAGGAAGCGGGGGGAGTCAAATGAGGAAAGTAGAGGTTGCCACTCAAAAGGGACGGGTGAAAAAACATCGGGATGGAAACTGAGGAGAGCGTGAAAATAATCAGACATCTACGAGCTAGCAGCGACGCTTTACCACGACTGGGGCCAGATTTATTACACAAACAAAATCTTGACATTAAATGTGTTCTGCTTCGGTTTGTCGGTACACATGTGAACACGTGTGAATGGCGCTTTGCTGTGAATATTGAGCAAGATACAACGGTACTATGTGCTGTTGCGACTATGAGTTGCAGATATTTTGTAAACAAGCAAAAGGTCATAATTATTCTACCTTGCATATGAATGAAGTCCTTCAGAGATAAATGTGTTTTCTGACATCTTGTTCTTGTACCAGCAGCATCGAAAATTCTTTTGGATATCGCTACAAGCACTGCTGCATATCTAAATTTTTTATGTGCCATTTTCATTGTTAGAGGCCCTGAAATCATAGTGGATAACTTACATACCCTACAGGAACACAAATAATGTAAAAAGTTTGAACAGTTGAGATTATCTCACTTGAGAGATTTCTGTTGTTTATGTCCTTGCTTGTCTTTTTAAATTTGTAATTTCTTGGAGCGTTTAAAAAAAAAAAAAAAATCTTTTATTGATCGTGACACAGTGAAAGGGGGGAGAGAGAAGGGATGGCATACAGCAAAGGGACCCAGGCTTGATTCAAACCCTGGGCCATCCCTGTCCTTGCTTTTCAAACTGTATGGTAGAGCTGCAACAAATAATCAATTAGTTGTCAGCTATGGAATTAATTAAAAAAAAAAAGCCTAACTCTGATTCCAGCTTCTTAAATGTGAATATTTTCTTGTTTCTTTACTCCTCTATGACAGTAAACTGAATATATTTGAGTTGTGGACAAAACAAGACTTTTGAGGATGTCATCTTGGACTTTGGGAAACACTGATTGTCAATTTTTCACAATTTTCCGACGTTTTATAGACCAAACAACTAATCCATTAGTCATTCATCAACAATGAAAATAATTGGTAGTTGCAGCCCTCGTAGATCGTAAAGTGAACCTCTTGACAGACATATGTCAGACATATGGGGAAATAATGGATTAAAAAAAAGACATTTGGGGATTTCAGGACGTCATCTTAGGCTTTGGGAAACACTGACTGTCATCTTTCACCATTTTCTGACATTTTATAAACCAAACAACTAATCGATTAATCGAGAAAATAAGGGCTTAGTTGAAAACCGTTAAAGAAGCTAAAACAGAAACAAAAAGGTGGACAGAAAGAAAACGTGCAAAATAAGAAGTTGAAATTTTGCACAATGTCAGGACTGACTTTATTAAAAATACTATACAGTATTCAGTCGTCATTACGGTGCAACTCTCTGGATTTCTGTTTTCGTAAGCTTTTAGTTATGTTCGCTGTGTATTTAATGGGTAAAACTTGTATTTTAGAATCAGTATTATTATTGTTATTCCATTTCTGATAATAATAATCATTATAAGAAAATCTCTTTTACCGTTATACCTTTCCTTATTTTGTATTTTTGCCATACATGATCTTTGCCAAAATGTGAGCTAAATCACACCTGAGGCAATTTCAGCATCAATAAGTAATAAAATCTAAACTCCAAATGAGAAACGATAAAGCATACATAAAAACATATGAAATATTGATGCAACTTAAATTTTAAACCCTTTAGGGTTATGAGGATTTTTCCAGTGTAGTTACGAGACATGAGCTAGTTTGTTGACTTGTTTCTCCGCCTCGCTTTTATTGTGCTACTTTTCTTGTAAAAATCACATATTTTGCATTTCCCTGTGCCCGGGGTCTCGGACAGATCCACTGTACTTCTAATAAACTCTGATGGTGTCAATTCAACTCTTTAAGGTTTCATGTTTCTATGTACCGGTCTACATTATTAAAACGTTAAGAGAGAACAAAAACTGTCTCAGGTAAAAATATGACTTTGTTGAATGGATTGGAGAAGTCTTATTATTTCAACCGAGCGAGCTTGCTGCATCCTGTTTACACTACTACAGAGTAGGCAATGCATATCTGTAATTATTATGATGAATGGTGTGAGAGGGAGAGCTTATGTAACTCTGAGGACAAAAGCATCTTCAGCAGAGTTTTTTAATTTGATGACGTACCACTCAGAAGTAAGAGCCTGGTTACTGTCTGCCATTAGTCTTCCCTTTGGTGACAACTCAGCATGTAATTTTAACATGTAATTATGCATGAACTTGCTGTTTGATTGACAGCCTGAAATGAAGTCAGTGGTCAACACAAGTTTAAGAGATTTTAACATTTATTCTACAATCTAAAATATGTCGGTAATTATCCCACTCATGCATTTTGAAGGTTGTACATGTCCTAAAAAAGGCGGATGCTAACAAGCGGCAAAATGAAACTACAAAACGTCATCACACCAAACGCTAGTCGTCGTTAGCTTAGTGGTAGCGACGTGAAGTCGTTCGACCGTGGTGTAGTTGGTTTATAGCCTAATGTTAGCGTTTTCCTTCTGGAGATTGCATTCACACTTCAAAAATCCTAAAAATGTTCATATGTGGAGGTAATCTTACTGAACAAAATCCTAATTGTTATCATAAATGTTTGTTTGCCACAGAGTTTATTTTCCGCAATAATCCAAAACCCAATGGAAAAATCCCTTTGGCTTTTTGTCGAGGGAATATGATGCTAAGTTCTTGATTGGCCTACAAAAATACATCATATGTACATTTTTTTTTTTTTCACAAAAACACTGTAGCTGTGCGTGATTGATAATACTCTAATTAAATATGGTGACACATGTATCCACTACTGCAGACATGTTTTCATCACTCAAAGCTCATCACCACCACCTCCACCACCCCGAGCGGCTGAGACAGGGGGGTCGTCACCCTTTCTGCCCACACCCGAAGCTGTATGCCGACTTGCTTCTATTACTTCGATTACAGCGGTCAATGAGATTAACAGAGATGTATGAACACACTGTGCAGCAAAATGAGCAACTACGTCGCACGTTTTTCATCATTACACACAATGATTATGAATTAAACTTTGAGGAAAAAAAAAAAAACACGTGTAAATCTATATCCGCGTGCAGTAGTGCCAGCAGTGGTAATGAAAGTATAAGATGATGAATGGGTGTAATACATGCTTTCACTTTTTATACATCTTGTTAACAGCGCTTCCCTAGAGACAAACTGAAATAAAGAGGCAGTGGCGCCAAGTCAGCCACTGTCAACACGCGTTTATTAATTTCTGCCCTTCTCTTCTGCCTTTCTTTATGGCGTATTAAAAGTTCAATCTCAAACCTTGCAACTCCCAGAAAGAAAGAAAATGAATTCTTGTTCCCAGTAAACTGTCTCACATTTGTAAAGATGGTGCCTCAAGTGAGCCAAATCACAAGATATTTAGCTAGTATTATTACAGTGTTATTACAATATGTATACACAGTGTCAGCCCTAATTAGCTTACTACTACTACTCTACTCTAAAATGAAAATGTGACCGTGTATTTCTTTAGTTTATATGTACACTATTTCTTTCTTTCATAATTTGTATAAATTTCAGCAGTTATGAGTAAAACAATGAAGCACAGAAATTTATATAAAACATGAGAAAATGGTGGAAAATAATGATCAGTATTTCCCAAAACCCAAAATGACGTCCTCAAATGTCTTGCTTTGTCCACAACTCAAAGGTATTCAGTTTACGGTCATAGAGGAGTAAAGAAACCAGAAAATATTCACATTTAAAGCAGCAGAAAACAGAAAATTTTGACTTTTTTTTCCTTTAAAAAAATGACTCAAGTCGATTACTTTAATAGTTGACAACTAATCAATTTATAGTAATAAGCTATATAAGTAATATTGCTCTAAATGTTACCACTCGACTGGGCATTTTTAAAGTGCATGTACGTGATGGTGAGAATGCAAAACGCAACACGTGACGGTTGAATAATGTAGATCTCTTTTCAAAGTAGACAGCTGTATTATTGCTGATCATCTATCTGCTAGCAATGTTAAGTTACAGATTTTCATTGTTCAGACATAGACGTCTGTTATGTAAATGGAGGAGGGAAGATGGAGTATTATGGAAATGTTACAAGGTCACCAATTAGATTTTTTACTATTAATGACAGTAATTTTCTCACTAAACCATTGAAAGATCTTTAAACTTGAATGTGCTCTCTTGTCCTGTTGCACATCACAACTGAACAGTATGTTATCAAATTATCAGGCTCAGTAGTGAAAGCAGGATTCGCATCTTTAACATGAGTAGCAGTAGTAATACCACGACTTGGAAATATATTAAAGTATCGATACTGAATATTTGAAATGGTTTCAATGTAAATTTTCTGCAGTATCGAAACACGGATACCAGCTACACTGCTCCGTCTGCAGCTGTCTGCTCACTCTTCTCTCTGACAGCAACTTGACATACTACTTATCTTTTAATTAAAATCTAAAATTTTATGCCATCAATGTTGTGCCAGTTTTACTCTGGGATATTGAATATCAATATTTTTTTAAGGTATTGTACCAAAGTTAGAAATTCCTATATTGTGACAACAAAGTCAGTTAATATTATCAACAAAACATACTGTAAGTATCAAAATTTTATATTATTGTGTAAATAATATGCAAGCACAATTTTAACACTGTAGGTGGTTGAGGCAGAGGCTGTTGTAACTACTTTACAATGTATGGATATGTGTACGATTTCTATATTGACCATAGATTTCTGTCAGATAATTGCATTGTTCTGATACCAATACCAGCTTTGGAAATGTGTTTGATACCGCCCAAAATTCGGCATCGGGTATCAGCGAGTACGACAGTCTAATGCACCGATCCGACACCATTATTAATTAACCCAGAAAAAAATCTACTGTATAACTGGACATCAGTTTTTCTTCCCCGCTCCAAAACAGTAGGTTTCACCATGCTGTCGCTCTGGATGTATCATGGCTGCCACTGGCAACTACTGTATGTCAGTCATTTGGCAATATTTCACCATGAACACTCTAACAAGTAAAACTGTATGTATTTGTTCATTGTTTATAAAGGGTTTAACCTGAGCCAGGCCATACAACAAAGATAGCAATCATACCACATCCACACATGGTCAGTAGTAATAATAATAACTACAGTATAGATAATTTTTATCACGCTGGTATCAGATCAGTACTCGGTATCGGCTGATATAAGTTCAGGTATCAGAATCGGTATCTAGAACGAAAAAATGGTATCAGAATATCTCTACAGATAATTGCAGTGGAGTAAAAAGTACAAATACAGTTTAGTGGAGTAGAAGAATGAAGTAGCACAAAATAGAAACACTCAGGTATTAAGTACAGTACTTGAGTAAATGTCATATTCAACCATCACTGTTCGTGAGTACTTTTCTTATATAACAGTTGCAGTTATTGAAACAAAGGACTCACCTTGAAAATAGTGCTGCCCAGCTGGGCAGGGGACATGCTGACAATAACTCCAGCCGACTGGAGGGCTGCGATCTTCTCTTTGGCTCCCCCCTTTCCACCAGCGATGATGGCGCCAGCGTGGCCCATCCTACGGCCGGGAGGAGCAGTTAGTCCCGCGATGAAGGACACCACGGGCTTTGAATTAGCACCCTGGACACAGAAGAGGGAGAGAAAAAAAAAAAGTAAATTTAGGTGAAAATGATAAAAAAAGGAGAATGTGCTGAAGGGAAAGTGTTGAGGATGTGAATGCAGTTAGCTGAGCAACAGAGTGAGGAAGGAAGGAAGGAAGGAAACAAAGGAGAGGGCTGTACAGAAATGGAGAGAATTAGCTTTCTGCACCTGCATTTTATTCATTCATTAGAAATTAAACACCCCATGTCCCCCCATTACAGATGATAACAGGCTTGTCTAAGCAGCCATCTCTGTCTCAGCCTGCATTATTAAAACAAAGGGTCAATCACGCCATTTAATTGCATGGCTTGGTGTATGACCAGATAGGGGCTCGGGCTCCTGCCATTTCATATCATCTCATTTTCTGAGATGGTAATTAGTCATGCAGGCGCTGATTAGCTCGCTGCCTGTCTATGCTGCTTGCTCATTGATGGATGTTACATTCAACAGTTAAGATCGTTTCCAAGGTGAAGAGAGCTAATATTTCATCTTCAGCAATAACATCATAAGCAAGAGGGACGGGGTGTGTGTGTGTGTGCACGTACAGCCTCATATTTCATACTTAGGAATAACAACATAATTGTAGAGGACGGCTTTGTGCGCACACACAGTCTGGCAGGTTTCAGAGAGCGAATGTGGCACGTTCAACAGCCAAAGCAATACAGCGAGGTCCTTCAAAAGACACCCACTTCTGCCGCAATTTCAGCTCTGCATTCAAAACCTGACACTGGCAGCAACAAGATGGCAGCCGCTAATATAAACTGGAGATGACTTTTAATAATTAAGACTAGCAGGACGTATATCAGCCAGGGAAATGTTGAGGACCTTGGATAGAAAACGCGCCGCTAATGAGACATTAACACTTGCACATTTAACAGGGAAATGACGAGAGAGGGTGAGTATCACTTTAAAGTGCTCTAAATGTGTTACAAGCATCTGTTCTGCACACTGAAAAATGTAAGCACAAAACAAATTAACGGCAATCCCCCGCTCGGTATTCAGAAGTCAAATCACGTTCTGAATAAACAAACCACCCTCATGTGAATCAAGCCTTAAATCTACCTCAAACGAAAGGGGTTTAATTACTCTATTAATCCCTGTCTCCCTTGATAGTAAGTACTAACAATGCATACAGGGAGGGGAGTTATGCTATCATTCACTTTACCCGTCTTTTGTCTTCCACTGTTAGCAGTTCAGATGTATTACCTTAATTATGAGACCAATAGGGTAGTTCCCCCACCTCTGTGCACCCCTGGAGGAGGGCTTTGTTCTATAAACACAAAACAGCACTGCGCCAAGGTGAGAAATTGGACTCAAGCTTAAAAAAGCCAAACGGAGACAATTATACGCCCCTATAAACATGACAGGTAGGCATGAATAAAACTGGCATGTGCACAAACACATGGACCTCACCAGCACTTTTCTAACCTCAGAACTTCCTCCTAGCTCTCAGCGTTGTTTCTGCAGAATTACAAGGGGTTTAGCAAAGCTCACTGGAGACAGGTTGGGCTAAATATCAAGAGGAAACTTCAGTAGCTTAGGTGCCAAATACTCCGACCTACTTGGTATGCATGAAGCAAATTGCAATGCGGTTATTCTGTGTAAAACCTATTTCTGACTTCGAAAAGCCTGTGAAACTCTGGCAATGATAGGCAGACCTTTGATACAGGTGACTTTTAAGACCATATTATGTTGGCAAGCGCCAAAGATGCTGATGAAGACTGAACCTTGAAATATGCCCTGCGTCATAAAATCTGACAGCAGGGTCTAGCGGGAAGTAGAAGGTTGCTTTCTTGAATTTTACACAATTAAGGCGTCGGTAGATAAACAGTAACTTTAACACTAATGGATACGGAAAAATCAATACCTCTTGCCCTTTTGGAATACTGTGTCTTTCTCAAACAGGTGTTCAATATATTTAATGTTGCATGACACAAATCAATCACAACACTCAACCTTAAATATCGCTGAGCAGTCTGAACATAATGTGTCCAGTCAAGAATTTGTCAAGTTAATATGAAGTACATTGTCTTGTCTCCCTGCTGGAACTGTTGCCCCCACGACCCGACCCCGGATAACTGGTTGACGATGAGTCATAGAGTATTCTCATTTGCATTGAAAAACATTAAAAAGATTATAGCGTGATTTTTGCAGCTCATGCATTTTGCATTTTTCTGTCACTCTTTATGGATGTAGCTATGAAGGAAGATTGCATTAAACTTAACAAATCTGAGATGTATTCAGAGGTGCGGTAGCAGCTGATACAGTACATAGGATGAATTTTTAAGAGTTAAACTCATTAAATAACACCTAAGAAGAGTATTTAATACGGTAACATTTAAGATTTAACGTTTTAAGGGGCTTAAATGATGCGGTGACCTCATTCTTCTTACGATGTAGTTATCAATACGGCCTTTCCTCACTTATCCTCTAAAAACAGAGTAAATTGTTCAATCACTCATGAATATGCAACATGTTGGCAGATTTCTCTGGCAAGTTCAAGGATATAAATATAAAAAATAGAAAGTACATACAACAAATCAATGTGCTAAAGATCTCATAAAGAAGCTCCTGAATTGGATAAATCTTGGTCATCAGACAGCAGAGAGAATCTATCTTCAATTTTAGGTCTGTAGTATTTATTTATTTTGGCTGAGCTCACCCTCTTTTCAGCAACACTGTGCTTCGCATTAATGAAAAACTCACCTTTGGGAGATGCCCTAGGTTAGTGTGTAGCAGTGACGCAAATTCAAATGTATTCAAATCAAGTAAAGTTTACACCAAAGTAAAAACAATGTCTCCAGACCTCTCTGCTCCGCTCGACTATTAAAGGTCCAAGCACACAATTTTGTGTACGATGTTCTACACAATTGACTTTCAGCGGAAGATCTGCAGCTTACTCCCACGCTCTGCTGGACTTTTTTTCATGCACATGTTTCACTTGAACTGTCCCTCGCTGTCAACACTCTGGGTGAGAGGGTGAGGGGGTGGTGGGTGTTTGTACTTTATTTGTTGAGTGAGAGAAGTTATTCTCCTGAGACGCCAGCGGGAGATTTGCATGCATTAGAGCAGCCGAGGGCAAATCAAATCCGTTTCTCAGCTCAAGAGCACCATAAGAAAGCGCATGTGCACGGAAACAAACACATACACCGACAACATTAACGGATTAAAAGTCATCTGCAGGGAGCAAAATGCCAAGCACAGGCCTGGTGAAGTTAAAAATGTCAATTACGAATTTGCAGCTACTTGGCGACTTCACCCTACTGCTCTTTATCACATGTGGGCATCATAAAAGGTTCACTGCTCATCAACACTGTGGATTTCTAGAACATGTGAATCATACCTTCATCCCATCTGTCACTCTTTATCACAGGGACACAGAAAAGTGAGAGAGACAGCCTGAGGCTGTGATGAAAAAGAAAGGACACTTTGTTCTGCACATAGGATGGCTTCCAGTGTTCACTACAGCTGATAGATTTGAAAGGGCATGACTAAGAGGTAATTCAGAGAAGGATGCATTTTTTATACGAACAGATACATCTGAAGTGCTGTAGCAGAGGACATTAGAAGGAGAGTAAGGTAAAATAAGGTGTCCTTACAGAGTTGTGCTGTTTAAGGTACTCCGCTGCATTTTCCTCAGCATTGCCTCCAATCTCTCCAATAAGGATGATGCCCTCTGTCTTGGGATCCTGCAGGAACACCTCCAGACAATCTATGAAGTTTGTACCATTGAATGGATCCCCGCCAATACCTGCAGGAGACAAAGCAAACACTTGTTGTATACTCAAGACTCTGAGAGGATAAATCCTGTGAATATTTGAGGATCACGTGGCTTTTTCTAGCAGCGGCTGGCCTAAGACCTGAAGCAGGTGGAACCTACAGCTTTCTGTCAATATGGTCTGATAATCAGCACTTAGATTGTTCTTCACTGGGGTGACGAAATGCATTTGGCGATACCTGAATTGTTTCATGTGAGCACATTAAAGGCTACTTGCATTATTTTACATCATCAGCGACATACTAGTGGCTTTGGGAAGTATTCAATTAAAGAACAGTGTGTAATATTTTTTCATATACTATATGTTTATATGTTTTCATGAGTGTATAATCACCTGGAACTAAGAATTGTGTTTTCTTTGGCTTAGAATGAGCCCTTCATATCTCCACAGGGAGCGGGTCCTCTTCATGGAGTCCGCCATGTTTCTGGTGCAACGGTTCCACAAGCCCACGGTTTGGTTTGTATTGTGTTTTTTTGGGTCACGGTGTTGTTTCAGTTTGTTTTGCACATGAGGGAAAAGAAAAACATAACCCTTTCCATTGTGTCTGAATATACTGCATACAGTAAATAGATTGACTGGTAGTAATAAATGATATTTCTATTTTATATGAAGCCATGACACAGATTTTATACATGAAATAAGGCAGGCTACTTAATTGACATGTAGGCCCGTGGTCAGATAATTGCCTCTTTTATGTCTCTGCACATCATTAAATAAATAGTAGGCCTGTGTTGTTTGTACAGCCACTGAACGAGATAAGATTTTAAGATTTGGTTTTGCTTCCCTAATATTTCTACAGAAGTCCAGCACGGACAAAACAAACACTGACTGAAGGCCACCGTAGTTCTTCGACACATTTATGAAACTGTGGTTCCACCAGCCGCCGTCTGACTCCCGTTGCTCCTAAAGTAGTGTTATTATGGTAGGAAGGCCTCTGAACGAGGTGAACGGCGCTACCATGGTTTTGCATTCAGTGGCTCACGTTACCACAGTCTTGGTAAGGGAGGAGTGAGCTGAGGGGTAGTCGGCTGCAACCTGCAACCACACCAATAGATGCCGCCAAATCCTCCACTCTGTACCTTTAAATGTATTCTCTGTCTGTTTAGTTGCAAAATGCTCCCTATTTTGTCCATCTGGTGTTCAGTGCTGAGCAGGCGTAGAGTGGGATTTTAAAGCTTTTTCATTGTGTAACAGCTTCCTGCTGTGTCTGGAAGCGACTTTATGAGAGCGGTGAGAGCGAATCAAAACAGTGAAGTTGCGGTCAGAAGACCAAATCAGTCAGCTGAAAGATGCTCAACTGCTTCACAGAGATGAGGGGAACTGCCAAGTCTGGTGATAATTCTCTGTAGGTTTGTCATTACAAGCAACCCCTTTGTTAATACAAAAATATTGATTATACAGTAGTTGTTTCAGGAAAACATAATGGCCAATCCCAGGGAGTCAAATAATAATCCTTATGGGTAGACTGGTTTACATTAGTCTTATGTTTAATAAGGTGGAACTTTAAGAATGTGACAAATACATTAACATCATGAAAAAAGAAATTAGTGACAGTTTATGCTCACCCCATTGTACTTCTTTGAGCTAAAAAAAAAAAAAAGTCACTTCATAGATCTATCAATCCATCTATATACCGATCAGCCATAACATTAACAGCATTATGACCACTGACAGGAGAAGTGAATAACATTATAATCTCATTACAGTGGCACCTGGCAGTGGGTGGGATATATGAGGCAGCAGGTGAACATTTTGTCCTTTAAGTTGATGTGTTGGAAGTACAAAAATGGGCAACCGTAAGGATGTGAGCGACTTTGACAAGG
The DNA here is from genome assembly GCA_947000775.1 of Pterois miles. Classification (NCBI taxonomy): domain Eukaryota; kingdom Metazoa; phylum Chordata; class Actinopteri; order Perciformes; family Scorpaenidae; genus Pterois; species Pterois miles. The sequence goes on along the minus strand of CAMQGK010000224.1, from coordinate 2,529,184 downwards.
GCCGAACTGTGATGGCTGACTGGGTCAGAGCATCTCCAAAACTGCAGCTCTTTGTGGGATGTTCCCGGAGCTACTGTAGCTCAGACTACTGAAAAAGTTAATGCTGCTTTTGATAGAAAGGTGTCAGTAAAGTTAAAAAAAATGTTTAATGTGCATCATTCTTTATGTTATACGATGTTATAATTAAGACCTTAATCTATAATTTAAGCCATTTGTTATAAATATTTGACACATTTTAAAGAAAATATGAGGAAATAATTCATGGAGATAGAAATGTTCATGCATAACAGAAATTACCCAGACAGTGCATATGTGCAGAAATAATGTTAAACTGAACTGAGGATATAAGAGCAGCATTTGAATTTACTTCAGTCATTTTAACATTTGTTTAATATTATAACTGTCTCAGTCCACCTTTATCTCTGCAGGGGAGTTCAATGACACTTGTCCCTTCTAAGGAATGTGACTTACAATGCAAATCACAAGGGTCCAATAATCTATAAAACAAAACAAAACAAAAATCCACAAGAAACTACACCAGCATCTATTAAGGCATGGACAAACCTCCCCAAGATAAATCTCCGCAGACAAAACGTCACCTAGATTTATATTCTTACCATTAAAAAACCTCGCAATACCAAGAAAAAAAAATTTACATGAATAATATTCAAAGAGAAGCACATTACCGGCAACAAAGATGACAGTGATATTAAATATTGTATTAACTGTAATTTGCTGTAGCCCCTAGGTCATGCTCAGACTTAGGAAGTCACTCACAGAACCACCAATAAACCTTTTTAATGAACTCTGTAATATTTAATACTGTTGCAGCACTGGCTTTATGAAGTCTGGCTAGAGGACACTCCATAATTAAAACGTCTAAATAAGAATGGAGCCAAGTTGTTTTTCAGTTAATTTCGGCATCCAGCGAGGCCTTTAATATAGATTTTCTGGTGGTAGATACGTTGGCTGACGGTATTTGTTTGTGTAAAATAGTTAACCTTTATACTTGCTGCTTTGCCAAAAAGCAATAGAGCTGGGTATAATAGTGTCATTACAGTAAGTCTGGATGGTCTGATGGATTTAAAACAGATTGGCTGATAGTTTCATTATGTACCGCAGCATCAATGACAGACGCGGTAGGAGTTTTCAACTGATCATTTCACTGACAATGACAATAAGGAGCAACACGAGATTGATGAGAGAATAAATTAGGTTAGCAAGATTAATCTTTGACAGCAAGAAACATTGCTCCATATATAACATCCCAGCTTCAGGTCGTGCTATAAAACTGCATGTGTTGCTAATCCACAGTAGAAAGAAATCAGTAAATTTCAGAAACAAGGCTGTGGAAAATCGTGGGGAAGAAAATTAAAAGCCTTCATACCCCGGGGTGTGATAAATAGACATGAAAACATGAAATACTTGCTTGCAATTATTATATGTCTAGGGCTTTTGTTGTGAAAGGTACGAATGGAAGAAGTGGATCTGGTCTGCACTGCCTTTGGGTCGGTTACAAGGAGTCCTAAAAGTTTGCCGACTACGGAGCCTCTGTGTTGTTTCATAGCCTAAAGATGCAACTCAGCACATTGGTTGATGCCTTTATTTGTGGTGTAAAAGCTCAGAAATATATTATTTATTATACAGTATATCAGTTTTGAATATTCTATTACTTCTTTAAAATTTTATTTTAGTTCCACCTTGGCAATTATAGTTTAGTTTGCTAGTTTTCTGAGTGTGTTTGCTTGTTACAGTTTTTTAGTTTTAGGTTTCCTACATTTAGATTTACAGTAGTTTCAGTCTGTTTTTGTTAGGGGCAGCTACGTCATGTCTCAGAAGTATGCAGCTACATATACATACAGAATATGTGGTTGTAGAACTGTGTAGGAATGACCTAACTTTAGTGTCCGATGCGAAGCAGATGTGGCACAGCGCCATCTTTTTGAAGGTCAAGTCGATCAGTTTCTGTGGTTCAACGTCACAAGTTGACAGAAATTCATGCTGTCTCCTTTTTTCAGTAATGATATATCAGAGCTAAAAACCTAAATCTTAAATGACTTAACGTTTATTTTTATTCTTTTTTTTTTAAAAAACCAGGAAATATAATGTCAGTTTAGTTTTTTTAATGGACTTATTTTTTATTCAGTTTATTAAAACATTTTTCACTGCTTATTTAGTTTCAGTATTAGTGTAATCTAATAACCCTGATCTGTACTTGACAGGAACTGCAGTAATTACTGCATTACCTGCAAATCATGTGGATGATCATCAGGATGTGGGATGTAGCTGCCAAGTGTTAAAACATTTAGCTGCATCAAGAAATTAAAGGAATTGAAAGACAAGAGGCAGCTAAAAAGCATTCATGAAAGCAATGCTCTGTGAATGGTTTGGCTCCTTGAGGATATTGATGGACTGTTTTACGGCAAAGTCTTTTCAGATTTTAACCCCTTTTATTTCATGTAATAATGCAATATAGAACCACAAAAGATGAATTGCACTTTCAAGGTTTTCTGGACAAAGAAATCTGAAAATAGGCAACGAGTTTCCAGTTGAATATGCGCCACTTAATCAGTCTGTTTAGTCTCAATGGTGCCCTTCAAAGATGGCAGACGATAGTTTAGGAATATGACAACGGCCCTCTTCTGTCTTGTAACTCTGGGCTTCGGCCTTAACATTCACAAAGACGCGCAAATCAAATGTAGACATGTGATGTTGAGGACCTGGTATAAAGACACCATCCTGTGAAGCCAAACGCAACACGTACAAATAAAATCGCCTCCATTTTTCTCTGTTCAGTTTCCTCAGTGTCTTCTTCCAGCAACCCATAAAGCAACACACACTATCAGAGTCACTTTGTTGTGTCAGCTAATTGCTTGTTTTAATATCGTCTGGTTGTAAAATTAAAAGTGGTGTTACTGTGTGCTAAATTTAAAGTCAGTATGCCACAGATCACTGAACAGTAACCTACCAACGCAGAGTGACTGGCCCAGGCCGACTTGTGTAGTTTGATGCACAGCTTCATATGTCAGAGTACCCGATCGAGACACAATGCCTGAAAGAAAGATAAAAACATCATTCTATTATGCAGTTTTTTTTTAAATATAACATCACATCTAAAACACTGCTCGAATCATTGGTGATAAAATGACATAATAAATCTGTCATTTTTTTTGTCAAACATTGAATGAGTCGTTTCACTGTGACAGCAAAATTACAAGAGATTGCAGCTCTAACAGCTGTTCTGTCTGTGCTTTGGGAATGATGGCAGCTGATTTACTGTAAAAACAGACTTCCTGTAAAAGGTTGACTGGTCAAAAGCAGCACACGCTGCTCATCAAGCTCTCAACACAAGAAGCTGCATCGATGACTTAAGTACAATGTTTAATTTGGGAAGAAAAGCATTTATATGAATAAAGCAGGGCTGTCAAAGTTAACACAATAATAGTGCGTAAACGCAAATTTGTTTTAATGCTTTTAATTTCTTTGACATATTAATGTAACTTGCAATTGTTAGGTTATAGCGGGTGTATTTTTAAAGCTAGAGTGAAGATACTGGCATCATATTAAACTAGAAATCATGAGGAATCCATTGGTACCAACCATGTCATTTCAAAGGGGTCCCTTGACCTCTGACCTCAAGATAGGTGAATGAAAATGGGTTCTATAGGTACCCACGAGTCTCCCATTGACAGACATGCCCACTTCACTTCAAATTTGTAAATCTCACCAATTCTTCCCTTCTTGTGAATGTGGCCTGGCATGATCCCAATCTTGCACTCTCCAGGCTGCAGAAAAGACACATTTTTGATTTTTAAATAAAATGATATACATTTACTATGACATACACGTACAGTATATGATTTTTTTAAACTACTTCTGCTAGATATCAAGGGTAATGTTGTATTACCCGTTCCAACTTTAAACTTAGAAATGTCCTTTTCTGGAGAAAGGCTTCTCACTATGGAACACAGTTATTCATTATTTAGCTTTTTTCTCCGCCATAAGCTCACTTTAAAGATAAGATAAGATAAGATAAGATATTCCTTTATTGGTCCCACAGTGGAGAAATTCACAGATAAACTAGAACAACTCAATGAATATTTGCTGAACAAATTCCCTTAACTTAGGATAACTACTTTAAGTTCTTTGTCAGAATACAAAGTTTGCTATACTTTAAAATCCATAAAAACCCGGGCTATTCAACACATATATCCACCATTATTTACTACTACCAAATACACATACAAAAAACAGCAGCAGCAGTAGTAGTATTGGTAAATTATGGGTTTACTTGCCTTGCATTCACTGTTGAAAAAGTAACAGAATATTAATCCAATGAATCTGATTTAATACTAGATCCTGGAGAGGAAGACTGTGTGTTCAAACTGAATTACCAACTTATGGTTGTATTCATCCACCAACCAGCTGGGTTGCAGTTTACTTTCATGTCTGTCCCAAATGTCATCACTTCATCATTTCATACTGTTAGGTATTTGTGAAATGTTCATAATTTGCATATGAATTATTTAGTTATGGCCAAAAACCTGTTTTGTGAGGCCACCGTGACCTTTGACTAACAAATTCTTGGACTTGAGTATAAGTAGATGTTTGTGCCACATTTGAAGAAATTCCCTCCAGGAGTTCCTGAGATATTGCGTTTAAGAGAATGTAGGTACGGACGGACAAACCCAAAATATAATGCCTCCAGATGCAGCCATTGCAAGCACGGAGCCACAGAAAAGCACATGCATTAGTATGTGTGTGTGTGTGTGTGTGTGTGTGTGTGTGTGTGTGTGTGTGTGTGTGTGTGTGTGTGACAGCTTACATTGATGACTCCTGGGCAGTTGGGGCCTATGAGGCGGGTGGCGCTCTGGCGCAGGAGCTTATGTTTGACTCTCACCATGTCCTGCTGGGGGATGCCCTCAGTGATGCACACCACCAAGGGGATCTCGGCGTCAATGGCCTCGATGATGGCTGCTGCCGCGAACGGAGGAGGCACATAAATCACAGTGGCGTCTGCCCCTGTGCCCTCCCTTGCCTGAGGCGAGGAATAAAGGTATTGGTGGTGCATTAAAAATGGAAATCCTAAAGTTATGAAATAGTGCCACCTAATGTTTCTGTGAATGTGTAAGAGCTTAACAGGATATTAGCAGCAAATCTGTCAGATCCATATCACACATTTCAGCTTCAATATAACAGTTCAGAAAAACGACAACTGCAGACAGGATAAGGAGTCACACGTACCTCCTTGACTGAATTGAAGACTGGCAGGCCGAGGTGCGTCTTACCACCCTTGCCGGGGGAAACGCCTCCAACTAACTGGGAGCCATAGTCAAGAGACTGCTGACTGTGAAACGTTCCCTACAAGGAAAGAGGAGTCAGTGTGTATGAGTGTGTAATGAAGTGGGGTACGGCCACTTTCTGTAGCATCAACCTTGAGATATCATTACAGACAGGGAGGAAGGAGGAAATATGCTGCCATCCAGGATTAATCACCTGTGCTGCTGGGTAAAGGGATGGATACAGAATTGAGGCTGAGTTCTTCCAGGGGATTCAGCGACTGGTAAATGTATTCGATGAGAAGAAATCAAAATGCTCCTGACAGATAAATAATGATTTAAGCTTAGTTTAATCTCCTTGCAGAATATTTGAAAAACAAATCAAAAGCAGCTTTGGATATTCTCCAACACTGACTGTAAAATATCTCCCAAGAAAGAAATGTATTTCACATACTGTCATTTCCATGTAGGCTACAGGGAGCCTGTCATGGCTGCGCTGCCACAGCTGAAAGATTTTATTCCTGACACTCATGAAGTCGATTCGTTTGCTTCAACCCCAACAGAAACACATCGAACTTTAATCTAAGAAGTTTTTCTTAATTTGTCTGAGCATCGGAGGCTCTTCATAGACAAAGTGAACACATTTTATTGCCTTCATTTAATTGAATTGTCATTATTAACACAAATTCTAACATATATCTGGTGGGTGAATGATGTACTTTTGAGGGGGTAAAGTGGCAGTAAGCACCAAAGGATGTAATCAACTGCATAAAGATTATGAATTAGAGCTGAAATAATTAGCTGACTAATCAATTAGTCGAAGGATGAAAAAAAAAAATCTATTTTGGCAACTATTTTGAGAATTGATTAATCGTTACAGTAATTTTTCACGCAAAAATGGCAGAAAATGCTGTTTTCTCTGTTCTATAATGATATTAAAATGAATATCTTTGGGTTTTGGACTGACCAAACAAGACATTTGAAGACATCCCCTTGAACTTTAAAAAAACTGGGGTGGACACTTTTCAATATTTTATTGGTACAGACCAAATCATTAATCGATTAATCTACAAAATAATTGGCAGACTAACCGCTACTGAAAATAATCGTTAGTTGCAGCCCCACTATGAAAGTGTCCATGCTTGTAACGGTGGAGGACAGATGTAGTGCAGTTACACTTTATTATAAACACTATAAACACTATAGCCTGACCATCATTACTGGATTACAGTTTATAAAATATAACAGACAAATCAGCCAATCAGCATTTTTTTTTCCATTAACTCATAATAGCAAACATTTTTAATAAGGATCTCTTAATTTTTTTTTTTTATTTTGAAGAATTACAACCAAGATCTGTAAAGTGTAAATACTTTACACTTTTACACAGTTTGAGTAACTTTTTAAGAAATAGTCAAAATTGTAATGATTTTAGTTTCTTAAATGTGACTATTTTCTGGTGTCATTACTCCTCTATGACAATAAACTGAATATCTTTGAGTTGTGGGCAAAACAATTTATCTGAGGACATCATCTTGGGCTTTGGGAAGCAATGATCGACATTTTTAACCATTTTCTGACATTTTATAGACCAAAAAACGACCAATTAATCAACAACGAAAACAATTGTTAGTTGCAGACCTTGTGGATTGTAAAGTGAACCTCTAGTATCTCACTGGAGGGTAAATCACTACAAAAGGGTGGACATGAACATGGACATTAAACTGAGCTTGACGTTTTATTATTTACCACGGAAATAGCAAATTCGAAAAATTCTTGTCTAAATGCAGTTTAGGATTTGAATGTCACTCAGTGTAAACACTGTACAGCTTCAATGACGAGCTGGAACAAGCTGATACAGACTATATAAGGGGAAAGAGCAGAAACTGGATGTTAAGGGGTTAATATGAGCAGATAAAGATAAGGACACTGATGCTGGTAATCTCAGCCAACTGTGTTCTGTGTTTGGTGCAAATATCACCATCAGGCCTCATTTGAAATGAAAATAAACAAGATGAAGCAGCAATAATACTAAAGGGAGTACGACATATTTTAGGATATAAAATACTGTGAGAGAATCTCTGTTGTACTTTTCCAGAAAATGAATGCATCGAGGCAGCATAAATGTTCTGTTGCATAAATCCTAAAAGTCTGCAGTCAGTTAATTATTACTGATAGAGTCGCCAAGGGTCATAACCACAAGTGCAAATAAATGACCTTTATGTAACTAATATAACTAGCCTATTAAGAGGAATTAGAAGCTATGAATCAGCATCTTTTCCCCAAATTGTAATATACTCCTTCACCTTCTGCTAACTTTGCTGTTTTTGCCAGTCATTATTATTGCAAACCTTGGGACAATAAATTTGCAAAATTGCTTGCTTATCAAGCCAGAAAGACACGACAATGTGCACTCAATAGCACTTGCTTCATTTCTCATCTCTTTCTAATTACCCGGAGTGTTCACTGGAACTATATTTAACAAGCTTTTATTATGTTGAAGAGAAAATGGGTGATGAAAAATGGGATTTGCGTAAGGACAGAGGGGGATATAAATCTGTAAAGTCCATGTTTCTGGCTTGTTAAACACACTTGCTAGGATTTTTATTCTCCTTGAGTGGACGTGGTTCAAAGTGAAATCACCTGAGCTTTTTCATGCTCTTGAAAAATAACTGGAGGGTATCATCTTTGACTAAAACAATGACTAAGGGTAGTCACAGGGAAAAAAAAAAACAACTAAAGACTAAACAAAAATCACTTTCTTCAAACATAGCTGAAATAAAAACAGGATCTAACCTGATTTACAGGCCTCGAAGGGAAAGAAATAACTATTACACCACAACAACAGTGAGATACATAACAACAAAATTGTAAAATTCATTGCTCAGATCCAGTCTTGGCTTTACTCCAAATACTTTTGCACTTTGCCTGATACTCTTTAAATTGTACTTGATATTTTTTCAACCCTTTGAACTCTTTAATAAAAACGATCTGCCAGTGCCTACATTGGTAATTTTGCTTATTGTAATGTAATTTCTTGTGAGTATGAAATTCTTCATATCCCTAAAATCTGTACAACCTAGAGGTTATATAAGTCAATAAACCATAATTGACAAAAATATTGAAATTGTGTCAGAAATTTAAAAAAACAAAAATGTTTTTTCCATTAACTGTTACTAAATAAACACAAAAAACATACTGATCGAAAATATTTCTAAATGTAGAAACATGATCAAAATATTTCTTAAATCTCCTAAAGTTATTTGAAGTATACACATTTTTTTAGATTTTAAGATATGCTCATTTTAACGAGCAGAACAAGTACAAAGACATTTTGATAGTGTTGTTATGTTCTGCATGTAACGTGACTTAAAGAGGTCATCGTGAGCTGTATTCTGTTTTACTCCATTGTAATCCTACTAAAGCTACTACTGTCTGTTCTGTATAGATGAAATCCATTGCTTGTATGTCTGCTTTGAAAGATGGACAATAAGCCCCACAGCTTGTTTCAGTTGTGAAGGAATTCTGTAACTCAGACAAACTTATGATTTTGGGCTATATACAGAAAATAAACCTGAACTGGTGTTATTTAGTAAACTCCACAGGTACACCAAAAATAAATTAACAACTTGTATATTCTCTCCTCTCTGGTGATCTTAGTCATACAGAAAGTGTTTTCACACAAAAAGAGGAAATGTGTACACAGTATGGAAAAACTGAGATTTCACAACAAGAATACAGTAATTTAATCTGATGTGAAGCAATATATATAAAAAAACCCATGGTGATGTAACAAGTCGTCAGTACAAACCTGCTTCCCTGTGAAACCTTGGCAGATGACCTTCGTGTTCTTGGTGATGTAGAGGTTCTGTCTTGATCCCGTATAACAGTGCCTGACTCCACTCTGCTGCACTGAATGGACAAAGAGAAACAGGTCAATACTTCTATATCTTCCTGTCCCTTTGTTCACTGAAAAGGAGGACAATAACTCTACTGCTACCTGCATGTGAACTTTTTTACATTAATTAACAGGTGCAAATACATAAAGATAAGCTGTCGTTCAAAAATGGTTTGGAGGAAACTCAACAAAACACTTTTTTCCTCAACAACAGCAAGCCTCTTTCTTGTCACAGTGAATAGTAAAACGTTAAAATATGAACTGTCTATTTACTTCACAAGTCGTTAGACTCACAGTGTTTTGGCATCTCTTTGCTTCTACAATCACCTTTTGTTGTTCCTGACCTCCAATTTCAGCTTTCCTTCAGACTTGACAGCTGATTTTACTTCACCTTAGTTCTCTCAGATGTATTATCTATTTTTTAATTCGACATGGCTGATCGTGCTGTGGAGCTGTTATGGTGCAACTTACTGAGGGAAATGTATGATGATAATCCTTTCAGTTTAACAGATATAACTAGCACATTTTGTATGCTGTAAGATAAAACGGGTAACTGCATGTATTTAACAACATTTTAGGGATGCACCAATCAGGCTTTTTCAGTCCGGATAGCGATGGCTGGGCTTCGGGTATTGGCCGATAGTGAGCACAAATTCAATACAAATCTCACTGCCTCACAATGCCTCACCGTGTTGATGTGACTAAGATTATTCATTTATGTTAAGGAAACATCGGGCCTGACTTAAACATTGATTCCCTAGCTTTGTAAGACAAAATGTAACAAATAAATATATAGATAACATAAAATTTTAATTTAATTCGCTACATTTAATTAAAATTAAATGTAGCGAATTGGCAAAAAAATCTTGGCAAAAAAATCCTCAACTTAACAGGAAATACAATTCAACCCTTTTAATGCAGCAACAAATTGGTCAAAACAGAAACAGGAATTAAAATTCCAGTATATAATGTGTATATAGTATATAGGCAAATAATTGAAATTAATAAATCGGCCACATTTTCATCGATATTCCATCCAGCAGTTTGAGTGAGCATCGGCTCGATATCTGATCTGGTATCAGTGCATCCCTGCTACATTTAACACAGCTGAAATTGCATTAAATGTCTACATGTAGTCATAGGGACAAAATCACAGGGAATCATCTCCCAGTTCTGCAATATTTAGATTCTTTAAGCTCAAGGCAAAAGCCTTTCCAGCCCACACATGACTGAATGGTTCAGTTCAGTCCTACAGCTCTTATCAGCTCTGTTTCTTGCAGCTGCAGACAGCCATTCTCAGATCTCAGCCTTATACATACTTGTGAGTAGAAATTCAGGTCAAAGTGGTTGGACAGGTGTGTCAACTCAGTGTTCACGATTTCACAGATATTAATTAGCAGTTTTTCTTCACGTCTCTTATCCAGGGAGAAATTCAATGTATTTACTTTTATTTGCACGTATGTTTTACGGTTGTACAAAGAATTTGTCCAAACATTGGCCTTTTTTTACTTGGGAAAGCAAAGCAGATTTATTGGATAAAGTTTCATTGTATGTACATGAAAGCTTTACATAAAGTCAAGGTGGGAGCGAGCTAGTGGGGAACTCTGACAGGCACTAAGGTGGTGTACTCTATTGTTGAATTCACCTGATTGGCCCGTGGTTTTCTGCTCACCGTTTCAAACAGGAAACAATATGGTGGCCTGCTCATAAACTTTCTGATATTTTGTGTAAACACTAAAATCTATTTCTGAAAACATTTTAGGTGAGGAATACGCTATTCCACTGCTGAATCTCATTTCATTTTAGAACTATATTGCCTAGTTTGACAACTTGGTCCAAGTTTTGTGAGCTGGACGCGTCACGCTGGATGGGTTCATTTGTATAAAATTGACAAATGTCAACTTTATGCAACAAACCACCTCCAACTCACTGCAACACTCCCACCGTACACTTGGCAACTGCTTCAGCTCAAGACTGATTCCAATGAAATGCACTACAGAGCGCCACAGGAAGTTTATCCTGCCTGTGGCCATCAAACTTTACAACTCCTCCCTCCTAGTATCAGACACTCTGAGTCAATAGACTGCACATTAACTTATTTCACCCATCAACTGCTACATATAATACTGACTTAACTGTACAAAAACTTAACGGTAACAATAATTAATACTGTATATTGAAGAAATACTCTTATTAATTTCTTATTTATAACATTCTAGCATTTCTACTTAACATACTTACTTAGATCCCACTTCTCAGCCTTGTGTATTTATATTGGATTTTAGTACGTATATTTCTTTACATATACTGTGTTTATATTGTAGCATTGTGCACACACACTGTAGCATTATATACATATTTTACATGTTAAGTCCTCCTTTATTTCTATTGTCTTACTTTTCTTATGTTTACATAAGAACAACTGTAACACCCCCATTTCCCCCAAAGGATCAATAAAATATTTTTGATTCAGAAAGCACTGAGATGCCCTCTGTCACAAGATTTGGTGGAAATATGCTGTAACCACAGAGACTTAATTCTCTGCTCAGGTAGACATTACTCTTCTACATCTTTAAATACAAATAGCTGTTTGCTGCTAAATTAATGCTCTGAAGATTGAATTTAGCACCTTTAAGTATAAGTAAAAGGTCAGACATTTGAACACAGCATCACAAATGTCATCCAGGGTACAGGGAAGTTGTGGTGGACTTTTTTTTCTCTTCGCATTTTGCAAACCAGTAAATTATGAATAATTGAAAAACAAATCCTTGACTGCAGCCATAGACTTATTAAACAAGACCTTAATCACATTTTGCTCCACAAACAGATGATACACACTGTGACCTGAAACCTTAAGCTAATTATTTCAATTGATAAGGTTAATAGGTTTTCCTCCATCAGATGTGAGGAGGTAGTACACTGCAATAAAAAGGCATCACAAAAGAAGCCTTGTAAGAAAATAAAAGGTCAAATGCGGCAAGAAGAAGTAAAAATAAAAGATGATTACCAGTGATCCTCATGGTCTTGAAGCTTGTGACTAGACTTTATTTGAAGATGTGATACAGTGATATATTTTGGTTTTAAATGTGGACAATCAAAACATACGTTTGTAAAGTAACATAAACAAGCAGTATTCTCCCTTGCTTAATGAACTTTGGACTTCTGTTAGAGACATCTTATACAAGGCACTGTACAAAGTTCAGCTGCTTACTTTAGCTCAATGTCCCAACAAAGTGACAGCTGCTAAAACTGTGGTTGTATCTTACTTATCTATCAAACTGTAGATGTTGCCAATAAATCGTCTAAAGCAAATTTAGGTGTCAGATATCTACAAAAATATGGTCAGAGTTGTAAAGCCAAGCATGCATGTTGAACAGTTAATTTAGCTGCTTCAAATCACTGCTGGGTGACAATAAGACAAGCTACTCTAACAAAAAAACTTGAGCAGAGTAAATAGACAAGGTGCATGTAGTCGTGAGGACACACAAGGTCACAGATCAATACTCGCTCTGGCCTTGGACCAAACAGGCAGGGAGTTAAAGTTAAATTTCAATTGGACGTTAGCTAGCTAGTTAGCTGGCTGGCTAACTGTCAGTGAGTTCTAACGACATAGACGATTGGTAGGCTAATGTGGCTAACTAGCCTGGAAGCTAACTGACAGCCAGCCAACGGGAGCTTCTGCTTGCGATGACAGCACAGAGCCAGTGAGCACACTTATGTTACAGAAACTAAATTGTCACACAGTTCAAGTCATTAAAAACATAATTCAATTAAAATACTCACAAAGCAGCCTGGCAAACAACCTGCTGTGAGACATCTTCGGTCATTCGCCAATGACACCCGAGGTTGAGGACCCGACACACGGATCTTAGCTGACTACAAATACCCCTATGAAATGTGGCTTTTTAAACAAGCTTGAAAACATCTTCTTATTTCATAATGAAGTCCGAGTTTTCCGTATTAATTTAAAATTTCCTGCCGATGGTACTATTCATGAGCTGTGAATATATAACATAAAACAGATACCGGCATTAAAATTTTCCAGGCGAAATGGTAGACTGCTTTAAAGCACAATGCATTGTGGGTAAAGGAGTTCTGTACAAAGTGCTTGAGGGGAACCTTGTCAGCACTAGAGGGCGCATCAACCACATGGATAATTGTTGTGAATGTCACCCTGTTTGCCCTTAGCTAAAAATAAAATTCAAGCTGAAAGTTTATTCTCAACCTTGGAAACAGTTGTTAAGTTGTCAAAAATCTTAACAGAGAGACTTTTTTTCTGGAGCGTTCAATCGCCTACTATATATCTTAATTAAATATATTTAGTCACTTGTCCATTGCTGTTCATTTTAAGATACTGTATTTTGCTTTTTTTTTTTTAAACGTATGCTGTGAGACTACTCACACCAGGCAACCTGTGATGGGCTCAAAGAATAATCTAAAATGGCTAAAGTTTTTCTAATCTATATGTCTTGCTTAATTAAAACATTTTAATTAATTGAACAACATTTAGTTAGTTTCTTTAATTAGTAGGCTCATGGTGATTTTGCTCAAAATGGCACTACCCCACTTTTACATTTATGAAATTTTTCAGTCAACATCAGTGAACAAGATTTTTTTTGTTAAATGCCTGTGACAGTAACCACCAACTTTCATAAGAAAAAGAGATTATATGCATTTTTACCTCATATATATATACCTCATATATTTTAACCATATTGAAATATTGTATAAACTTTTTAAACTATTTGGATACATTAAACTACATGAAAGATTGGATCTTTGGTATCTGAGTGTACAGTAGGCAGTGTTCAATCCACATGAAGTCTGTTAAATTCATGGTGTCCCAGATCCTGGTCCTTGTCCCAGATGTTGGCTGGTATTTTATACCAGCTTGGTATTTTCCGTCACCTTTTTAGCTTTTTAGCGCAAACATACTGAGTTTTTCCTTTTTCTTTCATTGGGTATTTGATGTGGTTTACTTAATAGCACATAAACAGTCCATTTAACAAAACAAATAATAGGCCAAAAGTCTGAAAGGTTTATCACGGGTCCCCCCCAAAATAAATAAATGAATAAATGAATTATTATTATTATTATTATTATTATTATTATTATTATTATTATTAATACTGCTACTACTACTACTACTACTACTAATAATAATAATATAATAACAACAACAACAACAACAATAAGAATAATAATAATAATAGAAGAAGAAGAAGAAGAAGAAGAAGAAGAAGAAGAAATAACTTCTAGAAAATGTTCTTGATTTTTACTGCTTTCTTATTAAATGATTTTTTTTTTTTTTATCTTGGTTGTGTTGGTGTGCATTAGTCTCTAAATCAATTTTTAATATTCTACATTTTGTCAATCGTGTGTACAGAGCTTTGAATTGCATTTTGACTTGTTTGAAAGGTGCTGTTTAAATAAAATTTGATTGAATGGTTGAAGAAAATGACCAAGACTAATTTTCAGTCCCAGGATTATGTAAAAAATGTTTGATTGTTTATTTGCTGTTTTTTAAACACTGACAGGGTCTGACCTGGAAGTGGACAAACATTGATCCACATTATGGGTCCTATATATTACAGAAAATTGACAGAGGCGGGTTTTATTTAGGGTAATGTGAAGATGACTGGACAGTCTAGTCTGAGTTTAACTGAAAATTTAACCAAAATAAATTCACAAATTTGCATTCTGTTGATGTTAAACACAGATGTAATGTTTAGTTTATGACTAAATGGGGCAGATGGCTGCCTGAAGCTAGAAATATATATATATATATATATATATATATATATATATATATATATATATATATATATATATATATATATATATATATATATATATATATATATATATATATATTGATTTAAAGTTATTTATGTCTTTAAAACACAAAGTTTACGAGGAGCACCTGAAGTAGACAGAAACCACCTCCTCACGCTGAATTCAAGTTGTCCAATGAGGAGCCACCAACTCCTCCAACGCTGATTGGTCACACACTTTAGCGTCACAGGTCGTTGTTACGTCTATTCACGAAAGCTTCAACGCATTTCTTCTCCGGTTGTTTCACGGTAGGAGTTTACGTACCGGCGACAAGCTGCGCTCAGAAATGAACGCAGTGACATAAACGAGCCCCAGGAACTACTCAAGTCAAACATAAAACCTGCCACATTGAGCAATTCAAGATGGTTTTAGAGTCTATTTCAAGGATAATAAAGGTCCAGCTTCCAGCCTACCTCAAGAAGCTTCCGCTTCCGGAGACGATCGGCGGATTTGCGAGGTTAACAGGTAAATAACTGGAGCTGTGTTGAACTTCTGTCAAGTGAAGATGATTTCTCAGCTCATCGGGGACACTTTTCTGCTCAGAGCTGTTGACTTTAGCTAGCCTGCAAACGAAAAGTCAGCCACAGTCGAGCTGTAGTTGTGTGTCATATAAAACATGTCCTGAAGTGCTGCTTGGCTCCCATAAACCTTTTTAAGAACACCACCCAGCTCAGAAACGACATTAAGTTATAAAGCAATACTCTAACGTACACAGTTAAATTTGATTTTGTGTTTGAATTTTGACACAATTTTGACCTTAACCATTAAGTGTCTGCATCTTATAAGGTGCAACCGGTCACCTGCTGTGCTATGTTTTGCCTCCATCACAATATGTAACCTGCTCATACCATCCAAGTGATGCACAGGTAGCACAGTTTGTCCCAGACTAGAGGGCACATACTGCACATACATACAAAACACAGACATGCATCCAGATCATTGTTTAACAACCCTCTTCAGGTCTGTAACTCCATGCTAAGTCCCCAAATTATCCTGTAAATTAGAAAATGTTCATGTGATCATATCAGTTGACGCAGACCTGAACAATCAGCCCATTAGTCGATTCACGGTTCAAGTGATTTTTCAAGCAAAAACATGACAAACATATTATGGTTGCAGTTTCTCAAATATGAGTTTTGGCTGCTTATCTGAATTGAATCTGCCGATACGACACGTATCATGATACACGATTCAGTATATTGCAAAGTGTTATGATGCTGTAAGCAAGGCAATATATTGCAATTTATAAAAAAAAAACTAATTAATTTTAGGAAAACTGTCATATAAAGAACACACTAGAAATACACTATTTTAAAATAGGCAAAAATAACACATTTATACTGTTGTAAAAAACTGCATGTTTTTTGCCTCAAACTGCCTGAGATTATCATAAAGTGGGCATGTCTGTAAAGGGGAGACTCCTGGGTACCCACAGAACCCATTTACATTCACATATCTTGAGGTCAGAGGTCAGCAGACCGCTATGAAAAGCGATATGCCAGTTTTTACATTTTTTTTTTTTTTTTTTTTTTTTAAACTTTGGAGCATTATTTTGCATGGTTGGTACCAGTAGGTTCTTTTTTAGTTTTATCTGATGCCATTTACTTCACTCAACTTTTAAAACTGAGCCTGCAACCTCCCAAAGATTGAATAGCGGCCGGGCCAAAAGCAGGCCTCGGATTTTGACGAACTTAACTAAAAACCGATACGGTGTTTTTGAGAATACATACAATATCGCACAACATAATTCTGTGATATTCACGTAGTATATCTATATTTTCTTACACCCCTGTTTTGGACTGTTGGTTGGACAAAACAAGGCATATCACCTTGGGCTTGGGCTGTTTCTGGTGTTTTTCAGACCAAATTATTAATAAAATACATAATAAAATCATCACTATACAATCATTAGTTGCTCTTCTAAATTAATGCAGTGCAAGCTTTGATATTCTGTTTTCAGCAGCATTGGGGAGCTTCAGCAGGATTATTTTAAATTACTGTGAATACATTAAACACATCAATGCATCCGTGTCAGAGTTGGAAATTAGCACCAGCAAAATGCTGGAAAGTGGCCGCTAGATTTGCTTCACTCGCCAGTCAAAAGAACAACGGTAATCTACTGGTTAAAGTAGAACATTCACTAACCATTTGCAGGTGGACAAAATTGTGAATTTTATTAGTTTATTAACTTATAAATTAGTTAATAAAATGTCAGTGTTTTCCTTAAGGGTTTAAACATTTTATTGTTTATAACATGCAGTTTTCACACTGCCAGTTACAAGAAAGAGGCTGTTGAAAAAAATTGAGTGGTTGGTTAAAAAAAAAGTTCATTTCCAGCCCAGTATCAGGGATGAACTGATCTGTACCAATACCGACCTTTTTGAGTGGTTTTGGTATCAGCTATGATGTAACTGTTCCACATCCTACACTCTCTCTATCAGTTTCATTATAAAATTCAGTGTTTCAGTGATCATTTACATTCCAATGTTTTGGTGTTTCCAAGGTTTGAGGTGTTACAATCAGTATCTGCAGAGAAAAAGTTGGATTGTTGCAACAGAAATCTTCCTGAAAAACTTTTGCAACTGTGGTCTAGATAAACCTCTACATGACGAGCTGTTATCTTATCTCTCTGTGCACCTGTTAAATTTAGAACACAAACGCTGATTCATTAACTTATTTGCATCTCTTAAACAACAAGACCTAACCCCCTAACATACGCTGAAAACATTTTCCTCACAGCTTCTAGTGAAGCACAAGAGCACAGTTTAAAAGAAGAAGAGCAAGCAAAGGAAAGCAGTGAAAGTCCATCTTGAAGCAGATCCTCAACTTCAGCTTGACCTTTCATATCTTTGGAAAGTATCAAATTTAGCCTAAAAATAGCCCCAAAAAGTGAAAAAGCTGAGCCAGCTCTGCATTACGGAAATTCTCCTGTGACAATTGACAAGCTGGAACCATTTGAGCAGTACGGGTGAAACCCAACGGAAGGAAGATTTTAGTGATTAGTACTAATTGATAAGACTTGTGACTATCTTGCTATAATTGGCTCTTAAGTTAAGATGTTGCCTGATGTTAAAACCTGTTTTCTGTCATAACTGAGCAAGTTGGTGCAGGAAGAAAGATCTATGAACCACTCCTACATGTGAAATATAATTCCATAAAGAGATTAAGGATTAGCAGTGTCCAATTAGGCATCAAAATCCTTTTACTGAAAGTATTTTAATTGCCATAAGAGTATTATGAAAAGTTCCAGGAGCGAGAGTCTAACTCATAGCTAATAGCAATATTACATAACTGTGGTTAATCCTCACTGTCTGTCCTCTCCATGTACAGTATGGTGGACTCTACAATGGGTTCTCCCAATGCATGCCATTATTTGATTTTACTTTATATTGGTGATTGCTTGTTTGATGTGGACTCTCTGGTCAGTTTCAACATTTAATATCTTCTTTAGGAAATATTGATGTTATTCCACCAATCAACCAATCAACCATTGTAAATACCGGAAGTGTTTTACTAATTGGAAGTTAGCAAATTGAAATAGAGCTGCCACCAGTTGTTATGTTCATTATTGATTCATCTGTCAATTATCTCCTGGGTTAATAATTTTGTCTATATGTCAGAAAATAGATGCCCATCAGCTTCCTAAAGCCTAAGGTGACATATTCAAATAGTTTTAGTTCAGCCAGCAGTCCAAAACCTAATTTCATTTAATTCACTTTCATGTATGGCAAAGAAAAGTATCACATGTAGGGCTGCAACTAATGATTATTTTCATTGTCCATTAATCTGATTATTTTCTTTATTAATCAATCAGTTGTTTGGTTTATAAAATGTCAGGAAATGGTGAAAAATGTCAATCAGTGTTTCCCAAAGCCCAAGATGACGTCCTCAAATGTCTTGTTTTGTCCACAACACAAAGATATTCAGTTTACTGTCATAGAGGAGTAAAGAAACCAGAAAATATTCACATTTAAGAAGCTGGAATCAGAGAATTTAGACTTTTTTTCTTAGAAAATTACCCAAACTGATGAACCTATTACCAAAATAATTGATAAATTTTTATTAGACAACTAACTGATTAATCATCACAGCTCTACTCACATTAGAGAAGTTTTGATAATTAAAAAACAATCAAAATAGTTGGTGATTATTTTTCTGGCAATCGAGATATCGACGTTTCAGCCCTAAATTGGGCCAATGAACACAAATACATGTCAACCACTGACTGTATATGAGAAGTGGATGTCGTCATAGTGACGTCACCCATTGGTTTGTGGACTGCCATTTTGAAACCTCGTGTTCGGCATTTTGGCTGTTGCCATCTTTTTTTTTTTTTTTTTTTTTTTTTTTTTTTGCAACTAGAAGTGACAGCTGAATGTCAGTGCAGAGTAAAACATTTTTAAGCGACCAAAAAGGTTATAATTAACTTTCATACACTGAAAACACTTATAATGGAAAGTTACAAGATGAAAACATGGACAACTCCCAGACCGGAAAACACTGTGGCAGCGGCCAACAAGGTAGCCGCACCGTAAAGTATACCCTGTTTTATTGTCTTTTTTACTTTAAATGGGACTATAATTTACTAAATGAACATCATGCTGTATTGAAGTAGACTTGAAACAAGTGATTGAGACCATAAACTCATGTTTACAATGTTTACTGAGGTAATAAATCCAGTGAGAAGTAGGCTCATTTTCTCATAGACTTCTATACAACCAGACTTCTTTTTGCAACCAGAGGAGTCGCCCCCTGCTGGATATTAGAAATAGTGCAAGTGTAAGGCACTTCAGCACTACAGCATCACTGTTTTCAGCCTATAGCAAACACTGGTTTCAGTTTGCATTGTAGGTACACAAGGTATGTCAGTGTTCATACCGTAGTTATTATTGTTTGTGTGTAATCTGTATGTAATGTGTGCGTAGTGTCGGAGTGGCTCCGGCTGCTGCCTCTCTTGGGTATCCTGGCTCTGCTGGGCTATCTGACCATTCGCCCATTCTTGCCCAAGAAGAAGAAGCAGAGAGACAGCCTGATCAACCTGAAGATCCAGAAAGAGAACCCCAAAGTGGTCAACGAGATCGACATCGAGGACCTGAACAGCGCAAACGTGTGTTACTGTCGCTGCTGGCGCTCCAAAACTGTAAGATGGACCTCTCTTTTGAATGTCTCTTTTTAAATTCAGGAGGAGGAGGAGTTTCTTGTTTCTGTATCTTGCTTGTCAGCTAATACTGAGTTGTTCCCTGTTCTAGTTTCCTGTTTGTGACAAGTCACACTTAAAGCACAACGAGCTGACTGGAGACAACGTGGGACCGCTCATACTCAAAAAGAAGATACTATAATTGCCCACTGATGGGAGTTTTCCCTCTCGCCTCCCCAGTCTGTAGTTTGTTTTTTCTTAACAGTTTTTTTTTTTTTGTTTTTTTTGTTTACAAAAGTCTTGCCTTGGTGTCACATCTGTTGTTTGAAATGTGGACGACCGGAGTCTTTATGTGAAGTGGTCCTAATACACCTAAAAATACAAAGTTCAACCGTCTGATTGTGTGAAAACTGTATTTTAGGACATCACACAGTCAGGAAGCTTATTCTTTTTCTTTTAATGGGCCTTTGTTCATTGTTTTAATTGTGTTGGTTGACAGAGCAGCCTTTTTGTATGACTGTAGATTCAATTTTTAGTCACTTTTTGGAATCAGTTGCAAATCATCGGGACCACTTTGACAAGAAAACTTGAAATATAAATGCAGTTACTTTATGAATTTCAATATACTCAACCCATTAACTTTTTAATGTCCCAGTTAAGTGGTTGTTTAAATGAAAGTTAAACAAAAGTCCAACCCATAACAACATTTTGGACAACTCTTATTATATATATATATATATATATTATATATAATTATATATAATATATATTATATATAAATATATATTATATTATATATATATATAACAGCCAGCCTTTTGTTTGTGTGCCAAATATCAGCATACTGTTGACCCTTTCAGGATGTGATATATAAGTTATTATGTGTATGTGAGGCGCCTTGTTTTTCTTAAAATGTATTTTTGTTCGTGGCCTTTAAACATCTGAGTTTTACATTTTGTATTGAACTCTGACCAGACCACTGCACCGTTGCGTAATATCCAGTTATACACAGTTTTAGCCTCACTGCCACATCTTTGCTCTGTACTGTTTTCTAGCTTCTGTAGTGTCATAATGGCTGTTTATATATAGTTGACGTCCTGCTGGAATATTCCTTCTTGATTCATCAGCTATATTTTATACATAAATGGCTTGTATCGTGAGTACCACGATGATGCCGGTGAATGACTGTTTATGAACCTCTGTAAGATGATTTCTTCAGTTGATTCATTCTGTGTTTAATTTGTAAACTGTAAAATAATGAATAATCAGGATGTTAAACTCAACAGTTTTTGGCGCACAGAGCTGCAGCTTCATTCCTTTCTTTCACTATTATGACCGGGCAACACTTCACATCTGAGCTACAAATACTTTGAAATGAATGATGAGGAAACTGAGTACATGACTTGCATTCAGGAGTGCATTATTTTCGGCACTTCTGTCAGTACAGCCTCAAAAGGAAAAAAAAAGTATGAAACAAATGCACCAAATTTCCTCAAGCTCATGTAATAGAAACAAGGCTTCGATTGTTAGTGGCTCTCTGACGCTGTGCAGCGGTGCTTTGTGCTAAATGCTAACTTAAGCATTCCAACATGCTGATGTTTAGCGGGTATGTTTACCACGCTCACTGTCTTACTTCAGCATGTTAGCATGCTAACATTTGCTGTAGCATTAAACACAAAGTACAGCTGAGGCTGATGGGAATGGCATTAGTTTTCCTCTAAAATCTTTACATCATGTTAGCGCTAGATTAAAGGTCAGGGAATTACTGAAGTTACGACAATTTGTTCTGTTGGAAACATGAATGCCTGCACCAGATTTCATGGCAATCCATCCAGCTGTTGTTGAGACATAAATCTTAACCGCAGATGTGAACTTCATGGCGGTGCTAGAGGAAAAGTCAGTGGGATTCATCCTCTGGACACCGTGGACATCTGTACAAATTTCACAACAATCCAAACCATAGTTACTTAGATATTTCAGTCTCGATCAAAGTGGCGGACCAACCGACAGACCAACACTTCCACCCCGAGCCACGCTGCTAGTATGGTTGAAAAGCAAGCAGACAAACGAAGCAGCCAAAAATTAGAGACTTGAGTTAAGGACATAATAGAGTGCTCCAGGAATAACCCGGAAATGAGTTAGCATTTTAGCGCTTCCTGTTCCCTCGTCTCAAAGTCAATGGGTTTTTAAATAGATGCCTGAAATAGGGTCTGTGGTTAACACAAGCTTAAGAGATTTTAGCATTTATTAAATCATGATGATCATGAATCTTGTCGTGTCTTTAAAATAGGCGGTTGCTAACAAGTGGCTAAATGAGTCTACGTCATCATCGAACACTGACCTGCCTTTAGTGGCGCTGATGTAGAATCTTGTGACTGTGGTGTAGCTTGTTTATAACGTTGCTGAATAAAACAAGCAAGTATCAAACCTTTGTTTGCCACAAACAATATATTTATTTACTGAAATAATCCAAAATCTCATTGGCTTTTTATCAAGGGAACCAGGGTGATGCTAACTTCCTGGTTTGCCTACAAAAATACATCATCCCTGCAGCACTCTATAATATACACAGTACAGTAAATCAAATTGTCCAAACATGTTGCATACTGATAATTTAAGTTATTATCCTATCACTACTACAAAAAGTCTTACGAGAAGAACAACTCTTGGTTTGTTTTATCATTTATTGTTTAAAGAGTATTTAGTAAAAAACTAACACTCAGTTCTGGTACTTTATCATAAATAATTACTAACAATACACAATGAGGCAGTGTTAATAAATTCAAATCAAAAACATCAAGTTACACTGCATACTTCTGTAATAATAATAATAAAAAATCAAATGTAACAAATATGAAAAATCGACTTACTTTTACAATCAAACGTTCAAAGGTTTGGTTTACTTGAATGTTTTGAATATGGACATGATCACTGTCGAGCATTAAAAACGGACATACTGTAGTGAATGTAGCAGCATCGTGTATATAAACCAGAGGAAAGTGTTGTGGATCATTTAGATGTTCTCCTGAGTATTTAACTACACAAAACCTTCTCATCAACAAGACACAGCTAATATACATTTAATTCTACCATACGCAAAAACACACGTAGCTGCATAAATATTGTACTGAGTGCAGAACCACTAAAGACTTAAATGTGTGTCAACTGTGTGGTATAATTAAAAACAATAAAATATTGCTATCAGTGCTTTTATGCAGCCCTCCAAAGGAAACGGCCTCTAATAAAATACAGCATTTCCACCTGTTCGAGTCCAGATACAGTAAAGAGTTAACTGGTCATAAAAATGGGCAAATAGTTGATTCAGTGAATATGAGAGGAAAGTAAAAAATATCCACCTTTAAAAAAATGTAAACTGTATTTATGTCTCACACTACTATAGGTTTAATTCAGGACCAGAAACTAATTCGCCTCTGGTATAGTGTCATACAGTATGATGTTGGGATGTGGGTCATTTGTTTGGATCCTGAGGCCTGGCAACCACCAGACGGTATAAATACAGAGTGATTCATGTGTTCCTGCAGCATGGCAAACATCAGGAGCTGGAGAAACGAAGAGAAGCCACTCGGTGGCTAAAGGAAAGCTCATATATTCGAGGTGTGAAAGCACCCGGGAAGTCTTTTTAAATGTCCTTGCTTACTGAATGAACACAGGTGACGTCACAGCGTGCTCTCATAGGTGACGGGAGTTTCATTGTCATCTTCACCTCCTGCTGGAGTGCCTAGGAACGATGGAGAGATGGAGAGGAGACGGAGGGAGGAAAAAGTCATGAGAAAAGCTTCAGTAAAAGACTGATTACATGCTAGTCAGATTCTGCAGTAAACTAACAAAAAAACAATAAAACACAAATATGAGTTGCACTTTTGCATTGTGGTTAATCCAGTGTACTTAAACTATAAAAGAAACAATGCCAGTGTTGTGTGGATGTAAAAGACATGAGGGTGTCAATGACAAGGTAAACAGAAGCAAACCTACGACTATGCAAATCCTTGTCTAGTAGACTCATCTACACAAAGGTGAAGAAGGGAAAAAGCTTTACAGGGAAGTATATTCACTACTCAAACACACCACTGTGAAGCGGGGATGTTGAGCCGAGTTGAATTGTTTATTTTTTTTTTTACCTACCTAAGAAAAAGGCTGATAAATTGGGTTTGACTCGCTCACCACAGGCAGAGCTCTTTGGTTTCTGTAACAGACGAGGTCCAGCGAGCCCTATGAGAAGAGCTCCTACAGGGGCTGTGAGAAGGATGGCCAGCACAGCCACAGTCAACACATCCATGCCGTATCTCTGCAGCTCCGTGTTGGCCCTTGTCCTGGCCATGTCTAAAGCTGAGGAGCCTATAGCTGCCTGATGAGAAAAAGGACACTTGTGTTTCCTCTATAATCACTCACAGATTTACCATCACAATGAAAGGACACTTCAAGTTTGAATTTGAACATTTGAATGTTTGCAGATATGTACAACAAAATTGGTTCACTGGAAAAATCTGAAACAAAACAGTAAAACGCTCAAACTTTTAAGCGCTGACATACCTGCACTGTGGCTTTGGGCATCCAAGCTAGGGCTATGAACACTTTCTCCCTCATGTTAAAGCCCGCACACAACACACAGACAAAGGTGAACAAGATTCGAACCAGCAGGGCAATGAGCAGAGTGGCTACACCCAGACCTAAACAGACAGAGGTGTTACACTATGTTGGTTATACTGCTATTAAAAAAAACAGCAATTATTATATCAACAGTAGTACTTCCCCTTATAACAGCTGTGGGCAGGGAGGGGCGCAGTAGTAGTGAAAAATAAAACTAGAATTATTGCCTTGTAATTGTATATCTTCGCAAAGCAGTCAAGTTGCAGTTTACATCAATTACATCCATCCAAATGTCACCACTTCATCATTTTATCCTATTAGACACAAATTTGTCTGTTGACATTTGACTACCAAAACCTAATCAGTTTATCCTTCAGTCCAAGTGGACGTTTGTGCCAAGTTTAAAGAAATTTGCTAAAGGCGTTCCTGAGATTGACTTTCACCAGAATGGGATGGACATAAGGTCACAGTGACCTTGACCTTTAACAACCAAAATCTAATCAGTTCATCTCTGAGTCCAAGTGGACATTTGTGCCAAATTTGAAGAAATTCCCTCAAGGCGTTCCTGAGGTATTGTGTTTGCTGGCGAGGAGGAATAAAATCAGACTGAACTATATCCTACTTTTCTAGTCTTTTCTAGTCTTCTGACCACTCAAAGCGTTTTACACTACATGTCACTTTACACTGCATGTCAGCATTCACCTATTCATGCCCAGTCATACACTGATGACACCAGCATGTGACAGGAGGAGCCAGCAATCAAACCACTGTCCTTTCCGATTAGTGGACGACCTGCATGTACTCATATACCACTATCATACTTCCTCTTACACTGCAGAATATAAAGAAACTAGGAGTGTGGAGGAGAATTATATATGGCCTTTAATTGTAAAAAAAAAAAAAAAAAATAAATAAATAAAAAATGTTAAAAAGTGTGTAAAAGTGGAAGCATCTAGCGGTGAGGCTGGAGATTGCAACTATCTGAAACTTTTACCGTGTGCCAGACGTGTAAAAACTATACTGGCCGACGCAAAAACATGAATGGTCCTCTCTAGAACCAGAGTTTGGTTTGTCCATTCTGGGCTACTGTAGAAAGATGGCTGCCGCTCACTATGTATGATATAAATGGCTCATTTTAAAGTGATGAAAACACAATTCTTCTTTTCAGGTGATCATACACTAAATAAAACATACTTATTAATATTATATTCCATTTCTGCTAATAGATCCCACTAAATGTTACACACTATTCCTTTAAAAGTACAGTACAATACAATAACAGTAATAAAACACTTGTTCAGTACAGACATTTCTCATATTCCATGTGTCGGAATACTAAGTGTGTTATTGTCATAAGCTGGACAGTCAAACAATCTGATATACAGGGTCAGTGTTCATGTAGTTTCTGCTCCATTTCTGACCAGCAGCATATGAACCTTATCCGTGTGAGCACATATTTAAAAGGCCGAACAGCCTACGATCTCAGCAGGTAAAGTTGACATTTTAATAATGCCCTCCACACCGGCTCATCTCTTTTAAAAGCACCACACTGTTTGTTTGTTTTTATTGGGCCAAGGAGTTCAGGTTGATTTTTCCTAAAACTGTTTTTTACTCCCAAAGCATAAACACATTGCAGACTATTCCAAATACATACAGCACAATATCTCCACACTGCAAATATGTTCCTAAAGAAGACGATGGTCTGAAGTCACATCACAGTGAAGACAGTAACATTTCTTCTTCCATAATAAATAACTTTCCAAGAAAATTATGTGTAGTTATGTTTCGAATACAGCTACTTGCAGAACACCAAATATGTTGTTTTTGCCAGTTGTTCTAGGTCGAAAAAGAAAAAGAAAGAAATGGATAAATCTCAGGTGTGTTTACCAGGGAACTCTCACATGGGAACGTCTATGTGCTAACGCAGACTCAGGTTTTCAGTATTTACTGGACACAGGCTTCTTTTTGGGCTATGAAAATATATTTACATCCCTACAGCCACATTTGAATCTCTCTCAGTGATAACAGCTCACTTTGTTATTTCATGTGTGTACGTGTGTGGACGTCTCACCAACTGTGAGTCCCTCCAACTCAGAGATTCGAATTTCTGCTCCTATCAGTCCGAAGAGTAGAGGCTGAAACACGTCCCACGCCCACCCCACCACTTCCTCCACACGTGCCTCAAGACAAACAGAACACACAGAGAGGTTAAGGAAGGTTATCTCTGACATGCAGCAGTGTAGACAGATGAAGAATTTACTGCACCACTCAGTAGGTTGGTAAAGAGTATGCATGAATACTGTGAAATATACAATACTTCTCTGACAAAATTCAGCTCTAAAGATGGATAATTGCGAATAGCGCAAAATATTCTGTATAGATTACAGATATGGCAAGCATATGTTGTTACCTTTTCTGACCCCCATCCGAGGCCAGCCAGGAATGCCAACACCAAGGTACAGAGGCCTCCAGAGCCAGGAAACCCAGCCACACCGCTGCCGAACACGGCAAAGACAGACAGACCCAGCACCAAGAAGGATCGCTTCACTACTACGTGTTTCTAGGTTGAAAAAAAAAAACCACAGGTAATGATTTAATATATTGTAATAGTATTAAACTAAAAAATGCTTCATATGACACCTGTAACGCCCGGGCCACGCTACCTGTGAGAGCAGTGCATGGCGGTTACCTCGCTCAACTGATGCAGCTCGCACGCATGGTGTCCACACTGACAGCATTGCTGCTGCGCTGCTTTTTACATAGTCTTTCATAATGGCCATACCATTTCATTACAAATATAATCTATATTTATTTGAAACAGAAAAAATGTTCAGGAGCGTGTGCTCATTTGTAAATGCTAATAATAATCCACAATTAAAAGCAGGTACTCTGTTAATTTATGTAGCTGTGCAAGTCTCTGCAGTTTCCACAACACTGTCCTGCAAATATTTCAGAATAAAAGCCTTAAGTTAACAAATGAAGGAATGCTGTCAACAGACAAACACTGCAGGGCTTTTATTTTGATATGGAAACAGGATGTATAGTATTAAAAATAAAAATGCACTTCTTTTTCCCCTCTTTGATGGGGGCAAATTGTAGTAATGTTGGCGCTATAATGGCAATAGAGTCAAACGATTGTTTTCACTGTCTATTTTTGCTGTGACCTGCACGTGGCACACGGAAAAAATATGCAAGACTTTGAATCTCTAAATGAGACGCAGCCGACTGAGCTGCGCTTCACACGCGTGCTGTGTGGCTGCTCTAACATGTTAACATGGGCAACGAAATAAAAAGCAGGAGGTTTCGTGATGCATGTTAGGTAGTTCATGGCATTTTATATATACGGATTTCTTGATAATTCATGGGTCTGACAGGCTATTAAAATACATTGATGGAGCTGAGATAGTATCTGTTATGTAAGGCAAATTGTGACCTGCAAAAATCCAGAGTGCTCCCATTAAAACTTCTACTGAACACTTCACTGACTTTTTTTCATAAGCCTTTGTTAGCTCTTCCAGAGTCATTTCACTAAGGCTCTGAGGAGGTGGTCTAAGGATGACAAAGCACCACAAACCTGGTCAACACTAGGAAAGTACTGGATGAGGAAGCCGAGAAGAATCCCAGCAACCATTCCACCAGCCACCTCCAGGACACCTCTCAGCAGGTTGTACCAAGTGGAGCCTAAAAGGATCAGCAGAGAAAATTTACAATTAATACAGTAAACTAGTATGTGAGGCTGCAGAATGTCACGTCGGACACCATAGTGAGCAGCACGGGGGTCCCTCAGGGGACAGTCTTGTCTCCTTTCCTCTTCACGCTCTTCACCTCGGACTTCAGATACAGCTCACCTTCCTGCCATCTGCAGAAGTTTTCAGACGACTCTGCCATAGTGGGCTGTATCAACAGAGATCAGGAGGCTGAGTACAGAGGAGTTGTGGACAGGTTTGTGGGATGGTGTGACCTAAATCATCTCCAGCTCAACATTACAAAAACCAAAGAGCTGGTTTTTGACTTTAGGAAACACAGGACCACTCTTAACCCAGTCAGCATCAGGGGCACAGAGGTGGACATCGTGGAGAATTACAAATACCTTGGTGTCCACCTCAACAATAAAATGGACTGGACAAAAAACTCACAAAATCTGTACAAGAAGGGTCTGAGTCGACTGTATCTACTCAGGAGACTCAGATCCTTTAATGTCTGCAGAACCATGCTGCAGACATTCTATCACTCGGTGGTGGCCAGCGTCATCTTCTACGCTGTAGTGTGCTGGGGCAGCAGGGTGAAGGTAGCCGACGCCAACAGACTCAGCAAGCTCATCAGGAAGGCGGGTTCTGTCCTGGGAGTGGAACTAGAGTCTTTGGCGGAGGTGTCGGAGAAGAGGATGCTGAGGAAGCTACTCAGTATCAGAGACAACACCTCTCATCCCCTGCATGCCACTCTGGAGTCCTACCAGAGCACCTTCAGCCGTAGACTGAGACCACCGAGATGCTCAACAGAGCGTCACAGGAGGTCTTTTCTCCCTGTGGCCATCAGACTATATAACTCCTCCCCTTTCTGCTGGACGGACAGTTGACAATACTGGACTTTATGAACACCAGCATCAGTGCAATAATACGGCTTTAATATCTTCATCTTTTCTACTATCATATACAATAATACGGCTTTAATATCACCACCTTTATTTATTTATTTCATGTGCAATAACACCATTACTGTCATCACTTTTTATTGGCATGTGCAATACTTCACATATGGTAATGCTGTTCAATTAACACTACATTACTGATGTTATCTGTGCAATATGGTTATTTTTGAAAAGTACTTTTCCCCTCCTATTTGTACTTATCAATCCTCAGTTCTTATCTCTTTTTTTAAACTTGTTTCTCTATACACTGTGTGATGTTAATTGTGTTGCTTTTTGTACTTTTTGTAAATACTGAGCATCTATGGCACAACAATTTCCTTCGGGATGAATAAAGTTCAATCTCTCTTCTCTCTAGACCAAATGTTTTAAAATGTGTAGACAGTAGCTGGGTGGTCATTGATGGTATTATTTAGTGTTATAAATGCAGTTTAGTAAAGCCCTACAGTATAAAGGCTCTACATTGTGGTATACATGAATAATGAAACATAAAATGGACTGACTTAACACAAAAAAAATTACTGAGTAAACGGCACACTCATGCCCTCTGCTGACAAACTACAGATGTTACTTATTTCATATGCTTCTCAGTACTGACCTACACCCCAGTACACTGAACTTGCTGCCACTCCCCTGGCGATAAGGTGGTGTTGCATTTCAAGAAAACATTATTGAAGTCAGCAGTTCTTATTTACCTTCACCTCTCACACACACACAAACACATACATCCACTGGTTACCTGTGGCGAAGGCCATGCCCAAACATGTAGTGAATCCTGTAATGGCAAGAATGTCGTCAAAGCTGCCTGCAGCCATCAGCAGGGTGGGAATGCCCTGCTCCACGCCGTATCCATCCTTCTGCAGCAGCAGCATGGAGGGAACCACCACTGCTGGAGACACAGCGCCCAGCACAAACCTACAATGTGGAGGAGATGGATTATTAAAAAAAAAAAAAAAAAATTGCCTTGGGATCTCTAAGCATCGTCTTTACATACACTTAGGGAGGCTTAAAGGGAGGCATTCCCGCAGCATGAGCTGTATACTGTAGCTGAGATGTGATACTACAATTTATTGGACACCATTTTGATTCAGACTCAATTTTTTGAAATGTGAAATTTCCAGTTATTAATATTCTGCCACCAATCTTAAAAAAATGATGAACAAAAATTTACTACACTCTTAATTAAAGGGGAACTTTTCAATTTTCAACCAGCTTTGCATCATTACAATGTGGGCAGTATATGCAAATAAACAATGGTTAACTTCCCTCCATGTTGGGAGGACTTTTGTGTCGAGTCACCCCTCTCTTCATGCATACAAACAATGCAGTACAACCTGTAGTTCGAAAAACAGCCCTAGAGCCGACAGACTTTTGCTGGAAAATTAGCTAAGTTAAACATTGTTTAATTGCATGTATTATCCACACTGTAATGACAAAATTGGTTGAAAATCAGCTATTTAATTCTTGTTTATAAAATGAGACTAGCCTCAAAAATTGACATTTTAGTTGGGTAATACAAAGATATTTGTACTGGCCCCCATCCACTGATACTGTAACCAGACCAGCTGTGTAAAAAGCCTGATATTGCAAGGTTCATTTCACCTACTGACGTCACAAATGCTGACGAGGCAGAAATACAAGTGGCACTTGTTCTGGAGTCTCAAATTAGGAAAAATAAAGCCCATCAACCATAGAATCATCCTGTTATCAAGAGTCAATGTATTTGTCCTATCGACCAACCATATTAGACATCAGACAACAAGTGATCAAGAGGCTGTAATGTGATCTAGTGAGTGTCGGGGAGCAGTGTGTTTTCTGTTCCCTGCTTGGGAAATCTGTTCTTTGTCGGTACAGTGTGCTGTCCAGTATTAGTCTAACTTATCTTTCTCATCAACGTGAAGCCTCCCATGTCTTGACAGGCTTGACATTCTCACTCCTTTACAATCTGCCCCCATTTAGTGCACAGAAAGCTGATCAGTCTGCTCACACAGCAGATAAGAGAAGTAAGTTGTGAATTAAAAATTGTCGAAAAATATTAAAGCCTTTAATATATAACTTGTCTTTTTGCTCTATCTAAGAAGGCCTTTTTGTCTATGATCATTTTTTTCATCTTTAAGAGCACTTAAAGGTTCCAGGTTCCCTAGAGTTACTACACATGAAACTGTGAATCTGTATTTGCTTTTAGAAAAAATATAATTTGAAAGTGAGATGGTATTCATTTGGCCCCGTGATTGAGGCTCATGGTTCCCTCTGCAGACTACTGTCACATGTCACACCCCTCTCTTTCTCCCTGTATGTCCTGTCTGTATCCTCAGTGTCAAACTACCCATCTATTACCTGTAACCACTTATCCCATTCGGGGTCGTGGGGGCGCTGGAGCTGATCCCACCTGACACTGGGCGATGGTGGGGTAAACCCCACCAGACTATCACAGTGGGTTACACACAGAGACACTATTCATGCCTTCGGGCAATTTGGCATGTCCTTGGACTGTGAGAGGAAACCGGAGAAACCGGAGAAAACCCACGCTGACACGGGGAGAACAAGTCAACTCCACACAGAAGAGCCTGCGGTAGACAGTGTTACCAGTGTTAAACCGCATTCGGGCATACATCCATTAAATTACTTGCCCAGCGCCCCCACTGTTGTTTTGCTTTTATCATAAAAATAAAACCCATTTAGTTAAATTTCGCATATCAGCAGCGTGTTATAAATACATAGTCGGACGACGGATGCCGCAAACTGAAAGTGGAAGCGTCTGCGTACAGCACAGAGTAGCAAGAGTTAGATTTCACACACAGGACGAGATAGACTTGACACACCAGACTGTGGCGGAGGATTTGGTGGCAAAGCGAAAGCTCCTCTTAGGCAGTATTGTGGATTTAAACCCAGTTCAATCAGGGAACCACTGTACTCACTAACAAAAAAAAGGAATAGATTCATCAAAGGAAGTGTGTCTGTCTGTCCTAGACACACTGTAATGGTAATACACAGCTTGTTATTAAGTAGAAAATGATGATGGAACGAGAGAGTAAGTAGCGTTGTACTTACCCAAGGATGAAACCCCATACCCAGGGCAAGCCCATGAGGAAGTGAGAGATCAGAGCTGTGGTGCAGGCCTCTATAATGCAGGGCCCAGCAGCTACACGTACACAAACAGCTTTCAGTTTCCTCAGAGCCTGACGACAACACAGACACATACTGTACATCAGTCAAGAGTTTGTTACATTAACTTTTATACAGAGATAAAGAAGGATTAAAGGGTAGCGATGATTAGTATCACTGAATGATTTGTTGATTGACTGGAACATCTGAAAATTGACAGAGGAAATGACTTGATAACACTGCTGCTAACCGATTAAACTACCATCAGCATTACCTAGTAGTTACATCTTCTACACATTGCAGACTTGCTTGGCATTCCTCATGTTCACGATTTTCCAGATATTTTGGAACAGAGATGAGACTAGTACAAAATTAGACCTCTCTAAACATGTCTGTATGCAGATGCTAAGATTCAGTAGTAGAGTATGTATCATACCGTGGGATCCAACCCCAGACCGGCTCTGGCCAGAATGACAGCCAGAGCGATGTTCCTCAGTGACGCAGACCATCTGAAGTCAATGTACACCCCGTCTGTTATAACTGGGATGTTTCTCAGCAGGACACCCATCAGCAGCATACCTGCAACACAGCAGAAGGTGAGAGAGAGGAAAGATTATCCTTTAGGACCGTCTCTCCCACGGATACAGAACAAGAATAAAGACCGCCTGTTGCTTTTTTGACTTCACAGTGCTCACGTTGGACACCAGAGACACTGAGACTCATTGCAAGACTGTGACTGCACTAATAACTCAAGTTTCAACATTATCTAAACCTTCTGCAAAAACATTACAAGCCATCTGCAATTACATTACAATGTTACGCCACATTATTGAGAATAATGAAAAATATGCGCTAATATGCTAAAGATCTTTGTGACTACTGCAATAAATGACTTTTTATATAAAATCAAAGAAAGACCAGTGACAAACAAGGGAACTAACACATAAAGAACAAATATCTAAAACTATTAACGAGTGGGGACAGAGGACTTTGGACTGACCACAATCTCTACTATCGTTATCAGAAACAGGCACTGAATTAGTAAACAAGAATACTCTGAGCAAAACAACAGGAAGTGAAGTTTACAGAGAAACAAACGCCACCTATCCAAGTTGAACTTCAACTTGATGTTATTTGCGAATCAGGAGTGGCTCCAGCTTCCTTGATTTTTATCTTGCTAGAGGTGCAGCTTATGATTTCCCATTCCAAATTCATAACACCGGGAAATCACATTATGTTACATTTAAACCCAAAAAAAGAGGCTGTGATTTCTTCCAAGCCAGCCTCAATGATGAAAAATAAAACATTAGATGACAGTTCATCACCTCTGGAAAACAGGGCTTTACTTAACCAGAGTCGGACCAATAGTCACATCTCTTATATTTCATAATTAGAGACATACATACGTCTTTTATCTCCAATATCTTTTGATAAATAGCAGAATCACTGACACGCATTTTCAAGCTAACGAGTACCTGATTAAGAACAGAAAAAGTGACTAACATGGTTGTTCAGTTAATCAGGAACTCCCGTTTGACCCCATGTTCTTTCTTTTATCAATGACAAAGGTGAAATGAGTCAATAGATTCCTTTATTACAAGTCACCACATTTATATGACCGTGGCTGCAAATGTGCAATACTCTACATTAAGCTGCAGGACAGGTAAGTCACCTGTAGATGATTCAGTGGAGAATATCTTGCAGTACTGTACAGAATACTCAGTGTACAGTAGGGCTGTTACTCATTTGTTGGTATCTGGAGTTAGCAGTACAGTATATTGTAATGTACTTTATATAAGGAGGCATAATAAGATGGGCATACAGTTGTTAGGCAACTGGAGCAAACTGGAAACAGTGCAAGTAGCCTGTTGGCTAATAATAGCCTCTCTGGCTTATGCCTGGGTGGAAGACTTAGCAGAAAAAGTGGGCGATATGGATCCCTGAGGGTGATGTCATGACAACACAGTGCACTCATCACCACCTCTTTGTTAACCTCTGAAAAATACTCCCTGATCAATCTACTACAACTACAACAAACCTTTTCTTGACACTGGAAGATGATGTACTGTGTCACTAAATATCACCCTGGTGGAGGCATCTATGTAACTAAATATTAAATAAACTGCTTGTATAAACACATCAGTATGTAAATCATCACCACTAAATTCTCAGCCTTACCGAGGAGAGGTGGGAACGGTGGGAGTTTGGGCAGACGGATGAGAGCCACCACTTTGCCACCGATGAGCGCGCAGATGAAGAGGATCGTGATGCCAAACAGGTTCCCCCCTGGAAGACACTCATCCTCAGTGATGGACCACACCACTCCAAAGAGCACAGCTGCCAGAAGGACTGGAGAGGACACAGGAGAGTGTAATTAGATTACAGTCATAGCATGTCATAGCTCACTATTGTGTTTGTTATGACAAGATTATTAAATGTATTTTTGTCAGACTTCATCAAAAGTAACTCAGTTAATAGAACTACTAAGAGTTTATTATTGATTGACTGCCAATCACTGTATACATGTTTTGTAATGTGAACCTAATATAAAGTATTAGCGTATGTGTGTGCGTGTGTGTGCGTGTGTGTGTGTGTATTTATTACGGTTGTCAAAATTAATACAACAAAAATGAAAATTTGTTTTAACGACACTAATTTCTTTAATGCTTTTAACATAATAGATCTTCTGGAGATTGTACCGGGCTCACTTTTAAACTAGGGTGAAGATAATAGTATCGAGTTAAACTAGAAAACCTAAAGAATCATGTCAAACTAGTTTGTCAAGGACGTTAAATAATGCTCCAAATCTGCACTAAACGTCGGTGAGGAAAAACTGTCATGGACATTTTAAAAGGGGTTCCTTGACCTCTGACCTAGATATGAGTTTTGTGAAGAAAAATGGGTTCTAAGGGTACCCAGGAGTAGAGGTAGACCAATTAATCGGTCGTGAAAAGAACAACGTCCTAACTGGGAGAAACCGTGTAGACATAAAATGCATTTTGGAGAGACAGACCATAAGTGTTGTTCAATAAATGTTTACTTGAGTTAAGAAATTTTCTGTATCATTTGTCATTATTAAGCTTTTAAAATTTATCAGATAAATATGGGCCACCCTGATTCTGTTAATAATAATAATAATAATAAAAAAATCAGCATTGGCCATAAAAAATTGTTTGTGATAGTAATTGGTTTCCAGTAATAAATATATACATACATTTGCATAAAGCAGCATACTTGTCCACTCCCATGTTGATCAGAGTATTATATACTTGACAAATTTCTCTTTAAGGTACATTTTGAACAGATAAAAAGTGTGATTAATTTGGGATCAATCGTGGACAACCGTGTGATTAATCACGATTCAATATTTCAATTGATTGACAGCCCTAGTATTTATCTATCTACAACAACACTAACTTTTTAGTAATTCAAAGTATACAAGATACTCAGGTTATCTGTAGATTTTCAGTCTTGCGTGAAAGAAGCAAATGCATTGCAATACATTTCCTGGGCAGGATCTCACTGAGCCAACCAGAGACCCTCACTTGCTTACGTTTTGTAATGAGAGAGGCAAGTAGGCCTCTTGGTGGACATGGACAAAATCTGTGAAGCAAAGGGCAGCAGACCACTGGTGGGTCCGTGTTGGTGCCAGCATCCACTACAGGGTTTCGAGGAATAAAATAGGTTGTCTCCTCTGTGACATTTGGACTGGAGCAACGCCGTACCACCACCTGGATCTGGTTCACATTTAGGTGCTGGAGGAGGAAGATCAGAATATGCAGAAGAGGAGGTTACACTGACCTGGTGGACAGTTTTTTTTATATGTTGTAACATACAAAGAAACTCATATTGTGTTGTTAATCTGCAGATTAGTGTTAATCCAATAGTTTTTCATGCCTTCAAAATGATTCCTCTGCCACTTGTGTAAGGCTAGGATATTAATAAGTATATGTGCACTGAACATTGCTGTCAAGAGTCAAATAAATCGGACATCGTACATAATGCAGCAGGTAAAAAGGTGTCACACTGACACAAATATGAACATTTCTTACAGAAAGATAAGAAAACTGGTAGATGTCCCTGCAGCCTCTATGCTTGCCAAACCTTATTAAGTATCATGCCCTATCAGTATAGTTGACACACAGGTACGTCATACTAGGAGATTGCAGGCTACTGTTTCTTGGCAAATAATAGAGTGAAGCTGATAACTGCGACTCCTAGAACACCCCCTTTGTCATATTGCTCAGGCGGGTACATTAGCTCAAAGTTTTGACTTTTAACAGCAACACATGAACAAATTATCTGAGAACTAACGATACAAGGTTAGAGAAGTAAAACAACACACTGGACTAATGTGAGAGACAAAGAAGCAGAGTCACATGACAGCAATCTCACCATTTGCTTATTTGGTGAATATTAAAAAGGCTATGCAATGTTCCTATCAAGAACAAATACATATTATCAGGCTTATAAACACACTTTTCAGTTCTGTCAAGGCAGGAAAAACTGAATATAACAAAGTTGCACCAGAGATATTATTAGTAAAATACTGTACCTCCACATGGTTTGCTGCAGGAAAAGGGATTATGTCCAGTAGTGGGCTGGGTGCTGGGCTGGGTGCTGGACTGGGTGCTGGACTGGGTACATGGCTGGGCTCTGGGGTAGCAGGTTTGGGCTGACTGTCCTCCATAACGACTGGCTACAGTATTTCTGGTCCACTCACTTCTTTCTCACAGTACATCAAGCCCAAGGGTGGGGTTGGCCATTGATGGGCAGTTCCTTCACTTCTGCTTCACTACGTGCAGCTCTGACTGCAATCTCCTATTCATACAACACAGCTTTATCAGTAGAGAAACAAATTACTGTTTACTTAATAAATGATGGATAACAGAGCTGTTGGTACAGGTGTGGAAACTGGCATGGCATGAAGTTTAATCTCACAAACAAGCATGTTTTGAAGGCTTTACAATGACGATGTCTATTTCAAACAGTGTCATAACACATGCTGTACTGGGTCTGACCAAGAGATGTTGATGATGGAAAAGAAAGCAAACCAGGCTTCAGATCACATAGTTCTTGTCTAAATGAGGCTAATGTGTAGCTACATGCTGGCTACTGTGTGCTGGAGCATTACATGGTGATTCACCTGCATCTCATTTGACAACTACTGGACTCTGTGCTTCACTTTTAATAGCTGTAGTTGAAGATGTGTTACACACAAACTGATAGCTATAGCTAATTTACATTAAACTAACGCTACTACAATGTTTTGACAGCTGCTTATGGCAACAGACGTTGGTTAATCCACTTGTGAACAGACCACACTAATCAATGCTTACAGCTCGGCCATATGGCACATCTAGCTAGCGGATGCTAGGGCAATTAGAGTTAACAGGCGTCTGTCAACGACATAGTTACCTGTTCAACTGGCATGGTAGCCATCTACTGTTAGCTAGCTAGCCGGCAAAGCAACTGTCTGAGGTGGAGTTGTCTCGGCGTTTGGTTCAGTGGGCGTTACTACCGAACCGTAACGTTACACATGGAACCACAACTGAAGTAACGTTAGCTACCGCTGCTACTAACGCTGCTTACTGTAGCTACTGCTAAGGTTAGTAAAAGAGGTAAACCCGCGCCTTCAGCTAAACCGTGACTACGGACCCATTATCGGACAAACACATGCTTTCTCAGTAGCTGCAGCTAACTAGCGCGACTTGTTTCATCACATTAACTTGGCGTTAGCCAGTTAAACGTTAGCCTCATTTCACTGACACGTTAGGTCGGAATGGTTCACGATGCATTTAATGTCATCGAGTAGATTTGAGTTTCCTTGTTAGTGACGTAACGCTACGTCAACGTTAAACGCGGCCGACACAAACTAACGTTAGCACGTCTATTGTCGGTAATAAAGCAAAGCAAGACTGGACTTTCCAGTCGGACACATATGTGTTTAATCGTCTATCTTAGAGAGGGAAGCCTTGTCCGATATTGGATTCGTCTCCATTAGCTGGCTGTGTGCGCCCAACCAACAGCTGTCAGTGAACTCCCCACACCATCTCCACAGGCACGGTAGCTCAGTAGACAGAGCGCTCCTGACCCTCTCCGACAGGGCTTCCTGAATATATAGTGTAATTTAAGGAAAAAAAGAGCTCACCTCATATCGTAAACATCGTCATGGCGTGTGAACTTTCAGCGTGGAGCGTTTCTGGCAATCATGAGGCAGATAGAGCAGCTGGGAATTGGGAGTGAGGCGGATTAGTGATGGCCAAGCATGTATGTACAGTAGCTCGCTCAGGAGCGGTGCTCGGTTGGTTGGGGGAAGTTGGGTCAAATAGAAAAGCCACTCAAGGTTATTGGTGAAGACGTTTTAATAGCTGCTTAAACATATTTCATCTTTAATCACATTAACAGATTGCTTTGTGTGATATTTAACAATAGTAAAATAAGTGATAACACCAGTGTGCTATTTTACACAATTTCAGCATCGCAGTAAGTTGAGAAACTGGAAATGTCTCCCACAGAATCAGCTGACATAATATGCAAAATTAAAGGAAAACATCAAATCAAATTTTGTGCACTTCCATTGGGACTTCAAATAACAATAGAAGTCTTCACGACTGTCATAATCAGAGTGCCCATCCTCCATCGATGATGTGCTCACCCCCAGTCACATAGGCAGACTGTGAAGGAGAAACATCAGATCACTGCACTTGGAGCCAAAAAGAAGCTGCTACTCCATTTCAGCAGGTGCATGACATGATCATCGCATGTGTCTTGGATTTATTTATATTTTCATGCATATCTTGGTAAAATATCCCATTTCAAATGTTTTTTTTCATTACATACAACATACATTTTTGTTTGTTTTTTTGATTGTCCATGTCCATAAATGTATTTTGTTAGTTACAAAAAACTTTTATGTTCAAATCAAAGGTCACCTTGAAGTACAGTGTGTCAAAATCAACATCCATAAAACATATTAATATATGGCAGTACTCAGAAAGAAGTAAAGTTATTTGTGGGCAAAAATCAGAAGTGCCACTTCTGAGTACTGGCCCATTTCAGGCACTGAATCACTGGGAAATAATTTCCCTGTGAACCAATCAACAACAACTTAGTCTGCATTTATAACTATGGGATATTAAAAGTTTAATTTGGGGTCAAGCATACATACACTCCAGGATTTTTAGAAATACTAAGGTCATGAGTCCAAGTAGCTCTACCCTCTCAAAAAGTCTTATTACCACAAACTAAAAATAAAGTCTGCAAAATCTTATTATTATTAACTGTTCAGTTATATTTAGAGTTTCAAAGCATTCCCCACATTGCCAAGAATACAATTCTGATGAATTTTATACTAACTCCCACTAGGTTGCAAAGCCCCTCTAATGTCTACAATAAATACAAGTACAATATAAGTACCTGGACATCAGTGTAGCTGCAGCCCCGCAAACTCTGTCTGACTGTCAATATAATGTACCACATACAGTACATGTCGACGTGGGTCCATTATCTGCAAGCACTCACCTCATCTGAGGCCAGGTATACGCACAGGTACGCCACCTCTTCAGCTGTGCACATTCTGCCAGTTCTCTGTCTTGCCATGAAATTCTTATAAGCCTGTGGAGTTACATAGAAAGAGAGGTACAGTTGTAGCATTCATCATCTCCAATACCCAGGATTTCTTCTTGTGGAAACCAAGATAAGATGTTCCAGTTAAGTGACTCATACGGGCATTACTGTCAGATTAAGATAGGAGGAAATAACAGGAAATCAAAGCCGACCATACCTGTTCTGGGTCAGGCTGGGCCTGGATCCTACCCCTCAGTGATGGAGTATCAACAGTACCTGAGAACAGATAAAAGAGCAACCTTGTCTTTCTTCTAAAACCTTCATTATAAACAACAATATTCAGAAATATACACACTCTTATGACCAGATAGGTATGATTGGATTCAGTTCAGGTCTGCTGCACAAATAAAAGCCTGATGAGTCTGCACAGCAGTTATTAAGACTGGCTTTGAAGGGACATACTCAAGGTTTGTATATCTTTGAAACACACAATGTCAGAAAATTATCAGTTTAATTTGTTTTAAGGACACTGGTCTACACCAGTGATTCTCAAACTGGGGTCTGTGGCATTCTGTCAGGAGGTCCATGAAATAATTTGTGTTTCTGTTTATCAAAATCAAGGTCAGGTCTGAAGTATTTAGGTTAAAGGTTTTAGAATATAAATAGCTCCAATGGCATCTACATCACATTATGAGGGGGTCCTTGAAAAATGTTCAATGGTCCCTGGCCCCCAAAAAGTTTGAGAACCCCTGGTCTACATAACACTGTTATGTATTAAAGTACTAGTAACCTCGAGTAATACTTGACGAAGAATCAAATGGTTTTATTTTGCAGGGCACGCTAAACTTACCAGGACAAACGCAATTACAGCGAATGCCTTGCTCAATGAAATCCGCCGCTATGGATTTGGTGAGCCCGATCACTGCAGCCTTGGAGGTGCTATAGACACACCGGTTCACAACACCTGTGTCGAGAAAACACATATGTCACTCACACATAGACACACACACAGAGCTAAGAGGATTACAATGAACATGGTCATACTTGAGTGACTTCATGTCCCTTTAATTGAGCAAAATATGTGTTCTACAACCATCTACAGTGTGGACGCTTATTTACCTTTTATGCTTGATGCAACAGAGGCCATGTTAATAATGTTTCCCGACTTCTTTTCCAACATCTAGAATGACAAAATAAATAAGGGAGGTGGCATATAAACAGAATATAACTGGCAAAATGGCGAGTAAAATTATGCAACAGTTTTTATGTAACACATAAATAAGACTTGTGCTAAGATCCAAGCTAAAATTCCCCTTTGAGACAGTTTGGTTAGTTTGTAGCTAAAGCTGGATTAGTGATTGGGCACAGGCTCAAAGTAATACAGCTAATCCCAGGGGACAAAGGATGAGAACAAACGAAAAGCATATGTCACTCAGTTTACAGCAGCACCTATTTCATCAGTCAGCAACAGCATGAACAGCGTTTACCGTTTACCAAAGTGGACAAAGGTCACCTTAGGTAGGAAAGCCCTGCTCATGAGGTACATGCTCCGGATGTTAACGTTCATCGTGAAGTCCCAG
This sequence comes from Pterois miles, assembly GCA_947000775.1. Taxonomy (NCBI): domain Eukaryota; kingdom Metazoa; phylum Chordata; class Actinopteri; order Perciformes; family Scorpaenidae; genus Pterois; species Pterois miles. Next base: position 2,487,528 of record CAMQGK010000224.1, on the reverse strand, counting down.
TCGGCCTCTTCACAGTCCAGGATGGAGCCGTGGTGCACAAAACTGTAGACAGTACATGACATGTAAACTCACAGTATTACAAAGGATAGAATTGCATGTAATCATCTATACATATGTATTACCTAAGAGGTAAAATACTGTCAATCTAAACAGAAGGGTGGAAGAGATCGATATGAGATATACGTAAATTATTAAACTGAAAAGAAATGCTGGTCGAAATGCAGCCTCCTCAACATTTTACTGAGCCTTAAAAGGTGTAAATTTAGAGACCTTTGTTAAGGAGATTGACAAAAGGTCAAGAAGAGGTTAAACCTTACGGAATAGGGATTTTGGAAATGTAGTTAAGCGGGGGATGGATAAACATGCTCAATGTGGAGACAGCAAAACAAGCAGAACTGCTATGCATCCGATATGTACGTCATGTAAAGATGAGGCTAGTAATATTATATAAATTGTTATTATCCACAAAACTTATGAAAAGACAAAACCAAAAATGTGTCCGTGTCTCAGTCCTTTCTGACCTCCCCTACTGAAAATGTAAAAAAAAAAAAAAACTGGTGCCAGATATAAATGCGTTGTTTTTAAAAAGGTTGGTAATTATCTTACATATCTGGGCACTGTAGATTTTAGCAAGTACTACTCAAACAAGAGGAAATAGAGCATTCCTTGCAGACTATTTTAGCCGTGAATGTGATGGGCTAATGAATATTTACGCACAATGATGGTGCATGTGGGATCAACTCAAAATAAACCACATATCCCATTTTATTGGGTAATGAGGAACATGGCACCCAGGGCAACAGTACGGCTCATTGATTCATGAGATTTTTTGACAATAATAAATAGAATATAATTAGACTTAAAGCTCTAAGTAGAGTTGATCAGTTCTCTGGTAATTCTGGGCAACATACAGGAAAGAGAGAAAACGTACCCAGCAACGTTAAACAGCACATCTACACGGTCATGTTCCTTGGCTAGGGCTTCAACTTGGTCCTTCTTAGTTACATCCACGACCTTGGTCTTGATCCCTGTTGGTGAAGAGGAAAAGAGAGCCTTAGTGCTGGAGAAAAAGCCCCAGTGTAATGGCACTTAATCTGATTGAGAAAACAATAACATCCAGATTGTCTTCATTATATCTTTAGTATTTAACATTTTATTGCAGGAGATGCTAGTTTTGGATGAGGCAGTCAGTCCCCAATAATAAGCAAATGAGCTACTATAGGCAAAATCGCTCTCTTTTCTGTCAACACTCTGCTTCACATCTGCACTATTACACACATTCACACCTGGCAGCTGCTTTCCTGAACAACCTCTATCTGTTCCTGCTGGCCAGTCAACAGCTCTACAGAAAGCCGTTAGAGGTGAAGTGCTTTGCTAGGAGGTGGGACGAGTGCTGATCACATCCAGAGGCTGTATATAAGAAGTGGACGTAGTCACTGTGATGTCACCTGTTGGTTTTTGGTCTGCTGTTTTGAAGACTGTAGTTCGACATTTTGGTCATTGGCATCTTGGTATTTTGCAACCAGAAATGACACGACAGGGTGGAGCTAAGTACAATCAAACGCTTGGACGGAAGATATTTTTAGGTGACCAAAAAGGCTATACCCTACGATGGACTGGCGACCTGTCCAGGGTGAACCCCGCCTTCGCCCAATGCCAGCTGGGATCGCCCCCCCCCCCCCGACCCCTAACGGGATAAGCGGTTGACGATGGATGGATGGATGGAAAAAGGCTATAGCCGTGGTAACAATCTCTCGATCACAAAGTAGCCAAGCCCTAAATCATCCTCTGCTTTATGGTCTATTTCACTCTAAATGGGACCATAATTAACTAAATCAACATCATGGTGTATTGAAGAAGCCTTGAAACTAGTGATTGACACCATAAACTCATGTTTACAATGTTTACTGAGGTAATAAATCAAGTGAGAAGTAGGGTCATTTTCTCATAGACTTCTATGCAGTCGGACTTCTTTTTACACCCAGAGGAGTCGCCCCCTGCTGGATATTTGACAGAATGCAAGTTTAAGGCACTTCAGCATTGGCTTCACTTCTCAGACCAGGAGGTTGCCTCCTGGTCACTAGCTCCAGCTGGGGCAATATTCTGCAATAAGCCTGCCTCTCAAATGTATTGCTAACTAATTACAAACATAGCAGATTGCATATTGTGACTGCATGTCCATCTACCATGTTGGATGTTGTCCTGTAGACGTTTTAAAACTGTCACGATGAGAGGCCCTTATGAAGCTATAAAATCACCTAAAACAAACAAAAAGCTTGTTAAAAGGCTATACACTGAAGCATACAGTGTGTTTAAACATTAAAATTATGACATAACATTATGACTATGATTATTATATGATACTATATAGTATGTTATGATATGATGGAGACAGCATGGTTTAGTAGTGATCAGTCTACTGCTCACTAATTGTTGATAATTAGGATAGTATGAGTGTATAGTGGAGATCAGTGAGCAGTAATTCACTCATAAGTTACAACTAAACTGTAAACACAAAACAACACATTATAGCCCTGGCATGTAAAATGTCATTGTATCATCTGTAATGATGCTGTCATAAAAAAATCAATTTGTAGGTCTTCTCTGCTAAGCTGAAACTTGCAAAAGATGAATTTGGATAAAAATTTTAAAGCTTAAATGATTAGTCAATTAATTAATTAATTGATCGACCAAAAATTAAGTGCAATATTTTGAACCCCAAGCAAACATAATTTTTCATAAACTGGTCAATTCTGTGATTTTGGGCTATTGTGCTTCATAACACATCTAATTTCAGACTAGTGGAAAGAAAACATCCAAAATACACATTTAGATGATTATTTTACTACATTTTGTCTATTTGCATCTGTAGAAATTTAAATTTAAATAGCATTAGACAATGCCTCACATGTAAAAATGAAAACATTTCAGCAAACCTGTAATACAAAAAAAGTCTTGATATCTATTATATGTCTAAAGGCTGATTTCTCCAAATGATTTTTTTCTCACACTCTGCGTCAGAAATCTCCACTTCAGTCACTCTCTCCCGGACCAAACTTTCCAGTTTCATTCCTTATATCGCTTCTTAACTTTTTATTCTGGAGGTTTTTACAGAGGGGTTTGTTCATATATCATTCATAGCCTGATTTATAGAACATGTTATTCCTATAACCATGGCAAAAATGGATTCTTTGTCTTCTTGCAAAATTTTCTGATTATGGAGTGACAAAAAGAGATAACCCAAAATCCCCTTTGACTCTAATATGTCAACAAAATGAACAACACTTTTGAACCTGGCTTTAACCAATGTTCAGACTGCTGTTCTGGAAAGTTATGCAAATTGGCACATATTTGTGCCTCATTTACATATCTAAACATATATTTTCAGAACACTTGTAAAAATATTATCTTAATGTAAGTAATCAACTGGGGAGGTTTGATGCTGATATCCATAAGTTACATTTTGTCACTGTTCACCTCTGCTTAATCAAGATATTTTCTTTCCCCAAAAATCCCTCTGGTTACAGCTCATTTTTTTTAATAGTTAAATGCATATATTTGAGTTTTATACTATTAGTTGGTCAAAGAATCTCACACGTTTTCACAACTTTATAGGCCAAATTGTTCATTTATTAATAAAGAAAATATTAAGCTGATTAATTGACAAGGAAAGTAATCCTTGGTTGCAGCCCTATATTTTTGCATTAAAACTGTGGTAATGTTTTAAATGTATTTTGTTAAAAGCTAAGTTGTAGATGTTAGTGTACGATCAAGTTGTGAAAGAATTTGACAAAAGGGGAAAAACATGCATCATGGCTCCATCACAGTGGTTAGCCAGCAGATGGCAGCCTCACACCAACAGGAGTGGATCTTACCTGGAACGCTGTCCAGCTCTTTCAGCTTCTCTCCATTGATGTCTGTTGCTGTGACTTGAGCTCCTTCCTTTGCAAATGCCTGCACAGATGAAAAACTTGAGTCAGCGCCAGGCGGTTTCACAATGTCTGCACATGTCACAGTATAAAGCTGGCAGCCCAGTATTCCCTTGTAGAAAAAGTTTAAATATTTTGGTTTGATCCTGTGCTTCGAACGTTTGTATGTTTTACTGTAATTCTAAAATGGCTATGGCTGTTTTGTAAAATAAGCTTTGGATTAAGAAAACAAAAATACTGGGACCAGTGACAGTTTGTGAAGTTTCCTACTTCTTATCAAACCTGAATTTCCACCTGAATGCTGTGGTGTGCGAAGCTTGAACATGAGCTAAAATTGCGTTGTGTCTCAAACATAGACTGCTCTCTTCAAGCCGAAATATTGTCGTGTGGGTGGAAACAGTATGGATTATACACACTGTTCAGAACCAGAAACAGAATAAGATAATGAAAAGGAAAAAAAAGGTGTGAAATTTTGTCATAAATAGGGAGAAATATGGAAAAGTGTGACCCCAAGACAACAAAAAACAGGAATGTCTCGGGAAAATTGGGAGGTTTGTCATGTATGTTCATTACTCTACCACGAAAGATCCATCACTTGCATGACTGTCAGTCTGAACCTCACTCTAATCGACCATAAAATATGCAGGTTGTGAAACAAACTGGCAACCATTTGTTGTGAAGTGAAACAGAGAAAGGAGTGTATAACATCTAGTGTCTGAATGTTATCATTAGCAACTTTACCCATTCAACCCTAAATCCATTCCACCTCCGGTCAGCAGATAGCTGATGGAGTGAGTGCACCATTAACCACAGAGCAAAGCACATCAGTGGTCTAAATGGAAAAAGCTCATTAGACCCCTCACACCATGTGCAACTCTGAATAGCTACTATGTGATTTGAGCCTAATGATCTGAGACGTTAACAGACCTCTCTGTATTTGAGTTCCTCCACACTACAGAAAATACAAATCCCTGTAATACAAAGCATCATTTTAAAGACATCACTTGAAGTGAATGGATGTGATGATAACCCAGTCTTCATTCGGATGTGTGTGTGAGAATTTCCAGTGTTTTGCTATTTGGCAAGAATATCATGAACGTGGATCGCCTTGAAATCTGTGTTTGCATCATTTCAGTTTCCACTATTACAGCATATACATTTGGAGTGATAGCATATTGTACAGTTGTTTCTATAATGCAATGTATTGATGAAATTGTTTATAACAACAGCTTGTATTTATATTTTTTAGTAGAATTCAGCTATTTCTTAAGGATAAAAATAGGGGAGGCAAGCAACATCTAACTAAATATATGCACACAGCGTGTTTCTGTATAGGAATGTTTTGGTTCACCATTATTGTTGTAGTGCTACATTTGTACCCTTTCAAATGACTGTTACAGAAGATAAAACATAGAAAAAAAGTTTGGAAATTTCTGTTTGGTCGATGTTTGGGTCTGTTGTTACAATGCTAATTGGCATTGTGTTTTACATCCTTGGAAAGCCTGTTTATTTACCTTCAGAATGATGTCCAACTTGTATTGCGACATGAGCAGCACAGCTGATTAATATGGGTAACGCACCAAATGAAATTTGCCAAAATTCTCTGCCAATGCTTAACAGTGTATTCTTCTGTTGGTACTGACTATTCTTCTGAGTTGTTTGGTGGATTGGATGATTGAGCTCTCTATAAGTAACAAGGAACAAACAAGACTTATGGGCTATTTTACACTTTATTCATTTAGTACACCACCAGGAGCCTCGGTAGCAGGTGGAAGATCCATATGCAGCTACAACAGCCTAGCACCTCCTCCTCATGCTGAGACGGCACTCCATTCCTCAACCAGGATTAGTTGCAGGTCAGCCAGCGTGGCTGCATTGGTCACTCTAACACATACAGCACACCAAAGCTGATGAAAAGGATCACTTTAGTAGAGCGCAGCACCCAGCAGGCCCCATGCACACAGGTGCCACCAATGAGGCAAAACAGTACCGACAGGGGAATACACTGTTTAGCACTGGGAGACAATTTTGGCAAATTTCACTTGGGCGCTACCCACCTAATTAGCTGTGCTGCTCATCCCACAAATGCATGATCCTCACAAGTTAGACATCATTGTGAAGGTAAATAAACAGACTTTCCAACGATGTAAAATACAATTCCAATTAGCATTGTGAAAACAGAGAAATAATAAACCAATCACAGATTTCCAAACTTTTTTTTTTCTGAGTTTTTATAGGGTTGTCAGCAACAATCATATCTTCCGTTTGCATTTCAGCTCAAAACATGTAATGAAGTCAAAATACGCACTGCTTTGACACCACAAGCTGTTCAATAAACATTTTTCCTCTGTGATTAGGAAGGAAATGTATCAGTGGGAAGTTCTTATTAGAGCTCATTACTATTGCGGCAGCACGTCCAATCCCCTGGGCGGCAGCTGACAACACAATCACTTTCCCGTCGAGGCGGCCCATAGTGCACCTTTCACTGCTGCTGTGATCAAAACAAACAAACAATAAATAAGCTATTGCACAACAACAGGTTCATTTCGATGATAAAGGCTCTCTTTCTTACAATAAAAATCTCCCGCTGAGCGTTCATTAGTTGTATACAGATGTGTTTGTAAAAGATGATTTCAGTTATTAGTTTGAAGAATTGTCCACAACACATTTATTGATCCACATACAACACACTATGGTCAGACATATCTAGTTTAATGTTGTAATGTCTATCTAGTCTGCTGCATTTGACGGCTTACAGCTCCAGGGAAAAATCACTCCATCCGTGCATTGTGAAGCATTATGAAAGCATCAGATCTTATTAACGTGAGTTCATGTATAGTACACTGTAATAGACAGTTACAAAGCCCTATGCCATAAATATGTATGCCTGTTTTATTACAATATCAAGATACATAGCTGTCACAGGCCTTTAAGGAAGTGTGTCTTTACAAGGACATGGTAATCACTGTTCATATTTATCCATGATAAGCTTTACAGGATACAGGACAAAATGCCTTACAAATAGGCACTTTTCAAATATGATTGCTCCCTTATTCTAATTTTTATGGCTGAAAGGGGCTTCCAACACTCAGAAGAAGAAAGTGAGAGACAGCTGGCTGTTTAACCAAGTTAGTCTAGTCACTAATTAGGTGAAATCTGTCACTTATTTTGTGCAGGTTTTTTTTTTTTTTTTACATCTGCCTTTATTCGTCTCCCTCAACAAACAAAAGGTTGAAAGCTGACAATACCATACATTACCAATGTAAAGTGAAGCAAACAAAATGCAAAACTCTTGCCTTTTTTTCTTCACACATATTCTCAGTTTGTATTCCCGGACTGGCATCGATTGTTTAACATACAATGGTGTGACATGTTTATCTATTCAGTATTTATTTCTTTGGGCTACTTGTATTGATTACAATTTACAGAATACTTGACAATAATATTTGTATATACACATATTTTTCACTACTGGTGTACATAACAATCCTGTCTATTCTTTACCTTTATTTATCCAGCTGTGTAAGTACAATGAGAGAGATGCAAACAACAAAATGTGTGCACACACACTTGGCCAATAAAGGTGATTCAGATTAAGATTTTTTGCCATATTTTGTTCAGTTCCTCTGCAATGTTGAATGCAGTTGTCAGCTTTTGTCAACTTTATATTTTCTTAAGTTGAATCAGTGTGTCTAAGCCCATTATTATTATTATTATTATTTTAATTTTCTGCTTTTAGGTGCAGTGTGTAAGATTTGGCAGCATCTAGAGGCGATGTCGCAGATTGCAACCAACTGAAACGCCTCCGTCAAAGTCACGAAAACACAACTATTATTTTCAGGTGATTATACACTTCAGAAAACATTCTTATAAATCATATATTACAATATCTGCCAACAGATACCCCTCAATTTTATACACTGCTCCTTTAAATCTTGTGTAGGTCATTAATACCAACAAGTGGAAATGTAATAGGTTAAATTATGTCACACTGGAGTATTAAGCAAAAAAAAATAAATAAATGTTTTATTTATTTGTTAAGCCAAGCTTTGCACTGAGGCATTATGGCGCAGATATGAATGGCAGCTGTTGTGTATGTTACTACTATTCATAGCCGGAGTGACACTTGAGGGCATGAGCACATAATGAGGTTGACAAGCAAAGATTACTCGAGGTTAAATTATTTACTCTTCTGTACTTTTGCTTGTAGAAGGTGTTTGAAACTGTGCAAATGTAACGGGTTTTAAACACTGCGCATACCATCCAGACATAATGGCAAATTAAAAGTAAGCCGAGTTAGGTATAAGTAGTTCCTATTTACAGTGTACTCATGTTTGTAGAGACAACAATCACTGGATTACTTTAATACTGAAGAAAAGTTAAAAGCGTGAATGGCTAACGTTAATCTGAATAATACTTTGATTCAGACCGTTGCATAACACGTTTCTGTTAACGTGCCACACCAACTCTACACGTGTTTAGTGCAGCACAGAAAAAAAGGCAGGTTGTAGCTAAACAACCGTGAAAACCTCCACATTCAGCCTAATATTCACACGTTGCAAAGTCAAGTACAAGCCAAGAAAAGCTGAAGTTGGAAACTCACCCTCTGCTCAGGTTTGTTGCCCTGAAAATGAATGAGAGGAATCAGCACACGTGACCTTCCGCGTGTAGTACTATTGGTTCCAGACCCGGAAGTGATAGCGGTTTGAGAAGATGGCATTGGGGTCAAGAGAATACAGTGTCTTCTGCGCCTCCACGTTTAGTTATATTTTTTATTTATTTAACCGTGTTTAAGAGTTTTAAGATACCTCTTCAAGTGAGTTAAAACCTGTTTTTAGAGGCTAGTGTTTGATGCACGCGTAGGCTAGTGTTGCAGCAACTGTTGATTATAATTAGGATGCAAACAGCTTGAAACTCTTCTTCGTGTGGGCGTGAACTATCTTGATAATGAAGCTGTGGAAAGACTTGGAAATTGACCTTTGATATCTGCACAAAGTACTTCATATAACCAATTTTATTATCTCTACGGGTTAATGGTTTGTAAAAAATAGACATATATCATTGCTGAGGTTAATAATTGGCTGCTGGTGTAAACAAAATTATTATTCAGTTATAGTAATAGTTTCATAGTTGTTCTGAGAGGATCGATCATATCACATCTATATGGAGGACGGAGCCTGTCAAAAAAAAAAACTCAGTCAATCAGTAAATTACTTGATAAATAACCAGATATATCATTAATCGTAGCAAATAATATTAAAAGCAAATGTAGCCATTGATTTATTATTCTGTCTTTATTGATTTGTCTTTGTATTAATCTTCTATTTAATTTTCCCTTTTATTCATTTATTTTTTATTACTTTTTAAATGTATTTATTAATTTTTGCATTCATTTTTATTTATTTCTGCATTATTATTCTATATTTATTTTTGAATGTATGTTCGAAATGATGTATTTACTGTATGCACTTATATGTCTTATATATTTATGTATATTTATACTGTCACACATATTTATTTCTGTACAATTATTCCCTTTGCATTTCACTCACCCCGTAGTTATTTGTTTCTGTATTCTTTTCTTTATACATTTCTTTTTACATTTCTTTATGCTACCCCATGACACATGTAGACTGACAACCCCCAAATTTGCATGATGAGGCAGAGATGTATAAAGAGAAAATGACACAGAAATAATACATTTGGGGAAATAAATCAAGGATGAAATGCAAAAGGAACATTGTGCAGAAAAAAATGCATCAAGTCATTTATTTATTTATTTTCTATTTTGTCATGTTCCATCCTGGGCTGCATGGTGGTGCAGCGTTTAACACTGTCACCGCACAGCAAAAGGGTCGGAGGTTTCGAATCCAGCTTGTGGCCCTTCTGTGTGGAGTTTGCATGTTCCCCCATTGTTGGAGTTTTCTCCACGTTCTCCAGCTTCCTCCCAAAGACAAGCAGGTAAGCGTGAATGGTTGTCTATTTTTATGTGTCATCTCTGGGATGGCTGGTGCTCTGTCCAGGGTGTTGGTGGATGGATGTTCCATCCTCCATAGATACTGTCTGTAAATGGTCTCAGCAGATGAGCGTTTGGTCAGAAACTTATAAGTTTCTATGGAAATCTTTCCAAGTCCCTAAAGTGCTCAGATGAGAAATGGCGACTTGATACCTGGGCAAACTCCATCTGCTGACGAAGATCCTGAGATATGATTGAAAGCTCCAGAACAGAGACTCAGTGGACCTTGAAATGATACTGTTTTGCTGTTTCGAAGATCAAATATGATCTTTGAAACTCAAAGTCTTTCTCTATTTTCCATTCTAAGCTCAAGTGAGCCTCATTATTTATAAATCTAACTCGAATATTCATTGCATTTTGTCATTCAGTACATCTTCTGCTGTTTTTAAAAATCTCAGTGCCAATTATTTTCCACTGCTGTTCCTAAAATATGACCTGTTCAACTTTGCTTTTTGAAAACACTACCGTGTTAGTATTACATGTATGTTTCATGGCTGTCTGGCTCATTACTTTGTGCAATATTTGATTCTTAGTATAATGATGACAATCACATTAATTTCTAAAAATGTGTTTCTTTTTAAAGTACATCTTTTCATTTTCAGTGATATTTTCATCCTGTGCATGTTCTCCCTGTGTCAGCGTGGGTTTTCTCCGGGTACTCCAGCTTCCTCCCACAGTCCAGAGACATGCTGTTTAGGTTAATTGATTACTCTAAATTGCCCGTAGGTGTGGATGTGAGCGTGAATGGTTGTCTGTCTATATGTTGTCTGTCTCTATGTGCCCTGCGATGGACTGGCGACCTGTCCAGGGTGAACCCCGCCTTCGCCCAATGCCAGCTGGGATCGGCTCCAGCCCCCTGCGACCCCTAACGAGATAAGTGGTTGACAATGGTTGGATGAATGGATGGATGGATTTTCATCCTGCATAGTAATAATTTATATACTTTATATTTATGTATACGGTATATATAATAGTTTCTATGTTTAGTGACTTACATCACATTTGAATTTTCAAAAATCGGATTAGGACAAGATCTTTTACCCAATGAAAAATCTCTCATCACCAGAATAAAATCATTCAACATGGTGTCAGTTTCTGGCGATGACGATGCTTGAAATACGTGACACGTTGAAAGACTGCACGGGTCTATCAAACCATAAAATATGCATGAACAATTCTCCACTTGCCATGGGCTTGACCGGCTTAACAGCTGTTCTCGAATGAGGCCAAGGGGAAGTCATCATTTTCTTCATCACCACAGTTAAGTGGACTGGAAGCCAGTCCATTACACACCTGACTGATACACTTCAATCAGTGGACAATAACATGCCTGCAGTTACGTTGTGGTTGTCTCTGCAACAAGCTGCTTGTTGATGTGCATTAAAGTTTCTGTTTCTTGATCTCATATTTATACAATGCAATACACAAGATTGTACCTGCATGTGTTTCATTTAATATGCTGTATGTAATCTTTTTTCCTTATTAGATTCACAAAGTCTGCAACCAAGACATAATGTAATGAACCTCACTTTAAAATGTCTCTATTAATATGTTGAAATCAGCTGATTTCCTTTTTAAATTGATAAATACAGCCACTTTTTTTTTTTTTTTTTAACAAAGCATTTGTGTCTCCTGGCTGATTTGTACCCCCGGGGAGAACCAACCTATTTAGTTTCCCGCTCAAAGTACTTTTCCATCATCAGCAATGCACATTGTTTTGGAGTCTGTGGAGCTATCCAACGAGGTCTCCAAAGCCTACTGAAAATCTCATGCATTTCTTCAAAACAAATTATACAGACTGGCCTCAAATGACTGCTGCCATAGCTTGGAAAGCAGTTTTCAATATATATATTGTATCTGTCCCTATCAAATAAACCATACAAAAAATAAATGAAATGAAAACAGCCCACTGAGGAGACTGGGTCGTAGAGTAGGGATCTATAAGAACCATCATCTAGGTGCAGGTAACACCTGATAACACCCAGTGATACAATCTGTGTGCTATCTGAGACTTGATCTGCTGATGTACAATGACAATGTGCTGTTTTTTCTAGTCTGTATTTGTAGGACGAATGCAGTTGTTTTTGTCCTTCCTATAATTTTGGGGAAGATATCAGATTTTCACTACGATTATTGTGGCCAAAAGAATTAATGATAACAATATTATCGCAATATCTGTAGAAACTTAAAAATAAATAAATAAATAATGCAAAAAAAATGTCTTTAGCTTTCTTTATTGTGTGTTTTGTATTTTTTTTTTTTTTGGCAAATAAAGTGGAGAGATAGTCTATGACCATAATACATAAAATGATGGAAGAGGTGCTGGATTATTTACAAGATATTATTAGATTTTTTTATTATTAATATTATATAAATATTTCATTTTAAAGATATCATCAAGGTTATTTCAAACTGAGGATGTAGAGTTTGAAAGACAAAAGCATTTACTAGACATATAGTAGAAAGAAAAACATGCTGTGCTACATGACCAAAAAAATACTGACTCAAAGTTCATTTATTAGCTTTTGCCAGAGCTTTCAACTGCCTTTTATGTCTTCAAACTCTATATCCACTGATGAATACCATGAGAAAAGCAGCAAGTGGACCTTCACTTAAGATTGTTTTTATCAGAGCGGAGCTCGATCCATACAAAGCCGTGATATCTCGGCCTTTGTGGCGCTGATTCTTTGCGTTTCTAATGGAGGGCTAAACTAAATCACTGCGGCGCCCTTAAAGAATCAATGCATATATACAGAACCTGAATCAGAAGAAGTGAATTGTAGCAAACCTTTAATGACTTATTGATTGAGCTGGAGGAGATAATTAAAGCGTTTCCCCCCAACAAGGCTTGTCAAGAGGTTTATTATCATTTATTAACAATTTACATCATTTGTTTAAACCAAATGAGTCAATACATGTCGAGCCATTACAATACATAAACAGTTTAAACTACAGTCTCTGTCTCAAGAGAGACCTTCAGTTTACACATCTTACCAATGGATCGAAGGTTATTTGGTATCTACATGTTCATGAGGATAAAAAAGGAGGATGAAGATCTGTATAGAGTATAAATGGGAAAACAGAATACATAGAACAAATGTGCATATACTGTGTATATATATATACAGTATGTCACTGGGCCTGATAGGAGATTCATCATTAAATCATTCAAAATGGCAAATCTCCACCATGGAACAATGACAGTATATCAATAAGGAAAGAGTCCAGACTGGCTTGTAACTGTAAAAATGCTCAGATTTTTTAAATCAACAAGACAATGAAGAAGATGAAGAAGACAAAGAAGAAGAAAAAGAACAACAACAATAAGAATAAGAGGAACAAGAACAAGAAGACAACAAAGATGAAGAAGAACAAGAAAAACAAAAACAAGAACAAGAACAAGACAAAGAAGAAGATGGAGAAGACAACGAAGATGAAGACCAAAGAAGAGGAATGAGAAGAAGACAATGAAGACAAAGAACAACAAGAACAAGAAGAAAAAAAGAAGACTACAAAGAAGATGATGAAGAAAAACAACAAGAACAAGAAAACAACGAAGAAGACAAAGAAGACAAAGAGCAAGAAGACAAAGAAGAAGACAAACAAAAGGAGGAAGAACTTTATTAAATCCTCTTCAACTGAAAAGTTCAATAACTGTTCTAATCCCCAAAACTAATTACAGACTTATTTTATTAGTTGTCTGTAAATGTTTCAGTTAACAAGCATGGTGCGTAGCAGGGAAATTAATATTTAATTATCATGGTTTGGTATAAAAGCTTTATAGATTATGTCTATCAATATGTGATAGACTCTTTGTTTACAAGCAGCCCAAATGCATAAACATGGATGAAACAGATTTTATGAACAAACCTCCAGCAATTCAGAAATTGTATTGACTGAACGGGAAAAACAATGAATGAATTTTTTTTCATGTAAAAAGAAGAGACTTCACATGAATCTATCTCTCATCCTGCCTCTCATCCTGCCTCTCATGCTGCGTCCTTGTGATTAGTTTTCCTGTGAGAACACATCTTGATCCAGTCACGTCAGTGAAGGACGTCATTGTCTGTCAGGATAAGACAGAAAAGCTTATTAAGACTAAAATAAGACACCTTTTACAAGTGGATTTAATAATTGTCTTTAGCAGTATACAGTATTCTTTCTGATGTTAGAAATTAGGAAGCAAACCTTTGTTATCCCTGATTTCTTTGCTCAAAATAGATTTGTCCCAAAGGATAATAGGAAGAACAATTTAGCACTGTCATCTTTATTAGTATAGTATATACTGTAGGAACACCACATTATTGCATTATTTAATCATACATTAGATTTTATCTCTCACAAGGAGGCTATTACCGGCACTGACATAAAGTACATAAATAGCTTCCAGCAGGGTTTTAATAGCAGCACAGACAATTTTCCTCGTAATGAAATACAATTACAATTTGAACTGACGCAGTGATTACAAAGTCCCACCGAGGCCAACTTGACTTCTTTCTTTAGCCAAGCGTAATTAGTCTTTTGGTAATATGACATTCAACAAGGCTAATTTGAAATGGCTTTTCATTTATCGTCTTGAAGAAAGAACTGTAGATATTAACATTTTCAGTATTCCAACGTGAAAACAAAGTCAGAAATAATATTACAGTAGGTTTTTATGGTCTTTTGTCAGAGAAATATTTTATGAAACAGACAGAATGCTTGAAAGAGGACTGAGGTTTTGCACCTGATTTGATTATGGTTATCAGGCCATTAAACAGGTGTTATCGGTCGCTAGTAGCCCCATAGATGTGGGTCAGTGGGAGCCGACTGTACCTGCTACAGTGTAAAAATTAAAGTGAAACTTTAAAGCGGCATGTTGTACAACTGAAACACTAGAAAATGCTTCTGGTTTATGCAACAAATCTACAACTTATGTGGGTTTAGGCAACAAAAACACTTGGTAACGTTGCAGGAAAAACTTAACATATTGGCTGAAAATAACTGTTTCAAAAGTGAAAGTGAAACTTACAGCTGGTGAACGCTAAGACACTGTTGGTTTCACATGGGACGCAAACCCCACCTACTACTGAGTGCAGCAGGGCCCCACTGACCTACATCTAAGGGGCTCATAACCACCATTTCATGGCCAGATGAGGACACGGTAGCCCAGTTCCAATCTGGTTCCTCCTGCCTCCCACTCTATGATGGAGTGAAGCCCGTTAGTAGTCACACTCACAGCTCAATGAAGCACCTTTCTTTACGGTGTAAAGGCATTAATACAACTGCCACTTTGGAGCAAACTTCTTTCTCACTGGCAAGAAAACTATAAATAATTATCACAATCAGGAATACTTTGAAGTTTCTCTCATCTAGATAAAAAAAAAAAAGTCATGTTTTTCAGTTGTCAATCCAGCGGTATATAGGATACATAACTTGTGTTTCACTTGCACTACCAACCTGTTCCAGCTGTTTAGTGCCGGTATGAAACGCACCAGGCATACTTGCCAACTTTGAGACCTTAAAAAAGGGAGGAAATTTGAGTTTCAGAGTTGGTTTAATGCATTCAAATACCGGAGAATCGTGACCCCAGGAGGAAACTGGGAGAGGGCGATGACAAAAATCAAAACAAACAGGAATATTGGGAGGGTTGACGCTTGCACCAGGCACTCCATTAACTGTACTGAAAATCCATGTGTATACTGAAATACATAGCCATGTGATTATATTGCACTTTTATTATTTCTATTTTAGTCTGTTTCACTTGTATCGACTTGATATTTTTCATTTCAGATGGGTTCAACTGTTGAAACGTTTCAGCGAGGACAGGTTATGTAAGAGGCAACATGGCTACTGGGACCCAGCAGCAGCCTCGGACAGAGAAGTGATGCTGATTGCCACAGTTTCCCTGGAAAATCCCATCAACAATTTCCAATCTGCCAGAGTTGGATTCTCTCATTGTAGGAATATGACAACACTGAGATTGATTGTTTCTATTTCTCCTGTTACAATCAAACGGCCTCCCACACATAGCTCTTGTTTACACTGGGCTTATTTCAAGCACCGCCTGAATGTAATAAATGTGGATTTTGATTGCAGTTTTGAAGATGCCATTTGGCCAAAGCCGAAAGACATCACCAGCTTTAATGAATAATCCTGTCTGTCATTCTTTGGCCTTAATTTCTTTGCTATTTTCCTCCTACTATCATCTGACAAGCTGCCTTCAAACCAAATACTCAAATCTGCTCCAGTGCTGCGACAACTGAGAGAGGAGGATGAGAGGCGGAGGCACGCCAGAGGACAGTGAAGCAGGCTTGTGACTATAGAGAAGTGAAGTCCCTCCTTTCCCTCCTTGCCCCCCCTGGGAAATTTTTTCCATTTGGAAACAAGACTGGATCAAATCCAAGTATATGGCTGGACTGTGTTTGGACAGCCTGTGAATTTGTGGCTAAACTGATATACAATTAGTCAGTGGTCATGCCTACAATGTTAAATACAGTGCTACATGTTGTTAACTTTCTCTTATTCCGACTAAACAATCCATCAAAATCTACTTCTGTACACATTTTAAGTGAGAAGCTGGCTATGCCTCTGCTGAAGCTGATGGTCCAAGTTTTATGAGCCTGCAGCGCCGTGCTGGATGGGCTCATTTTCAAATACAGACCCTCTCCAGCTCCTCACAACACTCCCACCATGCACTGGGCGAATGCTTCTCCTGCTTTCAGCGGTAGAAAGAAACCCTCTGTCACCAGATCTGTCTTTACCCCAAGTGAAGGAGTTCAAGTGCCTCGGGGTCTTGTTCTCGAGTGAAAGGACAATGGAGCGTGAGATTGGCCGGAGAATCGGAGCAGCAGAGGCGGTATTGCATTCGCTTTACTACACTGCTGCGATGAAAAGAGAGCTGAGCCCGAAGGCAACGCTCTCGATCTACCGGACAGTCTTCGTACCTACTCTCACCTATGGTCATGAGGGATAAGTCATGACCGAAAGAACTAGATTGTGGGTGCAAGCGGCCGAAATGTTTTTTTTTTCAGGATTGTGGCTGGCATCTCTCTTAGAGATAAGGTGAGAAGCTCAGCCATCCGTGAGAGACTTGGAGTAGAGACTGCTCCCTTAAGTTGAAAGGTGCCAGTTTAGGTGGTTCGGGCATTTGGTAAAAATGCCCTCTAAGCGCGACCAGCTGGGAGGAGGCCCAGAGGAAGACCCAGGACTAGATGGAGAGATTATATCTTTACACTGGCCTGGGAACGCCTCAGGATCCCCCAGTCAGAGCCGGTTAATGTGGCCAGGAAAGGGAAGCTTGGGGTATCCTGCTAGAGCAGTTGCCCCCGCGACCCAACCCCGAATAAACAGTTGACAATGAGCAAGAGTGAGTGAGTGACCTTTAAAAGGTAGTTTTGTAAGTCAAGAAACTCTCAGTTTGTCGTAGGTTAGTCGTCGTATCATTTAGTTTTGTGTGAAACTGCTCAGTGAGCTACATCGTTCCACGTACAAATGCAACCTGATATGTTAATGAACAAGATCTGCTGCTGGTGTGTGTACATCCCAGAAGGAAACACACAGGCATCGTAGAAAGAGACGTCACTTACGTAACTTTTGGGTGTTTCGTCGTCCTAATCACTTATTTTCACAGTCTGATAATGAAATATGTATCGGCTGCGATGGCCGAGTGGTTAAGGCGTTGGACTTGAAATCCAATGGGATCTTCCCGCGCAGGTTCGAACCCTGCTCGCAGCGTTGTTTGCTTAATAAAGGCTCAGCTTATCTTATGTATGGTATTCTTGTTGAATACCGTACATATTTTTTTTCCAAAATAAGGTCCCACGGTGGTCCACTGAAAGGGGAGGAACTTCACCTCTCTATATGAATCCTCTGAGTAGTTAGTTGGAATAAATGAATAACAACTTTGTACTAACCTAAGTGGTTAAATTGTAAAGAAGTTAAAGGAATATTTTGACATTTTAGGAAATGCGCAAATAAGAATGTAAAAATTATATTTTTTATAGAGAATTAAGTGGCGTTGCAGTGACTTCCCAGTGCGGGCTTTTTACAAAGAATCTAATTTGATTGAATTTAAACTAAAATGTAATTTATTCACACAGTTTCAAGTGCAACCCAAGTAACATATCTTAAAATATGTTGTGGCCGTGGTCAAACCAACCTTACCTCCTCATTCATATATTCATAGTTTGACACAGAGTGAACTGGAGTCTGCTGAGCTGTAACTTTATTGAAATCAACAACATTTACTGTTTGACTTGTGGAATGCTGTTATAGCCCGGTAACCATGCTAGCTCCTGAGGTACATGCTAACACATGCCCCCACATTTTTCTCCTCCACCACCGACTTTCTCCTCAGTGCTCGAGTAAATTTTACCTTGGAAAGTTGAGGTTTGACTGTGTCCGCTTGCAGCCTTGCTTGGCGGATAAACGTTACGAGGTGGCAGCTGTGTTGTAGTCAACACACAGATGGACAGTTCATTCTAGCAACATCCATGTTGGAATACGAGGCATGCCATGTGGTACTTATTTTCAATTAGGACAAATAATTATAGATCAAACATTTTTTTTTCCCCACATTCTCCAATGTTAGATCTAATTTTGAGTGAGTGACAGCTCTCCTTACCAGACTCTTGGCACCATGAGGATGCCAACGAGATAAGAGGCGTTGGGGAGGAGGACAAACTGTTGGCAAAAAGCAAATAACCGTATCTCCCAAAATTTTCAGCTATTCCTTTAACCTCCAATTGGCACATTGGTAGTGGGAATACTGAGGCTGTATATCGGCTAGCTTTTAGGTTTGACTATATGTGTCTGACAAAGAACTATTATGTAACTGGACACAACTACTGTCATCTTGATGGCACTTTAAACAGTTACTAACAGTAGTGGGTAGTAATGCATTGCAGTTACTCTTATGTGTACTTGAGTATTTTTTATATTGCTAAGATGTTTTGCAAAATACTATAGATTAATAGATGTAGTCACCGTGACGTCACCTGTTATGTGGTTTGCTGTTTTGAATCCTTGAGTTTGGCATTTGGCCGTCGCCATCTTGTTTTTTTGCAACCAGAAGTGACATGAGAGGATGGAGGTGTTTTTTTTTTTTTTTGGAGGTAGACTTTTCGGTGACCAAAAATGTTATAATTAGCATTCATGAACTGAAAAAGGCGCTTTAATGACAATTGCTGTGCATCCTCATATTTGTTCTTTCCTGCCGAGGACCTCAATGGCCTTACTTTACTGTTTTAGTTTTGTTAATAACCACCTTACAATAGAATATACTGTTCTTTTTAAGTTAACTTTCCTCTGTGAAGCATTTGGCTGTCTTGATCTCTATCTAGAACATTTCCTGGAGGGCTTTGAAGAAGAGACCAAAATAGTCAAGGCAGCTCCAGACAGCAGGTCAGAGGATGAGTTGTGTGTCCTTTAACAATAACATTTGTGTTTGAATCACTCTGTCGTGTGCTCCCTCACAAAAAAAAAAAAAAAAAAATGCAAGAAATGGAAAACCTCTAAAGCAGCAGGGGTGATTTTTCCCCTCAGTTCATCTTCTACACAGAGCAGACAAGCTAACTTTCACAAAACTTCTCCTCTGTCTCCGAGGACCTCTGTGAAAAAAATAAATCAATGTGCTCTACTCAGCCGTCTATTCATCACTCTGATTGTAATCACATAGAGTACATGCGGTGATTTATGTTGCTGTCTTCACTGTATGTAGCTCCAAATGGGAGAAATCAGAAAAAGATGATGTGCTTCATGTGTCCTATTTTAGGCAATCTACCTTGCAGTGTAATAAAAAAAAGAGTGTGGATCTGTTCTTTGTATTTACTGTAAAATCAAATGATGTGCTTTCGGAAGTGCAGTTAGGATGGCATTTTACAAAAAGTTATTCCTCATTTTTTGTGATGTCCAGCAACACGTGATGCATGTGTTAATTTTCGCTCCAGTCTTTTAAAAATAAACTCCCATCTTCAAAGGAAACAGCATGGTTAGGTTTAGGCCACAAAACTACCGAGTTAAGTTTAGAAAAAGATTGTGGTTTGCATTAAAATAGCCCCGGAAGAGCATATTTTTTTTTTTTATTAAATGCAGTACCTGTGAAGGTTTTGGGACAATACTTGTCATTGTTTTGTGTTAAATGATTTCCATTAATAAATATATACATCCATTGACATAAAGCAAGCATATGTGCCCATTACCATGTTGAAAAGAGCATTATATAATTTGACAAATCTCTGATTAATCATGATTGACTGTGGAATCATGATTAAATATTTTACTTGAGTATCAGACCTAATTTTTATGGTCTCACATTTGTTTGATTAAAATGTTTTTTTATTCTTTTTATTTTTGGTACTAACCCTCTGCACTAATGTTGAACTTGAACTGAAGGTCTTGGCAGTACAGTATGCAGCCCTGACCTTGCAGTACATAAATAAATATGCCTATTATATATTTGATACATTTTTTGGGATCTTCTCGATGCTTTTTTTGTTGTTGTTTTCATTTTCAAACAGCATTTGTCTCTGTCGTGATGCCAGTGGCACCACCACAACCACCACTGTCTGAGTCTGTCATTGTATCTTGCTGCTGCTCATGACATACGCCCCTCGATTACAAATCTTCCTGCAATGTCTGGTCAATTATCTTTTCTTCATTCACTTGTCTGTCTCGACTGAAATGGCTGACAGGGTGAAAACCCAATGAGTCCTTTGATTCTTCTGTGTTCAAACAATGTGTGATGGAGGAAGACAGGCTGCCATAACATCCTGAACATTCCCTGCAACTATATAAAGATTGATATCCACAAAACTGACCTCTAAAGCTAGAGGACACTTTACTTGAAATCAGGTAAACAAGCAAAAATGTGACTTATTTCGGTGTTCGTTTATCTGCAACTGCAACTAGGAATAGGCATGAAAATGCTGTTGGTATCATCTCCTCTGATAGGCTCTGTTCCCTCCACTTTATAAATGGCTGCTGTTTCCCCAGTACAAAAAAATATATATATCTGGGATCTATAGTCTGCTCTTTCCCCATAGCTAGTAATTTATTTAATACCTTTCCAGAAAAATAATACAAAGTTAACTGATATGCTTTATTTTCATGTCTGCTGGAAAAAGATAATAATTAGCAAATAACTTATATGAATGATATGATTTATTTAAAGACTCCCTGAATCAATACATCAGCTACCAGGTTATATTTGTGTAGACAATAAGTCACAATGGTGAGATCTGTGTCTGATCAGAAGTGTCTGCTATTAGTTTTGGTTTTAACCGCCGATGAAGAGCAGAGCACCGTCGCTTTTTAAGCCTAAGGGCCCTATTTTAATGATCATATGCTATTCCAGCATGTAGAATAATGTTTACAATAAAGTCATTTTTGATACATTTTGAGGTGAATACTGGGGTAATTTAGCAGTAATTCCAAAAAAAAAAAAAAAATCAAATAGGTTAGGTTACCATGAAATGTGCAGACCTGTAAAATGACGTATTACCCAGACAGATCTCCAGTCACCTATTTCTTGCCAAACACCTTGAGTGAACTGTGGCCAGCCAGCACCAGGTTCATACGTCCAACAGCAACAGACAAGGTTACCAATGACTTGCTTGTAGTTGCTAACTCTGGTAACATACTTATCCCCTTAGGACTCTATCACCATCCAACCTGACAGACTGATAAAATGATATGAATGCTAAGATGACCATTAATTACCACTTAACCAGGATAAATCAGAGGTTATCCTCATTGCCTCCCCAAGTCTCAGTCAGGTGACTGGGACAGGGAAAAGTCTGAGGGCATCTAGTGGACGGGTAGAGAATGACAAATGGGGGAAACTGAGACGTTAGTGGCTATCTGTGCAGAGGCCTGTACTATGAAGCCAACTCAACATACCCAGGGTATCTTCTCGTAATTAACAGACTTATTAATTTAATTAATTTAACTTTAATTTAAATACTCAAAAGTCAGATATAGTTGTTTAGATGGGGCGATTATATATATGCTCCAGAGCAGGTTATGTGATCAGCACAAGTTACCATGGTAATCTATCATTTTAGGGTGGAAAACCCAGAGTCAACCCTGAAGTATCCCTCACTAACCGCAAATCCTGCTTCACAGTACAAACCTCAGACCTCTGAAAACCCTGCACACCTGCAGTGAAGCAGAATCTTCTGAATTAGTAACTGATTGAATGATATAAGAAATGCATGAAATCAAAATCAAACCTAATGCCTTGTTGTCAGTAAATTTAAATGTGCATGCACAACTCTGCCCTGGTCAATGCATGATTGACCAGGACACGTGCAGGGTGGTCTTTATGTATCTCATGGGCTGCTCTCATGTGTTGTTTTGTGTCAGATTGGTTCATAGTGTTGGCTGGAGTGCACCGCCTGACAAGCATTCAGTTCAGCAGCATCTCTCTCATCATTTCTGCTGCGCATTAAAGCGTAAAGAAGAGTAGTCCCTCTGAAAGGGTGAGATGCTGTAATTTCACCCTGTAACTTTTGGTAAGGCTGGAGGTCTGATCTCAACATGTTGTAAGTTTATGTTTATACTTTGATTAAATATTGTATTCCAGCAATATGCACCTATCAGCTGGGATGGATTAATGCACAGGCCGGCCTTGGCTGCAGCCGAGAGGCCCCATGTTTGCAAGGGGACTGGACTGGCCAGATTATTTTTAATTATCTATATGTGCTTCAGAGAAAAAAAAAAAAACTTGACCCCTACTGGCTCATATGAAACATTTTTAAAAATTAAGCAGGTGATTCGTGACTGGTACTGGACAAAATAGCAGCAATATATCATGATATGATATGATTACAGAGCACAAAAACGTATCTACACCTGCACACATGTATTTGAGACTGAGAGAGAATGTGAATGTCTCTCTAGAGCAGGGGTGGGCAAACTTTTTGGCTCTGGGGCCACATTGACATTTAACATTTGACAGAGGGGCCGGGCCAGCACCAGATGCATATATATCAAACATAAACATAAAAAAAGCATTACAGTAGTAATACTTGCATTCACTTTTAGTGGGAACAGTGTTGTTGATCACCCTTTTTTGCCAGTGCATCAAAGTCCGGTGTTAGTTTTGTTGTGGCAATTCTCAGAACAGATCTGAGGTGTTCATCACTCAGCTGGGATCTGTGTGGAGCTTTGTTGGTGTTCATCACACTAAAAGTCTGCTCACAAACATATGTAGAGCCAAACAACACCAGCATCCTCTGTGCCATCTTCTGAATATTTGGAAATTTGGCTGCACTTAATGAAGCATAAAACTCATCCAGTTTTGAAGAGCTGAACTTCTCCTTTAAGACAGTGTCACATTGGAGGTCAATCAGCTCCAACTGCAGCTCCTCTGGTGCTGTTTCAGGGTCTTGTGTGAAGGGACATGACACCAGTTGAAGAAACTTGTCAATTTTTCCAAAATCCGAGAGCCGACGACAGAATTCTCCATGCAGGTCGTCCAGTGATTTCCTGTATTTTTTCACACGTCAAGGGGCCTCTCTTAGCGTAGCCAGTGTGGGGACATGAACAAATGACTTGTTTGACATTTGTTTTGAGAATAAAGCTAGCTTGGTTTTGAAGGCTCTGACGTTTGTGTACATTTCATGCACAAACAGGTCTTTCCCTCGTAGCTTCACGTTCAGCTCATTCATGTGTGTCAGTATGTCCACAGCAAAAGCTAAATCACAAAGCCCGTCTGCATCTCTCAGCTCAGGAAAATCGTCAGCTTTCTCAATTAGCTCCAAAAATGAAATGATCTCCTGCCTGAGCTCCCACACTCGTTGACACACTTTCCCCAAACTTAACCAGCGGACATTGGAGTGGTAAAGCAAGTCCTGTTGATCAGCGTCAGTTTCTTCAAGAAACTTAATAAACTGACGATGCTGAAGACCCCTCGCTCGAATAAAGTTAACGAGTTTTACAACAGGCTTCACTACGTGGTCGAGCTGCAGTACGGATTTACACAGTGCTTCCTGGTGGATTATGCAGTGTAAGAAAATTACCTCCTGCTCAGGGTTGTCTTCTTCTTCTGAGCAAACCGACGTTTTTTCCCGTCAGATTTGGCGATCCATCCGTGGTAACGTTGGCGAGCGTACTCCACGGTAGCTTGTGCCTCCTGATGACCCCAGACACGCTGTCATACAAGTCCTCTCCCCGTGTTTTCCCCTTTAGGGACTCCATGGCCAAAAACTTCTCCGTTATCTCAAAATTGTCATTAATCCCTCTGATAAAAATTAAAAGTTGAGCAGTGTCCTTTATGTCATTACTTTCGTCCAGCGCCAAGGAATATCATGCAAATGACTCCGCTTTTTTGTTTAGCTCGTTAGCTAAGTCTTCGTCAATTAGCTCAACACGGTGAGTCACTGTCCTGCGTGATAAGCTAATTTTTTCAAATTTGCTCTTGCTCTCAGGACACAAGATATTTGCTGTCTCTACCATACACTCTTTGAGAAACTCCCCTTCGGAGAAAGGTTTGCTGGTCTTTGCTAATTTGAATGCCAGCAGATAACTTGCCTTTGTGCTTGACTCTTGGATGGCAGTTTGTCGCACAAAAGTGTTTTGCTGAGCCAGCAAACTAGCTGCCAACCTCTGCGCGGTAGCCGTCCGCTCTTGCGTTGACTGGTTGTTAGCATAATTAGCATGCTTGGTGGAAAAGTGACGGCTGACGTTGCATTCTTTTAAAACTGCAACAGTTTCTTGGCAAATAAGGCATACAGCCTTGGACCCGACTTCCATGAAAAAATACTTTGTCCATTCGGCACTCACTGTCGACTTTTCTTTTCTTTGGCACACTCATTGCTGCAGATGGGTTCAGAACAGGTCCATTTCCAATTCCTCAGCAAAGAAAGCGGCGACCAGTCTGGCCAATGTGATGACGTCATTTACGGCAGCCCTGGCACAACTGGAACACTGCGCGTAATGCGTCATCTGGTGCGACGCCAGGCATTACAGGACAAGGCCAAATGAATCCAGTCATAATTATGATATAATTTGATTTGGACATATCTGTACCAATCTTCGGCGGGCCGGATTAAAAGAACCGGATATGGCCCGCGGGCCGTAGTTTGCCCACCTCTGCTCTAGAGCCATTTGTTGGTTGA
This sequence comes from Pterois miles, assembly GCA_947000775.1. Lineage (NCBI taxonomy): Eukaryota > Metazoa > Chordata > Actinopteri > Perciformes > Scorpaenidae > Pterois > Pterois miles. The sequence goes on along the minus strand of CAMQGK010000224.1, from coordinate 2,462,482 downwards.
GTAGCTGAGGTCAATTTTTAAGCAGAGCCAGTGCTTAGGGAGTGTATGAGGAAAGTGAGGGGTGAAGCAGGAGAGGGAGAGCAGCAGCGACGGTAAGGAGTAATGTTATCGACTCAAGCTGGAAAAGTTAAGAGTGTATTGTTTGTCTGTTCTGGGCCACTGTAGAAACATGGTGGAGCAACGTGGTGGACGCACACGCTCATTCTAAGTAACGAAAACATAGTTGATAATATTATATTACATTTCTGCTACTAGATCCCCCTAATTGTTACACACTGTTCTTGGGAATGCATGTACTTTACTTAAGTTTCTATATTTCTGTCAACTTTCACTTTTACTCCACTGCATTTCCCAAATAATAATGTGTACTTTTACTCCAATACATCTTTGTTACTATTGCCAGCAAGCAGGTTTGGTGAATCTAGCCTGCAAGTTAGATCATTCATGTAATGGGCGAATGCAAACAAAGTACCGTAGTTAAAAGCCGTAAAGCCGTAGTTAAGTTTTGATTTCTACTCAAGTCCAGGCAGGCCACATGTCAGATCATGCTATATGCTACATGCTACATGCTTCATGCCATATGCTACATGCTACTTAAACTATGAGGGAAGGAAGAAGTGGATTATGTTCTTTAAATTCTTTATTTATTCATTTTACTTTATTTTTCTTAAGTCGTGAAGACCTTTTTCTTCAAGTGTAATGTAGCTTCTGTTTTTAAGCTGGTGTTATGACTGTGTTAAGATGTTAAGAGGAACAAACTTGACAAATCTCCAAATCCTTGCTTTTTAATTAACATCATTTACTTTTATTTTTACTTTAGTTTTGGTGTCAATACTTACATTTAATATCAGAAAATTACTTTTAATCAGTACAGTTAAAATGTCCGATACTTAGTATATTACTGGAGTAAAAGTCAAACAGGTGACTTTAACTTCTACTAAAGTAGTTTTCAGTACTTCAGTACTTCATCCTCTGCCTGCACTCAATGATAGTGAGTCCTTGTTCTAATGTGCACTGTTTCTGAATATTCTTTGATGAAGTGCAATATCTTCATTAAATATTCCTCTCTACCAACAGACATGCGGCTTCTCCTCAGTGGGACTAAACTCTCCCCTCCTTGTACTGCTAACGCTTGTTTTACTAACTCAAACACTTTAAAGGCTGAACCCAGGGACAGCCATAGTGATGATGGCAGACCAACTAGCAAGCTAGAAGAGTGACACTTCTTTGATTTGATTGCAAGGCCACCAACACAACTAGCACCAGTTTCATGAAAAAATACATGTTATGCTATTCAAGAACATTTTCCTATTGCTACTCAAAACACCCAAATCATAAACTATTATGGGACATAAACAGATGACCTTGGTATATGACTCAGTTCAAAACTTTTTTCCTCATCAAAATGCTATTTCATGTTGGGAAGAGCAGTTAACACCCCTAAGGTAAAACAACATCCATTATATACACAGGTACATATGCACAGATATATATCGCCCACAAAATCAATTTGTATGTAATCCGCATCGGGGCCTTTCTGTGTTTACATGTTGTCCCTGTGTTAGGGTGGATTTTCTCCAGGTTCTCCTGCTTCCTCCCATAGTCCAAAGACAGGTATGTGAACTGATGACTCTAAATTTCCCATAGGTGTGAATGTGAACACGAATGGTTGTCTGTCTCGTTGTGTCAGCCAAGAGACAATCTGGTGACTTGTCCAGGGTGCACTCCGCCTTCACCCTGTGTCAGCTGGGATCAACTCCAGCCCGCCCCCCTCAAAAAACACCGGACGTTTGTCCAGGAGGCTGGTGTTTTCACCCAGATATATAAATAAAACCAGATATCAGCGTTGATTTATTTGTCACATAACTTCTGTATTTAAGTTACGCCACTTCCAGAGTAATTTTAACCCCAATAGCGATCCTTTCCTAAACCTAACTAAGTAGTTTTGTTGCCTAAACCTAAGTAGTTTTATTGCCTAAACCTAGCTAAGTAGTTTTGTTGCCTAAACCATGCTACTGGTGGTAGACCAAGTTGTTTCCCGTGAAGACTTATTTATTAGTTTATTTTGAAAAGACTGGAGCGGAAATTAACACATGCGTCATGTGTTGCTGGACAATCATAGGAAAATGCATCTAACTTTTTGTAAGATATAATACGAACTGTTGTTTGAGGATAAGTTGCATGTCTACGTGTTAGCAAACAGTTACCTACTAACATATCCAGAAGGAACAGAGATGCATGTTTCTGACAAATTTAAGTCAAATCCACTTATTTTCCATTTCCATTTATTTAAGCTCAGTGATGTTCATCAGTCATTTCCTCTTACTGACAGAATCAACTATGAGCTCCTTAAGTCAAAACACGGACCAAACACATAATTTCATGTTATGAACCTATGATTGAAAGGCAAATAAAATTATAATATACTGACTGATTAAAACAACGTCTTACCTTGAACGGAGTAATAAGCTAGAAACGTCTGTGTTACTGTCAAATATTTACTCAGTTGTTTAAACCTTAATGGCACTGATATGGAACTGTGGTGAATAAAAGGTGATAGAACAAAACACTGCAAACATGCAGCATGTGGACTGTGTCAAAACCCTTTTTTAATGCCTTTGTGGATAAATGTAAAACTGCGTATGTGTATGTCAACCATCTGGTTCACCCACTCACAGCTCAGAAGCAACGGACAGCTCGATGGTAAATATAGATGTGGCTTTGGTTTCCATGTCAGCAGTGGCAATTATTCCTGCAAAAACCTCTGGATGACGTGTGTGGACTGTGGATGGAGGCACACTTCAAACGAGCCAGCGACATCGACATCTTAGCAACGTGTGAAATATGTTAGAGGCCCCTCAACACTTATCACACTGCTGCATTTCCTGGCATTGCTCTTGAGTACCAAAACGCTGTTTGATTCTTCAAACGATGACGAACAGAGGCAACTGAGACCTGAAAAAAAGATGTCACAGCCAAAGAGCTCCTGCAGAGGTGGGCCCTGAGGTCAAGTGATGAATGTAGATATTGAAAAGCAGAGAGGGGACATCGTTTCTCTTATTGTACTCTGAATGGGGCTCATTCTGAGCGGCGCGCTAAAGAAGAAGTACAGGCTCGCTCTTCTCTTCGTTTTTACAGTTTCATCCCTCTCAAGGAGAAAAAGACTGATGGTGATCTTGTAGAAAAATCACTCGAGACATTTGCTTCATGGCTCATTCAAAATGCATTTGCCTGGCTCCTGGCAGCGAGTGCTGAAGACCTTCACAGCCAAAAAAAACCTTCAAACAGGCAGCATATCTTTAAATTCAAAGAAGTTTCAAGAGCCTGGAGAGTTTGTAGGAGCCCCTCAAGATTGATATACTGAATGAACTGCTTGTAACCTGGTCTCAGTGAATGAGGATGTCTGTTTTTCTGCAGCGATAAAAGAAGGAGAATCAGTTTGTAGGAAGATCAGCTGTGCAAAACTGTGGCGACTGCAAATCAGTTGATTCCACTACAGTCCTGTCGCCAGCGCAGAAGCTGTTAAGTTACACGCACAGTATCATCAGGCTTTATACATGGAGTATGTAAGAGCATGCAGAGCCCCTCGGGAAATGTGTTTGTGTTGGAGACCAGGAAGACAGTTAATGGCGTCCTCTGCAAATGTAAAGAGAAATGATTCAGCTGAGTGCTGATATCCAAAGACATGCTCTGGCAACTCAATGAGATTATTTCCAATTTCTTTTCTCTTTTTTTGTGCTATTAAGTACAAAGCAAGACAATAATTTAAAAATATACAGTTAATGCAATTATTTTCTCAAAGCATCATTTTGATGCTGACTTATCAGAAAATGTAATAATCTCAGACATGTTTAGTGAAAAATAATTTAATAATTAATATTTAATTTACTAAACTAACATGTTGAGTTTTGTTGAGTTTTCCGTATAGCTTTGAACGAAAGTAGACGGTACAGAAATACAAACATGACCAGTAATAAAACTTAAAAAACAAACAAACAAACAAAAACAAAAAACAGAAAACAGAAAACTGTGTCGGATCCTATACGTCCCTTTTAATAATTTACAAAATTGCCCTCGAAAAAATGCTCTAGGTCTGCCTCAACAACCAAGGACATGCCATAACTTTGCTTTATTTGTAAACACCATTCACACTGGGACTATTTCCGCTATTGCTGTCTGTGCATGTTGTGCTATTTATTGTGTGCATTATGATTTACTATGATGCCAACACATCCTCATACAAAACTTCGTATGATATCTTACAAAAAGTTATTTTTCGTGTGTTTTCCTGTGAATGTCCAGTAACACCTGCTGCAAAATAAACGTCCGTCTTCACAAGAAACCTCTTGGTTAGGTTTAGGATAAGTTGGTGGTTTGGTTTAAAATAACACTGGGAGTGACATAACTTAAGTACAGAAGTTATGTGGCAAATAAATCAACAGTGACGTTTGGTTTCACAAGGGTCACCAACATCGGTCTCCTGGAGCGAAAGTCTGATATTTTTTTTATCCATCTGTCAACCCCGACCTCCTCCACACGTGGTGTTTGCTGCTCTTTATATTTCCTGGTTCATAATTATATAGATTACATACATTTTTTTGAGATTTTGTAGGATATAAACTGATTACAGTAGATCGGTTTTGTAGGCATAACTATGAATGGCTAGCTACCAAATTACCAAATTCAATTGGTAAATTAAAGATTATTATTTCTTATTTATACATGTAAGTATGGATCCATGGGGCTTTACAATGTGATGGTTCTCATCAAGGTGACAGCAGTGAAGCATTATGCATTTTTCTTTTGCTAGGATGATAATTCAAAAGATGATTAATCATTGTCCCACTTACATTCCCATACATACAGTATGTATAAAATAATGACTGTGACAATGTAGATGCATTTCATAGCATAACTAGGTCAGTGTTATTCTTGACAGGCTTTGGGATGAAACAGTGTCCTAATTAATCTTTAGGCGTCTTAACTGTGATATAACGCAACCAAAGACAATGTTGACAGAAGACACCAGGTTGTAATCAGGTTAGTAAGGCGGGAAATCAACAGAAGAATCAACAGGCTCAGTTTTATAGCTCTACAAAAACCAGGGTCTTAAAGGACAGATTCTCACATCAACGTAGAAAATGATTGGTCGCTGTGATTACTTCTCCCCGCTCTGTGTGAATGTTGAGCCTGAAGCACAGTCTGAGTTACTCAGTTCAAGTCGTTAGCTTCTAAAGCCTTTTTAGTACAAATTCCCTCTGCAGTACGTCTTTCCTGTATTTTTCCCTTGCTCGGAAATGAGAGTCAAGCAGAGTTAAACTAGTAAAGGGAAATACTGATCGATACAATGTCTTTCTAGTGGAGAAAACATGATGAAGTGCCCTCCAGGGTACCTTTTCAGTAGAGAAAACATGATAAAGTGTCCATTAGGGTGCCCATTTAGTGGAGAAAACATGATGAAGTGCCCTCTAGGGTGTCTTTCCAGTGGAGAAAACATGATGAAGTGCCCTCTAGGGTGTCTTTCTAGTGGAGAAAACATGGTGAAGTGCCCTCTAGGGTGTCTTTCCAGTGGAGAAAACATGATGAAGTGCCCTCTAGGGTGTCTTTCCAGTGGAGAAAACATGATGAAGTGCCCTCTAGGGTGTCTTTCTAGTGGAGAAAACATGATGAAGTGCCCTCTAGGGTGTCTTTCCAGTGGAGAAAACATGATGAAGTGCCCTCTAGGGTGTCTTTCTAGGGGAGAAAACATGATGAAGTGCCCTCTAGGGTGTCTTTCTAGTGGAGAAAACATGATGAAGTGCCCTCCAGGGTGCACTTTTAGTGGAGAAAACATGATGAAGTGCCCTCTAGGTTGCCCTTAAAATTGAAAAGATGCAATGCAGAGCCACATAGGCTGCTCAACATGCCAGAAAACTTTCTGCGCACTGGTACCCTTTTTTCACCCCTGCCCCTCAGACAGCCTGAGTCCACCACTGTGTCTGTATGTGATGAGTAGGGAATGAGAACAGGCCATTAAATGACAAGAGAAAAACTTAAAATGCCATGGACATGATACACATACCTTAGAAGCGATTGTTTCTCATGAGATCACGTTGAACCACATACAGGATGCGGGACGTGAACCTATAACCTATTTATGCCCACCATTCACCTCAAACACCTCCCTATGATTTCTGTGTAGTACAAGAACATTCCATCGAACATAATCCATGTTGCATATATACATTTCATCAACAATGTAATACAGAAAACAATTTAGTGTTATACAGTATACAACATAAGATTTACGAGACCAGGTCGACATGAGTAAATGCTCTCATGCTCATTCTATGCAGCCATCTCTGCAGCAGCAGGACAAAACAACAGAGCCTAAGCTTATTGATAACCGGCTCAGGGATCAGTATTTTTATACTCCAATTTCACTCCTTCAGCACTTTTAGGATTCAAAGAGAAAATGGTAAAGAAAAGAAAGAAAATAGAAAGCTGCTATCAAATTAACCACCAGCTTGATTCCTGTGCCTGACCCCTGGGTCCTGCCATGTTGTCCACCTCCTCTCCAACTCTTCACCAGCTACAGTCTGACACCACGAGCCTTGCTGCTAATGAAGATGACAGAAAAAGAGTGCAGCTCTCTTATGCGCAGGCAGGCGAGGCTGATAAGGTCAGCAAGGTCAGTAAAAGTTCGCCTCCACCACGTCAAATACTAGCTCTCAAACTGACACTTGGTCAGAGGAGCAAAACAATTGCAAAGCAACAGAGTCCTTGAAATTTCTGAATGAGGTTAGACTTGAACTGCACATATGAAACTGGAAATAAGGAGAAGAGGTGCAGGAGCTGCTGTTTTTCTTTTATTAAAAAGATGCTGTATGTCATCTGATGCAATCAAAACACTGAGCTGACTTTTTTGACGACATTGAAGACCTTCCATTATTTGGATTGATTGTGACTCTTCAGTCATTGCTGGTGATTTTAATACTGACTGAACCCCAAAAACATTCATGCTGAAACACTCTCCTCCATTCTGAATCATGCTGGACTCCATGACACCATGATGGATTTAAATATTTCTATGATTGAAGTGATTGCTTTCACATCCTTCTTGTGTTTGTGTGTGACTATCACACCCATTTTAAACATTATATAGGATAAAATCACAAAACTCGGAGGACATCCGTTAATATGTATTCAGATTTTTTTCTACCTCATCTGCTCCTATTGTAGCCTCTGTCAATGACATTGTGATTAATCTCAGTTCCAAAATCTTGAGTATTGTTGATGCTGTTGCCTCTATGAAGACTCAAACAGTTTCTGCAAACCAAAACAAACATCCACAGATAAACACTATATTGGTAAAGTTCCCCCAAAATGAAAGTGTTAGAAAGCCAAGCACAAAACTTCATCATCTTCATGACACTTCACATCGGCAGAACACTATACGGATATTGTACGTCACACCTCTTCCTAACTGGACGTGATGTGAAAAACGAACATCAGATTGTTTCAGTTTTCACACTGAAGACGTCCTAACCTGCTCCATGCATCAGCAAACATGCACAGCGATGTGGTGTTCATTTGAAAAACTGCTCGCCATGGCTCCATTTACAGTATGCAAAGATTCGCACACATCCAACTTACAGCATTTTCACTGATCAAAGTTGATGCTGACAGTTCAATTTTATTCTCTCTCTTTAATAGAGAGTGACATCACTCAATTTATCTGGACAATTTTTCATGCTCCATTCACCAGCGTTCACTTGACCACTGTATGTTAGGAAGAGGTGCCATGACGATGCATTTTAGGCTTTTTAGTGTCATTTGTACATTATGCAACCAAACTACGGTAATATCCACAGTTAGGTTTAGGGAACAAAACCACTTAGTTAGGTTTAGGAAACAAAACCACTTAGTTAGGTTTAGGCAACAAAACCACTGACTTAATTTTAGGGAATAAAACCACTAAGTCTTGTTTAGGCAGCAAAACTACTTAGGTTTAGGAAACAAAACTGCTTATTTGGGTTTAGGGAATTAAACCACTTAGTTAGGTTTAGGCAACAAAACGGTTTACTTGGGTTTAGGGAACAAAATTACTTAGTTAGGTTTAGGCAACAAAACTGTTTACTTGGGATTAGGGAACAAAACCACTTAGTTAGGTTTAGGGAACAAAGCACTTAGGTTGAGGAAACAAAACTTCTTATTAAGGTTTAGAGAACAAAACCACTTACTTATGTTTAAGGAGCAAAACCACTCACTTATGTTTAGTGAACAAAACCACTAAGTTAGGTTTAGGGAACAAAACTGCTTACTTGGGTTTAGGGAGCAAAACTACTTAGTTAGGTTTGAGGAACAAAATCACTTAGTTAGGTTTAGGCAACAAGACAACTCACAAAAGTTTAGGGAATAAAACCACCAAGTTCAGTTTAGGCAACAAAGCTACTTAGTTAGGTCTAAGAAACAAAACTGCTTAGTTAGGTTCAGGGAACAAAACTGCTTTATTAGGTTTAGGAAACAAAACTACTTAGGTTTATAGAACAAAGCCATTCACTTATGTTTAGCTAGCAAAACTACTTAGTTAGGTTTAGGGAACAAAACTGCTCACTTAGGTTTAGGAAACAAAACTACTTTGTTAGGTTTAGGGAACAGAACCACTCATTTATGTTTAGCAAACAAAACTACTTAGGTTTAGGGAACAAAACCGCTAGGTTAGGTTTAGGGAACAAAACCACTCACTTATGTTTAGGGAACAAAACCGCAAAGTTAGGTTTAGCGAACAAAACCACTCGCTTAGTCTTTTTTCTTTTTTAGCATTTTATCGTACATCACTAGCTCTGAGCTCGGTATATCTAAAGCCAGAAAGCCATTCTAATTGCACCTTGTGCATCATTGTGTCATTCAAACGCCTTTTCATGTGAACAGGCTGTAACATATGTGCCTACCTCATTTGATACTGCTGATGGACTGACAAACACCGGTGTAATAGTAGCCCCTGACTCCTCTTCACTAAGGCAGTTTAATGACGTTGGCTAAACTAGTCCTCCAAATTAACAAAGAACATACATGATTTATCCATGTTGTGTCCTGTGGAAAGACTCATTGAAGTGTTTCCTAATCTGATCTCTATGGGCAGCACATCGTTTGTCACTGTTGAAATTCTCCTTGGGTGGACAATCTCATTTGGCTCCTTCTTTTCTGACATATTTCAGAAGATTAGTCAAGCTGTGAGTACCCTCACATCAGGAAAAAGACCTGCATCAATCCACCAACTATGAACCCTTGGAGGATTGGTGTTTAATCTAAAATCTGCTGCAAAGCATCAGATATTCTGCAGACAATAAACAGTTCTCTTTAATGAGGTTGTTTCCAAAATAACTGCTGTTATTTGTCCTTAAACTACAATTTAGATGGAAAGTAGCAATTACTGGCCAATTTAAAACAGTAAAATCACTGAAAAAGCAGTATAGCGAGAGCTCAACAATGTCTACTAAATGTCTTTGCTTTCAACAGTTACTTTCCAGGCTTTTTTGGTTGCAAGTCACTAGACAAGTCCATCAAAAACTGGATGTGCCCAGCTGAACAAAGACTATAACATGATTTAGGTGGCAAACAAAATGGAAAAAAAAAATCTTTACCAGTTAAAAACAAAATCCATTGGTACCAACCATGTCATTCTAGCTTGTTGTGAAGGAAGTTTAAATAACGCTCCAAACTTGTGCTAAATTTTGGCATGGAAATAAAGGCATGGCCATTTTCAAAAGGGTTCCCTAGACCTCTGACCTTTCTTTTTTTAAGATTTTTTTTTTAGGCTTTTATTCACTTATTGACAGAGACAGAGAGAGATTTTGAAAGGGGGGAGAGGGAATGACATTCAGCAAAGGGCCACAGGTCAGTTTCGAACTCCGGCCCACTGTGGTAAGGACTTAGCCCTGGTACGTGGGGCGCCTGCTCTCCTAGGTGAGCTACTGCAGCACCCCAACCTCAAAATATGTGACTGTAAATGGGTGCTATGAGTACCCACAAGTCTCCCCTTTACAGACATGCCCACTTTATAATAATCACATTCAGTTTGGGTCAAGTCATAGTCAAGTCAGCACACTGACACACTGACAGCTGTTGTTGCCTGTTGGGCTGCAGTTTGCCATGTTATGATTTGAGCATATTTTTATGCTACATGAAGTACCTATGAGGGTTTCTGGCCAATATTTCTCATTGTTTTGTGTTGTTAATTGATTTCCAATAAGAAATAAATACAAGCATTTGTGTAAAGCAGCATATTTACCTACTCCCCACTGTAATTGTGTAATTGTGGGGAAATTGTAAATTTCCCCACTGTGGGACTAATAAAGGAATATCTTATCTTCTATACCTATACCTATCTTAAATATCTGATAAATCTCCCTTTAAGGTACATTTTCAACAGATAAAATAGATAAAATGCACAATTAATTTGTGATTGTGATGAACTACTTTAATCAACTGACAGCCCTAGTGTTTACCTTTAACAAAAGAAAACTGATCTTATTACAGTATTGCCCCTCTCATCCCCCCTCAGGCTGCCATATCAAGGCATGTTTGACTATACTGAGCTTTATGTCGTGTACAATAGGCCCTCTTCTCCAAAATGTACAGCTCATCTCAGCCCAGTTATGTATACCCATCTGCTATTACCCTGCAGTCATTATCCTTAGCACACACATACACGCAAGCACACTTTCTTTTGAGGACATTGCACTTACGCGCACAGTTTCCTCACAGCAGTGTTTGCTGCATTAGAGAAGCACTTTCCCTATTTGGGTTTTGTGAATGAACACTGCTGGATCTCCTACAGAGGAGCTTTTTAAACTAGCAGCCCTGAGGCTTTAGGTAATGGATGTCCCCACAGGCTATCACACAAATGCTTTCAGTTTGAAGCTTAGAGTAATAAGTCATCCAAAATTGATCCAGAGACTGAAAGTAAATACATTTAACAGTGCGAAATTGGTAGATTGGGAGTATTTGCATTGCCTCAACACAACTTATCCCAACTCGTCACATACTGAACCTTGGGCTCACGCCCCTTGGGGTCAAAACCACTATAGGTACCCTGGAAGTCGCGTTAGGATAAGGCAACAAAACCACTATTGCTAGGTTTATGAAAGACATACATATTAAAATGACTACGTTTGCACAGTGAAAATGACACTGAACGTTATGAACAGCGGACATGAAGGAACAGCTGGTTGTAACTTGAAAGTGAAATGCACGGGAACGCACAGGACACAAACAGCGGTTTCCTGGATGAAAGCCTTGTGCTTGTTGGACTCATCCACCTCCACTCCCACCCGGCTGGTGTGTCGTTTTTCACTCTTCAATACATCCCCTCACTGCCGGTGGACATTCTCAAAGAGTTAAAAGGTGCCTCGTGCGGCAGTACTGAATGCCAGCGGCTGCGACGAGGCCTCGGTAAACAGCTGGTTGCACTGATTTTTCAGTCGGGTGTCTTTAAACGTTGCAGAAAAAGAAGGCACAACAATGAGTGGCAGTCAGACCTCATATGAATGAAAAGTAAGAATACGTGAAGGAAATACTGCATGTTAGTTTGAGGAAGTTTAGTGTCCTCATCGCTCCACACACATCTGATGTTTTTGTCTGCTGACATGTTTTGTCTGTTCTGTGGAGCTGAACTGACTCAAGTAGTCAAGTCGTTATGTCTATTTCCATTGTGAATTGTCATACTTGGCTGTCATCGAAACCCCAATTTTTCAATTTCAGTCTATCATAAAAAATATTTTTACAAATTCCTGGCAATTCCACTCTTGTTTTAGCCACAAAATGTTAAGGATGGAAACACACTTACAGGTAACTTCTAATCTAACAACACAAGGCTGTTCTCATACAACATGCATAGCTATACCTACAAAAGTAATGCTCTGTAATTTGTGTATATCCTACAAAATCAATTTGTATGTAATCCATGTAATAGTGAACCAGGAAGTATAAAGAGCGACAGATGCCACATAGGAAGGAGGTTGGGGTGGATGGGTGGGTCAAAAAACACCCAACTTTCTCCCAGGAGACTGCTGTTCGTACCGTGTGAAACCAGATGTCAATGCTGATTTGATTGGCATGAAACTTCTGTACTTAATTTATGCCACTTCTGGAGTTATTTAAACCCAAAACATGATCTTTTCCTAAACCTAAGTTGTTTCCTGTGACAGTTTATTTTGAAAATACTGGAGCGGAAATTGACTCGGGTGTCAGATGTTGCTGGAAATTCGTAGGAAAACGCACACAAAATGTAAGATATCATACTAACCATTGTATGAGGATACGTTTAGTGAGGTTTCATCCAAGCAATCCAACAATGAGCCAACTGTTTATGGGAAAAATTAATATGACTTTTACCTGCGGATAGGTTGGCAGGAAAAAAACTCTTTCCATTTCCCAACTCTGTAAGTGTCAATTATGTTCACTGTGTTCTTGCACTGCAGGCTACACCATTAATCTTCATACAGCTTAATTTCATCTATGCAGTTGGCATGAATGAGAGTTGAAAATAGAATGAGGGAAAGTGGAGCTGGTATAATTATTACCGTGGCTGCAGTATCCTACGTCGATCTGATGGCATTCGGTTCAGACTGGTGCTGTGTTGGTGTTACAGAAACGCTCTTCCTTCTGGAGGTCCAAACGGATTACACGGTCATCGTGTCTGCTACAAGTGAGTCGGGCGCTCATTCAGACATGTGAACAATATGTTAAATTGCCGTCACATTTACATAACAACATGCATGTCTGAAAGGGGCAAAAGTCAACGAGTTCTTTTTCATTGGAGAATATGGCAGAAAAAAAGAGAAGGAATATGACCAGCAGTTTTCTACTCGCATAGATGTTTAGAAGCATGCACATCATATCCATATGAAAACTGGTCTCAGGGGAAGGAGTATTAGCCTAACGTAAAAACATTCTGTGTCATGATGGCACATTTTAGGCCTTTCACATGGCATTTGAAGGCCATGCAGTAAAACTATGGTAACATTTGCAATTAAAAAAAACTACTTATTAAGGAAAAACATGAAGTTTGGGTTTAAAATACGTCCTGAAAACGTGTAACAAACCACTAAAAACGTGACAAACCTCACTAACGTAACTTACAAAGCAAAACTCTGTTCTCCTGGTTGAAGGTTAAGTGTTTGTTGAATCCACCTCCCCTCCGGCCATGAGCGGCCCGTCTCGCTTTTTATTCTACATCACTAGATCTGAGCATAGCACATTTACACGGATGCGTTTACATTCCATTCAGCACAGACTACATGGCATACAAATGACACGGCAAAAGCAAGAAAGGCGTTCTTGTTGCTCGCTAAACACCTTGCACATTATTGTGTGATTCATTCACCTTTTCGCCTTTTCCTTTTAGTGCATTTTTCAAGGTTCCTAGATAGATTAGGTCCAGGAGTATAACATTTTCAGCACTGCATCACAAGCACACCACACAAAGAAATCGCTGCAACACGCTGAACTCTTGATTGCTTATGGTAAATGCCAATGAGATTAACTCACAACATGGTGTTGCCCGAATTTAATCAGACTTGCTCCAATCTATTTAATTGATGTGGTATAGAACCTATGCTATACTGAATGCCACATATGATAGGGCCAATTAAGTTTTCACTGCTCTGTTTACATAACCTTTACATAAAGATGGTGCATCATCACCGAACACTGTGTTCACGTAGGTTAATAAAATGCCAGGCATTTAAATGGATGAATTGTTGAGGTGTTGCGGTGGATGAGTCAGTGGGAACTTGCACTCAGTTTGAAAGAAGCAGGGTGAAAATGATGTTTGAGGAAAATCTGTCAGGTGAGACGAAGATATAGCACTCAAGTTTAACACTTGATTTAAAAGGGGCTGTCTCGTCATTGTCACCTTGCAGCATGAAAGGGAATGTGGTGGATATCTTCATGAGCTGTTTTACTGCTATGTGACAACAAAGCGGGATTTAAAAGTACATCAATCAATGTTTTATAAATTGCTATATGCTGTGTTGCTAACAGCTGGGCTTTAAGATTAATCAATTTTACAGCTGCGTTTTGAGAGAGCTACTTTCAAAACAAGAATTGTGACTCTTGATTCTAAATGCACATATGTAGTTGTTGTTGTAGAAAGACAGAAATTAAACCAGCAATCACTGATTTCATCGGCTACGACAACTGTTTTCCACAGATTATAGTTAATTGTTGTTATTCTGTGGCAAAGGAACATAAAATAAACTCCTATGTCTATTGTCTGTTTAACTCAATGAATATACTCTCTCTCTGTAGGCCTACTACCTACACCAAAATGGTTTTACTGAAAAAGAAACAACACTTGGTGTAATGTGGATGTTAGAAAAATATCCCTGTTAAAACAGACCAAGAGATGCAAGTCTCTGTCTAGGTGATTGCCTCGGATCAATTTCAGACGAGCACACTGCTCGACAGTTGGTGAGAGTTGTCTGAATCTATCAGTCGAACTTCTGTGCACATATCATGTCATTGTTTTATAACGTTCTCCATCAGGACCTCGGGGCTGTGAAGTTCGTTAACGATAACCTCGGCTGACACAGCTAAGCGCAGAGCTGTTGGCAGTATAATTAGTCTGATATCAAATTAATTAAAAGCTAATGTCGTTTTTTTGCTGCACACCTTCGAGATATGTTCACGCACCCATTGTGACATTTTAGCGCATGAAGTTAATGGAAAGATCCATATCTGAGCATTTTAGACAAAAACACATTCCTATGGGTTGAAAATGTTTCAAATTGAGATAAATATTTATGACTTGTCCTCATGAACATACAGAAACACAAGGGAGGGTCAAGAAGAAAGAAACTGGAGTTTCTTGTTAGGCTGCATGTTGATAGTCTGAGCTGTCACATATGGTGCACAGTCACACAGTCGGTGCATACATCGCTAGCTCGCTACAGCTATCCATGCAGTCAGAGCAATGGCTGTTTTAGCGAGTGAACACTGTCCAGCTGTTAAATTTCATGAATAAAATGTGGCAACATAAAATTTTAATCTGAGGCCTCCGTTAAAAGTTAGTTGTTGCTAGTTAGCTTTATTTACTGTATACATGTGAGGTAAGTGGGTGGAAACGTATCTTGTCAGAATTAGGGTTGCACTTTTAAAGAGTTTTAGGGTGTGTTCCCACCAGCCTCATTTAGTTCTCTTGAACCAAACTGTGGAGTGTTTACCTCCTTGGTGTGGTTCGTTTGGGTTGATGTAAATACAGGAATCAAACCCTGGTGCGGTCCAAACCACTGCCCCTCGAAGGGGTAGCCATTCAAACACAGAAGAAGAAGAAGAAGATAGTCCTTTATTAGTCCCACGAGGGGAAATTCAATTTTTTCACTCTGTTGTTAACTTATACACGGTACATGCAGACCCGAACACACACATGCACAAACATGCATCAATGGAGAGATGTCAGAGTGAGGGGGCTGCTCCTGACAAGCGCCCCGAGCAGTTGGGGGTTTGGTGCCTTGCTCAGGGGCACCTCGGCAGTGCCCAAGAGGTAAACTGGCACCTCTCCAGCTACCAGTTCACACTCAGTTCTTGGTCCATGTCGGGACTTGAACCGGTGACCCTCCGGTTCCCAAGCCAACTCCCTACAGACTGAGCTACTGCCGCCCCCAAAGGAAGCGTACCATTTAATCTGTCATTTCATTGGTTAAAAGAACGCCTCCTTTTCCTCTTTTGGTGAATGGTGGCTATAAGCATGTTTGCTACCAAGATGTCGTGGGGCAGAGGACAAACCTGGACTCACGACACAGATGCCTCCTGAATATCTGGGCAGAAAAGAAAATTATTCAATTATGCAAAAAGGTGTATAAGAACACTGAGGTATCCCTACATTAATAAATTACTTAATAAATGCTGCAGATGTGCTCCAGATCAACACCAACATGAACCAAACCTGACGGTGCTCAATGATTTATGATATCCAGCTAGAAATTAGGAGCGGTTTGTTGTCTTTTTGTCTTTTTACCCCCTGTCTGTCTCACCAATAATCAAATGACATTTCCATCACATGAGTTTTGTTTTCAGTTTGTGGACCATTTGATTTTTGCCTTTGTGAACACAAACCAGACCAGTTATAAAACTGGTACGATGTATCATTCTCACACTGGTTCGGTTCAGAAACGGGACCTTTAGGTGTAAACCCGACCTTAAACATGCCATTAATGTTGTAAACTGAAACAAAACAAAACAAAAATACATAACAAAACTAAGTGAATGCTGACTTTTAATTTCAGACACGCTGGGCTAAAGTCTGAAAAAAAAAAAGACAGTAATCCCTCAAAAGGTAACACAATGCAGTTTTGTTATATTGGAAGCTCATTATTATAATGATAACAAACTTTATGTAGCACATTTCTGTGCTTTCCAGAAGAAAACTCTAAAACAACAAAAAACAACCAATAAAAAGAGAAAAAGCAACTAGAGAACAATTGAATAAAACACAAACAACAGAGGGATCATAAAAACAAAAATATCATAGCTGTATTTTTAGGAGACAGGGCTGGTGGAGGCAGCAAGGAAAGAGGAAGACAGAAACAGTTCAGTGAAGATACGTAATGCAGGCAGAGATATGGGTTCAGGGACAGATGGCTTGAAAGACAGTCACGAAAGCAAAACTGGCAATCTGGTAACTGACTGGGGAGACGGGGCTGCCTGGTATAGCCTTCATTTATAACTCAGTTCATTTGACTGACAGGGTGATTGGGAAATGAGACAGGTGAGCAGGAGGATGTGGGAGTCATGTGACCAGGATGAGGGACGTCCAAGGGCATCTGATTAGCAGGTGGTAATGAAGCTTATAGCAGAAGTATGCAGTGGAGGTATCTAGGTGCAGATTGCAAACAACTGAAGCCTCTTCCGAGTGCTAAGCATGTAACAACGTGGCTGATGCAAAAATGCGAATAGTCCTCTCTAGAGTCATTTGTAGGTCATTTGGAGCTATAAGAGCCAATTATGCACGTATTTATATTTGGTGACATTGTTGGCATATGTTGGCATGACATATTACAGTTTGTACAACAGTTTTTGGATTGTTTAAATAGCCACCATGTAGGATTATGATGTTTACCATTATTTTTAAATATTTTTTTTCAGTGTGAAAGGTAAAAGGAGGATTTTGGACGAAGCTGTGAAGTCTGTGTAGGTGTGGATCACAACAAGTTTTTGACTCTATTACACACAGTGTTACATACAGAGTATTATAGCAGCCAGTGAAAGTGTGATAACGTTTAATGTAGGGATGTGCATTCCAAGCAAAAACACTATTTGAAAATCACTGGTAATTATTTGATTGTTATTCGAAAATTGCCGCATGACCCGAAAGTGGAACATGAGTCAGAACTGAGATACCTTGCAGACTAAGTGGCCTAGGAGCTTGGAGGATGGTAAAACATTACAGGAGCAGAACCAGTGCGTAGAGAAAGAGAGAGAGAGAGAGAGAGAGAGAGTGTGTGTGTGTGTGTGTGTGTATGTGGGACGTGAATGAATGAATGAATAATAGTTTATTTCTGTGTGGTCATTTACATAATCTTTGTCTCATGGGATTATTCAGATACATTAACAAACAACAAAACAAACAAACACTCTGGCATATTAGCCAATCAAAAAATCCACACTCACCTCTGTAACACACACCCCGACGGTCTGTCGGAAACTCACTGAGGTTACGCTACAGCGGGCACAAAGACACCAGCACTGCTAGCAGCTGCTAACGTAGCACAAACACACACAGTGTTTGTCAGACAATTGCTATCGCTACGCCAGGCAGACACACAGCTGACAACCTGGTAAACTAAACTAAATCTGCGGTGGAGACTTTTACTGGGAAAGTGACTGCATGTCCGCATCCTGTTATGGTCAACTGGAGAGGTACACCCTGGACAGGTCGCCAGTCACCAGTCCATCACAGGGCACATAGAGACAGACAACCATTCACGCACAGATTTACACCTGCTGATTATTGATTAACCTAACCTGCAAATTAGAGGTAAGATCTTTAGCCCGAGCCCGAGCCTGAAAATGTCAATTACTACGTTCAGGTCGGGTCGGGCCGGGCTTCTCCCTCACTAACTTTTTTTAATAAATATATATTTATATATTATGTATACTAAAACGATCCTGGGCGCCTCCCTAGGGAGGTGTTCCAGGCACGACCAGCTGGGAGGAGACCTCGGGAAAGACCCAGGACTAGATGGAGAGATTATATCTCCACACTGGCCTGGGAACGCCTCGGGATCCCCCAGTCAGAGCTGGTTAATGTGGCCCGGGAAAGGGAAGTTTGGGGTCCCCTGCTGGAGCTGTTGCCCCCGCGATCCGACCCCGGATAAGAGGTTGAAGATGAAGATGAAGAGACTAAAACGATGTATGGATATTAAACTAAGGAATACTTGTTATAAAATAAATAATTTGGATAAAACAGAGAAGGCGCTGTATGGTAAGATATAAATGTTTATTGAATATGCATCTTACAGTCTTGTTTAACTGGGAGAATTCGTTACAAAAGACCACACAAATCGCAACCAGTCCCTTTTCCCGGAGCAGTGCTCTGTCCGGGTCTGACTGACGCATCCCCTCCCTTTCCTCCTCCTCCTGAGTCCTCATTAATAAAATATAAAGTTTCGGGTTTGTTTCGGGCTCAGGCCTGCAAATCAAGTTAATTGATCGGGCTCGGGCGGGTCGGGCTTTAATACCCGCGGGCCTGGGTCGGGTCGGGCTGGATTTTTTAGGCCCGATCTTACTTCTACTGCAAATCTTTAGACTGTGGGAGGGGAATCCAGAGAAAACCCACGCTAACACAGGGAGAACATGCAAACTCTACACAGAACGGCCCAGAGCTGGATTTGAACCTGCAACCCGTTTAATTTGAGGCAACAGTGCTAACCACTGCACTGTTATATTCCATTTCTGCTAATAGATCCCCTTAATTGATATGCACTGGTCCTTTAATAGAGAAGCAGGGGTTTGAGGAAGTGTGACTGCGGCTGGAAGGAGGGACTGGGAGGCAGAATGAGCAAAAATACTGAGGAGGCCAGCAGGTGAGACAGAACAGGATTAACACAACAGGGCAACACAAAACAAACAAATGTGTTTGTGTTTTTTGTGTTGGAGAAAATCAAGCCACCCATTGTCAAACGCAGCACCTTTGTGCTGCTGTCAACACCAGTATCCAACAAAAACCTGTTTTTGACTCACATCTTTGTCTCCATCTTCCCCCTGCTGCAGGTAGGGTCTGGCTTTACGTGCTGCTGGCTCAGAGATGAACAGATTAACTGGTGTTTATGTCTTACTGGTCCTCTGTAGCTGCAGCAGCTGGGCCGCTTCCTGCAGTCTCTTGGTTTTATCCCCCTGTACGTCCTGGAGTTCAGCCCTCCTGCTGCTCAGCCAACGCCTTTCTGTCTCCTTTTCCTATAACTCTCGTGCTCTGTCCTTGTGTATATTTCAAAAAAGTGCTTAATCACAGCCGCTTGTTTTCCACTTAAAGCATAGCTGTTATCTAGCCCCATTTGTGACCTCAGTATTTCATACATGTTTCTGTCACATATTTTCCCTACAAACCTTGATGAAAAACCTACATGTTTTTTTTTTATTATTATCCTACAGTCCAGCAGCTGTCCCCAAAGATATTTTCATCGTCTCCTATGTCTTATTTTTCTTGAATGATAAATGACTTGCCCGGGGCAAAACCAATGTGGAAGTCCACAGAGGCTCTGTGTGATGGAGTAAATAGAATGCTGAACAGGCCCAAAGTATCTGGTTTGGCTTAAATCAATAACAGCATCCGAAATATTTATGAATTAGGAAAAAACACATGGCTAAAGATCTGAACTCAGTGGTACTTGTGCGCTAGGCCTATTTTTACAGTTGCAAAAATAGTACTGAAAACAAGTATACTGAGCAGGTGGAACTATTACAGAAACAACTGAACAAACGGCGACACTAGATATGAAGAGGACACAGTGGTGACACACAATCCTAATAAATTACATTCCCATGCAACTAAACTGTGCTCTCAGTTACGTTTCGAGGGTAACATATCTCCTCCTGGATTAACACGATTAACTTTGTACATTTAAACAAAACAAAACACAAACGAAACAAAACTACTTGGTACTTAGGTTTAGTAGTAACATCATGCTTTGGCTTAAAATGAGTAGCCTACGTTTGTTACATTTGAATGGAAAAGTAAAAAAAAAAAAATGCTTTGTGTATCAAAGCAGGGACACGGACAGCGATCTCCTGGGTGAAAATCCAGTCTTAAATAAATAATAATGTCTACTCTATATGTGTGAAATGTGCTTCATTTCAGGTTAGCTACAATACCTGTAGTTAAAAAGCTGAAACCATAATATCTTTAAACACCTGGCTCAATGTATGTGCTCCTGTCTTTTACTTTCAACTTGGTTTCTGACTGACCAGCTGGGTCTTCACCTCCCAGAGGTTGTCCTCCTGAAATAAATGCTCCATGAAATAAATAAAGGCCTTCATGGGAGACAAAAAAGGCAATATTTGTCAATTCTATTAATATAATTATGACCAATCTAGTATCACCTCAGCTCCTTCCTGCAGCCATGAGCAACATGCAACACATATTGCAGATAGTTATGATCTCTATGTGACATCGCGTCAGTGAGAATCACGTATAGAAGACAGACTACATTTAAATAATCACTCTCCTCATTGGGAAGGTCTGACCCTGAGCGCTTTATGAACAATAATTTAATGTCAGAGAGGTTAATTGCTTCGACATTAAGAGTAACATATTCAGAGAAATAAGTCTGTGAATGTTCTCATTCATCCAGGTCATATTCATTCTGGCAAAAATTGAATCGAAGGCAACTGGACTTAGATTTGTCTCTGAAGACGTTTCGCCCCTTATCCAAGTGGCTTCATCAGTTTGAACGCTACAGTCTGACTAGTCCCCACTAGTCTGACAAACAGTGGAGTAATACCCAGGTTTTTAACCTCTGTGGAAGTGTCCGCCCCTTATTCTCCTAAGACAATAGTTCGTTAGTGGAGTTTCCTGTGTGAGTGAGTCCCACTAGTGAACGACAGTCGTTGTGGTCGTTAGGGACACTTGAGGTTAGTTAGTGTCCCTAACGAATACAACGACTGTCGTCCACTGGCAACACACATCATGCCTAATGACTGTTGTCGTTAGCCCCATTGAATCCTTAACGACTGTCGTTCACGAGTGGGACTCACTCACACAGGTGAAACTCCACTAACGAACTATTGCCCCCCCCCGCCCCCCGCACAATGCTAACATCATATTCACCTTTCATGGACTGCTACAACTATGAAAACTTACATAAATATAAACATAAAATATCTGTATTAATAGGCTCTATTCGTTTTGGTCAGTATGGTTCAAAACTTCTTATATAACACATGTTAGAGCATACAACTCAAATCTTAAAAATATGTCCATTTTGGCATGAACCATGGTTAATCTTTCAACAGACCTCGGCACTTGTAAACCTGCAACAACAAACCTGTTAATAAGTCAGCGAGTCTGTAAATGCTGCAAAGTCTGGACATTTGGATTCAGCTCGTCTCACTGTTTAACTCCGTGGCAGACTGGTGACTCTTGTGTTTTTAGCAGAAATTTCTTTGTATGTGTGATGTCTTCTCTTATTATTCATTTGATATTAATAAGTATTGGTCAAAAGTGTCAAGCCCCTTCTCTCTATATATTAGATTAAACTAGAGATTAGATTTTCATCTGAATGTTGTTCAAGAATACACAGGATTGTGTACGGTATTGTTGTAAATATCCTGTCACAGATAATTTACGTTGGCCAATGAATAACGAATACTGTCCTGCATGGTGCTAACGGTGGAAAATCCACAAAGAATTAACTTTAACAGTGTTTAAACAAGACGGACAAATCTTCTCAGTCTGTTGTTCTCAGTGCTGGATATCTGTACTCAATACCAGTACTTGGTATCGACCGGAATAACCCAGTACTAAGTAGTATCAAAACTTCTCCAGTCAAATGCTACCAGCTTTTTGTGCCCAGATCTAGACAGGATTTACTATTTGTAGGGTTTTGTTTGTGGCAATTCACTGCAATCGTTCTTCGACGATTGGTCCATTTCTACAGCAGCTATAACCCATACAACTGGGATTGCCTCCAAATGGCTCTCAACATGGAGATGGCTGAGCCGGTGGCAAGCAGCTGACAGCGGCGCCAGAGCAATCGATGGACGGGCAATGAACTTTCACCTCACATAGCCTTTATTAAGTGTATTCTTAACATTTTCATGTGTCATGAAAGAAGAAGAAGAAGAAGAAGATATTCCTTTATTCGTCCCACTAGGGGAAATTCAATTTTTACACTCTGTTGTTTTTACTTATACACAGTACATGCAGACCCGAGACACACACATGCACAAACAGGACCCATATACATGCATCAAATGGAGAGATGTCAGAGTGAGGGGGCTGCTCCTGACAAGCGCCCCGAGCAGTTGGGGGTTTGGTGCCTTGCTCAGGGGCACCTCGGCACTGCCCAAGAGGTAAACTGGCACCTCTCCAGCTACCAGTTCACACTCAGTTCTTGGTCCATGTCGGGACTTGAACCGGTGACCCTCCGGTTCCCAAGCCAACTCCCTACAGACTGAGCTACTGCCGCCCCTAAGCTAGACATAAAATACTATCGCATAAATAGTAAAGCTACTATCTATCACACTGTGCACAAACCAGAGGTTATAAACTAAGATGCACAGCGGGGAAATCCGTTAAATGTTTTGCATTTAATAAACCTATAAATTGAGCCGCATTATTTGTGTCATGAAAGAAATAAACTATGACAGAGAAGCACGGGCGCTCAATACAACACACAATAAAACATAGCATTACTAGCTACACGCGTGCACACACTCCCGCATGTTATACGTCCACAAAACCAGAGGTTATAAACTCTGGTACACAGCGGGAAATCTGTTCAGTGTTTTGCATGAATAAACCTGTAACACTGGGCCACTTTAACAACTAATTAAAAGATAACATCTTAAAGCCACATCAAGAACTGGTATGCAATTACAACCTGAAACGCAGCCACAAGTACAAACGTGTAAATAATCCCACTCACAGCGTAGCCTTCTACAAAGCAGGACAGACATTTAATCAAGGTGCATGAGTGGATTTATGAAGAGCTGGAGTCTCCGACTGCGAGTGCAGAATCTCCTCAACGCAACTTCTTTCCATTCGCTTCGCAATGCCTGAGCGAGATCATGCCCACTGACTGGGGAGAGGAGTCATTTTTATTAATTAATTAATACGAAATTGTTTCCTAAATGCAAACTATCACTGTTTTGTGCTTTATTTTGCATTGTAGTGTTAAGTTCTTCCATAACAAAACTGTATGACTAAATTTTACTTTTCGCTTTTCAGTCAGGAGAGAATTCAGCTGAGGGGACTGGACCCAAAAGGCCCGCCCCTAACGCTGGCACTGAGCTAACAGCGCTAATAAGAGTTAACAGGTTTAACCTTCTGTGACAAAGTGGTCCTGCCACTGTGGGTCGAGGGACGGCGTTATCAGTGGGAACTGCTGTATGAGCTGTGCAGTGCGGCAGCGATAAACCAGCCACTGGGACACACTCACAGCTCCCATTCATATGAGGTGTCGAACTCATTTTAGTTCAGGGGCCACATAAAGTCCAGTTTGCTGTCCGGTGGGACAGTAAAACCACTGCATGGTAACCTATAAATAACAACACCTCCACATGTGCCCTTCCTGTTAATGTAGAGAAATACAAGTACATTCTAAAAATGATCACAATTATTATTATTATTAAATCCAAAATACAAATAGAAGTGTGTTTAACTGCACAATTGGAAATAATTATTACTTATGACTTAAAAAGTTATAAATTCAACTAAATATTTTAATGGCTTACTATGTCAATATTGGGACATTATTTACTTAAAATCTGGATTTAATTCCCATAAAAAGTCATAAATGTGAAAAAATATGTCAAAATATATACAGCTTTGAGTCATATCTTTTAAGTTTTAAGTCAAAAGTTTAACTTAATTCTCTTAATGATGACTTTCTATGATGATTTATAATAAATTTGATTGAATATCTCATCATTTTGGCTTCCTATACCAAAATTCTGACTTTATTTTAACTTAAATTTGGACATAATTCCCGTTGAAAGTCATAAATGTGACAAAGTATTTCAAAATTGAGCTTAAATAATTAAAATCTTATACTTTTCTGCAATTTTTACACTCCGCAAAGTCATCCAGTGGGCCGGATTGGACCCTTTGGCGGGCCGGTTCTGGCCCTTGGGCCGTATGTTTGACACCTTCGATATAAGGGGTATAGAATTAAGTGCTCTATTGGTATTGGTATCACTTTAAGGGTAGTGGTATTGGTACAAGTTTTGTCATTTTTTTAAATGAACCAGCTCTAGCTAGTCATTTACTGGTTGATGATATAGGTGCTAACATGTTATTTTAATTTTAAATATTTATAATGACATGTCAAAAATATAGCAAATGTATGTAAATACAGTAAAAGAAGGGCCTAACATCTGGAGAGTGAAGTATACGTCAACACTATATTTTGAGGTTTTTAAGGGTCCACGTTTATATACATTTTGCTACATAATATTTAATTTCTAAACATTTATTCAGTCCAACTCAGGAGATTTTTGAACGTAATTCACCATATCTGTAGTTTATCTCTTTCTCTTTGTTCCTCCTCACTACTGGAGCTCTGTAAGTACCTCAAACGTTGAGGCATCACCACAGTTGGAGGCTCCTGGTATGTCATACAAGACTTAACTCAGACTGCAGTTTTCATTCAAATCAAGCGGGGCTCCTCTAGAAGATGCAGCTGATGTTAAACAGACTTTTCAGGGCTATATATAAATCATGGACAGCTCCCTATAGACTTCTTTCCAAACAGTGTTTTGCAGACAGATGCACATCATCTTACCGTGCTCATTCTGTCACACATATACGTACTTAATAATTCCCTGTTGATAGATTTTCCTGCTGCAGACATTGTGTCTTGTCATGGGCTCTGTTCGTATTACTGTGGCCCAGGATCTGGAATGCCTAAATAAAATAGAGCCGTCATTTGGGCTATTAATTACACCCATGTTTGACAAGTCAAAATGCCTGTTGTGCTGCTGAGAAAGGTCTATTATGTCTAGACGCTCACATAACACTCACATCTGTCACTACATCGCCTTATTCACACAGTTCAGTTTTACTTGGAGTATCCAGACACATCTCGGGCCAAACCACAGTGAGAACACACACACATTTGTCAAGGTAACCTTTCCACTGAGTGCAGGCAGACAGTGCTGGTAACATCCCTCATAAATAATACCCACCTCAGGTCTGGCAACCTGGGGCCTCGCCCTGTGTTTTATTTTGCATCTGTAATATCCGAGTAGTCTGAGGACAGGTAGACTCACCAAGGTTGAGATGTGAGGTCATGGCTCTGCTCACTCCCATTCTGCCTTGTACGTCACAGGACCAGCTCGGTCTTTGTGGGTTGTTCAGAGTCAATGTGTTTTCCTCCTCAATACATCCTCACAGCAGACGTTTTGACTTGTCACAGCAGGGTCAACACGTGCTGTCTGGAAATGAATGTATTAAACATGAAGACATTTGAATGTCCTTATAAATGTTTGTTCATTGTCATCTGGTTGGTATTTTGAAAGTCATTCACGCTTGGCATGCTTTATGGGAGTCTGGAGGTTGAGATAGGATGAGGACCTTGTAGATATTCCTGACTCCGACAATCTGATCCAAGGATTCAGTTCAATTCAGTTTATTTTTATATCAGATCAAATCATAACAGCTAGACCATACTGTATGGTTTAGAAACCCAACAACAGATCCCCAATGAGCACTGGATTATTATTATTTTATATTAATATACTGTATGTAGACATACTTTGTTTTGTGTCCTCCAAGGTAGTGTGGTTGCGTGATTCTGGATGACGTAGGACATCCTGCAAAAGGTAAGGTGGATTTTGTATTACTTTAAGTTTTTTTTTATGACTGTGGCTATGCATGCTGTACCAAGATCTTCTTTGATATCAGATGTGTTGTATTAAACATCTACAGTATATTAAAGTAAGGACTCTTTGAATTTGTTGAATCATTCGACCAAGTGAAGACTGGCCTGAAATATAAGGTTTCCACATCAAATTGGTGCCACACACAGAAAGCTGAGGGTGAAGAAAGACTTGTTTTTCTTGACCTTTATCTTACCCTGTGTGCCACTTGATGGTGTCACAGAACCAGTTTTCCACGTCACCTGTACTGACATGTCAACAGGGCAGTAGTGAAAAGATCCACAAAACTGCTAAATGGAATCCAGCTATCTTTATCAATTTTACTATTTACACACCGGTGCTCTCCTTTGACCTGTCAAAATGTCCTCCATGAAACCCTTAAGTAGACCCAAACAGCCTAACCCCAGCTGTTTCCCATCACGGTAAGTAAGAGGACCTTGATTAACCTCCACCCCAAAATCCAGCTGATCCAGCTGAGTTTGTATCGTCCTTTAAAAAATCCACAATGTACTTTTAAGCAAAAAATAATAATAATAATAATAAAAAAATAAAATAAAATACAATAAAATAAAATAAACATGATGTTGTCCTATAAACATGCCTGAAGTGACAAAAGATGAAAACCTGCAGTTCTGTCATGTTTTTGGCATCATTGGGCAAAAATTCCACAATAACCTTTCAGCATGTTGTAATTAAGGTGTTGTGAGAGAAAACTAGACTTCTGCACCTCCTCGTGGCTGTTTTCAGGCTTTAAAACACGACTCACGACTTTGACCAATCACAGATCACTTCAGAGAGAGAGGATTCCTATTGGCTGTTCAGTCGATGGAGGAAGCTGTCAGTCACTAACAAACTGATCAAACGGTCAAAATAGGCAGCGCTGATTAAATATGAATCAGTATTCTGTGACTGTAATGACTATTTCTCACCTCAGATGTTTTCAGAAACATCTTGGAGTTACTGATTAGCTGTAAAATGAGAAAGTTTGTAACCCGGCAGCCATGTTGAGATCAGTTAAATACTAAGCACCGCCCACCAGCCAGAGCATACTATGATTTTACAGCGAAAAATCCCATGAACATCTAACTTTAATGGATAAAGTTTGAAGATGTTTTTTTCTCCCAATATGTGAGTATAAAGGTATGTATGCAGGTTTTCAATTTTTATTGTATTGTATTAAACTAAATACATTATACTGTGATTTAAGTTATTATGGAAATGCTGTTGTTTGTAATTGTTCTCAAGCACATTTTGTAATATAAGTATGTTAATGCTTGTATTAAAGTTAAGTTTGAAAGTTTCTAACATGTGGGAAAGCCTGTAGCAGCTAATGCTACATTATTTATCTAGGCTACACACACCAGCGGCGCATGTGACATTTCAAAACTTATGTAAGCCTGCACATTTATCACACTCCCTCCCCGGCTGGTCACATCCTGGCTTCTGCAACTTTCTCTGTGTTGCATCCAGTGCGTCGTTTGATAACGGATATTTATTCAATATGAACCATACCCAAAAGAGCAAAAACAAAGCTTTCAGACATGTGTATGCAAAAGTAACAAATAAACTGGAGGCTACTGTGACTAACAGCATCAATATGACCTGAACTGCATATTAATGTGCAGTGAACTCTGGATGTAAATTCACAAAACAAAACGAAGTGGAGGAAAAGAAAACGATCTTTGTGACTTTTATTTTTTGTGGTCTTTTCTATGAAGAATTACACGCCTAACCACATGTCACTGTTCAGAGTGACATGTCACTGCCGTAAATCAATTATCATGTCAAATTTCAGAGCTCAAAGCTGGTGAAAGTGGTTTTAAGTGAGGAGGGAAAATGTCAGATTGAGTTCAGTTATGAGTCATTTACCTTGATATACTGTACAACAGTTGACAGGTTGTTATTGCCGGCACACACTCACAGGGGCACCCAATTAAATTCTCTCTATGACAGGTTGTAGTTGAAGATGAATCTGAGTCACATCTGTCAAAATGCTTTATAATAAGTCACAGAAATACATATTGGTATAAGAACCACAAAGTGTGAAGCAAGTATTTTTATGAACAGGAAGAAAATTAACCTCCGCCTTTGTATTGCAGTATTGAACAGGTCTTTTACATGATGTGCAAATAAAAAAAGATAGCAAAAATAATCCTTTATAAACCAGTATGGAGATGAAAGCAAATTACTAGCATAAGGAAGATAGCAGCATGATAATCTCCTCTCATTCTGACAGAAATGTTATCTACAGAAGCTTTCTGAAAGAACAAAAATCTTTGATATTAAAGATGTTGCAGCACATTTTGCCCCCTCAGATTCAGAGGCTTGAAGAGGACACTTAGTGTTGCTGAATCCTCTTATCGAGATATGTAAATTATTATAAATGGCTGAGAGGGGAATTGATAAACTGCACTTTCCATCCAGCCACTGTTAGCGGTCTTACTGTAGGCGACGCAAGGAAAATGGAGCAGAGCAGTTTTGACTATTCATTGCTGCCATTAGAGGGATATTCAAAGATGACCTCCAATCGCTGAAACCGCTCCTTTTAGTGTTCTGCTAACATAAAAATGTGAAGCGACTACAGTAAAAAGTGCTTTCTTTTGTGAGGGGCAGAGACAGTAAATTCTTTCAAAAAGCAGAAATAAAAGTATGTGTTTGGTAGCAGCAGTGCTAAGGAAAATTGACAGCTTTATGCTTTTGACCTTCTCCACCACTGTGGTGGGTAAAAGGCTGTTGTAAAAGTAACTGACCTGCCAAGTGGTCTGATACAGACCAGCAGACCGGCACTACTAAGACGTGGATTGCCTTATTTAGTGGTGCAGCTCCATGCTTGTTCTTCTTCAGAAACAGGACATGGTGTCAAAAACATGTGCAGGAAGTTTTCAGCTCAGTAGAGTCAGTATTTACTGAAGCTCAACACGGGGAATCAATTAATCTGGAAAAAGAAGTCCCCTATGAATCTGTCCCTTCACTGGAACGAGATTTAACACTGATCCAACACTGGTGTAGTGGCATACAACATATTTGAATACATTAAATACTATTTTGTTCTATATCTATCTAATTACATATTCAAATACATAAAACATCCCTGACAAGTGCACGGCAACAGACCACACTGCAATATAAAGTGGTGTCGAGCAGCAGAGACAAGCTGCTGCATACCTATTGCCTTATTTAGCAGAGCTAAGCACTGTCAAGTAAAATAATAGTTTAATACAACCGTGATGAATAATTGAACATCCTGGTTTTATGTGCTTGAGAAATTAATATCCCAGCTCTATGTATATGCCACCATTAGTTTAACACGTAGAATCAGAAAGAAAAAAGTCTGAACATCCCCTCGTTTTCTAAAACTTTACGTTCTCAAAACAAATTGATTGGGATGATAGAATTTCACGCATTTTTAAGGAACATTCGTTTTACATTTCAGGCTTCCAGTTGATTGCAAAACCAGCGGCATTTCCAGGACGTCTTCCTGCCGTTCTTCCATGTCGATTTATCCTAAAAAAGAAAAACACACCCTCAGATATTAACATGCTGTGTTGCTATCAGTCGGTGGTGGTGAATACATTCCAGTGTAAGATGTGTTGTGATTTATCTTTTAATCTTATGTTGTATCCTCTCTCTCGCTCTTTCTCGACCTTTGTAATCTGCTTCAGATGGCGGTTTCGTGCATTTCCCAGGATGCCTACTTCATAAACAACATCCAGTAATTGAGCTGTGATCTACTGCTAACAAGAAAGTACAAAAGATATGTCTAACCAAACAGGGCTAATGTCACAGATAACAGATTTGCTCATGCAAACAACCAACACCATCGGCTGCAGCTCGAGGTTTCTTTTTTTCTGGGAACAGTCTTAATTGGTGAGTTTGGGACCGCTGCGAAAATACTCACAGACAACTAAAAAGGCAGAAGAACTCGAGTGATTTCAACGGTGGTGGTTGGACAACTGTCAGCCGTAGCGTTCGTTTAGAACTGTGCAAACAAGGAGCGTCTGCTGTAAGCGCCCAATTCTCAAAGCAACTCTTTAATATCCGGCAAGCCGTAAGGTTTGAGGAGGAAACATTATATCCATGCAGTGTAGCAGAAGTAGAAAGGCAAATGAGACGGCAGCTATTTAGCCTGAGCAGATGAGATTTAGTTTGGTTCCTCTCAGAACAGTAACGACAGGATGTCTCACTGTGAAACTTGGGATCCTCGCTCAGTAAGCTATCTTGACTTTTTGTGCTGTAAGTCAAGTGAAACTGCTTCCTTATCTATAATTGTTTTTTCCACTTAGTCATGCTCATATAGCCTTTAGCCCACTGTCCACACACTGAATCAAATGAACTCACTTGTGTGATTTTTGAAAATTTGAAGTTGTATCTGTAATTCTGACACCCTACAGTGCACTTTATCCCGTTTTCTCCACTGAAAGGCCACCCTAGAGGGTACTTCTGCTGCGGTGTGTTCGAACATGAGGACACCAAAGGGGGGCGGTTGCTTGTTTTGTGCAAGTATAAAACTTCAGATAATGCTCTGACATATTGCTACTATGATGAGACAGGCAACACATGAACGTCTGGTACTGCACCACCTCTGTTCATACTGTTAGAAGGATTTATTAAACCATTTTTTATAGTAAGACAAAGACAGCAACACATACTGACACTTCAATAAAGGGCAATTTACTGTTATAATCCGCAACATTTAAGGTGATCTCAACTTTGGTGACTGTTGTTGAGGACTTGTCATTGCACTGCATTTCAATGGTCTGACAGCAGCTTCTAAACCAAAAAATAATAATTAATAATGATTAATTGTTCTGTCCGTGACCATGTTTATACATATTAAACATAATTTGGTGTGTTTTAATTTGAGAGGCAGTAGCAGCAATTCATTTTGTGTTTCTTTTTCCTTAAATTCTGCTAAGACGGTGTGTGTTTCCAATGTAAGGGTATATGTGAAATGCTGGGAAGAAGTAGATGGAAGTAAGTCGCAATAGCAGCATAACAATTTCATATTTACGAAATCAAAATACTTAGATGTATCTGTAATTATGAGATGTGGTAGAGGTCACTGCAAGAAAACATGAATCATGAATTCATGCATGCTTGCTTCCACAGAGTTGAATCTATGATATAAAATGGTATAAAATTGAAAAAAAATTACATATATTTAAAAAATTGAGATATTTAAAAGTTGCTGATTATTACAATAGCCTGCATTGTTTCTGACAATGAACATAAAACACTACGTCATAGCTACATTTCACCATAAACATGTCACTTGTAAACACAAAAGACCGTTGCAATGAAGCTACATTAAGCAAATACATCAGCACTGACCAATGCAGAGCAATAAAAAAAAAACTTAAGATTAGTGTCAATAACAGAGTTCCTACAATTCTGCATCTCAAATTACCAAATAATTGTCATTTGCCAGCAATAATAACATTACAATGATTAGTTATATACAATAGTTTATTTCAACCTGAGCCCTGTTTTTGAATCAGAGTTTGTGAAAGTACTACTTAGGCAAAGTATAGGGGACAAAATGTAGTGAAGTATTGACGACATCAGCATTGATAGTGTGACTGTAAAAACATGGAAATGAGGCTCAGGTTGAATTTAACAAAATATTCTTTACAGACAACAAATAATATGGTCACCACTTTACAGAGACAGAGGCACATGTTGTACTGTACATTCATACAAAACATATGTTTATACAGAGAAAGATGGAATAGATTGACTACCACATACAAATATTTTACTAAGTTCAATACAATGATTAGACAACAGCTTAAAAATACATGACACTTGTTTTTCTTCACATTCTCGAGTAAATACTTTCATTAAGTCTTCTAACATTCAGACCTGTTGGTAAGAATAATTAAGGATGAGTTTCTATAGTTGCAATGTCTGGTCAATCTACAAGATTTGAAGATTTCATTTTCTTATGAAAAAAGTAATATCTGGGAACCTTGCTATTTGTTGAACATAATAAACTGCTATCACAAACTGTCCAACTCCAAATTCAGCACCTAGCGCTGGCATATTATGTTGGAGAGAAAAACAAACAGAAACCTAAACACCTGATAAAAGAAGTCAAACAAAACCATAATCATACTTGGGCCACACTGCCTGTTCGAGCAGAACCACTTGCTTTGTGTTTCGGCGTCAGCGCTAACGGGTTATAGCAGTCACACAGCCCGGGTGAGCAGCGGCTGTGTGACGCCTGCGTCTCTTTTACAGTTTTGGGGTCTTCCCTATTTTTTTTTCTGCATGCCACACATGCAAACAAAAACAGCTAAAAAGACAGCAAAACTAGGCAATGAAAATTACCTTCTGACAATATGTTGACATCATACCAGCAACACTACTACCGTTTCAATGTACCCATTTTAAATGCTAGCTGTCAGTGCTAGCCTTTAACCTTTTGCTTGTCGTAGTAGTGGGTGTTACACGGTGATTGGGCACAAACACCGATTACATTACATCGTACCCACTGCCCCCACCCTTGCTTTGCTTCTTCTTCTTTTTTTTTTTTTTTTTTTTTTACAGAAATAAAACCCATTTTGTTCATGCTGCCATATCATATCATTAAGACATAGTTGGATGACGGATACTACAAACTCACAGTGAATGCATCTGCTCCATATGGAGTCTCAGCTCAGAGTAACAGGTGTCATATTTCACACACAAGCGACGAGAGAAAGAGTTGACGGACAAGAAGATGTGAAGCGAAGCGAAAAATCTCCAATCTGGCAATATTTCAGATTTAAACCCAATGATAAGGTCGCTGTGCGGATGATGGAGCTTTCACAGCCAGTGTGGCGAAAGCTCTAACAGAGAGGACAGACACCCAACCACCCGACGTTAAAGATCAAAGTATCGTATATATATATTTATTATTAAATGAAATGGCCTTTAGGGTGGCATGTGGTGCAACGGTTAGCACTGTCGCCTTACAGCAAGAGGGCCCATCTGTGTGGGGTTTGCATGTTCTCCCTGTGTTACTGTGGGTTTTCTCCAGGTTCTCCTGTTTCCCCCCACAGTCCAAAAACATGCAGGTTTGGTTAATTGATAAAAGGTTAATTGCTGATAACTCTAAATTGCCCGTAGGTGTGAATGTGAGCGTGGATGGCTGTCTGTCTCTATGTGTCATAGTTTGGCGACCTGTCCAGGGTGTACCCTGCCTTCACCCAGCAACCCCCCATGACCCCGAACAGGAAAAGCGTTTGCAAATGATGATGGTGGAAATGGCCGTTATGAAAGACAAAGTCTATGTAGGAAGACAGAGTTGGCAGCAGCAATGCTGTCTGTGTGGACACCACATGCATGAGAGATGACATTCAGCGAGGTAACAGGCGGTGTGGCCCTGGTGTTACACTTAGTTATCCAGCATGAGTCATGGCCGTGTGTTGTTGCGTAGTTTCGGGGGGGGGAACACAGATCCTATGGTTTATATAATCCTGTCACAGTATAGTTCCACTTATCATACT
Organism: Pterois miles; assembly: GCA_947000775.1. Classification (NCBI taxonomy): domain Eukaryota; kingdom Metazoa; phylum Chordata; class Actinopteri; order Perciformes; family Scorpaenidae; genus Pterois; species Pterois miles. Next base: position 2,428,910 of record CAMQGK010000224.1, on the reverse strand, counting down.
GTAAATCCAACAAGGCACGGGCCAGCGCGTTGCTTGGTGCAGTTTCAACACAAGCAGAGGTTAAATAAAGATGCCACACAGGATAACAGCATGCTGGAAGAAACTAGTGAAACACCAACAGCTGCTTTCTCATTACACATCCTGTAAAGGCATTTAAAAGAACATTACAGAGCAGTGGCTGCGCTTCACTGTGCAGCTTCCTTTATTTTTTTTTCCTTCACTTAGTCGCAGTGTGAAGGCCCCAGTTGGTTAGCTCGCTTCCAATCTGTTCATTCTCCAGCTGCCTGTTTTATCGGCTGCAGATTGTACAGTAGATTTCACCTCTGGCTTGTTGCCAGTTACAGAAAACCTTTTCCTTACAACCGTTACATAACTGAAAGCCAAACTCAATTTCAATACTTTCAAGATCAATCAACAGCTATTCCGTCAGCGACGCTCTGCAGCTGCTCATTCGTGGCTCCAGGGGAAAATACATGCCGAATGCATCCTCTGCACCACATAAAGTTCACAGTTACTACTTATAGATGGAAATGAAAACTATGACACACTTACATAATTACAATCACTGTTGTGTATTTTCAGATTATCATCACTGCTAGTGATGAATCTTCAAGCAATGCTGATTAATTTCATTATCAATCATTTAAAACAGTAGGGCATCGACTGTTTGAATGCTAATCTCAATCAGAGCTGAATGTAGCCATTTCAGAAATGCAGAGGAGAAAACCTGAATGCATCACACAAGGACAAAGCGCCTTGAATTTAGATGATCATACTGGACAAGTCAAGCAATATTCACCTCATGTGTTGTTGAGGTTGCTCCTGAACATGACATGTAAAGCAACACGCACCACTGCCCCAGTCGCTAGCAATCCAGTTGCTTTTTTTCGGGGCTAGTTTGCAGGTTAACCATGACTACAGTTACAAACCCTGAACTTCAGTAGTTTGTTTAAACTAGAGGCGACGAGAAGCTGTATGAATCTTTCCCAAGGCATCCTGCCAAAGCAGAGCCCCGTTTCCCCAAATTGCATTTTGCAACAAGATTATTTCCTCCCCTGTTGATTTTGAGACATCTCACTAATTAAAACAAACACCATGCTTGTGAGACATAGATGAGGATGAAAGAGCCCAGTGGAACTCACAAATTTATCTGAAATTTGCAAACAATCCCTTGTGAGTTGTGACACTGACATCTTTTTGGATCGGTGTGTAAACACTATTCACAAGTCCAACTCCACGCTGACACTCCTCTCCACACATACCATCCAAAACAATATAAGGTAATACACAAAACCTATTTGAGAAACCACTGGAAAAAACCTAAATTTTCTTCTTTTCAGAGATATTTTGATGTGAAACATTTAAATTGCTTTTACGGATTTTGATGTAGGTTCATTAAAGCCTAATACTGTCAGCTGTTTAATGTAGGTTAAAATGAACAAGCATAAAATAAAAATAATTTTGGATCACACAGTATCTTAGCCTGCTTAGTGATCCATCACTGCTCCAGAGTATCTTACAAAAAAATTGATATTATCCATGAAAATGGCCTGCGATGGACTGGTGACCTGTCCAGGGTGTACCTCGCCTTCACCCAATGTCAGCTGGGATCGGCTCCAGCTCCCCCACGCCCTCTAACGGGATAAGCGGTTGACGATGGATGGATGGATGAAATATTAAATAATCTATCCATGTGGTCATTCTTTGCATGTAAACACTTTGATACAATGCTTGTATATCTAAATTAAGCAAACATCTGTGCACTGTTTGTATGTACAGTGTGTTATGCACATGCATACATCTCTTACATGCATACGTCTATGAGAAAAATCCTTCAAGAGAACTCCTCAGGTTGAGTGCTCGGAGCCCCTCCATTTTGCGATTTCGCATCGCCGCCGTTGCAGCCAGCGATCTCCGTGTGGCGGGACGTGATGTAGCTTCTCTCCCTACTGGACAGGGAGTGCTTCCTTTGGCAGCCACCACCGGCGCCGCCTTCGCCCTCGGCAGGATCATAAACTACCACCACGGAGGTATCCATTCGTGACAGCGTGTACATGCTGCTCTGGCGTGTCGGGTGCAGCCGCGTAGAGCGTAGCTCCAGCTCGTCGTAGCTGGATACCTTGATGAACGGGCACCACCGAAACGCTCGCTTGAAGCCAGCTCGAAACCTGGTGCCACGTCAAGGATGAGTGGGAAAGGGTTGGAAAACACAAGGAAATGTGTCTATTTTATTTTTAGAGGCTTTCCTTTAATAAGCCAAAAAGCAGCAGATACTTTATACAGAACTGTGCCAAATGTTGGCTCTTCAGCTGAGGAGAGACTGTAATGAGATAACCCTGAAGTTTTTGAATACACAGATAGTCACGCACATCTAAATGTTTGCGTAGCGATGACAAAGATGTCAATTGACATGGTAGTGCAGTATTTGCGGTGAGAGCAGGCTATCCATCAGTAAACTGACAGAATTCAAGAGTATGGCTGTGGATCCTTTTCTGAGTGCAGAAAACAGCTTCAGATGCTGGAGAGAAGCTACGTTTTTTAAGGAACAAATCCATTTTTATGAGTAGATACACTACAGAAATATTATCAAATTCAATTTATCAACATTATTTTTATTTTTAAGTGTCGTATCTACACATTATTGAAAAGGTATTTAATCATTTCAGAGACATTTTTAGTCTAAGGACCACACATATATTTAATAAAACTCAGATGTAGAAGTAATATAACGAAACATGCAACTAATCTTGATAAATTGATCAGCTCTCCTTTGCGATGGCATATAACTATGATTCCATGCCTAACTTTTATCTTTCAGTAAAACATATAATGGAACTTAATTATACTCAGTGATGTGATGCAACTATACAAACAGTCCCACTTTTGTTGTCTCATTTAGCAGCAGTGTTAAAGGAACAGTGTGTAACATTTTGGGGGATCTGTTAGCAGAAATGAAATATAATATTCATTAGTGTATAACTACCTGAAACTAAGACGCATAGTGTTTTCATTAGCTCTCTGAATGAGCCCTTCATATCTACATAGGAAGCGGATCCTACAGCAGCCCAGAATGGACAAACCGAGCACTGGTTCTAGAGAGGGACTTTCATGACCTTATTTTATCTGAGGGCCACTGTGGTTCTCAGACACGCTTGTGAAATTGCAGTAATGTGAACTGCAGAGTGCAAAACTAGCCGCTGTCTGACTTCCTTCGGGCCTCTTCGGGAGGAGAGTGGCATTACCACAGTTTTGCACTCTGTGGCTGTCGTTGCCGCAGTCTAGGAGATGTACTCAGTTGGTTGCAATCTACAACCACACCACTAGATGCCACCAAATGCTATACACTGTACCTTTTAAAGTATATTCAGTTGTACCACTTAGTTTTTCAGATTGCCCCGACCACCCTCTTGTTACCCACCTGCTGTTGAGGCAGCAGTAGATGATGGGGTTGTACATGGTTGAGCTCATTGCCAGCCACAGCACCGACAGGTAAACCTGCTGGATGGACTTCCACCTGCTCAGACGCTTGTTGAGACCCGTCACAATGAAGTAGACGTGGTAGGGGAGCCAGCAGAGGGCGAAGGTCACCACAACGATGATCATCATCTTCACCACCTACAAGAGAGAATGAGAGGCTATGAGAAACATTCACATGCGGCCATTTTTAGCTGTGTTTAGTAAGGTGAATTGTGAAATCAGGGTATAATAGGTACATCTAGTCATACCAGCACTGATCTGCACTCTCTTGTCTTTTTCAGTGCTTTGTTTGAACTGACGAGGGCTCACTGAGTTCAGACCAGTAGGTGAAGCAGGTCAACAAGATCGGTGCTAGTTAGGCCTGTCGCAGTAGTCATTGTTACCGGTGTTACACGGTGGTCAGGCACACACTGATCACATTACATACCCACCCACTGTCATTTTGCTATTTTTTTTTTTTTTTACAGAAATAAAATCCACTCAGCTCAGAGCAGCAGGTATCATATTACACACACAAGACCAGCGAGAGTTGACAATTGTCACAGCGAGACTCAAATGAGCCCATTTGGTAATATTTCAGATTTACACCCAGTGCTATAAGGGAACTTGAATGTTAATGAGGTAGCGTTGATCGCAGTGAGGAGGATGGAGCGGTAACAGCAGGTGTGTGCGGCACCAGGTAGACCCCTGCGGCCCTGCAGCAAAAGCTGGACCGAAGAGGCTGAAGATGCAATGAGAATTTACACTGGAGAGAAACCTTTTAGTTCGATGTGTGGAAAATGGTTCAGCCAGAAAGTACAATTAAACTGACGCATTCTATTACAAGATGAATATCATGTTACTGGTTATAACACATTACTATTACTTAAAAAATGGAAATACAGGGTAGACGTCAGCATTGCTTTACATTTTGTGTCTTTTGAATAAAAGGCTACCTTTCAGTCATATAGTTTAATTATTCAAGTTTTGTTAAAATTGTTATAATATTGAATCGTATCGAGATGATGAACTCAATATCGCATCGTGAGCCGAGTGAATCATCACACCCCTAATGTTTAGGATCCCTGAAGCAACTGAGAGTGAAGGACAGCAGTGTATAAGAAAGATGAAATTACACAGGAAATAAAATACCACTAACCCATCTCTGTCTGACACTGAAGAATATCTAAGGGGAAGAATGTGGAGCATGTAATTTCAGTCCAGTTAAAGCATTACTGCAGCACCTGGTGCTGTAGGTACAGCACTGTAAGCCTGTACTGGGAAGTAGGACAGTATGTACTACCTTTGGTGTTACAACATATCATTTACCTGAAAGACAATTATTATAATCTCTCCATCTATGTGTCTTTTGTTTTCTATATGGAAGTGAACTGAATGACCTGCTGTACATTGTCCCTGGGTGATAACTGTGAACACTGAGCGGCTCCTCAGGCAGGCTGCAGAGGCATGCTACCGGAGACAAAACAGACATCATTGCGTCCTTCCTAAAATCCAAACACAAGTCCTGGCACCGCTTGTTTAGAGTGCATGTTTAAAAGACGTTTATGACATAACACAAGCCATGCTGTAAACTATGTTAGGTGGCTGCTAAACAGTGGTGAAACCGTCAGTTTGTTTGATGACAGTGTGGACGTTAAATGAAGGGTCTGATTCTCTCAAGAAGGTACGAGTAAGGCTCGACAGTGATGTGATTGGACTAATTGAAAGATGTAAAGAGCTAAGAAGTTGTTATGGGTGCGGTGTAAATGTTTCCCTTGTATGTGACAAGTAAGAACAGCCTGGTCTCTAAAAAGTTAATTCTCATACAGCAAACCTGCATTGTCAGTTTTGTCTCAAAGGAAACATTTCTCACAGATTATGTTTGTTTTTGAAGTATCAGAAATATGTTTCCAGTCTGCCGAATTTCACGAAGGGAGAAGGTTCATCTAGGTGGGTGGGTTAAACAAACACAGGACTTTCACCTAGGAGGCCACAGTTTGTGTCCGTTGTGAATTCAACTTATTTTAACATTGACTGTTACGTTACTTCACAAACATTCTTATTTTAAGTCAAAGTACAATCTTTTAATAAACCCATAGATTCTATGTTCAAAGTGGACGCAGTCACCGTGACATCACCCACTAGTTTGTGTGCTGCCATTCTGAAGCATCAATTTCAGCATTCTGGTCGTCGCCATCTTGGTTCTTTGCAACCAGAAGTGACGGGGTGGTGATAACCACAACAAAACGCTGAATAAGACATTTTTAGGCAAAAAGGTTCTAATTAACTTTCATGAACTGAAAACACACTGTGAAAGGGTTAAAGTTGTAAGACAAAAACAACACTGCCTTAATCTTTACTCTTATTACTGTGGCACCCAGCACTGAGCCCATTTGTTTCCGCTGTCAATGTTTAGGGTGCAGCCATTTCCTAAAGCAGCTGGTCATTGTAGTTTCAGCAAATGATACTCAAACAGGAGAAAACAGCACATTTGCTGGGGACTATTTTCAGTAGTGGATTAACACACATTTAGTGTTCTAGCAGACACAGCAGCAGGACCGTGTATGTGGGACTGAAATAAACTTCAGTGTCCATGTTCATCATGTGACAGATAGAACCAACTGTTCGAAATCTTGTTGTGCTCTAGTTTCTTGTTAATGCACTTTAAAAAAAAAGCCATCCCATCATTATGGAAGATGTTTAGTTTCTCAATAGGCTAAATATGTAAATAAACTCGAGGAGGAGAAACATATTTGTGCTCTTGGGTCTCTTAAACTTCCCATATTAGGACTACCAGAGAACTTAACACAATCCCTATATCTTATTATGTGTATTTTTTATGAGGCTGGCTTCTTGAACACAAGTATGTGTCTGCTTTAACAGTGCAGGCTCTACTGGAGACTTATGGTTTTGGCACAGACTTAAGGCGCTTTCACAAACCAATATTAAGTCTGTTTTAATCAAAGTCTGGTGTGGTCCGTTAAGGCAGTTGTGAACACAGTAATCCTACTCTGGTGCTGACCAAAACAACTGGACCGAGATCGATTGCAAGAGGTGGTCTTGGATCATTTCCAAGCGACCTAAAACGCAGGCTGATGGTGCAGGCATTTGTTGAGATGGACACAGGTAAACGACTGACACAAAGTCCTATGTTTACTTGACATCTGGGCCGAAGTGAACACACAGAATATGCTAAATAAAGTGCACACAAATGCTGAGGTTTATACAGTCATTTCAGATAAACTAGAGAAGGGATGTGTGTGCACAGATCTGCTCTGAGTCAAAGTGAATAACTTTGAGTGATATTTCAAAGTCTGATTCCCTGCAGAGTGGCAGCTCTCAAGACCAAAAACACAAATTCACTCCATTTTTCATCTTATTTTTTTTTACATTTGCACCACTTTAATTTGTGCACTATGAAACCAAACTACATAGAAAACAAAAGTATTCATTTCAAGCTGATTCGGACAACTCAAATGGACTATGGCTTGTGAACGCACCCTTCAAGAACTATACATAAAAAATATAATTAAATTATTTGCAAACTGCAAAAAATCAAGTACCTTCTAATTCTGAATGTACCGTACACAAACATGTCATCCCTCACTCAAGATGCTAGTGCCCACAAGCAAATAAATGTTATTGTGACTTAAGTCTTATCAGCCATTTTAAACAGTCCAGAAAAGAACAAGTAAACAGCACTACTTGAAAAGTTTTGAAAATTAGTGACACCGATTACGCATAACAGATACAGATACAACTAAAATGGTCAAAAACAAAAAGATATAACACCCGGCTAGATCATTCAGTGTAGATTTGCTGATGCCAGAGCAGAGCAGGAACATGAATCCTTCCCCAAGTTCTTTACTGTGAAATCCAGTCAGTGGGGTCAAGATTTTGAGCATGATAGGAAGACAGAATCCATAATCTCTTCCTCACACAGCTACACAAACAATATTGAAAGTATATCCTGTGAAGCACAGGAGATTTAGGTGAGGTCATGCAGTGGTTTATATAAATATTACTGGACTCTCTTTAGGGCTGCAAGCTACAAAAACACTGAGATGGCGGAAATTTCTGTCTCCATGTCACCCATTTTTCAAGGGGGATAATAAGAGTGTCAGACCACATATTTCAAGCAATGTCTTTTGTTCAAATTATATAATACAGTTGTAGTATGGCTGCAAGTTATACAGATCTAAACTGAACTGAGCATTATCATTCAGCAAACTGTTGCAGAATGGGTATTAAAGTAGACTGATTGGTGCACAAATAGAGTCAAATCAGAAACATGAAAAGAAAGAAAAATGTAAAGGAGGTAAAGACTTTGTGTTTTTACATGTATTGTTTGCAGTATATATTACCCCAGGGTGTTGCAAAACGGAGGGACGTGTTGGTGATACTTGTAGGGGCACTATATCTAAAATATAATACCTTTGAATTTATCAGAAATTCAACTTAAAATTCATTTAAAATATCACAGAGAGCCAGTAAAATGAGGCAAAAATGGAAGTAATAAATAAAAGTAAGTAAAAAACAAACAAACCGAGTTGCAGTATTTAGACCTGAAGAGTCCAAACAAGTGATAAAAGTAGTCGTTTTGTTTTTAATTTGATAATCATGCTTTATTGTGGAAGATAAACAACTGAGTGACCAAACTGCCACTGGTCACTGAACTGATAAAACAAGTGGGGGCAGGAGTGGGGCGTATCCCCAGGTTTTACTGGAACAGAAAGCTGTGCATCATCAGCGTAGACATGTTAATTCATACATAGTTCAGACAAAACGTGGACCTCAAATTGTTCCTTGGGGGACACCACAAGGTGAAGAGTGGCAGGTACAGCAAAAGCCCATTACATTACACAAACACACAAACCTCTGTCGACAAGGTAGGAACTAAACCAATTAATAGCTGCAGCCTTAACACCAACCCATTACTCAAGATGGTTAATTAAAATGGGGTTGGCTGAAGAGCCCAAATCTAGTAAAATTCAAATGGCACAGTAGCCATTTAACTGCAAGTCACTGTTCACTATTAGAGTAGATTTAGTGTTAGAAATTAATAAATTGTAAAAAATATATTTCCCAAAATCTTTCGAAAACGAACATATATATATAGTAATGTTAATGATATCTTAATGAGCAAGATGCCACACCAGAAATGCTGAAGTTGACAGATGGATGTAAAGTGGATGAGCACAGGAACTGGTTTGTGGGAGATCCTCATGCTTAGGATATATTTGAAGTGTAACCCCCTTAGTCTTATTAAAAATTAAGAATTATTATTTTATTATTATTTTTTATTTTTATTTTTGAGAGGGTGGCCCAGGGAAACTGGGTAAAAGATAATTACTGAAGCAATGGTCTGACAAAAGAGCCTGAGGATATGGCTATAAGAGGTACAGAATATAAATATGAACTTTATGCTTGTTTAAAATGACAAAACTGGATACATAAACCTGTGGGAAGAACCAGCGGGACATACAGATTACTGTAAATCACATTTTTTACAGGCCTTGTTATAGGGACCATTAGGTCAGCTGCAGCACATTCAGAACACAGCAGCATGAAAAAAATACAATCACATAACCCCTGCTGTCAAATTGCATCAATGGTTTCCAGTGAAATTTAGAAGTGAAAATAACCTCCGTCTCATAGACAAAGCTCTGAATATTCTGGCACAATACACTGTATTTCTGACTTTCCAGACTACTCAGGTCATCTGGTGCTGGCCTTTCAAAAATATCAAGCGTCAACTCCAAACCTAGAGAAGCAGCTTTTTATTTTTATGCTACCACATGCTGGAACCGTCTGCCACCAGATCTGAAAAGTGCGGCATTTATTTCCCTTTTCAAAAACAAACATGAAGCCTTTTTACTGGGTATATACCATCTGCCTGTTGACTGGAATCAACTAGCACAATTTCTGATCAATCACTGTTTATATATTTTGGGGTTTTCTCTCTTAATACATTTCTATACTTTTAATCTTTATATTTGAGGCAATCCGATAAACTTGATATGCCCGTCACAAGCTATATATACATGTACTATGAGGCTAGAAAGGTTATTTTGGTTGTAGATTACACACCAACATGCTTTTACTAACAAACACAGCTATCTTGAGAAATAGCTCACCTTGTAAACAACAAAAAGGACAAATATTGAAACATGACAGCTGACAGCAACAAGTGCATTAGGAGGAAAACACAACAATGCATCTTTTCTGTGTTTAAAGGTTGACTTTTTAAACAGAGGACACTAAAGTTTGTTTTACACCTGACGCACCAGGTTGTTAAGTTAGCAGCTTAGTACAAATGAGATTGTCTGCGCTTGTGAATTCATTAGTAATACACACAAAACAACTGTGTTTCGCAGCCCTAGGCTTTCCTCAGAAACACTGTGCATTATTAAATGTATTACAGACTGATTTGCGAGTGCTGACTTCATTTGCAACTGTGTGGTTTTGGGGTCGATGGCCATTAAATTCTAAACACATCTGCGCTAAACACGTCAGTTCTTTTGTTTGTGCAGTTTAGTACAAATCAATTTTAGACGGAACAGGATATCATTTATAGATAGGTGATAATAATTGCTTAAACATGTGAAATACCTGCATAACTATGATTACAAAAGTGTCTAAAATACCTTATTTTTTTTTTCACATTTAACATCATGGATGCAGGACCTGGGAGTGCTGAAGGTGCTGCAACACCCCATTTTTTTTTCCCCGTAGGCCTGTTGTTTAACTTCAATGGAAATTAAAAATAATTAGATTATTTAAGTATGTTCTATACTGTCTCATATGAATCTCCAAGAGCTGACTCGCTTGTCTGACTTGTCTTGCCTGCATGAAATGGCTGTATCCTCACTGTCCTGCATTTTTATAAACTATAGTAACCTGGTTATGGATCATCCATACTCACGGCCTCTTCTCATCTCAGATTTTTTGCATTAGCTCCGTGTTGTTGACTGTGTTGATGCTTCGACATACAGTATGTTGTTGTTCAAGTTGGCTTTTCTAAAATCAGGGTTTTCCCTGCCATTGCAACATGTTTTTGCGCTGCATAAAACAACGTGGAGAGCAGGCGAGGGGTGAGAACGAGGTTGCTCTACATTATCTATACATTGTTCACGTCATGCAAAAACAGTACATAAGAGAGTGCTACAGGGATGATGTATTTTTATAGGCCAACCCAGAAGTTTGTATTGCTCTGGTTCACTTGACAAAAAGCCAAAAAGGATTTTTCCATTGGGTTTTTCCAGATTATTATTATTATTATTATTATTATTATTATTATTATTATTATTATTATTATTATATATGGTTTATGATACTGACCCATTCTGTTCAGCAAGATAATCTTTATGACTGAACATCGCTTTTATAAATCCTGAAGTATAAATGCAACCGGCAAAAGTAAAAAGTTAATGTTAGGATATAAACGAACTACACCACGGTCGCCTGAGTGTGACTATACACGACAAGGCCATAAAGGCGGATGTGTCGGTGTGAAGATGTTTAGTAGTCTTGTTTTGCCACTTGTTAGCAACCACCATTTGTAAGACACATAAGCGCTTCAAAACTCATGAGTGGGGCATTTACTTACACATTTCATGGATACAATATTATTCGACATTTATTTTATCTAGAACATAACGTTAAAATCTTTTTAGCTTGTATTAAACACAGACCTTATTTCAAGCAGCTAATTAAAAACCCATTCAAAAAACCTATTGTCTTCCAGACGAGGGAACCAGAGGTGTTAAATGCAAACTTGTTTCAGGACTCATTCCTATAGCTTCTATATCGCCAATGAGAGCGAATCATCTAGCAGTCATTCTGTTAAAATGCCGGGGTGGAAATGAGTGTTAACTGATAAAACCATGTTCAGTTTTCAGAACATGATTTAACAGGGCAAACATTACCAGACTAATTAAATGAAGATGAAGGCTGTGATATGTGCAAATAATAAAATACTTATTCAACTACAGCAAGTTTTGTCTTCAAGCTTTTTGGGGCTTTATCTATAAAAATAAATAATGGTTATGTAAAATTGCTGTAAGTCAAAAACCTCCAAACCTTCAATAACTATTAAATATAAATGATCCTGGCCATTCTAATTAAAGCAAAAAACATGAATGTCATGCAGCATTTAGTAAGATGTCATTATATATACAGACTTTCTCTCAGCATTGCCAACCCTCACTAACACCTCGCATCTCTGTTTTACACTGAGGTCTTCTATTATATCTACCTTCCTCCTGACAGATAGACTGGTTTGTTTTGTGTTGTGATCAAACAGAGAGTAATTATGTCTGTTTCAGACTTCTTATCTGTGTCCCTGATGTGAAAGTCATTGTCCAGAGGACAAAGAAGAAGGGAAAGGTCTCACTACCGAGGGAACCATACAATTGCACATCACGTACATTCAGCAAAAGTCTGAAAAGGACTGCCAGTGAGGGACTGGAATATATGGGGGCGGCAGTAGCTCAGTCCGTAAGGACTTGGGTTAGGACGCGGAGGTCATCGGTTCAAGTCCCCAAGACCAACTGGTTGCTGGAGAGGTGCCAGTTTACCTCTTGGGCACTGCTGAGGTGCCCCTGAGCAAGGCACCAAACCCCCAACTGCTCTGGGCGCTTGTCAGGAGCAGCCCCCTCACTCTGACATGTATATGTACTGTGTGTACAACAGAGTGTAAAACTGAATTTCCCCACTGTGGGACTAATAAAGGAATATCTTTCTTTCTCTCTTTCTGTCTAAACTAAAAGAACACTAACAGTGAGCAAAACGATCATTTTGTTAAACTTCATTTCGGTTTATTTATCTCCCTGAGCACTGCTGGGTTTTAAGGTTACTGTATATGTGTAACAGAGTTACAAAACATGATTTTATCTTGGCAGAGATTACTTTCTAGGTTGCTGGAAGAGAGGATTGCATTGATTGTAAACCCAAAATCCATCACTTCCTATATGCTATTGAAAGTTTAAAGACTTTGAGATAAATTACTGAAAGTAAGTTTTAAGACATTTTCCCATTAGTATATAACACTAACAGTTGTCTTCCAGGAATTAAGTTAACTCTTGCAAATTAGTCAGGCAAGACAAGAGGTAAGGCAATCTTGATTTATAAAGCAGATTGCATAAATTAGTGGAGGAACCACAATATGCTTTACATAAAAATGTAAATGGAAAGATAAAAGTAAATGTATGCTACAATAGCCATAATTTTATCCAAACACTGCAATTAAGAAAAAAACTGACTGAACAAATAGAGATGGATAATCTGATCAAGTTTTATGAAAATCAGTTTCACCCAGTTAATATTTAACCCTAGAACACTAACGTTAAAATAAGTCACACCATCACTAACGTTGGGTATATTTTACCCAATACAATATCCTTGATAAAAAGAAGTTTTATCAATTCGGGTAAATTCCACCCGTAAAATATGTTACTCTCTATCACTAAAGTCGGGTGAAAATCACCCGAACGCATGCCTCTTGAAAAAACCATAGATGGGAGGAGGGAAACAAACATACAATTAATAACATCAGTAAGCAGCCTGAAGCTACCCAAGGACCCATGAAACTCAGACAATGGCAACACAATGAAAATCACATAACAAGAATTGTGTGGGTGAAAATCACCCGACGTTAGTGTTCTAGGGTTAAGGCAGCTATACTGCACATGAGTACGTTTTGGGGTGAATGTATGCATATTCAGAGACCCTTTCATAGTTTTCATACTCGGATTAAAATTGAAAATCCAACACAAATGGTTTCAGACAGAGCAGAGAGAATAAGAGATGAGTGAAGAACAAATGTATGAAATTTACATACAGTAGAGCAGACCTCAAAGGGAGGATGTCTTATCACTTTTTACCACTTTGATGTCCCATGATTGCCGTACTACAAAGGCCAGAGGGACAAAAATGCATAGAGAGAAAAAATGTCACATAATAAGAATAATAATGGTAATAGTATCGTACTCAAGAGTCCAGCTGCTGGATTACTGGTGCTTTTGTGCTGAGATACAGGCTGTCGCAGAACATGTAATACAGGATGAGATATAAGAGGAACCCACACCAGTGTTGGCCAGGTGCGGCCCACAGTGATGGAAAATACAGGTGTAGCGGAAAATAACGCACACTTGTAACCAGGATGCAAAAAAATATTCAATTATTTACCGACGCTTCGACATGACAGTCTTCTTCAGAGTACTGAGTTACAACAAAGAGCACCACAGGCACACTGTTTGCCTTATGCATGTTTATTAAATCAATCTTTGCACTGTAGCTACAAGTGTGTGAGGATTTACCTCTACAACAATGTGTAATATAACCATATATGTTTACTGTAAGGCCTGTAAAGACTGTATTCTGCAAACATGTCAATTTGACCCTGAGTCCCGTGGGAGAAATGCGGCCTTGTCTCCTAAAAATTACATTCCCATACAATGAAACTGTATAATGTTTCGAAGGAGCATATTTCCCCCCAGATTACATTTTTTTTGATGCATCACAAGTATGTTTCTAGTCCGCCGAAGTCTGCGTAGAGACCAAACCACCATGTGAAACCAAAAGTAAATGCTGGCTTATGTTAATTCCATCCGTGACTTAAATACCATAACACACATACCTATTTCAAACCAAACCATGATGGTTTACTGACAAGTAGTTTTATTGCCTAAATATAACAGTCATTTTGTTGCATTTTTGTTTTGTTTTAATTTACATTAACCACACGTTTAAAGCTGCGGCTGTAATCTCTGAGAAAATAAGTTTCCTTCAGAACGTATCTGAAAATACAGCTTATGTTGTATGAACATAATACTGTAGAAGACGGGGATGGAAAAAAGAAACAGAAGAAGACAAAAGAGAAGGAGGAGGAGGAGAAGAGGAAAGAAAAAGAAGAGGAAGAGGAAGGAGAAGAAAAAAGAAGACGAGATGAAGGAGGAGAAGAAGATGTAGTAGGAAAAGAAGGAAATGAAGAAGAAGAAGAAGTAGGAGAGGAAGGAGAGGAAGAAGAAGAGGAAGAGGAAGGAGAGGAAGAAGAAGAGGAAGAGGAAGGTGAGGAAGACGAAGAAGAGGAAGAGGAAGGTGAGGAAGAAGAAGAGGAAGAGGAAGAAGAAGAAGAGGAGGAAGAAATGTTGATATTGTCAACTGACTACTCATTCTCCTCTGTCATGGGGGCGGCAGTAGCTCAGTCTGTAAGGACTTGGGTTAGGAGGCGGACGTCACGGGTTCAAGACCCCCATGGACCAAGACCAACTGGTTGCTGGAGAGGTGCCAGTTTACCTCTTGGGCACTGCCGAGGTGCCCCTGAGCAAGGCACCAAACCCCCAACTGCTCTGGGCGCTTGTCAGGAGCAGCCCCCTCACTCTGACATCTCTCCATTGACGCATGTATATGTACTGTGTGTGAAAAACAGAGTGTAAAACTGAATTTCCCCACTGTGGGACTAATAAAGGAATATCTTTCTTTCTTTCATTATGCCTTTGCATTTCCTGTATTATGTTACCCACTAGCTAGCTTGCTAAATCGTTAGCCCCTGTGTCTTCTAGATGCTGACAGTAACGTTAATATTGCCATTGCTTAGCAACGGTCTTCTCACGATTTAACCACTTGAACACCAAGCATGTTGTGTACAAGACTTCTCATGTAAACACAAGCTCACGAGTTTTACTTGAAGGCATGATTAGTGATATGCGTACCTCTCTGTAAAACCACATCTTTGTTTTGTGAATTAAATAATCGAGATATAACGTGTTTTATGATAGGTGAGCTTTTTTGTTACCTTTGGACAGAGCCAAGTTAGCCGTTTCCCCCTCTTTCCCCCATAGTGGGCAGCAGGCTGACGGATGAGAGATGCCCAGGGTAGAATATATTCCATCTATGTTTTATAATTGGACATGGCAGATGTTCACAGTTTGTTTTTCTTGTTATAAGAAGAGAGACAGATGCAAGCAATTGGTGGGCCCTGCAGTCACTGTACTATTGTCTTAGCCCTTCCATCAGGTTTGAGAGTACAATTGTGGTAGAAATAGAAGTGTTTGTATTTATTTCCACTTCTCAAATACAGAGGGTCTGTGTAATCTAAACACAATTTGATATCAATTCTACAACATGGAAAAGGGAGGCGAAGAGGAGATTGGAACAAGTCTGTATTTTTCGTTTTGAAAAAAATTGAGGCATGTTGAAAAATAAATATGACATCACTGCGTTTACACACAGACTCCAAAACTGTTGTCCATCAGTTAAGTTTTGGCAACATGTTGTATTTTCTGTGGGTTTTTTTGCATCCCTTATTAGGCAAAAGAGGGTTGTTTGACCACTCAGAGCCACCTTCTGCACTGTGCAAAGTCATCATCCAAAATGGCATGATAAACATTCATGTCATTTCGCAGCACAAAGCATTTTACGATAAAGAAATATAAGGATACAGAGGTGTGGCGTCTAGACTGTGGCAGGTGACAGAACAGATTGGGAAAATTGGGAAATGTGCAATACAAAGGATGTACGAAAGATTAGATGGAAGTGACTGTGCTCTAAGCAGCTACTATATAGCTTCCTGCTAATGTCTTTATATGCTGTTGCCTTTGACTGACTTGAGTTTTGGTCCGGCTGCTCTCTGTGGAGGGAGTCGGTGGCAAACTTGCACATTGTAGATGGTGAGTTTTAAAATGGGAGCACAGATTTGTGGCCCTTCTATTTTTAATCCCAACTTGTTTCTTCTCTAGCTCTCCTTTTTTGTTTGGTTTAAAATGAAAGAATCCCAATGACCCCCCCTTCTCCCCCTCAATCAAGCATTCAGGAGACCAGAGAGAAAGACGTTGAGTGTTCAGCTTTCACTACTTTTGTAACCTCTAAGTGAATCTTGTGCTTCACTGTACTTTCAGATGTCGGCTTTTTTTTTTTTTTTTTTTACCATTTCGATTTTCAGCTGCGTGGGAGTCTTGTTAAGTTGCTGCTGATAAAAAGCTAACATTTCCTGATTTTGCTGTTTCATAATGAAAGCTTTTAAATAATAAAATAAAGGGAGACTTTTATCGTCACTCCGTCACACATACTCCCTCCCTTGCTCTCGCTCTCTGTCTCTCTCTTGATCGCAAACACCGACGCTCGTCAACATTAAGCACACAACCTATACACCGAGTTATTCCTGAAAGCAGTTTGCCACCAGTATAACACATTTTAGTTTAAAAAACATCTGAAAAATGCATAATTCCCAATGCTTCTGCATCATCTCAGGCCTGTTGGGCTTGAAATATACTGGTGGAATCTCTGTATTTAACATAATTGAATATCGTTCTGTTATTATGATCACAGGAGCACCATTATCATGGCCAATCAACATTGTGAACATTGCGTAGAAAGCTAATCTTATTATATCGTCCAAGCCTAATATGACCGACACTCAATACTGTGCCTGAACGCATCTGGGAAACAGATGAAGGACTGAAGCTTCTGTACTGTACACGCCTACGGGATCTGAGAAGAGGAGTAATAACCAAAATTAAGTGAAAGTTGTGTGGCTTTCCTATAGATATGAGGGGCCTTTAAATGCAAAACTTATGTGAAATGTAAAACGATTCTGTAAGCTACAGTATTACCTAACTCCTCATGTACACCTATGAAGTTTATGAACCATTAGGACTGCAGATATTAGTATTAACTTGTGTTAACGTTAACGCATCAGTCATACTGTACATGGGAAGAGTTTTTAAGGTCATGCTATATTCAGTATATTATATATTAAAAAGTGTTGCTAATGTTGCTACAATCCAAATAGTATGAATATAATTAAAAACAACTTAAAAGAAGCTGAAGTAAATTCTTTATACCGACTCGCTGCTATCAAAAACTCCATTACCACAGCATTTCACATATAGATTCAAATGAGCAGAGGGAAACAAATGGGAGTAGATGAGGAAAACATATTAATCTGATGCCGATTTGCTGTGGAAAAAAGTAAAAGTAATGAAACTCACATGCTAATGAGCTTTTTAATGCAAAAAATGGACATTGAGTTAGATTGTAACTGTGCTTGCCCCAGCACTAGATTTATGTTTCCTTATTAATCCACTTAATGACTACCCATTAGTTAGGTTGAAGCCAGAACGAGTACGATGTGATACGATAAGAACGAACCTCAGCGAGTTGTGTGCCTGAACGCCGGAGAGATTAGATGAGAGAAACCAAGTTAGTAAAAACAAAAAGAAATCAGAAAGGGTGAGTCGGTTTTCACTTCAAAACCAAAATAAAGAACTTTACTTGATTTGTTTTTCAAAAACAAAGTTCAAATGCAAGTACTTCACAAAATTTTCATACTTAACGAATCTGAAAATTGTTCACAACAATATACTATCTGTCGTTTGTTTTCTGTGCACTCTCACTTTGAAATTTTATCTGACATTATTCAAAATCTACGCGCTAAATGAAGGAATAACATTTTAGATGAAATGTCATTCAATGTTTGATATTTGGTATTGATCTTACACAAAACACATTACATACAGTACATGGTAAATTCAAATTACACCGAGGCTTCTGGGAGAGGCCTATTTTTCGGGGGAAGGAGGGTACTGTACACAGTACTGCACTTTGCTATAGTCACCTACAGTGACTATTTAATTCAAGTTATTAGGAAATACATGACTGGGTTTTTATATGAATATTTGCTTTAATGATGTATGATGAGCCTATTAGAGCTGGTGCTAAAAAGTTAAACATTCTTTCTCTATTATCTATTTTATAGTGCTGTGAAAATATCTCTTTCAAATAACTGTATTTATTCAAGTTTCTCGCCAAAAACGTAATATAATTTCAAATTAAACTTTACCTTCACCTCATATACAGTAAAATACAATATCTCCTTTTGAGCATGAGCATGAACACCTCATAATGTAACTCACTGGCACCGCCGTTAACGTTAGTAGCTCTGTTATGTAGCCAAGCAGGACTGTGCTGCCCACCTGATTCTAACACTAACTCTCCTGCTGATTTCAACACAGGTTTGTTGTTTACAGTGTCGCATTATCAGGTAAAAGATGCCAAGTAATCAGACAACTAGGAACCCGTTCTCTATTCCTGATCCTAGCGTCTTTCCTGCCTGCCAAATGGGCGGATGGTTGGATGATTTTATCCACCACTGCCAACAATTTGTCCACATTTGGCAGGTGGCGAGTGCTTATTTCACACTGTGATTACAACAGTGCAACAGTCCACATGGACTGGAAAACCTTCACCACTGAACCAACCCTGTCACCTACAGATTACCTAGACTGTATCTCCATTTAATTTACCATAGCAATTATGTTTTGGGTGAAACATACTGTAATGTTGCCATACTCACTTACTTATCAAGACCTGCACTTATGCTGTTTTTAGGCGACAGGGTTGCTCTTTGGAGCCAGTTAGTTAAAAAAATCATTGTGAGAAGAAGTGGGAAGGTACTTGGGGGGCTCTGACCAAAGTAAAAAGCCTTTACTCAAGAATGGCTTATACCAAAGTGCTCCAGCAGGAACCTCTGTTAGGGTGTGAAAAAGATGGTGATTCAATTTTTGCTTTAGACAATCACTGGTGTGAAGAAAGAGCACAGGGGTTTGTGTGACTGCAGTCACAGTACTTAATGCTGGCACTCACTGAGAAGAAAGCAGCCAACTCCTATTGTGTTATAGTGGGCCTTGGTGAATGGTGAATGACCCTTAAGAAATAGCATCTACTGTGATTATCTTTATGGATCAAGCTTATGTACTTGGCTGTGCACACCTCTACTATTCTCTGTCAGGACAAGACAGACCGATTGACGCCTGTCCTGTCAGGATTACCGTCCCAGTATCCCTGCAGGTTAGCATGACACTCACACACATTGCAGCTTAACACTGTTGTAGTTCATTTCAGGAAAAATCAGATTTTGTACAGGTAATCCACCCCAAGCCTTACATACACACACACAGGCACGCACGCACACACACAGTAATTTGTCCTCAGGCAGAATGGAAGATGGACGATCGATGGTGCTTGAAACACAACAAGTTGAACGCAGATTGTCTCAAAGAGCCATACGGGAGACTTATGACAGGTTATTAGTGCTGCACATCAGACTGACATTTCTAACGCACGGCCCCAGAGCTTAAAACTGTGGCACGATCATTGCGACTGAATGGATTAACTCAAAACAAAGGACTAGTCAATCTGTAGCTCAATACAGAGGATGAGCAATGATAGGAAGATGGAGCTTTTTACTGCTTCCCTCACCTCACATATGACGGCTGCACAGGAGATGCATCATTAAGGTGAAACAATCTTGAGAAATAATAACTCTCTTCATGGGTTATTTCTGTAGGAAAATTAACACTGTCTTCTTCTTTACTCCCGTTCATTCATTCATGTCATTGTAGTGACCTTTGCCACCATCATACCATCAACAGAAAACAAATTATTCATTCAGTCCCTTGAGTGGGTTACAGTTCACTTAAACAATCTCCTGCTAACCCAATACAAGGGGATGTAATTATTTTGCCATGTAATTAGCATGGCTTTAGTCTTGGGATGGCGATGTCTGTCATTCTGTCCACCATTTTAAACTAAAATATCTCAGTTGTTGGATGGATTTCTTTGAGATTTGGTACAGACATTTGTGGACCCCGGAGGATGAATCTTGCAGCGTCACCATCAGGTCAAAGTTTTCACTTACGCTGTAAATTATCTTTAGAATAATTGACACAATATTTTACACACATTTATGAACCCCAGACAACGCATCTAAATGACTTTGGTGATCGCTTGACAGTTCCTGTAACACCACCAGGAGGTTGACATTTTTTTGGCATCATCTCTCTGTCATATTTAGTGCAAATTAGCAAACATAAGCATACTAACATGCTTAATTAAGATGGTGACTACATTTGATGTTACACCTGTTAATCATTAGCATATTATCATTGTCACTGTGCATGTTAGCATGCTGATGTCGCATTTATCTCACAGCACTCCTGTGCCTAAATACAGACTCACAGAGTTGCTAGCAGGCTGTAGACTCACCGTCGGTGAGCGTCCGTCAGCCTAGTTTTTGCGGTGTGTCCCACACTGTTAGCTCTAGTCAGCCCACGTCTGACTTTTTTTTGGCTGATACAGCATGTTGAATTGGCTGCGGCGCCTGTTGGTGGGAGAAATTACTCAGATTGGCTGTTCAGGTTACGCGAGAACAGAAACGGAGGTGAGGAAAGCAAGCCAAGGAGTAAAGTTGTCTCATCTGATCATTCTAATACACAGATATTTTCACAACAACACAGCCATTTGGAATGAAGCTAAGTGGTGAGGGTGATGTGAAAATTGTCAGCAAACGCTGTCTTGTTTCATGTACGTATCATAACAACAGCTTGTATATCCGCCGTCCTCGGCCTTCCAGTTTCCCTATTTAAATGATAAATACAAAGTACCGTCACCTGCTGGTCTGGAGAGTTATTTCATCTCACACAGGTGCAGAGCGTACATGGTAGCTGGTTGTCAGCTGTGGTTTTCGCAGTGTGTAAAAGTGCAACTTTTTGGCCAGGACAAAGGCAACATGAGGCAACACAATGGTCAGCCTTCATCGCCTCTAGTTCTCTCACGTTGGGTTGGTGTGTCGATAGCATTGCTGCTTATTTTTCCAAGTGCATCCATCCATCTGCAACCACTTATCCCGTTAGGGTTCGCAAGGGGGCCGGAGCAGATCCCAGTTGGCATTGGGCAAAAACAAGGTACATCCTGGACATCACATCGAGACTCAAGGCACATAGAGATACACAACCATTCATGCTCACATTCACACCAAAGGTCAATTTAGAGTCACCAATTATCCTGCATGTCTTTGGACTGTGGAGGGAAGCCACAGTAACCCACACTAACAGGCAAATTCCAACCTGCAACCCTCTGGCAACAGCGCTAACCACTGCACCACCGTCTCTAGCTCAAGTGCATTTTTTGAAAAAAAAAAAAAAATAATAATAATAATAATAAAATTCACCTTTATCATAGCATGTGATCTAAAAATCATATTTTCATATTTTTAAATGTACTTTAAGAAACTGGGAGGTGTTGAGGGGCAATTATGACAGTCTAGTAGATTACTGAAACTTGACTGACTACACCCTGACCAAAATATACTTATATTTAAGAGTCACATTAAATACTAGTAGCATACAGCATGTACTACGTATATACGTGATGACAGAGCCTTAGAATACCACTCCTGACTAAACTTCACCTAAAGAAAACTAAATGGTTTCCAAGCATTGCTCTTTTCTCCTTTTTTTGACATTTTCCTAATTTTGCCAGAAGTCTGGCAGCTTTTGAGCCAGCTAGCGAAGGTTAACCTCGGGCTTTGTTCTCTCCCTTCTCTAACCTTTTCTGACCAGAGCCTGGCAGCACAAAACTCTCAACCTGCATGACATTCATGCCCAAGAAAAAAAACATACGGACTGTACCATGCAAACCAGTGAGTGGTTGAAAGAAAAAAAATGCTTAACATCTTGTTATAATTCAGACTTAAAAATACAAAGTGCTTTTGAAATCGGCACTTAAGTCAATGATGAAATTCATGCTGTTTGAAATGTCACAGTGAAACAGATGGATATTCCTGTGCACAAACAACATACCCGCACCCAGACACAACTACTGTATTCCTTTTCACTTATTGATTTTCACGTTACTCTGGAAGTACTCTCCATAGACCCATTGTCTGGCTGGAAGACTCAGAAATAATGATCACCGTGGTGAAGCCATTACTGTTCTTAGGAAAAGGTGAAAGGGAAAGACAGAAATTTGGACACTGCATTCATCGCCAATGACTGTGTTGATGCTCGGCAGCTCGGGTAGCCAAAGGGAAATCAAACAGTGGGGTGACCAAGCCAGAAGCATAGCAATGTTTCCCAGTGAGGATAAAAAGAGAAAAGAACACCCATCATAACATCTGTGGGAATTAACTAACCCTGTTAAGTGTTATATCATTTTAGTGATGCTGCAGAAGGTGGTTTATTTGCCTCTGTCACCCTTTTATGACCGAGCTGTCTGTTGCTAAATGTTTATTCATATTGTGTCATTCTTCTTTGTAGCGGTAAACAGTCTTATTGTAAAAGCATGTCTTGAATAAGTTTTTAAAACATGATGCTAATGTTTGTAACTGGCTTCAACAGGAGGAGGTACTGAGGGTGTAGAATGTCCATGTAGTGTGATAAAACGCCCTTTAAATCCGTCATTGTTATAACTGTTTTCAGTATTTGTCCATTTTTTTTAATCTTTTTTTTTTCCTTTTTCCTTTATTTTCATCTTAGTCTTATAGTTTTAATATGTTTACTTATTTGATGAGAGGAAGAGGGGATGGGAGGGAGAAAAAGCATGTAATAATGCCTTGGTGTTTGACTTGCTATAATTTGCAATGAGCCCTTGAGACATAATGCCTTATTGTCAATAGTGTTGCACAGTATACTGACACTAGAAAGTTATCACAATACCCTGATGGTAAAAATGGTACAATACTCCATTTTTATTAGTGCCGGTACTTTATGAATGACAGTGTTTTAATACGAGCCGCAAGCTGTGTCTATATCAGCAGAACTCCCTTAAAAAACAAGAAAAACAACAGCGCAGCTCTAATTACCAATCGAATGTACCGAGAAAATTAGATTCACCATCTTTTCTGAATCTGTCCAAGCATCTCCTGAAATTCAACAAACACATGATCCACCAAAGGGCTTGTGTTAAAGTGGACTATTTTACCGTGTGTCTCAATAATGTGAAATGAGAGGAAACAGCGACATTCTCTTCAAAAACACCATTTTGATATAACACAGCGCTTTCTGCAGTTACTGTGGTGTCTTCCTGATTTTAGCAGCTTTTCCCTCATCAACTTCTCACACAACTTCATCTGATTTTATTATCATTTTGTGGGTTTTTGATTTGGAAGCCTCTCGCCATCTGCCATGCTGCAGTACCACTCTCTGTCTGAACTGTTACTGATGCACTGGTGCTGTTTTACATAAAAAAAAAGTGATATCTGGTTGCAAATAAAAAATTAACTATCAAAAGAATAACATAAACTTAAGTATAGGGGACATCAAATTACTGCATACCATGTACATTTTCTAATTAACACATTTTAACAAATATAACAATTTTTTAAAAATATATTCTTGTCTGTCATCTGTTATTCCATTACCTTTCCTGATGTTTCAGGTTTTCGCAGTGGTATTGTTTCAGTATTGACATCAAGATATTTAGGGTATCGTACCAAAGTCAGAATTTTGGTATTGTGACAACACTTGTCGTCCAATACGTCTACCGGACAAACTCACAACGCCTAGAGACACTGTTGGTTTTTAGAGCTTGTGCCTGTCCGTGTTCATGGACAAAGAGCTGATTGAGGACAAGTGACAGCCACAAAGGTTGTGTTCTGTGAAATCAAGGTTTTCCTCCCTGAGATGTTCACAGTGCAGTGAGTCAACCTGCTGCACACGCATGCAGGAGGCAAAAGTTATTATCCTTGTTCAGTGCAATATGCTGTAACTGATGTTTCACTCTGAAGTGTAAGATTTATATAACCGTTCTCTACACTACAGACGAAATTAAAACTGATGCAAAGCTGCACAACATTATTAATTGTTGAGCTTAATCTGCATTACTTTTTTTTTCGATTTCACTAGTGGGAACTGAGTGTATTATTCCTTTTTTAAAATTAATTTCTCGAAAGAGCCCTGTGTTTTTGTTTTAGCAAGGAAAAACAATAGTTTCTAAATAGACCTGCTGCTGCTGAAAATACATCAAATAAAATCATTTTCAAAGCAGAAATATTAGTTTCAGTGATTAAACACAACACAAAGCTTACAGAGAGTTAAGGGTAAAGGTTCATTCATTTCAAGATGTTAAATATCAAGATTAAGAAGTTTAAAATAGTACAAAATGATTCATAGGGTGTTGCTGTAAATAATAACCTTGTTAAGTTTTACCTCTACCAATTATGTTATGCTTGCATCAGGTTGTTTATCAGAGCAATACACTTAATTAATTCATTAATGCAATTAATTAGATTTGGTGGTTGTCTGGGATTTCCCCCATCAGACAATACATGTTTTTGCCACAGCAACGAATTAACAGAGACAGAAGCTTAAATCCAAATCCTAAAGGTATACAGTAACAGAAAGATGGATAATTGCTCTGCCTTGGCAGATGCTTTTTGAATGCGGAAAATCGGAAAAACTCACAGATCTCTATCAAAATTGCAGACTGCCTCAAATTGTCCTTCCTTTTTCCACAAATGAGACAATAATTACTTGGAGAGACAGTCTGTTGCCACAGGCAATGGAGGAACATTAAAGATTATTCTTGATTCTCTGACTTCTGGCATTCAAAGATCGTCATGTTCACAGTAATTGGGCTGCCCGGGGTCATATCTGAATTCTTGAATGAATGGTGCTCTATCTCTGCTCAAGCAGGCTTACCTTTCTTTTAGCCCTGAGCTGTCCATGATAGTTATCGGATGAGTCTCCTGGGATCTCCCCTCCCCACAGGGTCACCCCCACAATGGTGTAAGTGATGCCCATCACCACTAATGGCAGCACGTAGACCAGAACCGTCACTATGATAGGATACCTGAGAACAAAAAGGGGGGAAAGGCAGACAAATGTTTACATTTATAAATTATTTAGACTCATATATAATTTCATACTTACGGTACCTGTTGCACCAGATGAATGTGCATTTGATCTGAATTTTGACTGTTCTTCCAAGAAGAACCAAAGAACCAAGAACCAACGCCAAAAACAACATGTGGTGGAAATTTCCGTAATAAAGGCTCACAGAGTGTCTCTCTGAGATGTACAGTACTTGCTACACTTGCAAGCCACAGTCTACAACAAAGCGAAGAGCAATGCCTGGCTCTTACTTATATAGATATCAGGGCCACTCGATATGGGTGAATTCATCTCAACATTGTTATCAGACAACACACGGCTGTGATTTAATATATTATGGTACATATTGTGATATGCTTGGTACACAGAGTTCTGCCCTTTCTGATTATGCACAACACAGTTTCTTCACTTTCAGCAGGTTCAATAGTACACCTATGAATAAGAACTCAGACACACATTTAATGAATACAGGCATTATAATAAGTAGTTAATATGAGACAATCACGCGTCTAAATAGGCTTGTCAGCCACAAGAGGCTCCTGATCTTGTGGCATTTGCAGGGGTCAATATTCATGTCAAACAGTTTATTGAAGAGATTGATCAGGTTTATTGTATTAAAGGCTGAGCTGAAGTCAATGAATAGGATGCGGGCAAAGGTGTTGAGTAAGCAAACTGATAAATATCCACCAGAAGTGTGGTGACAGATTTCAAATAAGAGAGGATGAGGATGATTATGGTTGAGTCCTAGAAGCACTGCAGTACTGTACATTGGCGGAGGGAGGTACTGAAGATGTTGGTGAACATCGGAGCCAGTTACATCATTATAGTAGATTAACAAAGTCTGTGTATAAGGAGGTCGGACTGGTTTATGCTTTTGATGGCCAATACGGGTGTTAATATTCCAAGTTCTTGCCATGTAGAACAACTACCGAACATACTATGTGCTTTAAATAGCCATATACAGTAATAGCCTACATTTGACATAACTTGAAAATAAAAAAAAGGCTGGTTGGTGTGATTTCCTGATTTCTATGTTTGTCAAATTCAGTATAGCGTCTGGCTCGGAGGGCTGCAGCCTACCGAATAGTTCAAAGCTTCATTCATAACACTGACATTTAAATTATCATTATTAAGACCTTACTGAAACATTGCGTGCAATAATCTACCATCTCTTCTCCTCTCTCTGTCTCACTCAAACATGGACACACTCAGTGAGTCCAATGTCGAAAAGGTCAACATTTACTGAAAAAAGACAGACTTTGTTGTGTTTTATCTAACAAAATATTCTGCTTCAATACAAATTTGTTGGCATTTAACCTCTCAAAAACAACACTTTCACTTCAGTGGATGAATGGCTCAACACATCTAAGATCAGAAAACGCAAATTCATTTTTGACACATGATACACTATGTGATTCTAAGTCTAATATTTTCTCATTAATAATGATCCAAATATCATTTTTCATGCACTTCTGTTGTGCTTTGCCATTTTTACTGAGGTGAGGATGGCTGTATCACGACATGGTCAGAAATTAGAAAAACATCAACAAAAACTTCAGTCCTTGCAAAAACAATTTTCCATTACAGTACAACCAACTCGTGCCTTCATTTACTCCTAATAACGGTACCTTTGCAGCACAACACTGAATGTGCATGTGACTGTCAACGTGACTGTGAAGGGATGTGGTCCATCACAGCCAACAGGCTCCCAGTGTATATTTATAACACTCAAACCATTTGTCTAATTGTTCTGTTATGACAACAGTTACATTACATCTCTGTGCAAATCATAATTAACGTGTATAAAGCAATCAGTTAAAATAAGCTACACTTGAACTTAGACAAAGTAGTTGCAACAGTTAGCTGAAGACTGCCTGGTGGTGTCAAAGCAAGATACAGTTTTTTTATAAAAGCGCATATTTCTCACATGAAGGCGTCGTCGGCCATGCGGGGCCAGGCCACGTAGCACAGGGTCCTGCGGGGCAGAGCTCGGGTGGTAGAGAAGTAGCCTAGAGGGAAAGCCAGAACCACAGCCAGACTCCAGATACAGACGATGACTCCTGTGGTGGCCTTCGCCGACAGACGAGGCTTCAGGGGATGAATGATGGCCATGTACCTGCAGGTCAGACGTCAGAAGATTACGAAGAGACATAATTGTGTTTAAAGCCTCAGCAACATACAGTATTTAATAAGGCTGTCCTCAACCAAAGAAATTCTGCATTAATATCATACTGCATTTTCTGCTTGGCAGCCTGTAGAAGTCTAATGAGCACTAAACATTTAGCACTGTGGTGTTTGATTTTCAGGGAAATTGATGGATGTTTCCAAAAAAACTGTGATGGGATTCGGTTTGAACGACATAGTGAAGCACTCAGAACTGGCAGGAGATTTTACAACTCAGGTTGCTAGATGATTTTCAATTGCTGCTAATGCGGGCTTAGAAGTGCTAATTCACTCTTCATAAGACGATAAAGAATGGGTCTTGTCCTGTCACCTCAGTGACTGGAGTTCTCTGAGGGACGACGACAAAGATGCCCAGTCTATTCATCAGTAATTGCTTGGCATTTATTTGCGTGTCCCGCTGGCCCTTGTGGTTGGCAGCGCGTGAATAGATTGTTAGATGTCCAATCAAGTATGTGCCACAGCAGTCTGTGTTATTTGAGATCCAACGAGCTTGTACAACTCTGGCTGATCTAATAGACTTGTGACCACTGAACAATAACCACAACGCAAAGCCAGGAACACTTGAATAATATGATTACACACGCACACACACTCCTGTTTGGTATCACACACATCAGAGCACATTCACAGAGGCGTCAGCATCGACTGGGCATGGTCACAGAGACATTACAGTGGCAAATTAATAAATTATTCTTCAGTTTTTTTGTTCAACCTGGGAGTCTGTTACGCCTCAAGCTGCAAGAAAGCTTTCAGACAACATACTGTTTGGAAACCACGTCACTGTGACGTGACAACATCAACTAAACACTTACTTCATCACCGCCTGGTGTTTAACTAACAGAGATTACCTTGGATGAGACTTGCAGCATGAGTAGCCCAACATTATGCACACAGCTAAATGTCAAGTGTTGGCTCACATGTCCTCAGGAGGAGAGGAGTGTGTTTAATGTTTTAGACACCCTCACTTCACAGCATCTTAAAAAAATACTTAAATGGTCAGCTCAAATGACAACACTAATGGTATCTACCCATGCACATAGTTTTGGTTTTGTTTGTTTGGCTTTATCCACATCTAAGATTTCTGCTGTCACCACCATACAATCAAAGTGAATCAATGGACTTTTATTTGTTTCTGCTCCTTCCAGAAACAATGGCCCCATTACACTGGATACTCTGCAGATATCACTGTCAACGGGTTTTAAAGAGACTATTACTGCTCCTGAAAGTAGTTCCATTAAAAACTTTTTAAGTCTGTGGATCATCCGGAGCAACATATCCTCATACAACGGTCTTACAAAAACGTACTTCTCATTTTTCATGCGTTTTCCTACGACTGTCCAGCAACATGTGACGTGTCAATTTCCACTCCAGTCTTTTAAAATAAAATTATTTAGTTAGGTTTGGGAAAAGATTGACTTGGTCAGGTTTAGGCAACAAAACTAGCAATAACTCCAGAAGTGGCACAACTTAAGTACTGAAGTCACAAAAACATTGACTTCTGGTCTCCCACGAGGTGGCTTCCTGGATGAAAGGCCAGTGTTTTTTTATGATTTCTTATGAAAAGTTATTCCACATTTTTATGCGATTTCCTACAAATGATGCACAATTTCCGCTCCAGTCTTTTCAAAACAAAACTACTCAGTTAGGTTCAGGAAGAGATTGTGGTTTGCGTTAAAATAAATCCCAAAGTGGTGTAACTTAAATACGTAAGTTACGTGACAAATAAATCAATGCTGACTTCTGGTTTCGCACGGGGTACTAACAGCTGTGTTTTTGGACTCACCCCTCACCACCACCCTGACCTCCTCACTATGTGGCGTTTGTCGTTCTTTACATTACATTAGAGCTGCACAATTCTGAAAAAAATAGCAGTTGTGATTATTTTGACTTATACAACAATTTTTATATGATTTGCAAAATAAGAAGAATGATAATTTATACATCATCATTCTCATTTTCGTGGAAAACCATAATTTAATCAGCATCATTCATAACAAATATGCAAAGTGCTTTACATGTCAGTAGTGCGATTAAATACAATCAGGAACGCAAAAGTACTGAAAATAAAAAATATTACATTACTCTAAAATACAATAGATAGGTCAAGATGTGTCCGCAGCACCACAATATTTTTTAAAAAAATATATTTTGACACACATTTCACCTTTAACAAATATTGCGATTTTAACAAACACTTTGAAAATAGCAATAGGCCATGCTGCAATTTTGATAAAATTCTGATTAATTGTGCAGCCACAGATTGCATACAAACTGAATTTGTGAGATAGATACAAATTATAGTGAACTATATTTTTGTAGGTATAGCTGCGAATGGTGTATGAGCACGGCCTGTCCATAGGAACAGGATCATTGTCTCTGCAAAGACACTTTGCTGTTGTTGAATATTACGCTATACGCTATTTTTCCTGCTGAAGTGCCATTAACCTACACTGGCATGGAGCAGAAATCTCAAAAACTGGAGAAATTAAACCAATACTTGCATGGGTTAATGGTAGAAAATAGTGATGCTTGCCTTTTGTCTCCTCCTGTTCTCCCTGCACATGACGTTAAAGAGTATACTGTATAAATATAGATATATGTACTGTATATCACTGCAGGTAATGATAAATCTGTATTCGACACATCCACAGCTTCCACACAACACAGGTGTCTGTAATGGAAAAAGGCAACGGCCGTGATATCACAGAAAGCTTCAAGGCTTTGCCGATTACCTTTCACACAGCAATCTGCATTTGTTTTGCTCAAGTGCCTGAGGAAAGACACTCCACAGTACAGCGAGCCAACAGGAAGGACAAATTCACAAATGATCATGAACTGTGGCCTCATGCCATTTCAAGACATCAGGGAGCGGAGACAGCAGCATACTGGAGTTACAGAAAGCATGACCGGGGGTTACAGCTACAGCGTGTAGGTCATGCCGATGTTCTCTTCCTCAGTACACAGTTGACAGAATCAAACAGACACTGCAGACCACACATACAAACCCATGGAAGTTGCTGGAGAGGAGATAAAATGAGTGCGGCCTGGGGAAATGCATTGCTCCATCTGTGGTCAAGAAGAAGTACTGGAGGAGGAAAACACCTCACACAACATCACAACACTTGTGCACTCGCTGTAGGCACACACTGTGGCCTGCATGCACCTTCTACACGTATTTTGTTCTCATTATGTTCGGCCTGTGGCCGCTTCCTTCATCAGTCTAATCCCTTTATTCAATGTATGACGGCCCACTGATCAGTATCAAAGCCCGGCTGATAGCGATGACTGCATCACCACCTTACTGGAAACGACAGGGGCAGGGAAAGAGAAAGAGACGGTGGAACAAAGAAAGAAAGAAGTGGGAAAGAGTGAAGAAGATGAATGCATGTGACAGAAAACAAGAGAGTCAGAGAGCATAAAGGCGTGGAGGAAAGGCTGATCTTTTCTAGGGTGTTGGCACACAGAGTCATTCGTTGCACTGCAGACTGCAAAACAACAGCCTCACTTTATGATTCATTTGCAGTGAAATTTACGAATAAATATGTGGAATGGGCTCATTGTGGGTGAGACGGCAGTCACCCTGCTGGGAAACTGCCATCCCACTATAATAATGCAAATCACAAACAAGTAATTATCACCCTCCTCTGGAAACTGAAATACATGCACCAAGATCAGCAGGGAGCTTTAACTCTGATGAAATGATGTGGAGACAACGTCTACACGAGATGCCATAAGTGGAATTTACATTTAACTGATGGGGACTCCATAAGTATGTTTTTATGAGCACCAGGGCTACCACATCAAATGACTTTTAACAGCATAAGCTGCGCCATGTGGAGTGCAGTTTGTTTTCAAGACACAACACTGATGTAAGTTTAAAGAAGAAGATTTAATTTTCCTCCACTGTTGGTGGGAAGTAGCCAAGAGGAATAATCTGAAAGGAGATGTCCAAAACATTATGCATGAAGCACCTGAGATCAAAGTGTTTAGGTTAAGGATTTTTTTTAACAGGGCAGCTTGAAATATTCATGTTCATATTCATTCGTGTGCATGTGATCGGATATTTCTTTTCGTCTTTGATGGTTAAGGTGTGTTGAATGCAGTCTGCATTACAATGGGATATTATGCTTCCATGGCTTTACTGCTTTCCCCCCTATTTTCTCCAACACATGAACTAATACTAATTATCAAGTTATCCCAAAACACACAGTATTTACATGAGGAGAATCTAAAAGCTAAATTATAACTCCTTTGGTAAAAATATCCCAATATTCACCCACACATGTAACTGCTGACTTATAGAGAAAGAGGTGTGCTGTCTGTAATTCTCGCAGCATTCATAAGCCCACCTGTCCACAGCTATCGCAGTCATGGAGTAGATGCTTGCAAACACGGATGTCACCGGGAAGAAGTTGTGGAATTTGCAGTACGCTTCCCCGAAGTACCACTCCCCGTGTGCGGCGTAGATAAAGTTTATCAAAGTGTTAAACGCGGCCATCGACGCGTCGGAAAACGCCAAGTTCAGGAGAAAGTAGTTCGTCACCGTCCTCATGCGCTTGTGGGCTAGAATGATCCATATCACGATGAGGTTTCCAAACACCGCCACCGCCAGCACGGAGCTGTAGGCTACGGACCAGAGAGCGACGCGCCACGGCGGCTGCACGAACTGGTTGGTGTAGTTCGCCGTTATGTTGGATCCGTTATGCGGAGCTGCCATCCTCTTGTCCTTTCTCCCGGAATATAGCGGATGCCTCGGTTGTTTCACGAGTCGTATCTACTCACTGAGGCGCAGAGCTAGAATGGCAAGGGAGGCTTTCCGTATATGCACCATAGCGCGCAACTTACGCACAACACCATCCCTTAAAAATGCGTGTGTCTTTCCCAGATCCCCACAGTGAATGTGTCCAACCGTTCGGCACGTGTCAGTAGATAAAAGTAATAGGCCTGCTAATAAAAACGCGGTGAAACATGTGACAAGTATCCTCCAGTGCCTGTTGAATGCGGGTGTGTGAGCGCACAGCCTCTCCTCAGCAGCAGCAGCAGCAGCAGCAGCAGGCAGGGCGCCGTGCGCACTCAGTGACGCACAAGTGGCACACACGGTGAAAGCGATTGATTGATACTTGTGGCTGCTGTTTTAAACTTCATGAATAACAGATCATGGGCCACGCTGGCCGTCTCTCTTCGCCATACAATCAGTCAGCATATTGCTATCCTCTGCGACCCTTCAGATGATCTAGTGTCAGCAGCAGCATTTCAAAGAAGCCCACAAACAGGAAATTGAAATATTGCTGGGCAGTGTGTGTGTGCGTGTGTGTGTGTACACTAACACTCTTATCAGCCCATTCAGTTCAGCTTCACCTCCTTCTGTTGAGTTTCCCACCACTGTCAAGTTTTGATAGAAATGTGCAATGCTGTGTCCGAAAGGCTGCGACTCTTCCTCTTTCTGTCACATCAATATTCACAACTATCAGGCTGCAGTCCCCCCCAGACATCCAACTGTTCACATCGGATAAACCTCCTTCATCTCCTTACATAGCCTTTAGTGCTGTGGTAACCTCTGCATGGGTACATTTACATGCTTTCCATGGCAGATCAAATCCAATCAGTCCAGTAAAGCCTTTCACCAGACAGCTATTTGTCTTCTACTACACAGTGGCAGGTGTTCAGAGTCATTTCGTTTGAAACAACACATACCTGCAGTTCACAGTGTGGATGCATTATAGCTTCTGCACAACACAACAGAACATCCATCCATCCATCCATCCATCGTCAACCGCTTATCCCGTTAGGGGTCGCGGGGGGGCTGGAGCCGATCCCAGCTGGCATAGGGCGAAGGCAGGGTACACCCTGGACAGGTCGCCAGTCCATCGCAGGGCACATAGAGACAGACAACATATAGACAGACAACCATTCACACTCACATTCACACCTACGGGCAATTTAGAGTCATCAATTAACCTAAACAGCATGTCTTTGGACGGTGGGAGGAAGCCGGAGTACCCGGAGAGAACCCACGCTTACACGGGGAGAACATGCAAACTCCACACAGAAGAGCCGCAAGCTGGAATCGAACCTGCGACCCTCTTGCTGTGAGGCGACAGCGCTAACCACTACACCACCGTGCAGCCCCCACAACAGAACAAAAAAATAAAAAAATGTTAACACACACGTCCTGAAATCCATCTAAAGACAGTGTTTACAAATTGATCTTAGGGGGCGGCAGTAGCTCAGTCTGTAGGGAGTTGGCTTGGGAACCGGAGGGTCACCGGTTCAAGTCCCGACATGGACCAAAAACTGAGTGTGAACTGGTAGCTGGAGAGGTGCCAGTTTACCTCTTGGGCACTGCCGAGGTGCCCCTGAGCAAGGCACCAAACCCCCAACTGCTCGGGGCGCTTGTCAGGAGCAGCCCCCTCACTCTGACACCTCTCCATTAATGCATGTATGTGTGTTTCAGGTCTGCATGTACCATGTATGAGTTTAACAGAGTGTAAATTGAATTTCCCCATTGTGGGACTAATAAAGGTAGATCTTCTTCTTCTTCTTCTTAGTTATACTTAAAAAAATCTGCTAAAGGTTACCCTATTGTTTACACGATGTTCCCAAATGCATCAGGCAGTAGGCTACCAGTATAGTAACGGAGAAGGTTGTGTGGTGCAGAATCAAAACCTAAATTACCCCTAATTAAGAAAGCACTGAATCATTACGAGTTGTTAAAAAGATTTATGCTGCTGTGGTTCAAAACAAGGGGGTTTATGTGATAAGCCCAGCACCCTACGAAAATCAAATGAGTGTTTTGCTCTGCTGAGCAATTCTGCTTGTTAATGCTGTTTGAAATTCATATGAGACACTGACAATTTTGAGTTTTGTCCCCAAGGATGTATAAATACCGCCAAAAGTGTGATGACGGGGACTCGGTTTAATAACAGTGTTTGCAGTGTGTAAATAGAGCATCCATATTCAGGGATTTAGTTCATATAAATTAATGGGTATACTGCAGAACACTTTGATTACATTTTTGACTTCAGTTTGTCTACTGTGTCATTTTGTGTGAACTTTAAGAGTACATTTATTTAAAACCATACCAGCACATTTGTATGGAATAATCCTATTGAACCTGAGCGCCGCTGTTGCGCACATGGCATCAAACACCAGCAATACAGAGTTTAATGTGTAGGTTTGCTGTTCAGTTAGCTTGCAACATATTCATCCCGCATACTCACATAACTATATGAATATGAGCTAAAACCTCGTGATAACAATTTTTACATAAACGAAACACAACTCCAGCACCAAGCAACTGAATGAACCCCAAGCAAAAGCATGCTAAAGGGACAGCGAGTGTTGCCATCTACTAAAGACTGCGCTAACTTCATGCTAACGTTAGCCACACAAACATGTCTATATGAAAGCGGAGACTCAAACGGTCTAAAAGTCGCATCACTACGTATCTACGACCGAAACTCATTGAGCCAACAGCCTCAGAAGAGAAAAACAATAAATGTAACTTTGCACAGCCATAACCAAAAAAATACGTCTTTCCCTTGCTGTTTTGGTGACGACAAGCTGTGCTCCAGGGTAGATCAACGTCTGTATTCATTAGCATAGCACGGATGAGTTTATAAAACAGACTGTCTCCACCTGGTGGCTGAATCGTAATACTGCACTCATTTGTGGCTAGTTATCTAGCTAGCTAGCCACCCAATTCCACCATACTTTCACGCTACGTGGGTTACAGAAAGCGAGCTGTACAAAGCTGTCACTCCTATAACAATAGAAACTAGTGATGGACTGCTGACACGCGAAGCTCCGGTGCACGCGTCGTAGCTCATGAAGCAAATGTATCGAAGCACAGTGCCGAGGCGTGGTTTGGTCACGTGACTTGTGACGTTCGACACACTTGAGTGACGTATGAAGCAGCTGAGTGCTTCGAATCACCTGATTGGTTTGGTTTGTCATGTGAGTCACTTGACGGGATCGAATGTGCGCTGGGATTGGAGTTCCTATTTAATGGCGTTCATTAGAATTTTTGTTTCGCAGAGTAGGTTGGTTTTGTGTCGTTTCAGTTCGTTGCTTTGACAGTTAGTAGTGTTGTTCCAGATTGATTGCATATTTAGACAGACACACACACAAACACACAGACAGACAGATAGATACTGTAGATTCATAGATAGATAGTTAGATACATAGTTAGATACATAGATAGATGAAGCCATCAAGGAAAAGGTCCTGTGTATGGAATAGTTTCCAAACGTTGCCAGAAAATAATAAGGTTTTATTTTTATTTCAGCTGTATTTACATTGGAAAACTCAGGCTCCTCTCTAACGGATTGTTTCACAGGTCCAGTGTATGCTGTGTGATGCGAGGCTGTCATACAGCAACAACACCTCGTCCATGCTAAGGCATGGAGAAACTATTATTTTTAAATAAAAACTCATAAAAGTTACACAAGCACTGTCACTGCCCTGTCTTTCAAGCACAGCCACTTTACCCACACACACATGAACCCATTTATCAATGAACCTGAAAACATACTTTGCCCAAATCCATCATATATGATCTGTATTTGCACCAACCCCATGTGAAATGGCACCAGTCTCAATTTGTACATCTCATGAATGTAGCAGCAATATTTACATATCCCATACCACAAGTGAAGATCTATTAAAGGTTACATACAGATATTCCAAATTAGGATCATGGTTTTCAATAATTATTGTCATAATTACTGTAATATTATTAATGCGTCCGCTACAAACATATAATCATCTAGTGTAGTCAAGCAGGAATGTGCATGGACAATCAAATCCAAAACAATCCATGAACCACTGGGATGTGTTGTGCATTAAATACGTATGCTGCAGAATGGAAAGAAGTTTGACTCTTCGACACGTCTAGTTTGCACTTCATTTTAATGACCACCAGATGTCATCCTCGAGCACTGTGTCATTGGAGCCTCGAGCAATGAACCAGGTTTTGTAAAAAGTGTCGAAGCTTAAACAAAGCCTCGTTCGGCCATCACTAAGCAACTATGAAGATCGCTATTATACTCTGTACATGAAACATTAAGTTGTTAAATTCCCGCTAATTCAGCCGCTGGGTAGTAAGCTAGTTAGCTAGCTACTTCGCTAATTCCGCCATGTCGTTAATTCCGCCACGCTTCTCCTCTCAGTCTTAATGGCGGTTAGAAAACCATCGTAAAGCTGCTTTACCGCCTCCTACTGGACTGGAGGGTGAAGCAGTAGATTGTCAGGAGAAAAACAAAACAAAAGCTGAGCTAGTGTATTTGCTGCTGTTACGCTTAAGTAATGAGAAGAATGTAATATTGTGTTTTCCACCATTTAGTTCTGATATTAAACATCTTCTTTCTTCATCATACTTGTCACACTGTATCAGTACATATTTGACAAGTTTTCTGGTCATTTGTGCATAGTACAGTAGGGTACTAACTACCACCACCACACATAGAGTAAAAATCTGATCACAATAAGAATTTGATTAATGATGACCACATGTAGTAAAAACTATCATAAAAAAATGATGAATAATCACATCACTGTATATGTAGTTAATAAATAAAATAATAATATGGTTACTAATCACCACCAATACACACTTAGTACAGTATTATAAACAAAATATTTGATGAATAATTACTACCACTGCACATAGAGTAAAAAATATGAAAATAATAAGTTGGTAAATAATTATATCACTGCACATAAAGTAAAAAAGTTATAAAACTAATAATTTGATTAATAATCACCACCACTGCACTTGTAGTAGAGAAGTATTATAAAATAATTATTTAATAAATAATCACCAGCAATACACAGTACAAATATTATGAACAAAATATTATAAACACAATATTTAATATTAATATATTTAATAATATATACCACCACTGCACATAGAGTAAAACATGTTATAAAAATTAATAAGTTAACCAGTAATCACCACCACTGCACATGTAGTAAATAAATATTATAAAAATAATAGTTTAACTAGTAATCACCACCACTACACATGTAGTAAATAAATATTCTAAAAATATTTTGTTTAATAATAACCACCACCACCACATATAGATAAACATTTTTAAACAGTAATTATTTGATAAAGAATCATCATCACTGCACATAGAGTAAAATAAATAAATAAAAATAATAATTGTAATTACAGAGTCATTCACTTTGAGCATGTCATTTTCGAACAGGTGCCTGGGTCAGAGGCCTTCGGCTCAACACCTCAATACAATATTAAAACTACCGTATATATATTCCTCAGAGAGAATTAGTCCATTAGGTGAAAAGGGGAAAAATTCAATTACAGAAAAAAACAGCAACTCTGCAGTTTGTACGGAGGTTGCCACTAGAAGGAATGGACCTCATCTGGGGCTCTCCAGTTGTTGACTGTTCAATCCGAGAGCCATTTATAACAGAGCAGAGGAAGTCATTACTTTGTGATTGCAAGGATGTGATACATGCAGTGATGAACTAGCGGGAAGTTACATGCACTTGAGTGGGAGATCCAGTGTTCAGAAATACCGAGCAAAGACAAATACATACAGTTGCATAGGAATTTATTCAAACATTTATTTTAAGTCTGGTTTGGTTTTGATAACAGGATAATGAGAGAAAAATGTAATAGTCTCTCAGGTTCTGTGGGGAAACAGTTATTTTGTAGGTTCCACACTTTTGCAGTACCTAAGACTCTAAGTTCCCATCAGTGAATCAGCAGACACAGGCTGCAGATCAGTATGATATATAATCAGTGACACTTACGCTGTCTGCACCACCGTAACTCTATTTCAATATTTAGAGGCTTCCTCCTGAGGGAAATATGGAGTTGAACTCTCAGAGGAAAACAATGGAAATATATTCTAGGACATTTCATTTCAATAATGTGCAAAAACAAGGGAAGAAAAACACATTTGTGGTTGCTTGAGACTGACAGACTGTCACTGTTAACAGCTTGATGCTGACAAGTTGAAACCTGGTGGAATCTGAAAAGCTGTCAGAAAGTTTTACATTTATATTGTTGCTCTTTTTCCATTTCTTTTGTCATCCACCTTAGATCATCAAAACCTCACTCAGTAATGAAAGCAATTTCAAGCATTTATTGACAGAATGGAAAAATGGGAAGAGATAGAGAAGAGGATGACACACAACAAAGGTTCCCTGATACAGGGACGTCATGGTTATGTTAATGCATCCTAACATACAAAGGATACTCCTGAAATTAGTATTTAGAAAAGGGAGAAAAGACCACAATGATTACAGTGTCAGCCCATTAAATATGCGTTATCTGTTGCTAGAAGCACCATAGATGTGGGTCAATAGGGACCTACTACACCCACTAGAAGGTTTTATCATCTATTTACATGGTAGTTCACCGTAAAAGAAGACAGCGACCTCTAGCGACCGTAGTAATTATGACAGCATGAGCAGAAGTGGAAGTAAGGTACTGTTGTATAGCAACACATTCTCATCCTTACTCGTCACATACCGGCGCTTTGTGACTCACCTTGGCATCACGCCCTCTTGGCATCACTTTATTTTCGGTGACAGCTCCACTATAGTTAGGTTTACTTAAGAACTACATGGTTGGGCTTAAAACTACTACGTTTGTACAGCGAAAATGACAGTGAACGTTGTAAACACAAGACATAAATGAACAGCTGATTGTAACCTGATGCACTGAACTAAACATGGCATTGCGCTCTTTAAACTACATCACCACACGCCGCACTTTCTCAGAGTGTTGACTGTTGCCCCTGATGGCTTTACACTGTAGTTAAATTGAACACGGTGTGTTTCATCCTGGCGCTAAAAGGTGTTGTATGCAGCTGGACCCAATGCTAACGGCCGCCACAAACCGTTGGTATTTGCTCCACATCGGGTACAGGTTGGGTGGCTGTGGACATGAAACAAAATACAGGGTTTTCAGTCAGGAGACTGAATGAAACCAACAACGTGCAGTTGTCTTTATGTTCATGTGTTCTAAAAAAAAGTAGTAGTTTTGTTGCCTAAACTTAAAGTTTAGTTTTGTTTGTGTTAAAAACGTGACGTTTCATTGAATCAGTTAATCTGAATGTGTTTGAACGTGTTGCTTTTAAGTTTTGTTTCACTTTTACAACACAGTAGTGTGACACCATCTGTCTCCTAAGTTACGTTGTTGTTTTGTTTCCCTCTTTGTTTTATTGTCATCATTTCCATTTCCTGTTTTATTTTGATATTACTAACCTCCCTCTCGTTTCAGATCACTGCACTTCCTGCCCTCATGTGTTCCACGCCCCCTTGACCTACTTCCCTGCTCTGCACAGGTGTTTCGAGTTGTCTGGGCCCCGCCCCTGATTGTGTCCACCTGTGTAGCGTTCAATCTAGTGATGGGTCGGTCGCGAACGAAACGGCTCTTAGAGTCGGCTCTTTGAAGTGAACGATGGGAGCCGTGTTTTTTTTTTTCTTTCTCTCTCTCACTTTTTTTTCCTCGCGCCGCACGTAATTGGTCAATATGTGTTTGAGCCTTGTGTTTGCGCT
Source organism: Pterois miles (assembly GCA_947000775.1). Lineage (NCBI taxonomy): Eukaryota > Metazoa > Chordata > Actinopteri > Perciformes > Scorpaenidae > Pterois > Pterois miles. Next base: position 2,389,059 of record CAMQGK010000224.1, on the reverse strand, counting down.
GAGCAGGGGGGAGGGGCGAGAGTTACACTAGCAGCAGAAGTAGCGCACGAATAGAGAGAGAGAGAGAGAGAGCGAGAGAGAGCGAGAAGGAGGGAGAGAGAGAGAGAGAGAGAGACGGGGACAACAAGAAGAGACAATATGGACACATTAGGAAGGTAAAGAAGATCTACCTTTATTAGTCCTACAATGGGGAAATTCAATTTACACTCTGTTAAACTCATACATGGTACATGTAGACCTGAAACACACATACATGCATTAATGGAGAGATGTCAGAGTGATGGGGCTGCTCCTGACAAGCGCCCCGAGCAGTTGGGGGTTTGGTGCCTTGCTCAGGGGCACCTCGGTAGTGCCCAAGAGGTAAACTGGCACCTCTCCAGCTACCAGTTCACACTCAGTTTTTGGTCCATGTCGGGACTTGAACCGGTGACCCTCCGGTTCCCAAGCCAACTCCCTACAGTAAAGAAAATGAGTGACTCCAGGACCATTTCAATTTTATTGCCAATACAAAGGCAGAGTGTAGAGTCTGCAAGAATATCATATAGAGCCACAAACAACCTGCACAGGCAAACAACCTGAGAACAGTCCACCAATCAGAGCAATGGGAAGATAAAACAGTCAGTTTAGTGTGATAATGAAGGTGCCAGTGTGTCTACTGCAACTGTTGCTGCTGCTGCAGGATCTACAGCATCATGCTGTTCACCACCACAACTACCTAAACCAACCCAGAGCTCTATGAGACAGTTTGTGCAGAAGTCTGTGACCCCAGCAAGACATAACTCAGTTGATGAAGAACTGGCAAAAATGATTGCACTTGATTTCCATCCATTTTCAGCTGTAGATGATAAAGGATTCAGGAAGTTTATTCATGCACTGAATCCAATTTATGAAATTCCAAGCAGGAAAACAAAAATCATCCCAGGCCTATATGACAGAGAACGTGCATCCACTGCAAGAGAGGGTTAAAAAAGCCACAGCAGCATCCTTCTGGTCAGTTACGTGTCACTTTATTGAAATTTATAAAATGGTGTTCTGTCTTCTGGATGGTTTTTGAGTTCAGCGACAAACACACTTCTGAGAACTGAGCAGAAGAGCTGCTCAAAGAGGCAAAAGAGTGAGATGCTGTTACCGACAATGCAGCTAACATAACAATTACATTAGTAATTCATTTTGTGCATAATTTTACATTGTTGTTGATAATAAATTGATAAGCAACAAAATAACCTGAAGAGCCGTTTGGGAGCCGTTTGGGAGCCGTTTGGGAGCCGAAAGAGCCGGCTCTTTTTAGTGAGCCGAGCCGAAAGAGCCGGTTCTCCAAAAAGAGCCGTAATTCCCATCACTAGTTCAATCACTCCTTTTGTATATAATGTGTCTGCTCCCCTCCTCATGTTGCCAGTTCGTATTTGATCTTCGGTGATGATAGTTCTCGCGTTTTCTCCTCGTGTTTGCTTACCTGTGTTTCTAGACCCACTGCCTGTTTCAGACCCTGCCTTTAGCCTAGCCCTTGTCGGATTTGTTTGCTGTTTGGACTGCCTTATCGTGTACCGGACCTTGCTTATTAAAGCTGTTTCTGAACAGATTCTAAGTTGTGCGTTTGAGTCCTGTTCTGTGCTGACCTGGGCGTTACAAGTAGGTGTAGCAGGCTCCTACTGACCCACATCTATGGTGCTCATAGCAACTGATAACACCTACTGTATTTAACCCATTTGTGCTGCCTTTTTTCTTTTAAATTTAATGCTTGAGCACAAATGTGAAGAGCTTTTCAAAATTAGTGAAATGTTTTTTTTTCCCTTTTTTATTTTCCCCTATCATACTAAATATAGTCTTTGGGCACAAATGAGTTACTGGCCTGATAACAGTCGAAATGGCTGCAGCATCAAGTTTGATGGCAAAAAGCAAAGGTTCGGTTTTCAAATACATGACACAAAAACACCATAGGGGCTCTACTAGGCGCTGGCTTTGTGTAGTATGTGATTTACAGTAATAACTGTCAAAGAGCAGACTGACCAAGTCAAAATATCAGGTTAAAAAAATGCTTCATTTGCATGTGATGCTGCATATTTCCACAGACGCCGATGTTGACCCCTACAGTCGCTCCCCGCTGATCATTCACAGACTGGCTGCGTTAATGAGGTTCAGGCTCATTATCTGGCTGTGGCTTTGTTATGTGCGTGTAGAGACTTGGTTGTCATTTGATTATAACATTTTTCAATGTGAAATGTCATTTTTGCACGTCTCCCACTGTATTTCTGGTGAAAACATCAAGCCAACGGGTATGCGTCGGTTCAGCTGCAGCGTTGTCGTCGGCTCTTTTCACAGCTGCCTCTGTGGTGTGTCAGAACTCGTGTCAGGGCTCGGGGCTATTTGCTTTGATCAATTCAAAATGTAACCAGGGACAGCAATTTATTTGCTAATGAAAGAGCATTGCTCTTCAGACATTTCTTCATTAGTCCTTACCTCAGACATTAACAGCTGAGCATTACCTTTAAAAGAGGAAAACCACATGAAAGCTTTACTTTGTGGCTTGTAGTTCTTCAGTCATTGTGGCCAAAGCAAGTATTGACCACCAACAGACTGTCACACACTAATCAATTACTGGCTATAGAGGGCATGTTTGTGCTACTGAAACATTTTGACACAGATTCAAGATAGTTTTGTCTCAGCTAAAATGATTCTACATGCAAACAGTCACCTGTACAAGCAAGCAAGGCAAGACTGGAGGCTAATGTAGACAATTTAAAGCACTGTCATTATATGTGAATAACACCTCTGATAAGAATGCAGTGCTATTGCTCCTGACAATGACCCTGATGATAATAATAAGCTAAGATATGTTTTATGCATAAATGTTATCAGTCATCCTCCTATTAGTGCAGTGTTTCTGTAAGTCTGTCCCCCTGCTGCAATCAGTGGATTTCACTTTCACCACATTCATTCTCCACGTGCAGCATTCGTGTTTCATGAGAGCGAGGGCAGAGGGCTCGGCAGGGTATTGGCAGTTTTTTTTTTCCAATACAGTTCCATTAAATGAGTGACAGGAGCAAAGCTTTCACATACTGTTTGTTGCTCTAGGTTTTAAACCCCAGGAGGACAATACACTCCTATAGTACCCTATGAGATAGATAGTGGCGGAGGAAGTATTCAGATACATCAGATACAGCAGCAGCTGATATATTACGTTACATCATACATCAAGTATGGAGGCACTGACAAAATGTGTTGCTATTATTCAATAAAATATGAGAAAAAAGGAAGAATCCAAAGAAAGATGGAGGTGAATTATTCTGTTAAGGAAAACAGAAAAATGCTACTAAACTAAAGACCTGTTGACATCACACGTCTGTAAACTACATCTTCAATCATGCGGTTTGAAATGATTATCTTCTTGAAGTACAGTGTGTAGGATTTGGCAGTGTGGCTGCAGATTTCAACCAACTGAGTACTCCTCTGCTCACTCCTCCTTTTCCAAGAGGGAGATGTCAGGTGCAAAACCGTCGTAACACTGTTAGCCTCGCTTGGCCATTCTTACCATAATAACACTGCTTTAGGAGCAAGGAAGTCAGATGGCAGCTGGAGGTTTTACACTCTGCGGCTCACAGTAGTTTCACAAATGTGTTGGAGAACTACGGTGGCCTTTAGGTAACACGAAAATGCTAAAGGCTCTCTCATAGATATGAACATTATGTTTAATTTCAGCTCCCCTGAAATTGGTCAGGCAAGAAGAGGTCTGATAATTTGTTTTACCACCAATCCCACAAGGTGTGTGGACAACTGGTATGCACTGTAACCACTGAGCTACTCAGCAGCCCTGATAGTTTGGAGAGAAAGAGAGGTCCTGGATAGTAAACAATATAACCTGGATACAAGTTAAACAGTTCTAGTTCAAGTCTTGTGACCCTTTTAATGCTCAAATGAAGTATGTCGCTGAACGCATGCAGGAGTAGAAGCTCAAACTGGAGTAGGCTGAAGACGATTTGAAGATTCCTCCCATTTGCTTGGCTACTGTAGAAACATGGCCGTCTCCATGAGGAGAACCCACTCGGTATGTAGATAGAAACGGCTCATTCAAACGAAAACATAACAATTCATATTTTCAGGTGGTTAGACACGAAAGAAAACATAATAATTAATATTATATTCCCACTCACTCACTCATCATCAACCACTTATCTGGGATCGGGTTCCAGGGGTAACAGCAGGGGACCCCAAACTTCCCTTTCCCGGGCCACATTAACCAGCTCTGACTGGGGGATCCTGAGGCATTCCCAAAACAGTGCAGAGATATAATCTCCTAGTCCTGGGTCTTTCCGGGGGCCTCCTCCCAGCTGGCTGTGCCTGGAACACCTCCCTAGGGAGCATCCTTATCAGGTGCATGAACCACCTCAACTGGCTCCTTTCAATGCAAAGGAGCAGTGACTCTACTCTGAGTCCCGTGCAGATGAGCTTCTCACCTTATCTCTAAGGGAGACACCAGCCACCTTCCTGAGAAAACCCGTTTCGGCCGCTTGTACCCGCGATGTAGTTCTTTCGGTCATGAGTAATATTATATTGTATTTCTACCAGTAGATCCTTCTGTTATACACTGGTCCTTTAAAACAGTACCTGAGCGGCGACCTGGTGGCTAAGTGGTTAAAGGATAATACTAGTGATATTCAGTGTTTTTGTCAGCAACTAACAAACTATGTATCCTTCTAACAAGTATCGATAACCAAAGCTTGATATAACTATCTAACTATCTACTACTAATATTTCTCTGTGGCCTCCACTGATGTCCAACACTGCTGTGATGCCTCTTCATTGTGACGAGAACATGCACTGTAGTTTATGTACGGTGAGTCAATCCTACAATAGTTAACTGTCCTGCTGTTACTCAGAGCACCAGATGTGTATCAGTCTGCAGCTGAAAATAGTTTGAACAAAATCATTGTTTCCTCCAGTCTGAGAAGCATTTTTTGAAAACTACTGCTTCCAGCTGTTTTAGAAAACTATTCAAGCATTTTCAAAATTCATGACACATCTTTAAAGCTTTACATCTTCAGTTACTAACACCAGCCTTGTCCATTAAAACACATACCATATACAGAAGCCACAGCTGAAACAATTCACCATTTCCAATTAATTCACTTGTGATCAGACATTTTGATTTTTTGCATTATGGCCATTCATTTAATGAGTTTCAGTGAGAGTGAAGTGATTGCTTTACTGCTAAACAGCTTTACTGCTACATGTCTTTAACCGTATACCTAATTTAAAATAAAATATAACCCTTTTACTCTTCTTTCCTCTGGTTGTGCTAATACTGGTCAATACAGTGAAGACCCTCAGGCTTTGAGTCCCGTAGAGAAATATCTCCTCTGGGAAATCAGTCTTATAGGCAGCAATTTCCCCAGAATAAATAACACTCACTCCAACACCTCACTGCGCCCGGTCTGCTACGACGTTCTCATTGGTTGTCACAACTGAGTTCATGATAACATAGAGTATGGGACATTAATATTTATACACCGTAGAGTGTGCTGTACAGGTCCAGATAAAAGCAAAAGATTTAAAGCGTTATAGCTGGTGATGGCAAAATAGGAAACCTGTTGCACAATCAAAATTTTTTTTAATGCAATTATACTTAAATGTAGTGACACTTTTAAGTACATGTGCTCAATGACAACATAGCTGTTTCCGTGACAACTAATCAAACTCCAGCAAAAACCTCTACAGAAAGCCAGCAAGTGGACTTATATATATAAATAATAGTAACAACAACTATAAGAAAAAATAATTAGCTGTGGGCCCTCAGCTCATGGTTATGTGGTCAAAGCTGTGTATTGACACAAGGCCCTGGGTTTTTTTGTTTAGTTATTGGCAGTGTCCATTAACCAACATTGACATTAAATCAATATGAATATGCAGGGGTTAGCTCAACAGCTAATTTACATCCCAAAACAAATAAAAACTGACAAATGACAAAAGTATTAGCACATAGTAAAGTTGCAATAAAAAAGGCAAACCTACCTCCTGGTTTATTACAAGTCATTTGCAACAACAGAAATTAAGTTTTCTGATAACATAATGAGGTTAATTAACGTATCATGAAAATGTCCCCCTAACAATGTAATTCATTTGTTTTTGTTGTGACTACAGCATTATTAAACTCTCAGCACTTAGTTAAAGTTAAAGAGAAATCATGGTCTGGTAATTAATATTAAAAAAATCAACTTAGATGTGAGATGCAGTGCATTTATTAACATTTAATCGAAACCACAATCATTCCCAAATCTTCACCAAAGGAGTTTTGCTGTCTAAACATAACCACAAACTCAAGAACTCAAGATGCAAATCCTGGTGTCTGGAGTCAAATTTTTAATTCAGGTTCTGTATGCAGGTCTCTGCCCAGTGTTTTACACGGTAACGTTCACTGTTTACATGTACACTAATATTCCACTATTATCCAGAATATGACAGTATTCTGAATTTAATATGGGTCCTTTTTTTGTTTTAGGCGCATTTTTTGGCCATTGTACTGTAAACAGCACATTTTGAAAATGTGTCACAAATGTGATTTTTACGGCAGTTTGCGACACACTGCCCCACGGCTTATTGCCTGCTCAGTTCTGTGCGTTGTACAAAAAAACAACTAGCTGACAGTTTGCAGAGATACATGCCCATAAGAAAATCACACATTTCTGGTCGGAAGGAGAAACAAACCTACTTTTAAACATTAAGAAAGACTTGGATATCAGCAGGTTTTTGGCTATGTAAAAATATCTCAACAACAACCTTTTCATAGGAGCGGAGGGAGCAGGAAGGAGTGTGGTGGTGGAGCATAAGTGCAAGGTTGCGGATGTGAGGGGAGGGGGACAGGGTGGAGTTGTCGATGGTGAGGCGGAAGTTGTGAGTGGTTCTGGTGGCTGATTTCGGACCAATGATGATCATGTCAGATTTGTCGCAGTTGAGTTTGAGAAATTGATTTGCATCCTTGATTTAATTTCAGTGAGACAGTTGGTCAGAGTGGAGTGAGTAGTGGCGGTGATGGATTATGTGGAAATGTAGAGCTGGATGTCGTCGGCATAGCAGTGGAAATGGAGGCCATGGTGGCGTATGATATTACCAAGGGGAAGCAGGTAGAGGATGAACAGAAGGAGCCCAAGCACTGAACACCTGGGGGACGCCTTGGGACAGAGGAGCAGGAGAGGAGGCACATTTGTTGATGAATTGCTGTCGGTTTGTGAGATATGACATGTCAGGCATTCAGTCCAGCCATTGACTGTTGCAGGTCCTCTATTATCACTACTAATGCTGATAAATTTGCTGATTACCGAAAAGAGGATTTGAAGCACTGAAGCTTGAAAGTCTTCTTTTTACAATTTGGTAATAGTTTTGTGAATGAAGCTGCCCACAAACGGAACAGAACAAGATACCCTATATGGCAAATTATTGTCAATGATAAACATATGGCATTCATCAAGCTGAAACGAGCAATTAGGTTTGTCCAGTTAAGATAGTTTGATTAATCTGACTTGAAACACACACGAGCAAACCTCACTGGAAAAAGTAGGATATGACATTAAGGAGAAGATAAGAATAGAGAACCTAGCCTCATTGTTCCTTAATTGCTAAAATGCTACCATCTGCAGTACAGTATAACAAACCATCTGCTGTCATTGTCCCTTCACTCATGTATGTAAATATACTGGTCTACTCCCACATGCATTACACCGACTATAAAAATCAAAGGAAATGACAGGAGCTGGCAAAGTGATGCACACAGCTCCTCCAAGACTGGCAACAAATCACTGACACCTGTCTTCATCATTCACCTGTGCCATAAGTCACAAATTGTTTGATTTTCTTCTTTGTTCAACTTTATGGTGATTCAAGTAATGTAACACCAGGGAACTGAAAAGAACTGGACTCAGATGCATGACTCAAACAACCAGGCAGTGTAAAAGAGGGTTTGTGTTTACTGAAGCACAGGTCAGTACACAGGAGGGCAATCAAAACAGGCAACCAGATCCAAAAAACAGAAGGCAAAGACAGGGTCGAAAAACAAGGCAGAGATTCGATCACAAAAAACAGACACTAGGAAAAAAAACGCTGGGACGAGGGTCACCGGGAAGGATCAACAACGAGCTGGCAACATGAGGAAGGGAGGACACACATTATATATTGGTGAGGGAGTGAATAACGAGACACAGGTGGACACAATCAGGGGCGGGGCTGACAATCAGACACAGGTGAGTTGATGGAAAGTAGGTCAGGGGGCGTGGAGACACACAAGGGCAGGAAGTGCAGTGAATCTGAAATAAGAGGGAAGGTTAGTGAATTCAAAATAAAACAGGAAGTGATAATTATGAAAACTGAAAAGACAAACATGACCTAGGATCTGGTGGTTTTAACAAGTAATTAGAGCTTTTGAATGCTGTGCTGGTGCCTCCTAGTTATCAATGCTGACAGACCAACACAAAAGATGATCAGTGGTCATGGTTCTGGGTTTTAGTTGTAGTTTGTTTCATCTTTTAGTGTTTTATAAGTTCTGTATTGTGATTTTGGTTTCTTAGATTTGGGTTTTCTGTCATATTCATTCTACTGTTTCCTGTTTTATTTTGAAAAGTCACTCACCTCTTGTGTCATATTGTTTTACTTCCTGTCATGGTCCTGGGTTTCTGTCATAGTTTGTTTCCTGTTTTATTTAGAAAGTCACTCACCTCTTGTGTCTAATTTTACTACCTGTCTTTGTTTGTTTCCCGCCCTTTTGTGATTGTCTGCCCTGCCTTGATTTGTTCCACCTGTGTGTAATCTCCTCTGCTGTGCATTTAATGGTGCCCTCAAATGGGGTAGTGTTTACCATGTTTAACGTGTTTACCATGTTTACGAGTTGGGCCCATATGAACGCCCCCCTCATGTCGAATTCACGACCTCATAAGTGGAAAGTTTCAGAAAGCTCAGAGTTCAGGATTTGTGACGTGTTTGTTGACATTGTGAGAAATGGTGGAGCCCATGGAAGTTCATTTACAGGTGCATAATAAGTTAACATTGTACAGTATATTGTAATTTTAGTCATATATTGTTTTTCATGGTTATTTTGTTGGAAAATGTTGATATTTTCAACGACCTCATCTTTCTCCTCACTCATTATGTCTTTGCATTTCCCTCATTATGTTACCCACTAGCTAGCTTGCTAAATTGTTAGCCTCTGTGGCTTCGAGACTCAGACAGTAACATTAATATTGCTGTTGCTTAGCAGCGGTGTTCTTCTCGACTTAAACACTTGAACGCCATGTATATCGTAATACAACTTCCATCTCGTGAACACGACCCCACTTGAACGCACCATATGTGTTACGCCGGGGCTCCGGACAGGCAAAACAGGACTCAAAAGCACAACTCTTCACAAAGGCAGATTCAAAACAACGCTGGTCTTTATTCGGAAACTGGTCGGTACACAGGAAGGCAGATATCGCGGGCAAACAAATCCGGTCTGACAGGCAAAGCTCAGGGTAAAAAAACACGCGAAGGTCTCGGTACACGGCTGGCAAAAACACTGGGAAAATACGCTGGTTGTTAGTCACGAGGAACATAACGAACTGGCAACGAGAGGCAGGGGAACACAGCTTAAGTACCCGTGAGGGGAGTGATTAACTATCAACAGGTGAACACAATCAGGGGCGGGGAAGACGATCGGACGCAGGTGAATGGAGACGAAACTAGGTCAGTGCAGTCATTCATTCCGAGGGGCGGGGAGCATGCAGGCAGGAAGTGAAGTGCACTGAAACGAGAGGAAGGATTAGGATTTCACAATCAAACAGGAAGTGCTCACATGAAACATGAAAAAACAAAAGAAACCCATCACCGATGTTTGGCGGACGTCACAATATGTCTGTGTGTTCCCCTCACTAAGTGTCAGTTTGTTGTCACCCTGGTGTTGTGTTTCTCCCCTGAGAAATTCACTTCCAGTTCCAGTTCCCATCGACTTAAATTTAGTGGATTATCTTATCCTAGACCAGCTGCTTTTTTGTTCTTAGTCGTTTGCTTTTCATTAAATCACTGAACTTTGACTGCTGCCTCCTCAACCTTTCTGTGTTTGGGTCCACCACTTAAACCACAAACCTGACGTCAATAGTCACATGATTGTCTGCTTTCACGTGGCGAGAGTAAGTGGTGATTATTTGTGTTCCTGAAGACGTCAGGCTTTGAGTGGAAATGGTTCAGTGTGCCAGTGATGTGTGTACGTGTAAAGCACCGACAAGTGAGGATGATTTGTTAGCTTTGGATGTAATCTTTCTTTGTGTCATTTCAGAGCAAACTCAAATCAAACATGTTCAGTGATGTAGAGCGACACACAAAAAAAAGCATGTACGCACATTTGAATGATAATCTCTAACACATACAGTTGTCAGTCTCCAAAGCCTCTCTCTTCCAGTAGAAACACTTTTCAATTTAAGAAATCAGATGTTTTATTTTCATAGCTTTGAGCTCAAAACCAGACAACCATGTTATCGCTCAACAATTGTTTTTTTTGTAATGAATGAATGTGGATTTTTTTTTTGTTTCACTTGAAGAAAAACTCGACCACTCGACCTACAGAAAATAGCCTCAGTTCTTTTCAAATCCAGTGATGCAGTTTACTGAGTACAGATTGAAATGGGGATTGAATGGGCTCATTGGATATAAAGAATCGTTCACCTTTTCCAGACAACTTTTGTAGTGTAAAAGGTATGGATGACAAAATGGCAAATTCAATCTCTTTAAACAGAAAAGATAGCAGCTACATGATAAAAATGAAAAGGTCACTTTTAGTCGACCTCGACAGAAACAAATGAATCTATGTTGATTTTGACGGCTCCTTCATATTTGATCCAGTCAGCTCATCAATTACCTGTGACATTGAGATTTTTTTTTCACATCTCATTTAGTCTATTTGAATCATTTGCCAACCAATTTAGGGTGAAATTGCCTAGAACCAGCATCTGAGTTAGAGTACTGCTAATTTATTAACCGCACTATAGAGCACTAAGGGTGGGCTGTATGTAATCTTATCCACCAGATGGTCTGTTACATGGAACAATCTGAGAGGCTGTCATTGGAGAGTTTTAGAAAAGGGAAGGCACTTTCAAAAAATACTTGACAGTGATTGGATGAACTATCTGTCAATCAAATTCTTACTGGAGCCAGTCGGGAGAAGAGCAAAATCATCTCTTCCATCGAGAAAAGCCTTTAGTGCTGTTCACTGCCAGTAGCTCCTCTGATTGGTCTGTGATCTGGCTTTACACATATGCATCATTTGAATCCTGACAAGATGGATTTTTGAGTTGTATCCAGGTAGGTAACCAAATTGTATGGCAAATTGCAAAAATCTGCAAAAACTCTTGTGAGACTTGACCACCTATCCTAACATTAAACCTTGCCTAACCTTAACTATTCAAGGTCAGTGCCTAACCTTAACTATTTGCGGTCAATGCTTAAGCTTAACTAATCAAGGTCAATGCCTAACCTTAGCTATTAGCGGTCAATGCTTAATCTTAACTAATCAAGGTCAATGCCTAACCTTAGCTATTAGCGGTCAATGCTTAATCTTAACTAATCAAGGTCAGTGCCTAACCTTAACTATTTGCGGTCAATGCTTAAGCTTAACTAATCAAGGTCAATGCCTAACCTTAGCTATTAGCGGTCAATGCTTAATCTTAACTAATGAAGGTCAATGCCTAACCTCAACTATTCACGGTCAATGCCTCACCCTGAGCATCTTGTAAGAGCTTCTAGCCACAAATGGATTTTCATGTGATATGTGAGCCAACGATTCTCATGTGATGTCCTGAGAATCAAGCTGCCGTGCAAACTAGTATATTGACAGAATTTAGATAAACTTGACCTCACTTAGTACAGAATAGACAGAGACTATTAATTATAGTTATGTAAGGAAACCATCCCGTTTAAGCCACGTTTCTCTAGGTCACTTTGTGATACAAGTATTTTCAGTAATTTTAATTGATTACACAGACTTCCGATCTATCTAACTGTATCAACCCTGCACGTCTGGATTTTAAAGCATGTGGCCAAAGTAACCCTTAGGAGGCCTTACTCACAAATGGCAACCTAGAGCTTGTTTGGAATTTTATGTTTCATGATTATAAATGTTTAGGGTTATAACAACTTGTACAAGAAAAAGGCTGGTGGTGTTTTTGAGGGCCATTCTTGATCATTACATGAATGTCAAACATGAGCAGAGAGTGAGCGTGAAGCTTTAACCCAATCTATAATCTTTTCCTAAACCTAACCAGATAGTTCTGTTGCCTAAACTTAACCAAGTTGTTTCCTGTGAAGTTTCTTTTCAAAAGATTGTATGCATGTAACCAGCGGAAATAGACACGTTTTGCTGGAGATTTATAGGAAAATTAACAAAAAATGAGGAATACAGCTGCTTATCTAGTATATCTAGTCATGAAAATCACAATAAGTAGGACAACTGAATCCAATATTTTATTTGAATTGAATATCAATATTGTTATTGGCAGTATCTGTCCACTGAATAACTGTCATTAATTTTATAATATATACAATGGCAATACCTTTTGAGACAAGTTCCAGTTGGTATTTCAGTCTCTAGTCATTAAAGAAGTGAGTCCAGTAAGAAAGATTTCTTGTGGCTAATTAGAAAAGTGCTCAGTGTTTTACAGAATCTATGGGTTTATTTTTTCTCCTCTTCTTTCACCTCTTCACCCTTTCCTTCTTCATCTTTTGCTTCCTTGTCTTTTTCCTCTTCCTTCTTTTCCTCGTCACCTTCTCCTTTGTCTTCCTTTGTCTCCTCCTCTTTTTCTTCTTCTTTCTTTTCCTCCTCTCCTTTTCCTTCATCTTCTTTTTTCTCCCCTTCTGCCTCTTTCTCTGCCTTTTTCACCTCTTCTTCCTCCTCATCCTCATCTTCCACCTCCTCTCCTGTTAGGTGCTCCAGATCTGCGATGCGACATCTCAGAGCCTTGTCCATGTTCTTGGAATTTGCCAGAATCCTCTTCAGCTTGAACTGCATCAGCTCCATTGTGCTGTACAATTTGTTGACCTTCTCCTCCAGCTCCTTGGCCTCAGGCTTGATATTAGCTGGGTCCAAATCTATCAGATTATCTTTCATCAGGATCTCCCGCCCTTTGTCCTCTAGCATGGTTTTGGCATCTGGATACTCTTGTAGAGACTCCATCAGGTCATCCTTTGACAGGCAGAAGAGGTCTGAGTATCCAACGCTGCGGATGTTGGCTGTACGCCGGTTGCCTGCTTTGCTGCCTTTAATATTGAGGATACTGATCTCACCAAAATAGCTGCCGCTTCCCAACACAACAAATTGTGTTACACCATCATCAGCAACAACTGCAAGTTTTCCATCTTTGATGATGTACATCTCACGGCCAATGTCACCCTTTTTGCAGATGTAGTCTCCAGGACTGAACACCTGTGGCTGCAGCTTGAGAACCAGCTCGATGAGCAGTCCCGCCTCACAGTCTGCAAAAATGCGAACTTTCTTGAGCGTTTCCATGTGGACTTGGATGGCGATCTCTGCCTTTAGCTTGTCTGGAAGATATCGCAGCACCTCTCTTTCATCCTGCGCCTTGCCGTTATTCCACAGATAGTCAAACCACTTGATGACTCGCAACTCGAGCTCCTTGCTGACCTTTCTGACCTGTGAACGAAAGGGAAACATTCCACATATAATCAAAACACTGATTATTTTGTCTCAATTTTTTGAGTGTAAAAAAATTGCTCCATCTACCTGCATGTACTGCTTGATGTTGTCAATTCGGGACTGAAACTGAGCTTGGGCAGCATTCATATTGGAGATCATGGTGGCAATGTTTCCTACAATGGTGGCAAAGATTAAGACCCCCACTAAAAAATCAATCACATGGAAGAAAAACTCTGAGTCCAGTGCTGGTGGTGGAGTTTCTCCGATGGTAGTCAGAGTCAGAGTGGACCAGTAGAGGCTGAACGAATACTTCCTGCCAAACTCCCCAAATTCAGGCTCATCAGGATCATCCAGAGCCGGGTAAACCCAGTCGTCAGCACCAAAACCAATGTATTTGGAGAAAGAGAAGTAGAAGCAAGCGTTCCAGTGGATGATAATGAGGATGTACATGATCAAGTTTGCGATGCGGAAGATGTTGGGGTAGTTGGTTTTAGTTTCTGTCTTTGTGAAGAACTCCATCATGCGGCCGATTCTCAGCAGCTTGTTGATGCGGATCTCTGGGTAGTCAAGGCCGAGGAAGAAATAGAGGAAGTCAGTCGGCAGCATGGAGATGAAGTCGAGACGAAACTGTAAGCTGCTGATGTAGCGATCACGTAGCAGCTTCTTATCCTTCACCAACAGCCCTTGCTCAAGGTAACCTGCATTCAAAGAGGTAGAACGTTTAAAGACACAAGTCCCTGTTATTGCAATAATCACCAATTGATTACATGCAGAGGACTGTCATTCAAATTCAAATGATTAAGGTACTTCTAGAAAGATGTGGCCGCATCAGTGATGATTTAGGCTTCTCATAGAAAAGGGACGCCAATATTATGCAATTTAGTGTTTTATATGTGTGAAGAATTGTTCTCACATTATAATTAGTCTTTATTTTCTGTTGATCAGTGTCCCACAAAAAACCTTATTACATTGATTGTGATTCAGTTTTGTAACACAATGAATCATTATGTCCAAGAAGGGTGAATATGTTTCATTGTTTGAAAATGCTTAAAGGATAGGTTCACATTTTTCAAATCTACCTTAATACAACACTCACACACCTGTATGTACAAATGAAGTTGATTAGATCACATTTTTGGAAGCAGGACCACATCTGAACCCCACCTCTAATCACCTGTCAAGCCTACTTATACTTGGTCAGCCAACCTGATAAGGCATATAAATGACTTAAAGCTGATATATATTAAGAATGCATTTTAGCCTTTTCGCATTTCATTTTTACACCCCATAACAACACTATGGTGACATCTGCAGTTAGGTTTAAGCAACAAAATCACTTTAGGAAAATGTCATGGTTTGGCTTAAAAGTCAAATATGTATGGAAACAACATAACAGAAGCACAGAAAATACATCACTAATGTCACTTTGGGACTGCTGGTTGGAATCCTGCAGTTGTTGGCCCCATCTGCCTCCCTTCCCGCCTATCATAAGCTCACTTTTTATTCTACAATACTAGCTCCGAGCATATTTAGTGTGGTGGAGTAGTGTAAAGAGCAAAAAGGGACACACGGGGTGGGCGGGAAGGGAGGTGGACGGGTCCAACAAGCACACTGTCAGCATTTCCATCAGCTGTTTGTTCATGTCCTGTTTTCACAACATTCAGCATCATTTTCACTTTACAAATGTAGAAGTGTTAAGCCCAACAACAACAAATGAAAAAGCGGTGTCATGTGAAGAGGAGAATGTATTGATACAGATTGCGTGGCATACGGTTGACATGCTAGAATGGTGTTCTTATTATTACTGTAATGTGTCATTCATATGCCATTTAGTATGACCGGGCTGGGTCAACCCATTCTTCACTGTTTGTCTCTGATTTCTCAACCCTCTCTACCTCATCCCTTCTTCCTCTCTTCCCTTCTCCCATCATTCCTCTCTATTCAGTCTGGTGCATAACCCTCCCATCTCATTCTAGGTACCGTCTGGTGGCCTGTAATCAGCACACTGAGTCTACCTCTGCCTGGTCTTCAGTACCTCATTTTTCCACCTTCACCCTTCCCCTCTACATCCAGTCATCTGTCCACAACATGCAATACCTCCTGAATTTCCATTAAATCTTTAAATGACGTTGTGGTGGTCCTTGCCAGTGAAATACTCGATCTCTGTAATCATTCTTGCTGCCCATACCAGGGTTAAGCAATGAAAAATATTTATAGAAACTAAATAAAACTATATAATTTAAAAACTAAACTGAAATGATACTGCCTGGGTAAAAAAATGAATAAAAGTAGAATAAAAAACAAACCTAAATTCATTTCAGTTTTAGATTTTTTTAGCTATAATGTACTGCTACCGAAAACAGCAGACAGCCTGAATTTCACTCTTGTGACAATGAACCACAGAAACTGACTGGACTTGACCTTCCACACTGGGCCGCAGCTGCTTCACTAAAGCAGAAAAAAAATGTGTAAAACTTGACTTTTCTGAAAAAAACTAAACTAAACTAAACAATGCACTCTGGAAACTAGTCAAAACTAAAATAAAATAAAAGCTAATTGAAAATTCAAAACTGTTATACTATAATATACAGTTGCTGTTACTGTATGTGCGATCATGCGTTTTCAAGTTGAGCAGAAGCTAATATGAGGCTTCAGCAGTCTGAATTAGTCAAATGAAAGTCTTCCAGAGTTGCACTCTTTCTAGTACAGAATCTCTTCATTAGGTTTCTCTACAGACTTGTAGAGCTGTAGTGCAACAACTCAGACTGCTGAAACATCATATTAGTGTCAGAGGAGCTTTAGAAAGCATTTTTTTGCACAGAAAAAGAAATGTGGATTTTGTTCTCCATCTTTTACACTGAAACCACATTAGGATCATTTCACATGCAGAATGATCAGGAGCAGTACGATAATTTCACATTTGGGTATGTGAGTGTTACTTTAAGACACACTTGGAAAACAATGTGAGCTCATCCTTCAACGGATTTTGATTGGGAGGCTTAGGTCACCTGTTCTGGTCCTGAAGAACATGTCAGCCAGGTAGATTATGTCCGAGGTGTAGTCCAGAAAAACCCAGTAAATGAGGAAGTTGTGCTGCAGCTCCTCAAAACAAGCCCTGTGTGCAGGAGAAGACCAGCAGCAGTGAGTTTTGTAAATGAATAATTCACCACGATACACTGTCCCACTGCTGCAGCTGATATGTCAAGCTCCCCAAGCGCAACACAAATGATAACATACGTTCCTGAGGTGAATTCAAATTACTGTAAATCAAAGTTACAGTTCGAAGGAATAAGGTTATTTCCCTGTACAAAGTCAGCCTGCTGCTTAACTCTAATGATTCGTAACAGCTTCTTACATACATATTATGGACTTCTTATGGAGGATATGAATAGCACCTAATGGAGCTGAATGGAATCACATGGCCATTTGACCTGCAGGGAAATTGCAGTGTTGAAACAGTAATCACCTGGCAATAATCATGGTCCAGTTGTACATGACTGGTAGTGTGATGATGAAGAGCCAGTTGTAATACAAACTCCCAGCAGGATTTATGACAAATATTTCTTTGGGTCTATGAAAAGAGAGAAAGAAAGTGTGAGGTAAATATATGAAAGTGGAAAAAGTTGCCCTGAGGAAGTTGATCTGAATGATACATTTACTTTTCTTTGTCCTTTTCCTTTTGTTTTTCTTTCTCTTTTTCCTTCTTTTCCTTCTCCTCTTTTTCCTTTGCCTCCTTTTCCTCCTTTTCCTTCTCTTCTTTCTCCGTTCTCTCCTTTTCTTTCTCTTCTTTTTCTGTTCCCTCCTTTTCTTCCTTTTCCTTCTCTTCATTTTCCGTTGCATCCTTTTCTTCCTTTTCCTTCTCTTCTTTTTCCGTTCCCTCCTTTTCTTCCTTTTCCTTCTCTTCTTTCTCCTTTGCCTCCTTTTCTTCTTTTTCCTTCTTCTCCGTCTCCTTCTGTCTGTAACACACATCATTACACTGAAATATGCATCACATGAAGCAACAACGGTTTGAAACACAATTACTCTTTCTTCTTTTTTTTAACTCCTGTTTCCTTTTTCCTTTTTCTGCCTGGAAAATGATTAATTAACACATTTAATATGCCCTTCTGAAATTACTTAAGCATCAAGATACATCAAAGAGAACTGTGCTTTACAAGGACTTGACTTATCTCTTAGTGGCTCTATAATTGTACTTACTCTTCTTCATTGTTATTGCTGTTATTCATATTGAGCAGACGGTGAGGATTTGATTCAGGCCCACTTCTGGAAGAAACACAGCATGTTACACATGAAGTTAATTAACTGCCTTATTTTCTAATTAAAGTATTGTAAGTGCTTTGTTTGAACCATTTTTTGCTTACAGGACATCCTGGCTGTACTCTTCACTGTCTGCGGAGAGTTGTGGTGCCACCTGAGGCGGCACAGTGAGGTGTTGGAGGTTGGTTGAAGAGGTCATGGTGGCAGATCTGCAATTTTCCCTGAAAATATAAATCACAAGTGTTAGGATGACAGGGAGAAAGGTTAAAGGAGCAGTCTGTAATATTTGGGAGGTCTACTGGCAGAAATGGAATATAATATTCATAACTATGCTTTCATTAGTGTATAATCACCTGAAACTAAGAATCACTGTGTTTCCGTTATCTTAGGTTGAGCTCCTCATATCTACATAAAGAGCAGGTCTTCTTTATGGAGTCACCATGTTGGTCCGCCATGTTTCTACAGTAGCCCAGAATGGACAAACCAACACTGGCTCCAGAGAGAGTCTTGTGTTTTTATGTTAACTGAAGGCCACCGTAGTTCTCTGAAACGCTTGTGAAACTGCGTTAATGTGAGCTGCAAAAACTGTGGTACCGCCAGCCACCTTTTGACTTCCGTTGCTCCTTAAGTAGAGTTATTATGGTAAGGATGGCCTCTGAGCGAGACAAACACAGTTACCACGGTGTAGCACTTGGCGGCTCACATTACCACAGTCTTGTACAGGGAGGAGTGAGCGGATGGGTATTCAGTTGGTTTCAATCTGCAGCCACACCACTGGATGCCACCACATGCTAGACGCTGTCCCTTTAATCAGTGAGTCACCATTTGCGGTAACACAAGTGCAAAACCATGGTAACACCATTCGCCTCGCTCAGAGGCCATCCTTACCATGCTAACACTACTTTAGGAGCAGAACAGAAAGCAGACCTCTTGACATCACAGGTCTGTGAACTACATCTTCGATCATATGGTTTGAAATGATTGTCTTAAAGGTAAAGGTGTGGTTGCTGATTGCAACCAGCTGAATACCCCTCCGCTCACTCCTCCCTTTCCAAGACTGCGGTAGCGTGAGCCATCGTGTGCAAAACCATGGAAACACCTTTCCCCTCGCTTGGCCATCCTTATCATAATTACACTACTTTAGGAGCAACAGAAGTCAGACGCTCGCGGCACCACGGTTTTACACCCGGCAGTTCATGTTAGAGTCATCAATTAACCTTAACTGCATGTCTTTGGACTGTGGGAGGAAGCCGGAGTACCCGGAGAAAACCCACGCAAACCATGGGGAGAACATGCAAACTCCACACAGAAGAGCCCCAAGCTGGACTTGAACCTGTGACCCTCTCTTAGTTATGAATATTATATTCCATTTCTGCTAACAGATCCCTTGAAATGTTAAACACTGTTCCTTTAAGAAATTAATCTGTATGTTACAGTCTCCATGTTTCAATGTATCATTGGAATGAAAAGTTTAAGAATAGCTGACACAACACCGACATTGTTTCCAGTTGCTTTTGTAGGTTTGCGACAACAAAAGGCGCTGTGTTCTCAAAACTAGTCGTACTATAACAAAAATCTTTTCTCTTGATTGGCTTTTTTCAAAACAGTGCATCACATCATTAGCTCACACCTGAAGTCATTTAATGGTAATCCAAATGACAATACAAATACATTAAATTAGCAAAATATTTCATGCAGCATGTTTATTACTCCATATAAACCCTGTTATTTACTTTTAGATTTCATCCACATCATCATAGATCTAAAATACTGCAAAATAATTTGTGTGACATGTTGGTTTTATATTATTTCTCTTAACTACCTATTTTATTTTATCTCTCTATTATATCTGTATTACTTTTATGCACCATTTATTTCTTTGATTATGTTTAACTTTATTGAGGCAGATCCTAACCCCTCTAGGAACCAGAAATCATTCAGAGTTAAGTGAATGCATTCATCACTGCATTTACAGTCCAAAAGCACAGCTAGCGTAAGTGCATCAAGTGAAAGGACTGAAGCTATATTATGTGACCTTCAGTGTGGTTGCACAGAGGCGATGCTACAAAACAGTTTTCCACAGTGTAGTGATGACTCATAATGCAGTCAGTATTTGTATAACTTACCTTTTCCGCTTGTTAATGTAATGTGAAGTCCATTCTCCTTTTATTCTTTTTGTAGTTTTCCTTTAAGATCTAGAAACTTGCTACTCACAGAATCATCAGCAGCAGCAGCAATAGATTTATGGTATTAATCATTAGCTGCTAATTAAATAATAAAATGCACCTATAGACAAGTGTCACCCATAAGCATTGAGTCTAACTAACTGTGTCATAGAGTCTCAGTGACCCTGATAAGGATTTGTGGATTAGAGTTGGCTGAGAAAAAGAGAGGCACTCATCCTCCTTAGTTGTCCCTCAGACGAGATTCATTTCAGTGAAGTTTGGACAACTTCAGTTAGCCTGCCAGTGAACATCCAGCACACTGAAAAAACTTTCTGTTTTATCACCACTTTTATATATATATATATATATGTATGCGACAGGCTATCACTTTCCTGACCATCTGCAGAACGGCAGAGGATTTAGTCAGCACACACACACACACACACACACACACACACACACACACATACAGAAACACACACCAGCATGTTCTGCTCAGTCAGCACGCTCAGCCATATCCACCCCTGATCCTATTACATCGTGCTGGGCATTACAGATTTCAGATCAGCTGGATCTGGTTCTTTCTATATGAATAAGAGACATGAGTGTGAATATAAATCTGAACCTCTGTCAGTGATGAGTGCTGCATCCTAACAGCAGGAAAGCCTCCTCCCCTACGGACATCCAGTGGTTCAGTGGCACACCCTGTTGGCTGCTGTGGTGTTTGCAGCTGCTCTTATATAAACCCAGGAGCGTCTCTGGATGCCTTTTTATACTGAATCATTTTGGAACAACTATAATTTATGATGGCATTTTGTTGTGTTTGTTCGTGTCGATGGGGGCAGCTGAGTGAAAGGAAAGGCAAAGCTACTGTTTTAGATACCACATTTTTTATGGCATGTTTGCCTTTATTTGATAATATATGTCTTGACCTGTCATGTCACAGCAGGAAAGGCACTGGTGTAAATAATAAAATCATGATGGCTGAATTCCATTTAGCTGTTTCAGTTTTCAGGGTCCCAGTATTTTGCATGTTGTCACTCCGTCATGGCTTGCTTGAAAAGGACAAAGCCATCGTTAATGTTATTATTTCACCTGTACTGAAGACTGTAAAGAGATATATATTCATCTTGTGTGCAGAAATCGATTACAACTGAATTTCAAGTACAGAATTTTAAAAAGTCTTTCAATTAAAGACAGAAATAAGAACACAGCAAAATGTTGTAATCGTCCAATTATGAACTAAAACCACCCTTTTTTCTGTCTCTATTCAAGATACCACAGCTATTGCTATAACTGCTAACAGAGGAGCACTTAGGCTAATAATAAGAGGAAGATAACTACACTGCAGCAGGATCTGTTGCCACTCCAGTTGTGTCAATCTCAGCTGCCTGTGCGGCATCAGCAGCATCTACAGCGGCATCTACAGCAGCAGGGACATCAGCCACGGCAGGGTCGGCCGCATCGACAGCCACCTCGGGGGCTGCAGGGTCAACAGGAACCACATCAACAGGAGGCACATCCACAGCAGCAGCATCTGCAGCGTCTACAGGGACGTCAACCACGGCTGGCTCGACAGCTGCAGCTGCAGGGTCTGCTGCGGGATCCGCTGGCGTTTCTTCAACCACAGCTGGTTCAGCCTCAGCTGCCTCCACCTCCTCAGCCTCCTCTACCTCATCAGAGTTTAGGGCGACAGCAGGAGCACCAGGTGCCGCAGCTTTGGGGGCAGGATTGCCACCCTGTGCCGAGGAGATAGACAGAAAATGACTTAGAGAGTTGATGTGCATGCATTTTGTATGTGGAGATTAACACAATCCTCTGGTTCTAAAAAAGTGAAGCCAATGCTGAAGTGCCTTAAACTTTATTTCTAATAGCCAGCAGGAGGCGACTCCTCTGCTTGCAAATAAAAGTCTGACTGTATAGAAGTCTATGAGAAAATGAGCCCATTTCTCACTTGATTTATTATCTCAGTAAACATTGTAAACACAAATTTATGGTCTCAATCACCAGTTTCAAGTCTTCTTCAATACAGCATGATGCTCATTTGGTAAATTATGGTCCCATTTAGAGTCATATAGACCATGAAGCAGGGTATACAGCAGGGTGTGGCTACCTTGTGATTGACAGGTTGCTACTACAGCGTTGTCCTGTTTGGGAGTTGTCCGTGTTTTTGTCTTACAACTTTAACCCTTTCAGTGTGTTTTCAGTTCACGAAAGTTAATTCTAACATTTTGGTCGCCTAAAAATGTCTTCTTAAGCTTAGCTTGGCTTTACCCTCTAGTGTCACATCTGGTTGCAAGAAAACAATATTACAATGGCCAAAAACCAAGATGGACGACCAAAATGCCAAACTCGTGGCTTCTAAACAGCAATCCACAAACCAATGGGTGACATCATGGTGACTACGTCCACTTCTTATATACAGTCTATACACAGTGTTAACAGAAAACATATACAAACTGGTTGTGTTGAGTTAGGAAGATGTGAACATTCACCAGGCAGGAAATGATTAATGAGAGATTCAGTGTTATGTTTCCCCAAAGCAAAATATCAAACACTCAAGTAGTGCAAAATCCAAAAAATATTCACCTTATGTCTTGAACATTTTGCCAAATTTTATTTTCAGCTAACCAGCAGAGCATGCCTCACAGCTTTTAAAGGACACACCATTCAACAGGAAAATAATTATGACTAATTTCATACGCATTCAGCTGCTTCAGTTTCAGGGTCCTGGTATTGTGCATGCTGGTAGTTCAGTCTGTTTTCATTCAGTGATCATAGCTTTAACTATATGAAAACTAATGCGCTCTAATTCTTATGTCCCACAATATTAATTTGTATGTAATCCAATAATAATTGAGAATCAGGAAGTATAAAGAGCGACAAAGGGAAGAAGTCGGGATGGATGGGTGGGTCAAAAAACACTTTCGCCCAGGAGACTGATGCTAAGTAATGCCGCTTCCAGAGTTAAATTCACCTAAACCAAGATATTTTGCTTGGTCTAACTCAGTAGTTTTGTTACCTAAACCTAACAAAGTTGGTTTCTGTGAAGACAGACGGTTATTTTTACTATATACATGTAACAAGCAGAAGTTGACATGTGTCACATGTTGCTGGACATTCATAAGAAAATGCATGACAAATGAGGAATGATTTTTTGTCAGATATCCTACAAGCAGTTGTATGAGGATATGTTGGGTAGTTACGCAATTCAGCAGAACAATCAACACGTTATGTGAGTCAGCTGTTTTTTTTCGAGTATTTCGAGTGATGCCTTTTTCCTCAATCTGCTTTCGGAAAACAAAAACGCTGCAGATCATTTTTTTAGGCAGATCTCCAAACTGATACTCAGTGCAGGAAAGATGCACCTGTTTCCTTTTATGACTATGTGAATGCTCCTTTTCCTGCCTGTAGGCTGTTTTAATGTCCCCAGTAGCCTCCATGCAGCAACTGTAAATCCAGTGGGGGTGTTTTTGTGGTTCATGCATGGCAAATAAAATTTTGTTTTTTTTATAGGCACCTTCAGCAAGAGTACCTGTACTGCCATTTATATCAACTACATTTAAAGTTTATTTCTGTAAAAAAAAAACATTTGGTAAAAATGACCTTATTATAAACACAATTTAATAATTTTATGCTAAAATATCATATAATGGTTAAAATAGGGCCCTTAGGCTGGAGAAGCTGCTCTTCTTCAGAGGTGGAAAACCAAAACTAATAGAAGACACTTTTGATCAGACACAAATCTCACCATTGTGACTTATTGTCTGCACAAAGGTGAATTGGCAGCTAATGTAATGATTCAGGAATTATCATCTATTTAACAGCAGACATGAAAGTAAAGCATATCAATTAACTTTGCATTCCTTTGGAAATGTATTAAATAAATTACCAGCTTTTTATTACTTGTTGGGAAATAGTGGGATATAGATATAGAATAATAATAATAAGAAATCCACAGTCAAGTCCCAAGTCAAGACAGCCAAACAAAGTGTTTTTGATCAATTTTGAGGTTAATATTGTGGCAATTTGGCAGTAATTTCAAATAAATTACTTGCTAATTATCACAATAATACTAAATATTGTCAACCTGTAGAATAAAATGTTCCCCAATATGTTACGTCAGTTTGGTGTGAAGATGTCTGCTCACCTCCGTCTCCTCCTCTGATGCGTCGCCAGCAGCCGCGGCAGCAGGAGGGGCGACATCGGCTGGCTGGGCTGGTGCAGCATCCACCTGCATAAATAACACACCTTTAACTCCAACAGCATATTGAATGGTGACAGATCAGATGCCGTGGTGCTGTATGAGTATGATTTACCACAGCTGCCGCAGCTGGATCAGCCTGAACGGATGAATAATTCATGAATAAGTTGCGCACAAACTTCAGTATAATTCTAGCTTATGTTCAAGTTTTCATATAAATCATGTTAGAGTTAAGATGTAAACTTACAGGAACATCAGCAGCAGGCAGGAAGGGGTTTCCAACTACTCCCTGAAAAATACAGATTAATGATTGTAATTTGTGAATAATACCAAACTGAACTGATTTATATTTCCTTTTTGGTAGAGCTACAATGAATCCCCACTACCTGCTGCTGATAGAGCCTGTACATCTCCATCCACCTCAGGGCCTCATTAGCATGAGCTGCAACCTGCTGAGGAAATACCAGGCATCTCTAGACATGTACTGCAATTAAGCCAATTATCCTCCCTCTCTCTGACACCTATCATATACATTTGATGACATGACTAAAACATTGCATGACACGCTGTGGCAGATTGTCACCTCACAGAAAAGCAAAAGGCTTACTTTTTCCTCGTTGCTTTCACTATCAGCAACCTGCAGGAGAAAAGAGGAAGCAACAGTGACTTTATGCATTTTTCACTGAAGCAAAACAGTGTTTAAAATCTTAAACAGGGATCAGCTGGCAGACTGAATGAGATCATACTTAGGAAAGACTTACAGGAGCAGCCATGGTAGAAACCAGCAGGCACATCATGAACACAAACAGCTTCATCATGATTGTTCCTACAAAAAAATGTAACATATAACTTTCTTTTTCTTCATTTCCTTTGCTAAAAGAAATGAAAATCAAGTGAATGGCTTCAAGATGTATAAGATCAGCAAAACTATGTTTCAAAAACTGTATAATCCATTTGAAAAGTCCATCTCACCTTTTTTTCCTGGCGCAGAGAGAAACTGGGTCTTCTCAGGGATGGAAAGTAATCTACTTCATGTCTAACAAGGACACCATTTATATACTGGAACATCCTGTAACAGCCAATCACATTCAGTAAAACACACAGAGCTATGTGTTTGAAGAAATCTCTTTACACTTTGAAAAAAAAGAGGCATGTCGGGTTAAGGCCCCTCTTATAGTTAATTACATGCTGTGCAAGTATGCTGAGCACACAGCCCCCTCTCCTTATTGCCCTAAAACTACACTAAAAAAAGACAAGACGGCATGAAGCTGTTACATACATGAAGCTGTGTGTGTGTATATATATATACATACACATACACATATATACGGTGTATAAATATATATATAGGTTTGTTAAGGCAGTTCAACACTGGAATAAATAATATGTAGAGCTCTACATAAAATGAAAACATTGATATTACAGATGATAGTGACAGGGACGTCCTCAGATGACACAACAAATACAATGCTTTTCATTATATACAGTTAATACTATAGACTGTATATAAGAAGTGGACATACTCACTGTGACGTCACTCTTTGGTTTGTGGACTGCTGTTTTGAAGTCTTGAGTTTGGCATTTTGGAAAGGGTGGAGCTAAGAACCGTCGAACACTGAATAAGACATTTTTAGGGGACCAAAAAGATTATAAATAACTTTCATGCGCCGAAATCACATTGTGAAAGGGTTTAAGTTGCAAGACGAAAACACAAACAACTCCCAGACCGGCCAACGCTGTGGTAGCGACCTGTCAATCACAAGGTAGCCACGCCCTAAAAGCATACCCTGCTTTATGGTCTATTTGACTCTAAATGGGACAATAATTTACTAAATGAACATCATGTTGTATTGAAGTAGACTTGCAACCAGTGTTGAGACCATAAACTCATGTTTACAGTGTTTACTGAGGTAATATATCAAGTGAGAAGTAGGATCATTTTCTCATAGACTTCTATACAATCAGACTTCTTTGTGCAACCAGAGGAGTCGCCTCCTGCTGGCTATTAGAAAGAATGACAGTTTAAGGCACTTCAGCATTGGCTTCACTTTTCCGACCTGGAGGTCGCCCACACTCTATGACTCAGTAGACATTTGAGCAGTGGCGGAAAGTATGTTTACTCAAGTAGAGTACTTGAATACAGTTTTTGGGTACTTGTTCTTTACTTACTCTTACTTACTTACTTACTTACTCTTCGACTGCTTTTCTGAGAAAATATTGTACTTTTTACTGTTCACTTCCCAATTCATCTCATGGTTACAGGTACACATTTTAAATAGAAAACATACTGTATAATAAGCTTACCAAATACAATATATTGTTAAAGCTCAAACCAGTGTTTTTCTTTATTTCTTTCTGTATTTTTTTTTTGCTTGTGTGAAAAGAGCAGTGTATATTTGGGGCTTCTTGTCACATTTCTGATGTTTATACTATAAGTTGACATTTTCCCTCTAACCTCTCCGTTGATTTCATATATTTCGCTGCTTTGAGGACGACAGAAGTGAAATTGGTTTATTTAACAGTTTTAGGACCACAGAAGTGAATTTCACAAAATAAGACAAGTTCAGAGAAAAGGCTGAAAAATAAATACAGATCTGTGTTGCACAACTTTGTTTTTTCTACTTTAATGTCCCATTAATCATAACACAACCCTTCAAATTTATCTGTGAGCCTTTGGAAAGGGAACCACTGGACCACACCACAGTGCCGCCTGTTAGGTATGTATGTTTATGTATACAGCAAATAAAGTCCAAAAAATAGCTCCACCTCAACCAGATATAAAATACTGCTTACACATGGTTGCATCTGTATTTACAGTCTCATATTAGCATATATGGTATAATCATTCAGCAGATCAAGTACTTTTACTTGTCATACTTTACAGACGTTTTGTTGATAGTTCTTCTGTGCTTTTACATAAGTTGTTTTTTAATACACTGGGGCCTTAAGTAAAAGATCTGAAAACTCCTTCCACCACTGCACTGTGTGTGTGTGTGTGTGTGTGTGTGTGTGTGTGTGTGTGTGTGTGAGGTGGGTGGGTGGGTGGGGGTGTGGTTGTGTGCTTGGGAAGTACTTTCTTGGTGAGTTTCCACTGATCCCTGTGTTTGTTTTAACTGGTGTGGTCGTTTCACGGTGATTTTGAACATTACAGGGTTCTTATGTTTATATTTGGTGGTTTCAGATCAGATAATGAAGGTCTTACTCTGTAATCTGCAAAACTGTATTATAGGCATTCTTGCATCCAAACTGCTGAGCTAACGAGTTTCACCACACGTTTCACCTCTTCTCATTAGTTCTCCAAAACTTTAACTGTTATTATTTTGGCTCATGGTGAGACTGTTTCTTTATTTGCCACCTTGAAAAACTGAGCAGTGAGAAGAGTAATCAGGTTATAATCTGAATATTTCCTGTACCAATAGGAATCCATAACTTTTGCCATCTTAAATACATTGTGCTCTGCTTCAACAAAAATTAGTAAATCACATTTCTTTACAATGCAATGAAAATGAAAATCAGATCTCCATTCAGGATTCAGAAACCCTACTGTATAATCTTAATGTAAAATATCCAAATTAAAGGGTGGCAAAGGTTTATTCATCTACACATGGTAGGGACTCAACCATACACTGGATTCCCTACTGTTTAGGTGAACAAGGTTCCTCATGGCCTCGGTCTTGCTGGTTTTAAGTTACACATGCAGTATAGCGACATGGCTTTAGGGATGACGCAGCCTGTCGGTCACTCCTGTGCTCCACCGTTTTGGTCCAGGCAGAAAAATCTCAATGCTACTGAATGAACTCTCATGCAGTTTGGTGTAGTTATCCATCATAGCTAGAGGATAAATCCTACAGACTTTGTTTTCATTTATCTAGTTAAATATCTCAACATTTGATCATCTGATTTTGCCTTTAACACAGCCATGAGTGAAATGTCTACCTGAAATTCAATCAGTGGTACAGATATTAATACTCGAATTGTAATTTTTTAGTGATTGTCTGATATGTACAAAATGACTTTTTGTCCAATTTTTTGATATCTGACTAAACACCTGCAACACTAATGACATCAGCAGGTGCTGTAAGATAAGATAAGATAAGATAAGATGAATCTTTATTATAAGCCTACTGTGTATCGTAGGCATATTTGATGCTAACTATTTAATGTTAGCATGCTAACACAATAATTTAAGATGGTGAACAAGGTAAATATTAAACCTTCTCAACATCAACATGTCAGCGTCATTGTCAGCATGTTAACATGCTCGTATTATTATATATTTGTTTGCCATATCCATACTACAAACTGATTCTAAGCAGGTCATCAACATCAACACTTAGCTGAAATGTTAAAATACTTAAAGTTATAACATAACTTCATCTGAGTTAATCAGAGTCTTTTCTTTTCTTACTATGATATTTGTCTGTGACAGCATCTTGCTAGAATAGGTGTGTGTTTTATATATCTTTTTAAAACCCAAAACAGGATCAAAACCACACATACTCTGCTGCCCCAACCATGTTGCCATTGTTTCTTTATCCATCCAGACCTGCAGATGTTATCATCTCTTTGTCTGATGCAGCGTTCCTTCATTACAGTTTCGTTCGTTACAGGGCTTTGATTCTGATTGTGCGACACAGTGGTTGAGAAAACACCATTTGTCCCAATTTTCCATATTTTATACTAATGTAACCATGCTTGTTAATTCTTTATTTCTTTCTTTATAACTTCTTTGAAATTTCTTTAAAAACTCCCTGAATCATGACATTAGCTACCAGGTTACATTTGTGTGGACTATAAGTCACAGTGTTGAGATTTGTGCCTGATCAGAAGTGTTTTTTATTAGGCTGGTTTGGTTTGGTTTTCCACCTCTGATGAACAGCAGCGCACAGCTGCTTCTCAAGCCTAAGGGCCCTATTTTAAAAATGATACGCTGTTTTAGCATATAATTATTGAATAATGTTTCTAGTAATTTTAAAATTTGGGGGTAAATATTGGGGTATTTTGGCAGTAATTCCAAAGAAATAGATATAGAAAATAGGTTACTTGCTAATTAACACCTAATTACCGTGAAATTTGCCAAATTTGCTATGTCTACCAGACCGTCACTATGGACGCAGTTCTGACTCTAGCGGACTGTTTTTGTACCAAATTATTGATTTTTTTCTGTACAGCTAGCGGGTTTTGAAAAATGCCTTACTTGTATGTTTCTATATTTGTATGTGTCTTCATAACTGGTACAAGGCCATCATGCCGCAGTTGTGACAAGTCAAATGAAGGTTATTAAACCTGCTGTCAACGTCTCCTCTGCTGTGGCTGATAGAAGATATGAATTTATGTTTTGAATGTTCCAGGAAAGGGAACCTGTGGGGAAGAGACAGTCATAGCGTGAGAGGATGGCGCCTGTGTATTCAAAGTGTCTTTGAAGAGATAAATGTTAAGTCATGTTGTGACAGGCTCGTCCCCAGGGGACTGAAGAACAGGAAGGTCTTTCCCTGTATGTTTTATTTTTCTTTCGACAGTTACGTTTCACTGTGGTGGAATTTGCTCAACCACTGTGGCAAATTATGTTCACTGTGTTGTAATTATGATGTACTCTCCAGCCACATGTACCGTACCTGTGCTCTACATGCTGGGTTCGGTAATGATTTAGTGTTATGTCACAGGACAGAGGTGTTATGACACTTTTACTGTATACTGCTTACCTTTCCAACATAAACAAAAAGTTTGTCATTTTTTTTCTTATTTTCCCCCTTTGTCCTGTGGTGCACCAGAGGGGTCAATCATAGGCCCTCTACTGTTTTCAGATTCCATTGTTAATGCATTATTCATAAACACAATTTATTACAGGGCTATGTTGAATACTTGATTCTGATTTGTCAATTATGGTGTTCTACAGTCTGTTATTTCCTCATACCAGACCGTTGCTATGTATAACAGACTGTTGCTATGGACACTGTACTGATCTTGGGCTCTGGAGGACTATATTTGTGTCAAATTATTGATACCTCCAGTAAGTAGCAGTGTAATAAGCAGGATAATGTACAACTCGTGGGTCGTTGTTGTCAAAGAAACCCTGTCAGAGCTTCTTGTCAGGGCTCTGCATCGCCCTGTCGAGGTTTATTTCACAATATTGACCAGCTCGCTGTACATTATCCTTTACTTAATAGAGATCAAAAACCAAGGAAACAAGGACCCTCTGAGTAACACAGCAGCACTGAAACACTTGGATGCTAAAACGCATCACTTTTAATGTCTGAATCAAGGAAAATGCCAGCATAATTGATAGTTTCATAATCTTAAATTTGAGTTTTAGTACTTTTCTGTTTTGCTGAAAATATTTGAGCTTTGAACTGTTGGTAGCAATTCCCCAGCATTTTTCAACGCAGTACTTAATTCTGATATTATAATCTGATTTCCCATGCCCCCCTTCCCCCTGACTGGTTCTTGGTCTCCACCACATTTAAAATACCTTGGCATTTCCCCCTTGGTTGCAAGGACAAAAAACAAAGTTTGAAGAGAGTACCTTAGGCTCTGGGAAATTCTGATGTCACTTATCAGTTTTTTGACATATTATACACCAAACAATTAAATGATGAATTGATAAAATTATCAGCAGTTTGATCAGTAAGAAAAATAATCTTTACTTGCAGCCCTGTTTTCATCATGTTACCACATATTAACAATACCAATCAAATTCTGAAACTGTCTGAATAAACAGAAAAAAAGAAATTGCTTGAAAACTTTGACTTTAATTCTTGAAGAAAATGACATTTAAGGAAAAGTTCAAATGAGTTAATACATGCAGCACATTTGTTACATACTATGGAAAGCAGCATTACAAAGTATTTGAGTAACACAATTGTGAGTGTGAAAATCTATGACAACTATAAAGTAAAGCAGAAATACTTCAGAAATATGTTTCATTCTATGCAGATGATCTTGTTGTAATTTAGGTTGCAACAGTATATCTTATTAAAAGTGTCTTTTTTATGCTAATTATATCTTAACTTTAGTAAGCACATCCACATGTTGCAGAAACAGATTCAATCCTTTAACGTCATTTGTTCCATCTATCTGAATGTTAAGGAGGAAGGAATAGTTCTGCCTCCTTTTTCTCATCCACTTCACGCCTTCGCCGGCATCTGCAAAGACAAATAAGCAATGTAAATCAAATATTACTCATTTCACACTCATTCCCCACAGATATTACATATTCACATTAAGTCATTTGCATTATAACTCTTATTAATCTTTAATGAAGTAATGCATAGATTGATAAATACCTGGCTTGTCTGTGCAGGCTGATCCTGCTGGAGAGGCTGTAGTGGATCCTGGGATGGAAGAGGATTGGCATCAAAGGGGGAAATCTGAAAAAAGAAATGTAAAACTTCAGAAGTGAAGAAATGCTCAAACAAATTAACATCTTCAAAGCACATTGAGTATTTGTCCCTCACATTTGGGATTTGCTGGGGAATATTTTGAAGGGGATATTCAAATGGCAGCACCTGTGAAAAAGAAACAAATGAAGTAAAATATCAGAAGTAGTAAAATATGAAAAGAAACAGTAAGTAGTGTTATTAAGATAAATAATGTCTCACATTTGGCATCTGAGGAACATTTGTCATTGGAGGTATGTTTGTCATTATCTGAAACAAAAGCACATACCCTCATTTAGTACTGCGGCATATAAAATGATATACTGTAGAAGTAATTTCATACGATATATTCTATAATATCTCAAAGTTTAAAACGTTTACCCTCTGCTGGGAGAAATCATAGGGGTAGTACTGCAAATGTAAAAACACAAGAGCATGAATAAATCAATAAGTCTTGTTCCAACAAGATGTTTATTGTATCAAACATGCAGTAATTGAAGTGTTTTCAGTCCCAACAGTGTCTGTGGGGAAAAACAGCAACACTTACGACTTCCACACTCTGTCTGCCTGGTGGCTGAGGGATGGAGTATTTGATGAACCCATGGGAGGGAAAGGGCTGCAGAAAGAAAGAAAAATCGATGGAAAGTAGCAAGCAGTTAGGTGATGTTTTTACCACTTGTTTTTCTTTCTTTTTTAAATAGGCTTCTGTAAAATATGCGTGCTTACAGCGTTTGATCCACCGGCACCACCAGCAAATCGGTGGGGATAAATCTTAGAAAAAATAGAAAGAAACATAAGTGTACAGAGCGAGAGCATAAAAAAACAAATCTCAGTGAAATGAAAGCCAACACATGAGATAAGAAAGACATACCAGTTCCACACTGTAAGCACCAGGTACTCCAGGTACTTGTGGCAGAGACTGACCAGCTGTGAAGGGATTTCTCACCTGAATGGATGGAAAATTAGCAGCAGACGGTGAACGCCACATAGCAATATTTCTGCGGTGCTTCATATCTGTATCACAAGGAGCCTTTGCTCAGTAGTGGGTGTATTATTGATTTTTGCAGAAACAACCTTTGACTCAGAAGTTGTATGAATACCTGTGAAGGTGGTACCTGTTGTCTGGACCCTGCGTAATGAGGCAGGTAATGAAAGATGGACTGAAAATGAAGACAAAAACAGAAATAGTCAGATGAACAGAGACGTCAGACTCTGCCTGGAAAAATAAATGAAGGCAGAAGCTCAACCTTTGTTGATTTCTCAAAACTTACAGGTGCAGCTGAGGCCGCAGCCAGACAGAGGCACAGGATGATCAATTTCATTTGTGCGGATAATCCAAGTCCTACAGACACAATTCATCATTACATCAACAAAAATCAAAGTAACGCTGGATGGTTGGTGTCCGATTGGAAAAGCATGTATAAACTTAGGTTGAAGTTCCTCATAACTCACCTTCTGCAGTATAAAAACACCACGGGTGATGATGATCAACGTCGATGTTGAAGGTGATGCCAGTTGATCGTGTCTTCTCCAGAGTTGTCTTTTATAGGGCGCCGGCTCACCTGAGAGCCAGTCACAGTCGATGGGAGTCATGTTACCCAATGAATAGGTGCAGAGCAGGTGTCTAGTCTTCAGCTTTACTAAATGACCAGTGGCCAAATCCACTTTCTGTAATAGCAGACTCTGTGTGATTACACTGTCTAGCGCAGCAGTGCACACGTCACTCTACCTGCTCCTCATTTTGCCATCACGACAGTTTTATTGGTTCTGTGCAACTGCAGCATTGTGACAGAAATATCTGAAACTGTCATCGATAATTAGAATTGGTTCTCAGTTGAATTTCCTGGTTAAATAAAGGCATTTAAATAAACTACTTTGACAATAAAGGCGCACAATAAAGATGTGCAGTGTTGTATTGTACTAATGTGAATGTATAATATTACACGACATGTTTGTTTTCCAGTTGCTTGTAAGTTATTTGTATTTCCTAATCGTGACAACAGCAGAGCACAACAGCTTCACAGACACAAGTCTAACTGAGGGTAAAAGTACTGAATATACAGCATACTCAGAAGAAAGAATTAGAGACTCCCATGTCTAAGGCTGTGGTGAAAAACAGTAAAACTTTCCTGTTACAGCTTGCATAATCTTTATACGTTTGTGTCTGCCTGTGTTTTTAGTTGTAACTATTCAATTTGTAGAGCATTAGTCAAAAAGCAGATTTACAGAGTAGCATTACAGAATTTATAATAAACTTATTACAAAATGCTAAATGTGATTAATGATTCACTTTAGTTTTGCAATCCAATACACAATAATTTTGTGGATTGAGCATGTAGGTGTGTTTTGTTAGTGTAATATTCAATATATTTGAAGCAAAGAAGTTTCTATCTCTATGTGTTATGAATCATAGTTACAGGAAATTTAATCGAGGTAACAAGCAGTGACTCAAACTGGGATTAAAAAACATTCAATCCTTTGCATAGCAGCATTTTTTATTTCAAGAAACAGCACTTTTTCCATTTTTATTTCACAGAAAAGCATTGCACCATCTGCAGAGTACCATATTTTCCCTAAATAAATGCAGAGCACCATTTTGTTTTCAAACGCATTGCACCATATTTTTCATACTTTGGGAAACAGCAGTGTTGGCTGGTCATCTTTCACCAAGGTTTAAGCTGCTGGTTATTCTTATTGCATTGGTCACCTAATGTGGGAAAGGAAGCAAACATCTTAACTGTTCTTGTGATGAAGAAAATGTTCATGTATCACAAAGAAAGAGGATATATGACTGCAAGATTTTGTTTCAAACACTGTTAAAACCTAAAAGTCTGAATTATGCAGTATACTGTAGAGCATTTTAAATACATCAATGTGTATTTTATGTGCATGTGTACCTGCCTGTCCTGCTCCTGCTGACTCTGATTGTTTAGTCATCGTCGTCATCATCATCATCATCTGCGTTGGGTCTGGCAGCCTGAAATGACAGAAGGAGCCAATCGGTTGTGAGGATGGTCGATTGCTGAGTTGGTGTTTCTCAACACCTCTGCAGAAATAGCTGGAGGACAGTTTCTCTAATGCAATGCTCATTTATTAGAATGAACCTGTTGCCCTCATCACCCCTTCAATTCAGTTTCCTACCTGCTGCGGTCATTTGAAGCTATTATTGTATGTTCAAATCAATCAAACCGTTCATGTGGTCGACAGCTTTTCTCTTTAATGGCTCAAATTAAAAATCTGTAGTTCTTACAGGGGCACTAGCAGCAGCGATGGGTACAACAGGGGCAGCTGGAGCTACAGGAGCAACAGGAGCATCAGGAGCATCAGGGGCAGGAACAGGCAGGTCAAAGCCGAAGGGGTAGTACTGTAGCAGATGAGAAAAGCAAGAGATGACCAGTTCAATCAAATAGCGTACAACTTGTGTCAGAGAAATGAAGATCTGCAGGCACTTACCACTTCCTTGGTGTCTCTACCGTTTGGCTGGAGGATCTCCTGCTTGATGAAGCCACGGACCTTTCAATGGCAACACATGCATTTAATATTGGCTGTATATGCTATTAATTATCTTTCATTCCGATGGCAGTGTATTCTTTCATTGCATCTTAAATTATTTGCATTATAAAGTACTATCATTGACAACACCATATCTCTGCTCATCACTCAATATCGCCAGCAATAGTCACAATTTACATTCTAGCAAATTCATTAGTATGGTCATTCCTAAAGTCCTAAATCTCCTTTGCTCATCACTGATTACATTAACCCCCTTTAATAACTCATTAAAGTGATTTTTCTGATCACTGCACCTGCTTTTGCATTTGCTTCTCTGGAACACAGTACATAGATTTATATTGTTGTATACTGTAATGCTGTATATATTGAGATGTTCTGATTTCAGCTTATTTTGTTTTATTGCACTAGTTGTATATGTTGTAATGTCTTTTGTTGACTTGCCTTCTGTCATTTTTGTAAATGAGAATTGGTTCTCAAAGGCAAAATATATAGAAATAAAACCTACACACACACACACAAATCAAGCTATGCTGGGTCACTCACAGGTCCTCCAATAGGTCGCCTCTGGGCATCAACCGGGAGCAGCTGGAAATAAAACCAGTACAGTATTATCATACAAAAGAGAGTTCATTAGATAAAATGCATTTTAAAAAGGGTGTAAATAAAATAGCTCTTACAACTTCCAGAGTTCCAAGTGGGGCTCCCACAGGAATAGCCTGGGCTGCCTGTGAAGTAGATCATTTTAACCTTTAGTGCAGATTATAAGAAAAGCAGCAAACTACTAAGTAAAAGAGCCACCAACAGACTCAGCCATAGAGACATTACCATCAGTGGTCAACACATAATAGCAGACCTGTGTGCAGAGCTTATATTCAGTGATGAAAATGTCTTTTACTGTGGTTTCTGTGTGTAAATGTCATGATTTAGCGCAGCTGATCTGAGTCTCTGTCCTACTGTACCTCAGCCGGCGCGTGACGGATGTCAAACTCCATGTACAACTGCGGCTGTGAAGAAGAAGAGAAAAATATTGCAGAATCAATGGCATGCAGGTCAGTGTAAAATCAATAATTTATTTAATTTGAGAATTTATTGGTAATGACTATTATTCACTGACAACATTGTCAATAACCATCGCACATAAGAAGTTTTTAAAGTGCTCAGAAAAAGCGGAAGTTTGAACATCTATAATTGAAGAAACAATTATGTGGAGGTCTAAAACAGCTCCTTGGGTTCAGATGGTTCTGCCAAATAGTTGCAGTTTGCAGCTCTAAAGATAAGATAAGATAAGATAAGATGAACCTTTATTAATCCCCGGAGGGAAATTCGGGTGTCATAGCAGCATCAACACAGTACAGATAAATACAGTATAGTAAAAACAGTAGTAAACAGTATATGAGAGAAATAAGGAAGAGAAATAGTGCAGGACTAGATGGTGTTTTCCTTACAGGGGCACAGACAGCCACCCCAAGGATGCAGGCAGCCAGCTGGATGAATTTCATTTTGAATGAAGCTGTCAAAGAGAATTTTTTTTAGAGTTACTGGATTTGAAAGAGCATTTAAATAGATTACCATTTTAAAATTGTCATGTCATATGATATTAGTTGTCTACATTACCTTTCCTTTCTGGAAACACACAAGCTCTCAAGGATTGTTGAGGAGGGGTGTGATCACTGCAGAGAGATTTACTCCTATTTATTTGCTGACAAAACAAAGGACGAGCAAACCAGGAAACCAGCAAACAGGTATTGGTGACAAGTCAAGGATTTTCATTTTTACGATGACAAAATTGGCGGCTGTACCGCCAAGTGAGGAATGTCGTAACACATTTTTGGCTTGAAATGCATTGATGTGTTTTATCAGGTGAACCCTTGCAACATGTTTTACACAGACGCCCTAAAGAGAATCGGGGTCACATGAGATGAGGAGTCAAATGTATGAAGAAGTTGTAAAGGGAAGCTTTTGAAACTGACATTATACTGTAATAGATTTCTTTTATTTATTCTAAAACATCACGTCTTATCCCAGACCTCTGGGCTACCTGCTATAATAGATAATATTCTGTATTATGATTTGATGATGAAGATTATGATATATTATAGTTGTACCATTTCTGAATTCCTTCAATCATGTTTTAGGCCTATTTTGACTTCCTCATTGAGTTTGAGTGAAAACTCATTAACCTTTTGTTCAGTACAGACTGATTTAGTGGCTGCAGTTCATTGCTTACAATTTGAGATTTATTTATTCACACAATATAACAAAGCAGCAGAAATACAACAACAAAAGAAAATAAATTGTGCAGGTGATTAAAAAAAAAACCCAATGGGGCTTATAGAAGGACTCAGTAAGCATTATAATCAAATACAAAAGTCACAATCAACAATGCTTAGGCTTGGGAAACAAAAACAACATGGTTGGGCTTTACAGTGAAAATGTGACTAGATGGTGTGAACAAACAGCTGATTATATAGTGAAAGTCAAAAATAACAAATAGTGGTCCTGTTCAAGCCCTGTTTGTCAGATCTTTCCACCTCATCTCCTGCTTGCCTGGTGTGTCACTTTCAATCTTCAAACTACGCCACCACCACTATTACTGCGGATGGATTTACATTAAGTTAATGGACGCACAAAAAGAGACCTTGTGAGGTTGTATCGAACGCCAACAGCTATGAAAAGGTATCGACGCCCTGAGAATGAGGATGGGCTGGATATTTCCTTCAGGAGTTGGAGGAGACCAAAAACAGTGCTAAAAGGAGAGTAAATACTGTAATTTTATTGATCAGGTGGACACAAATATAAGTCTTCATGAATGTCAGCCTGTATCTGCTGGGTGTGTAACATATTCACCATATCAACTTAAGGGTTGATAATTTGTCAATGTTGTGTTCACAGCTTGTTTTCAGCACTCGCAAGTAACCTAAATTATCACTTAATGCTGGTTTAATATATACAAACTCTGAAAATGAAAAAAAATGAAACAAAAACAAGCAGTATTTGAAAAGCTGAAACAATTTATTCTTTATTATTATTGTAATTATTAAAAAGAAGAAAAAAGATCTCATTATGTTTTGAGTTATCTCTGCTGGTGGCTGCAGTCTCACACAAGGTTTGGTTGTGAGGGTTGAACAGGTGTTTGGACCGTGGCTGCCTCCTGCACTGGTCTTTCTAAACCTGCAGGGACCCTGTTAGTGTTGGGCTGTAGTCCAGAGCTGGCTGGCCCTGGTGTCTGTAGGACTGAGGAGGTCTCCACAGTAGGCACAATGCCTCGCTGCTCTGGGTTTACGAGCCCAGCGGCCTGGCTCTCAGACCGAACGGCTCCTGCACGCGAGTTTGAGAGCATGGTGGTCAGGTACACACTCAGCTGGCCCATTTCAGCTGCCATCTGAAACACAGAAGACAGGAAAGAGGCGGGGACCAGTGGAACATCAGTGGGATCACTGGGTTCACCGAGTAGGTGTCTGAACAAGCTGAGAGACAGATAACAGTCTTGGATGTGTTACCTGGAGTTCCTCTGAGCTAAGACTGCCAAGTGGAGAGCTCTACATGGAAAATAAAACATAATCGGAAGGAAGATAATGAAACCACACAGCATTAACCATGATTATATCTAAGTTTGCACAGTGTATTGTGAATTTACCTGCAGCATGAGTACAATTTGGGGATTCTGTGGAAGAAAATCACAGACTGAGTAGAAAGCAGGTTTAATTTTTCCTTGATGCCATATACATGAAAATCTCCCCTCTCGACAATCATTTTAAAGATAATCTTTCCAGATATTCTTGTGGTGTGAGGTCTGTTTAGAGTGTTTTATACATCCCCCCATCTGCCCATCTGCAAACCATAAATATTGAACATATTGAGTGATTAAGATCGGATCTTCTGTTGTAATGTGGGGAACCCTGAAGACAGACAATGACCCAATCACGTGGGAGAAAAATGATAGCAAATTGAGAACCAAGCTGACCCAAGAGGGCAAGCAAAAGTAGTCGTAAGATGGACTTCAGACTTGGAGGACCAACTTATTTTGTTGATGCAACAACCTCAGTGTTTTTTTTAATGAGCATGAACATCGCCAGTTCTTTCTGCCTGTCATCCGCCATGTTTGTTTACATTAAAATCCCATTGTGAGAGATTTTGCAAGATTTATGTTTTTTTTTTTTTTTAATTGGGATTTTTGTTGCACATGAAAGGAATTTGTGAGTGTGTGTTGTTTTGTGTTGGCCAAATTGTTGCTCCTCACACATTATAGGAACAAAACTGTTAAATTGAACACATTAGAGTGCAATTTAATGGCACATCTTCATAAGTGATGGTTCGAGCCAAAGCTCTTCTTCAAACTACTTGGTCCTGGGCTTGAAACATCACTAAAGATAATAATAATAATAAATTGCACTCTAAAGGAGCTACAGTATCTGGTCCCCTCTTCTGCTGGTCCAGCACCGGCCTACAGTGGTTCTGGATGTGCTTCCACATTTTGAAGCAGAATATGGTATCTTTTTTTCATTTTCTGAGCACTGTTGTCCAAGTTTATAAAAGATAGAGACACCTGTTGTTGCTGCACTGGCAGAGGTGTATCTCCTGAGGGAGCAGCTGTAGGTGTTTCTGCAGATAACACTGGACTGTTTGGAGGTTGATTTGCTGGAGTTTGTGGAAGAGGTGATTCAAGAATCATCGGGAATCCATATGGGGAAAACTGGAGGACAGAAAACTGGCATTTGTCAACAATTTCTGCACTGAGTTAAGACAAAAACACAACTGTAACCCTCTCCTACTCCAAAAATCAGACACATTTACATTATCATGTGTCAGAAATACAGCTTGAAGCCAAAACGGCATCCACGCTTCTGTCTCAGTCATAAATCAAGTAACAGATTTCAGCAAAGTATTGAAGTCTATATTTCCACAACATGTCTGTTGTGGCTGTTTCAGGTTTCCTATACAGCACACAACGACAGCACGAATCATGTAGAAATATGTTAAAGACCTCCCAGGTGAAATCTTTCAAGCTTCAGGGGTTGTGGTTGGAAAATATTCTTACATCAGTACTGTTTGCAGTGCAACAAAAACAGTGTATTTCATTAAAAAAAATATAATATCTTACCAGTTGATTTCTATAGGGAGATGAGAAAAAAGGGAAGTAGCTATAAGGAGAGAAAATCTGAAAAAAAAACAATAAAAAATAAAATGAGTTGCATTCTGATTCACTGAATTAGTTTTATTGCTGTAAGAAAGCAAATACATTGTTAAATAAATTGTTTTGTTTGTTTTTTCTCTTTATGCCCTACCAGAGGCTGCTGTGGGGGAGTCGGCTGGTTAGCAGGCTGAGATCCGTAGACGTTCGGCTGCAGAGGGGTGATCATTGGAGGGCCCCCTAGTGGGGGCCAGGTGTAGTGTTGAGTGGGTGGCTGGAACTGGGGGCTGCCCTGGGGACCTGGCTGCTGGGGGACCCCAGGATACAGTTGATCCACGTAAGGGGAAAGTGGGGCTTCAACAAATCGTTGAGGTTGAGTGACTCCTCTCTGTGAAAGCAGATGAGGAATGACATTTGGACGTGCCTGAAAATATAACGGAAAACACCCAAAATGGTCTTTGTCACAGCAGAATTCACATAATGTGAGTCAAATGTTCAAACTCAGAAAATAACATTTCAAATACAGCCAATAAATGAGCCTACTTACTGGTACCGCAGAACCCATTATGGCAAAACATGATAATAGGATTAAGATAATCATTTCCCAAAACAAAATGGTTCCCACAAGGTCAATGAAAAGTTGTCAGGGAATGAAAGGGAATGTCCACTTAGAGCACTTGAGTGAATTCAGTGAAGCACTATGAGTGGGGTCCTTGACTTATGCTCTGCTCACGGAGTGAAACAACCAATCACACAACAGAAAAAAACAGACAAATTCAGCCTAATCTTCTGGCGTGAATGAAGCAATAAGGTGGAAGCCAAAGTAAATCCGCTGAATGCCCCAAACTGCCTGTTTTCCTTCAATTATCATGCCGTCATGTCTACAGAAATGAATAAACAAACACATGAGAACCCTGGATTTGTGGTTTTCCTGTTACTCAGGGCACCTGCAGCTGATGTGTCAGTGTCTCACTGATGTAATTGTGGTCAAACCGAATATGTGTAATGTGCAATGAAACGAATAAGATGAATAAGGAAATAGTAGAAAAGTATGACATTTCAGACATGGACTTTTGTCAGGCATTATATTCACAATATGCAACAATGTCTTCATACTACAGATACAACAACCAGTCAAAACGGGAGTTATTAGCTGTATGAAGTATAAAGATATTGTATGTCAAGGTATTGGTATATAGACACCTGTCTACCGGGTGTGCATTAGATAGCGCATTGTTTTGAATATTAATAAAGCTGCTAAGTCCACAAGTGGCCACTGAAAGGGCGCTTAAAGGTACAGTGTGTATGATTTGGCGGCATCTAGTGGTGTGGCTGCAGATTGCAACCAACTGAGTACCCCTCCGCTCACTCTTCCCTTTACAAGACAGCGGCAATGTGAGTTGCCAAGTACAAAACCATGGTAGCACCGTTCGCCTCACTCAGAGGCCATCTTTACACTTCTACACAATCTTAGGAGCAACGGAAGTCGGACGGCGGCTGGTGGTTGGGGATGTGACGGTGAGTAATACACTTGTGACAATGCCGGTGTTACCGATTACACCAGTCATTTCTAGCGTGTTTACCTGGATCTTTAACGGTGGATGGCTGTGTGTCTGACCTCTCCAGTCCAGCTTTCGTACGTTTCCACCCAGTGCTCCCTCCTCCTCACAGTGATTACCTCATTAACATCACTTATAGCATTGGGTTTAAATCTAAAATACTGCTCTGTCCAACACCTGCCGCTTTGAGCTGAGACTCCGTATGGAGCAAATGCATTCACTTTCAGTTTGTAGCATCCATTGTCCGACTATGTATCGTTACAATGACGCTGATGCACCAAAATGAACTAAATGGGTTTTATTTCTGTAAAAAAAAACAAAGCAAAACAAAGGTGGGGGGAGACAGGTATGCAATGTAAGTGGTGTGTGCTCGACCACTGTGTAAATCCAAAAAGATAGACCATGCGATAAGTCACAAGTTGGATATCTAGTGGCCTTAAGGCAATGTAAAAATGTAAAAGGCTCTCTCTAGAGCCAGTGTTTGGTTTGTCCGTTCTGGGCTACTAGAAACATGGTGAAGCAACATGGCAGACTTCATAAAGATGATCCACTCCCTACGTAGATACGAACGGCTCATTCTAAGCTCACGAAAACGCTACGCTTCGTAGTTTCAGGTCATTACACGCCAATGGAAACATAGTTCTGATTATTATATTCCATTTCTGCTAATAGATCCCTTGGAATGTTACACACTTAAAGGTATAAATTTAGAAAATGTTACAGTTAAAGCATGTTCCTTGATGACAAGATAAACACTGCAGAAATGGGTAAATAGATGAATACAGCTGTTGTGGTTGATGAAGCAGCACAGGCAAGATGGACCCACATGCAGACTCTGAGACAGGCTAATAGGATGAAGATACTTTAATTAACAAAAACAGTTTGACAGGCTCAAAGTCCCAAAGGCAG
This sequence comes from Pterois miles, assembly GCA_947000775.1. Taxonomy (NCBI): domain Eukaryota; kingdom Metazoa; phylum Chordata; class Actinopteri; order Perciformes; family Scorpaenidae; genus Pterois; species Pterois miles. The sequence goes on along the minus strand of CAMQGK010000224.1, from coordinate 2,346,285 downwards.
GCAGAAACAGCTGGTCGAAGACAGGCAAACCAAAACTCTAAACAGCAACGAAACAGCAAAGATGAACGGACCAACAACAAAGGAAGTGGGCTGGTATACGGTATGTAATGAAAGGCTGACTGGTGAGAAGAGAGCAGGAGGTCTGGTGGGTGTGGGGCTAATGATAGACAGGTGCAACTAATCAGGGCGGGGCAGACACTTAAAACTGGCGGGAAAACACACAAAGACAGGAAGTGATCTGAGACAAGAGCGGTGAGTAACAAAAATAAAACAGGAAACAGGATCAAATGACATGAGACAAATGAAACATATCTATAAGATGCCTATGATTACATAAAATCATCAAAATAATTTTCAATTTTTATCAATTTCTGTGGTGTATACTCATACTGGTATATACTGGTATACAACGCAGACACAGAAGTCGGATCGAACCCATGGTGTTCGGCAGACTTAAAGGGTTTTTACTGTCAGTCAAGGATCTACATTTCATCCCAGAATAACTACTAATTTAATGCTATAACAGCTGGAGGTTACAGTGTTGTGGGCTGAAAAAATAGGATAATGTAAATATATCTAGCTAATACATGTGTTTCTGGAGTCCATCCCAGCATGCAGTGTGAAGCAAAGAGACACCCTGCACAGGTGACCATTACATGGTGAACAGTAATAGACAGATGCACACTCCCTCCTATCCAAAGCTATGAGGCTTGACTTAGCTGAACACCCACCTGACTATTACGTCTTTGGCAAATGGCAGAAATCTGAATCATCATAATTTGATATTGTACAGTACTGAATTAGAGTATTAGGAATAGGCCCTCTCTTTACTTCTGCACGTGTATTTGGTTCCTACACAAATATAAATATATGACCTGAGACATAATATACTGTACATCATGTATTTAGCTTTTGAATGTCATTTACTTAGTTTCCCAACTCTTCAGGCTGTTTCTAGTACTGCTGTAAAATGTGAATTGTTATATGTTACAGTTCCTAAAACACTATGAATCTGGAAATACTTCAGACAGAAGTTTACTTAAAAAAAAGATCAAATGAGTTTAAGTACTTCAACTTTTCATTGTAAATGAGTCTAGGTTGCAGTATACAGTTTGGTCACCAAATTAACAATCAACTACGCGGTTCACATCTCAGATGTTTTAGTAATACCACTAACTGAAACAACAGTTTACAGAGAGATGATAGAAGCAATTTATCAATATCCAGTATCAATATTAACATCAATATTAATTCCCAATCAAAATTCAGTGAGGTGCTCAACATATGACATTTCTGATTTCCATTATTTAGTCATGTTGGATTTATATGTTAATATATATGTGTATATGAATTCTGGCAACAACTGAATCGAAGGCAACTGGACTTAGATTTCTAGAATCTAGAATTTAAGTCCAGTTGCCTTCGATTCAATTGTTGCTAGAATGAATATGACCTGTATGAATGAGAACATTCATAGACTGTGTATATGAAACACGTCAAAAACTTACAGACAGAGGACAGATGCTAGATTAAGATAAATTTCACAACAAAAATGCGACCTCAACATTAAAAAAAAAAGTTTTTATTTTTCTAAACCCCCATTAAATACTAATTACAAAACATTATTCAGTGCATTATTCAAAATGACTGAGTTACACCAACCCCTGCCTGATTGGTTTACATTATTTAACAAAATTTGCAAGTTAAATTGATATTGACAAAACCTTGGAAATAAGATTACATTCATAATGAGTTGCTGTACGAAGCCCACTGTTTTGGCACAAAACAAGAAAATGAAAGAACTGTGATTAAATTGTACATTAAGAAACAGGCATATATTTTTGGGAACGTTAATGCTGTTGTACAGTAAAGTCTCAGTATTGGCAGTGTAGTGCGATGAATGGGCTGAGTCATGATAAAAGTACAGTGTGACAGACGTCACTGATGAAGCATAGAGTCGATATTAAAGGCTCAACACTCGTCCCTTTCTTAAGCTGTGTTGATCCGGGGATGGTGATGTGTGTGTGCCCGCTGAGTGGATGTTACACCAGTGTGTCGTCAGCATCCTCCCACAGGTGACCAACCTCCAACAAACCTCATAATTAGACGCCGACAATGCGCCCGTTTCATTTTTACATGATCTGCATCACAATACAGCACTACATTCTTTACGTTTTTATATGGACGGTGGCATAAAAAAATGTTGTTTAATTGAAATTATATGAAAAGTGCATGAAAGGTTGCTGACCCAATACTGAAATACACCAGCAAATACATTTGCATTTTTATAAAAGTCTGGTTCAAACATGGCAACGTGATAAAATACAACCATCATACAGTATACACAAGCACACACAGCACACATTTCCATGAATAACTCCTGCTCCCAGATCAGTACAGTTCAGCCATTGTCTCCTCGCGGGGTCTCAGTGGTTGTAACAATGCTAGTCTGAGGGGTCTGCGGTCCGGGGGTTGTGGTTGTGGTTGGGCTTGATGTTGGTGCTGGAGGTGGAGGTGGAGGTGGGACAGGAGCTGGTGGTGGCTGCGGCCACAGACCAGGAAATGGCCAGATAGGCAAGGAAGGCCAGGCAGGAAACGGCTGAAACCCTGGCTGAGGATTGCCTCTCTGCAGCAACACAGAAAAAAATCTCAATAAGATATTTAAAATAAATAAATAATAGAAATAAAAACATTTTTTGCTCTAATTTCCCCATAAATGATAAATGATGGGATAGATTTTAACTCTTACCTCATTACTGTCAGACTCACTGCTATAGTGATGAGAGCTCGATCTCACCTCATCGCTGTCTGAATCACTGCTATGATGACAATACTGTAAAACATTAAATACTTGCTTTAGCTGAAAATCATAAAGACTGTCAGCAAGAAAAGAATGTCATGCTTCTTTGGTACTTACAGCTACAGGGTGATTGATTAAGTAGAAAATCATCAGAAGAAAAAACTTCATCTTGCGCCTCCAAGTATAACTCAAATCCTTTGATAGAGCTGCCACAAGCAGAGTGCTGGATAACAAATGAAATATTAAGGCTGTGTTCACTTCCCTCACGCTGCTCCCTTCAGGAAACTCCATTAGCTTTTAAACAGCCTCGGTGTGTCCACAACGCTCTCTCGCACTTTAAAGGTGTGTTACTTCATGTCCGATGTGGTCGGTCTCATGGCAGCCAACGGAGACCAAACCAAAATAGGCGTGAACACAATTTCATTACCAGACTAGACTTGTGTTTTGCAACATTAAAGGTCCACATCCTGTTTGTAATCCTCAGATTTAAAGTATTTTCTGGCACATGCTGAGCTGCATTAACCACTAAGCCTGCTAAATTTGTACAGCTGATCACACATACACGCGCTTCACTTCCTTTTGTTTAAAGAAATCCTTTTGAAGTGTGGGTAAAATACAGAATATTAAGAGGCTCTAACATATTACAGTTATATTTAGAAAAGGTTTTGCAAATATTTGTGGGAAGACTGATATGCTGTTGAAGCGCTCTGCACTTGCGAAACAGTAACATCTGTTGCCTACAGCTATATTTCTACCTGCAAAACAATACTTGCTCAATCCTTCTCCAAATACTGTAATCATCTTGTTTTCTCATGGTGGACCTCTTTTATTTCCCCTATAGCAGTCATTTCATTTTTACGACCTGTTGCAAGTGTTATCCAGGGATTCTTTCTCTGTCTAGAGATTAAAAACACGTTTTATTTCTCAGTGATGGGCAAAAGTGTCATCATCATGCTTTGTGTTTGTGTTTTTTGTTTTTTTTTGCAAAAGAATAGAGCATAAGTCTCTTCTCTCTGCTCAGATTAGTATGGAAGCCGAGAAAAGCTTTTTTTTAGATGTTGTTCACAAGCTAATTGTCGTTATTGCAAGAAAACAAAAGGACAAGTCACACATGTATCCTTCCACTAACTTCGACAAGTCTGTCACTGCAGTCTGGGATGTTTGAATATAGAGGCAACCTCCAGTGCTGAGAAATGTCAAATGGACACTTTAAGTTGGCTCCAAAAGCGAGTCAATCCACATAGAAGATGCCCATCTTTACTACAGAAATAAACTTGTTTACAGCCTGGTACAAAAAAACAGTCTCTATGACTAATTTCTTTGTTGTACAGGGGGATGAATTTTTATATGACTCACCCATTTAAAAAAATATTAAGGCCTAATGTTAAGCATAACTGAGGGCAGGTGGGTGCCATACCAGGGCCGCCTCAGCTTCACCGACGATCTACCTCTTTGCCGTGAGTCAAGCTGTCATCATTGCTAAGATGGTGACCCACTTCAGAAACCTATGGGCTTTGTTTTGTAATTCATGTTAGTGACGCGTTCATTGTGACATTTGTGACTTGTTTTCCATTATTATGTTACGTTGTGTCCGTATGTATTTTACTTAGTTTATGGTTGCATACAACCATTAAGTTTTTGCTAAACCTAATTAGGTGGTTTTCTTGCCTAAACATAAATAAATCGTTTTGTTGCCCTTGTCATAACAAACCTTGTAACTGAATCTGATGGCTGATATTTTGACCCCAAACTTCCCTTTTCCGAGCCACATTACCCAGCTCTGACTGGAGGATCCCGAGGCGTTCCCAGGCCAGTGTGGAGATCTCTCCACCTAGTCCTGGGTCTTTCTCGGGGCCTCGTCCCAGCTGGTAGTGCCTGGAACACCTCCTTGGGGAGGCGCCTTGGGTCAAAGGTCAACAGATCTATGGAAACCTGTTTTTCAATGATAATGTGAATATGGTATTACATAATGTATATCAAAGAAGGTATATACTGGATAAAAGGAGAGAAGATACCATATGGCAAAGTTTTAGATTCAAAATAACATTATTGTTTTTTGATTTTCCATTGAGAAGAAAATCACAACAAAAATAGACAGTGACATCTAAGAGAGACATCAGAATATAACATATATAGTACCATAAAACAGAAATATTTGCCCTCAGGGACAAAAGCAAAGTGAATCAGGTAAAACTCTGATTAACACATCAGACACACAACTCATAAAAAGATCATCTTCAGCAGGTTTTATGATGTACAGTCTGACACGCTACATGTTTAGTAATACAGGAGTCACTCAAGGTCTGCCACATGAGGATAAATCTAACTGTAAAGGATCATTATGCACCACCAAGCTTTGCACCAACTAATTGAACTAGAATTTAAATTATTGTGGAAATCCCAACGATTACAAAAGTATGTTAAATTACATTAAATTACTGGGCAATTTGTATAAAATTATGCTAAAGGCATCTACAATTTTCCATTTGGTGTGGTTAAATATCTCTGGTGTTACAGTTTAATTCAGTAAAATTTAGTAATAAAGATATTCAAATCAACGTTTTAATACAGTATTTTCTGGAGACCACTTCCAAATCAAACAATGTGCATGCTGTCTCTCTTTTTTGTTAGTACAATTTGAGTTTTCATTTTCTGTTCACCTATTATGGGCCCATCGGTTTGTGCCGCCACTCAGAGGAACCACTCTTGCACCTGGTAATATAAAATCTTTCTCTCTACTGTACGAGGAAATTACTTATTAACCACATGACAAAACCCACTTTGTGTTCCTTTCCAAAAGCAACCCATAATAATTCCAGTGATGGTGTTTTCATCCCTGGTGTAAAATCCAAGGTGAAGAAAACCTAATTTTATGAGAAACAAATTTCAGCAGAAACAGCTGTTGACAGAGTTTAGAAGAACGTCATGAAGCAGGGGACAGATTCAGTTAATACTGTGTCAAAATGCAATAGAGATTATGAAAGAATTTATGTTTTTATATGGAGTTTCACCTCTGAACTAAGAAATGATAAACATAGCTGTGCACATGTGATCGATGAAATCAAACGGGTGTGGAGGATAGCACATCCAACATAACCTGTTGATTCTGTTGAGGACATTTTTACATTTTTCCAGGTTGGACCTCACAGAGTCAGGTCCAATCCTGAGCTGTTACTGTACATTGCATTTTGTGAAATAAATTTATTTCCTGCTATGCTGATTCTTGGACTCTGGTGTGGTAGTAGCCAACTTTAACAGTTGCTTGGCAGCGGTGGTGTTTCCGTCATGCAGCTTTACAGGGATCAGACCAACAGGCACACAGTTACAGAATACCTAAACATTACATCTATGGTTTGTAATTTTTTTTAATTGTTGTATTATTGTGCTGCAGACTAAAACTGCACCACAGTATATTTTATATGCTGCAGTGTCAATTAATTGAAAAAACATTAAATCATTATTCCAGAGAAAAATGATGGATGATAGATCCCAATAGTAATTGACTGAATGATGAACAAGCCAACCCAACACATTCTCATTCTAACTCGTCAGACCCCTCAGCGCCACTTTTCGGTCGGAGAAAACACACTAAATGTTGTGAAGTAAACGGAAGCACTTGCTCAGGTTAAGGCAATAAAACCAGCATAGTTCGCCTCAGGGAAAAAACAACATGGTTGGGCTTAAAACTACGACATTTGTAAAGTGAAAATGAGACTGAATACGGGACACGATTGAACAGCTGATTGTGACGTGACGCACGGGACACGAACAGCGACCTCCGGATGAAAGTCTTGTGTTTGTTGGACCCATCAACCTCTCCTCCCACCTGCCCAATGTGTGTCTTTTTACTTTTGAAGCTACGTCACCACAATCCCGGTGCACTTTCCCTGAGCGCTTACTATTGTACGAATGGGTTTATATTGTAGTTTATGGAAAGCTCGGTGCATCTCATTCTGACGCTAAAGGATACCTTAAGCTTAATGCTGACGGCTGTGACCAAGCCTCAGTATTTTGCACCCTGGGAATGAGAACGGGCTGGCCTACTGGCATGAAGCTAACATTTAAGTATATTTGTATGTATGTATGTATGTATGTATGTCCTTTACAAACTACATTACACAAGATGCAGTGCATAGAGATGCAGTATTAATATTCTATGATGCAAAACTTCATATGAAACTTTTTCAGTTTGAAGTCATTAAACATTTTAATTTAAACTTAAACAATTTTCACCAAATGTTAGATACCTTAAAGTGTTGTGATATTTGATTTGGTCAAAATCACCCAGCACCAGTATGAAATAAACTGTAGATGTAGAAATAGATAAATGTATTAATTACCTGTTTATATTGGCAATTTTCACAATAACAAAGACTCAATAATAATTCTAATAATAGTTATGAAATTAAATTGTCATTATACATATGATTATGATAATATTTATGCATATAATAACAATGATTACACATATAATACTGATAATAATAATAATAATAATTATTATTATTATTATAATTACAGTAATTATAGTTGTGTCATTTAGTATTATGGCTTTATTGTTCACTATACTTAACACAAATATAATCATTAATTATTTTTCAGTGTTTGTTTCTGTGTGAGTCATTCAGCACTGATGTCAGGCGGAGGCGATTTATTTCTGCCAGCTCACTGTTTGGGGAGTTGGTAGGGATATAACAAAATCAGGGTGTGTTTTCCTTCTATTGCTGTTGTTATTTCTATTTCCGTTCATATTTATGAATCATACTGTACTGTTATGGGTCCCAGAATGTGGTACCACAGCAACAAAGTACAAATCTGTAAAACACAGGTAAAGTGCAGCAGCGCTCTGAAAGCGCTCAGTTCGTCATCCAGATTGTATCTCTATTCAAATTCACAATTACATATTCCAAACATCATATTTTTCTTAGTGTCGGTCTCTGTTAGATGACAACCTTGTGTTTGTTGTGATATTTGATTCAGTCAAAATCAACCAGCGATAGGATGAAATAAACTGTAGATGTAGAAATACATAAATGTATTAATTACCTGTTTATATTGGCTATTACAAGGATAGCAAAGACTCAATAATAATTACAATAGTAGTTGTGATATTAAGTTGTCTATATTTAACACGGATATAATCATTAATTGTTTTTCAGTGTTTTTTTCTGTGTGAATCATTCAGGAGTGATGTCAAGCAGAGGCATTTTATTTCTGCCAGCTCACCGTTTGGAGTTATGGTGGGTGATTTGGGAGTGTTGTCCTTCTATTGCTGTTGTTATTTCTATTTCAGATCATATTTATCAATCATCCTGCACCATACATGTATTGTTTTACCAGGTTAAGGACATCAGATCCTGACTTGGGCCCAGTCTGGAGCTCTTAGACTCCCTTGACGTCCATACAAACTGAGCTCTGCTGTACTTTGTTATGTTTGGGTTTTATTCTCATTTGTGGTCTGGGGCGCTGTAGGGAGGGATCGGGTAATTTCTCACACTTGTAAGGCTACTGTTGCTATCTCCAGTTGTCATTTATCACTGAAATTAGATCTGTTAGCTCAACTTGTGTCATGCTGTAAAACATTTCACATTGCATATTGTTTCCCAGTAAGTTATACGAACGTTTAATGCTGAAAATGTTCATATTTTAAAAAAGCTGTTGTAACATCATGTTTTCTGCCCAGAAGCAGCAGGAACATCCTTGATACTACATGATAAACACGTTAACCCAGTTATATTGTTATATTATTGATTCTTCTATTGTGTCTTCAGCATGCCTGTCAGAATAAAGTAGTTTTAAAACTATATATATATATATATATATATATATATATATATATATGTATATATATATATATTGATCAGTACTTGTTTTTATTGTTTGTTATGATGGGATATTTATGTCATTTGTAAAAGGGCTATATGGAAATAAATAGATTTTTGAAGTATAGCACCCGGTAAACAGTCAATATGTAAACAATAAATATGATATATGGAGAGTGCCTGATATATCTTTTAAATTGTACCATTAATGTTGTATTTTTTGTGTATTTTCATCAAATTTATAGTTACAGTTGTAGTCAAAGTGTAGTAGAATACATTAATTTGCATCATTGTCTATCATATTTTATACTATGCAAGGATAAAAAAAAAAAATTGTTATCTCCATGGTAATATAATCTAGCTTTCTTACAATTTATTCATATTTCTTAGATTCTTACCACACAATGTACAGTATATGTATACAAATAAAAACAAACACAAAAATATAGCAAATCTTGATCATTTTATAAATGTATTTATTAAAGATTTATTCATTTATTCAGTTTCAGTTACTTAAAGAACAAAATGCTGAAGTTGAGAGAGGTGGTTTTCATTTTCCTACTGGAGGAGGAGCTACAAGAGCTGCCATCAGAAACTGGATCAGCCCTGTCAAGGCATGGTTGGGTTGATAGCTGGAGTAGAGTGACGGATACTGAAGCATCAATCGACTCATCTGGAAAAGACCAAAAAAAGAAAAAGGAAAAAAAAAAGAAAATTATCTTCTAGCATTTTTCAGTCAATTTATAAAATCTGAGTTATTTTGTATCTGTTGCACCTCATAACTCCCGGAGCGTTTGACTCGATCATTTTCCTCAGAGACCTTTAAGAGTGAAGAATCTCATGTCACCAACTGTTGCATGAATTCACATTATTTGCTTTTTTAGTCTGAGTTGAAAGTACCATGAAAATATCCAGCTTCATACAAAATGTGTCCCACTTGCAGCCTTTCTCATACACAGCTGGTAGCTATACCTTCAAAAAGTATCGTACTGTAATCTGTGCTAATATCCCACTAAATCATCTGGTATGTCATGCACATAGTCTTGAACCAGTAAGTACAAAGAGCACCGCATTGGGAGGAGGCTGGCGTTGAAACACCAGATGTGCATCACACGTTGCTGGACATTCGTAGGAAAGCACACGAAAAATGAGGAATAACTTTTTGTAAGTTTACAACGCAAACTGTTATTAGTGAGCTGAGGACTTTGAGCTTTGTTCTCCTCATTTACAATGAAACCACATTAGGAAGGAGGAAGTTTTGTTGCCTAAACCCAAAGAAGTTGTTTCCTATGAAGACGGAAGTTCAGATTGAAAAGACTGTATGCATGTAGCGAGTAGAAATTGACACGTATTACTGGACATTCGCTGTAAAACGCACAAAAAAGGAGGAATAACTTTTCAAAAGATAACATACAACCTGTTGTATGAGAATAAGTTGCACTGTTGACATAAGCACTTACAGGAAAGGCATAGCTTAGAGCTATGAAGCACAGAACGAGGACCAGCAGTTTCATAGCTGAAAAACAAGAGTCCTTCCTAGAGCAGAGACAGAAAGGGTTAAAAACCAAATTGTAAATTCAGTTGTAGGAATGAACTATGAATCGTCCCCCGAGATGAAAATCTTACCTTCAAAGTCAAGAGTGATGTTGACACCAAAAGCCAAATACAGAGTCCAGTGGTGGATTTCAGTCTGAGGTACTTTTATCTCCAAGTTCACTTTTTAAAGAAAGGATTCTGCCTCCAGTCATCCAATCAGCTGTCAAACTTGTTTTGATTTTATATTTGTCCCAAAGGTGCAAAATGTGATGAAATGATGTATTTGGGGGGATAATCCTAAAAACGTTGTTGTCCACTGTCCGTGCAAGACTAATCTCATAGCTGTTGGGAAACAGTGTTCGTAGGCATGATTCATGTACACAGCTTTATGCTTCCTAACGACAACAACAACAACAACAAACTGGAGTTCAAGCCATCTGGTCTTGATGTGCAGTTAGGCACTTAAATGAAGGTGTAACAGCTTATATTGTATATAGCAATAAAAGTATCTTCAATGCCTTCCAGATATATATTACCGTGAAAAGAAAGATTTCTTCACATATGCCCAGGTCGGAGATTACATCTATGAAGAAATTAAACTAACTTTGTCAATATATTTATTGATGCTTCTACGATTAATGCTAACAACAACAACTAATATCATTAATATGCAATAGAATACAGAACTGCACTACCATACTACTACATGGACTAGATAACTGGAAAAGATCAACTTGGAGAGTAAGTGACAACCAGAGATACTGCGTGTACTGATGTACACATATAATGTGATGAAACCATGTATGTGGTGGCTCACTGCGACCACAGTCCTCACAAGAAACTGAGGTGTTGGGAAACAGTTATGGTGGTGAAACTGTCTGTCTGTCTCTCTCTCTATCTATCTATCTATCTATCTATCTATTTATCTATCTATCTATCTATCTATCTATGCATCAGTGTTTCTCGTACCTATGTATTTTAAGAAAAACGCATCTGGTCCATGTTTTCCATTAATGATGTTTATTTGTCAGATGCTACAGAGAATAAATTGATTCTGATCCACATGTTTACTGTAATTGATCTATGATGAGCATGAAAACTCTCTGGTTAAGACAATATCATTTGAATTTGACACAAAGCAAAGCTGATGTCAAAATCTCCGGTATGCAATTCTTGTTTTCATCCACTTATTGATCTCTGGTCAGATTTCAGACTTTACTTTGTAGTAGTAGTAGGTGCAGTAGTAGTTGGCGGTGTCTGCTGGATGAGGGCAAGAAGGTCCTTGACCCATTGTGGGACAGTCACCGTAGTAGACTGGGTAGTCGTCACTGTAGGTGCCGCGGTGGAGGGATACTTCTAGAAAATCAGAAACATTGATCGTCAAATATACAGCAGAGAAATTTCTAAGGACTTTAACATCAAGGAGTTAAGGAACTGTGGAGGAACCACTCACCTCCTTGGAGCCCGAGTCAGAGCTAGAGTGAGAGCTTGACCGAGCAAGTCGTTTGGGCTGCACGTCCATCTGTAGAAAATCCACAATTTGCAAGTTTGGTATTGCGTCATTATACAATCATAATAATATGGTATCAGCATATAAGAACAATGGCATTGATACTGAGTATGAGGATGTTACTCTTACAGGCTGAGCCAGGGCGATGCTCAGGAGGCATCCAAACACAAACACTACCTTCAGCATGGTTACACTGATCTCTCCTGTTGAAAAGGGAACAATAAAGATTCGACCAGTTGAATATTACAGAATATCAGGAAAATCAGCACCAGCCTGACACAGAAAATACAGAAACAGAAGATGTACCTTTAAGTCTTCACAACTTCAGCAGACTGTCTCACAGATGGTCGAGGAGGTTGTTGTAGTGTCGCTCTGAATGTTTTCTTATATACAGTTACGGAGCGGATGTCATCTCATTAGCATATGTTGGGAAATAGCAAATATTAGGAAATCCTCTACCACATGTAGCTAATGATCAGAGCTGGAAATCGCATATGGATCATATATGTAGCATTCATTTACAGTTTTTTTTAATTGTTAACCCACATTTCTCTATACTGCGTTCACTTCTTCGAAACTATTCACACGGTTCTCAACATACAACTCAGCACAACAGTTAGTCTAACATCCCAAATGTACTGTGGCAACCACAATGCTTGTTGATCTCAGGATCAACTCTTTAACCAGAACACTGACAACATTTGTGTCCCAACAGTAACACTTGGTGACTCATTACACAATGTGCTAAAACAACACCAACAGCATTACAATATGAATTACTATTATCTTTTATTTATTCATTTAGCATGAACCAATAGGCCATCACTTTACTCTTTATTGTGATATCTCACAGTATATGTTGCAGAAATGAATCAGAAATGCTGCAATATGCTTCAATAGGCTTTCTTTGCCATTTTTGCATATGATTACAGTTTTATTGCAATTGCCAAGACACTCATTGTCACACTTACAACTATGAATACACATTTACATTAGACACATCATTCAAAACCAAAAGCCTGTGTATGTTGTTTGCTAAACACTGCCACTGAAATACCATCTGTCACCTACTCCCAGAATGCACCTGTGAAAACACCTGGAACCAGTTAGATCACTTAGAAATCAGAGCTGACGCTATAAACAGGATTCATGTTTGTTTTGTGGTGTGAACATTGGAGGCCATTGGAGAGAGAATCAGAGGAATATAACTACATAAATATTGCAGTTACAGTACAATACAGTTAATTATGCTCATGTCATCCTCAGTAATTGTGTTTGATACTGTTATGAGTATATAAGTATTGAAAATAAACACATTTATTTGTTTCCCCATTGCATTCCAGGAGCCTGATTGGCAGCAAGTCATCTGATGTCAAAATCATGCCAGAGAGGAGATAAGGAGTTTTGTTTTGAAACTAAATTTTGAGCTGAGCCATGTTGGTTTTGAATAAGCCGACTTTTCAGAATGAAACAGATCACTTTGTGGTCCTGTGGTTTGTCTTTTGGTGCCTGACTGGCAGCACCTGGAGCTCAAAACAAGAGTCAATATCAACAGGAGAATACACTGTTTAGCATTGGCAGAGGATTCTGGGAAATTTCACTTGGGCCCCATCCACATAATCAGCTGTGCTGCTCATTCCACAAATGCATGATCCTTACAAGTTGGACATCATTGTAAAATACAATGCTTATTAGCACTGTAACAACAAAGAAATAATCCACCAAACACAAATTTCCAAACTAAACTATAAGGAGTTTATTTTACAGTTTTGACAAAGAAGGTCCTAGTTTCAGAAATTCTGCTCATGTAGCTGCTGGTTATAAACTGTCCACCTCCATGTGGGAAAGAACTCCTCTCCAGGTTTGAGGTGTGGAGGTGGCAGGAGAAATTACACCATCGTGGGATGGGCTGTAAACCAGTCTGTGAATGGGAGACAATGGTGAAACGCCACATTGTCTCATACAATTACAAAATGCCGTCTTTTCTCTGCTGGCAGAGCTCATCAGGGAATGAAAAGAGGCGCTCAGAACTGCAGTTGGGCGTTTATGCGTTTATTGCTTATTTCTTTTTAGCTGTAGGATGCAGCAAACTGCTTACAATGATTTTGAATGGTGTTTACAGTAGTATGTAAATGTGTAAAATGGATGAGCTGTGGAGGTGGTTACGTTTGAGTGAGAAAACAGTTTCTAACATGTTTAAAGATGTGATGTCATTGAATATATTTTAAAAAGTGATCCAAGATCAGATATTGAAAGCTCTTTTGTCATGTGGCAAAACCCCAGAGGACAAACTCATGGCTCAGGATGAATATACAGTATATTTAAATTCTCTAAGCTGCTAGCAAGAAAAAAAATGGCTGCAGCCAAACGCCAACAAAGAACGGCTAGACTGCAGCTGTTAACGAAATAAATTGTGTGGAGAAATTAACTTATCTTAAGACTATAATATGATCAATATCGGAGAAAATGGACCACGTACTGTTTACTGTATGTACCTATACAATGTCACCCATTAGCTACACATCTTTGAAGGATCTTTTTCTTGTACAAGTATAACGTTGCTCACGTCAGCCCTTTTGTTTTGCCCAAAATCATCAAACAAAATAAAGCTGCCATCCAATATATTTGATATTTAATGATTTTTGTGTCAAGACACTGACACAGAGGTTTGTGAGGTTTTATTGCGAGACCAGGCCAGACGAGGGTGAGCGATGTGTGCTGGCTGAGGTTACGCGGGGCCCAGCAGACTGGCGCACAGACCACAAATTAGTTCAGATTACGAAATACAAGGAATACTTAACTAACAAAGCATGGCCTGAGTGTACCACAGTGGCTGAGATAATGATCTGGCCCCGGATGTGTGCAGAGCCGGGCTGTTGAAATACTGCGAGGCTGAAGAACTGATGAGAGGCAGCTGGGCAGACTGGATGGGCTGATGACCACATTGATGGCAGGTGTGTGAAAACTGGGAGCCATGGAGCGAAGCCACGCCCACCGCAGGGCCGCAGCCACAGTCGTGACATCAATATTATTAATGACAGTGTAAAAATGTTCAGTTTTCCTTTCCATCCACATGTTACTGATGTTGTTATTCAAAGCAAGTTGGGTAACACTTCATTTTACAGGTCTGTAAATATCACAATAATTAGCTGATAATTAGCAAGTAACCTATTTGAAAGTTATTTGGGATTACTGCCAAATTACCTCAATATTTACCTCGAAATGTATAGAACTACTTTTATATCAAAATGATTTAATAATTGTATGCTAAAATAGTATATAATGGTTAAATTAAGGCCCTTAGGTTTGAGAAGCAGCTGTGTGCTGCTCTTCATCGGAGGTGGAAAACCAAAACTAATAGACACTTCTGATAAGGTACAAATCCCACTACTATAACTTATTATCTACACAAATGTAACCTGGTAGCTAATGTCATGATTCAGGGAGTTTTTAAAGAAATTTCAAATATGTTATTTGTCATCTATTTACCAGCAGACATAGAAATAAAGCATATCAATCAACTTTGTATTTGTTTCCTGTAAATGTAATAAATAAATTAGCAACTATTTTTACTGCTTACTGAGAAATAGCAGAATATAATTATCAAATAGTGTTTATAATAGATATAAAGTAATTATAATGAAAGTCCAGAGTCAAGTCCAAACTCAAGACAGCCAAAGTAATTTTTATAAATTATTGGGGTAAATATTGGGGTAATTTGGCAGTAATTACAAAGAAATTTCAAATAGGTTACTTGCTAATTGTCACCTAATTACCATGAAAATTACAGACATATAAAATGTAAAAGTGTTAGCGCAATTTGTAATCAATGTATCTGAACTAATATCTGTGAAAATCAGCTTTGCCTCCCGTACATGATTTTATCCTGTTTAATGTTGCATAAGTGGCAACCTGAACTATGTGCTTTACAAATATAATGGACTTTATTAAAGATACTGATATGTTCCTTACTGTAACGAGAGAGTGAGGAAGCTAATATTATCGGATTTACAAAGATGCATTCATACTGTATGTTTGCAGAGATTTTTTTTTTTTTTTTTTTCAATTTTCACAGACAGCAGTTTTTAACACTACACAACCTCTGAAATATCCAAAGACACCCACAGAAACTAACAGTTACAAGTTTATAGGTGGTTGCTTTTTAACAGTGTTAAACGACAGTGTTCATTTCCAAACTGTCTAATAGTCTCATTTTATCTGCAACAGCAAAATTGTCATATATGGAGATGTTGACATGAAGACATTCAAGTGAAAAAACAAACACAAAAGTCAGTTCATACGTTGCTTTATTAATTATTTATTCCATTTAAGTGGGACAATGTTTATTTTGAACACTAAAGTGAGGTTTTCCCCAGTCAGTCATGTGCTCGTCTCATTTCCCGATTGGAGGGATGACTGGAGGGATGACCGGAGGGACGACTGGTGGAGGGACAGGGAAGGCAAAAGGGAAAGGAAAAGGCCTCGGGAATGGCACAGGAATGGGGATAGTAATTTGCTGGAACTGCATGTTGTTTTGGCTCTGGAAAACACAGTGAAGAAGAAAAAGCTTTAAATTCTGTATAATGTATGTGATTATTCAGACAGTGGGTCCAGATACTGACCTCATCGCTGTCATCTGAGCGTTTGACACGTGTCTTCTCCTCAGAGACCTTAAGATACAAATCATCTCACATCAAAAGCTGATGACAGAATTTATCAAATTAAGTGCATTGCAATACTATGAAACCACCAAGCAGTTAAAATGAGCATGATGTGACTCATAGACAGATCTGAAGATTGTTGTTATTGTTGGCTTGTGATACTTACAGAGGCGGAGGAACATAATACGGTGAAGCACAGAATCAAAACCAGGCGTTTCATAGCTGAGACGGCTGTGATCCTTTACAGAAGACAAGCAGGGGTCAGCCGCATATTTAACATGAAAAAATGCAACAAGGAAACAATCTTACCTTGAGTCAAATAATTAGGATTTTACTGTAATAGTAGCCACCAAGAGTGGTCCTACTTCAGTCCAGGTCCCACTTTTTAAAGACATTTTTACTCCTCTGTCATCCAATCAGCTGTCAGAGTGGACACTGATTTTGTAATTCTATTGATGGTGTGAAATGTGATGAAACATGTATGTGGTGGCTCACTGTGACCACAGTCGCCACAAGAGACTCAGCTGTTGGGAAACAGTGAAGGTGTTGAAACTGGATGTGTTTCAGGTGCTCTGTTCTAGCAATCTATTCTAGCTATCTGTCTGTCTGTCTATCTATCTATCATCTTTCTATCTAGCTATCTAGCTATCTGTCTGTCTGTCTATCTATCTATCATCTTTCTATTGTATTGATCTTTTATTATATAAACCAGCCACTATTCTGTCTTTCAGAGGTTGCAGTCTATAAATTAGAGTGAATATAGCACCATATGAAACTTGAAAACTTACGTCATGGTAGCTTGTCGGGAAAAACGCTAAATAACGCATCTATATTTACACTAAATTTTGGTGAGCAAAAACTGCCATGGCCATTTTCAAAGGTGTCTCTTGACCTTTGACCTCAAGATATGTGAATGGAAACTCTGAGATGAGCAGAGAGAAAACTGTCTCATTAGATAAAACAGATGTTGACAACTGCATAATCTATCTATCTGCATATTAGCAGTGGGGGGGGGTCAATACAGCATGGTATCGTGATATATACCATAACTACAGCTTCATTAATAAGAACGTATCGCCAGGTCCAAGTTTTCAGTTAATGAAGTTTATTTAGCAGATACTACAGAGAATAAACACACAGTTTAATTGAACTGTAATGATGCAGGTGTGAAAACATTATTTAAATTTGAATAGAAAAAGAAACAGTTGTCATGACAAACTGAAACAAATCAACGCCAATCTATTCAATACTAGTTTTCATTCACTTATTGGGTAAATTTCCAATTTTATTTAGAAGCTGTAGTAGTAGTAGCTGGGGTCGGGGTAGTGGCAGCTGTAGTAGTAGTCGTTGTAGTGGCAGCTGTAGTAGTTGTAGTAGTAGGAGCTGTAGTAGTTGTAGTCGCAGGCGCTGGAGTAGTTTGTTGTAGCCGGATGATGTTATACAAGAACTGGAGCCACTGTTCAGGAGTAGGCTGGCCGCTGGAAGAGCTGGAACGCTTCAGGGAAATCAGAAAGAGTTGTTGCAAATATACAGCAGATGAATTTCTAAGGATTTTACTGGAAGTGACATTCAGTTGTGTTGAATGTTGAATTGTAGAGAAAGCACTCACCTCGTCGGAGCTCGAGTAAGAGTCAGAGCTTGACCGAGCGAGTCGTTTGTGCTCCATGTCCACCTGAACAAAATCCACAGATTGCAAGTTTGATATTGCTTCAAAATACAATTACAATGAAATGCTATCAGCATATAAGAACAATGGTACTGATACTGAGAAAGAGGATGTTACACTTACAGGCTGAGCCAGAGCGATGCTCAGGAGGCATCCAAGCACAAACACTACCTTCAGCATGGTTACACTGATCTCTCCCGTTGAAACAGGAACAATAAAGACTTGATCAGATGAACAGATTTTACCAGCCTCGCACACAAAATACAGAAAGAAAGGATTCAGGTACCTTTGTCTTCCTTCAACAGACTGTCTCACAGAGGTTGTTGTGCTGTTGCTCTGAATGTTTTCTTATATATAGTTACAGAGGGGATGTCATCTCATTAGCATATGTTGGGAAATTGCCAAAATTAGGAAATCTCCCACTTCCGCATTTCAAGGTGTGTCTGATCAGAGGTGGAAACCACACCTGGACTGTATGATTAGATGTCTGGTCTCATTACAAATCAAGTGACTTAGTGGTTTAAGCAGGTAACAGGCAACACCCAGTAAAGCATTTCCTCTTGTCTCCTTTTCTTTTATGAAATGAACTGCTGCGATTCCCTCGCTACCCAAAATCACACACAGCACACTCATTCACAGAGGTTTCAAAACAATGAGCTTAAATCTCTGAATAATTAGGTTGCTGTTCACAATAGGTTATAATTTCTCATTCATTAAAGCAAATTGCACATTTTAGCACATGTGTAAAAGAGTCAGAAAATTGTCCAATTTGTTAAATAATCACTTGCACACGTCATGCTGATCAAAAATGAGGTGATTCTCAGTATTACAACTTCGAAACATTATTTCACTGTTTGAGTCATCATGTAAAATGATGTTTGTGAAGGTTCTCAGTCATCCAGGTCATAGTATCCGAGTAAGGGTTAAATCAGCAGCAACTGGACTTAGTTTGATTCTTGAAGATGTTTCACTTCTCATCCAAGAAGCTTCTTCAGCTCTGACTGAATAGCAGGGGAACCCAGGAATTTAACCTTTGTGGGGCTGTAAGCAGGATAATAGCGACTCACTCAGTGCACTGGTGCTCCTGCCGGGAGCTAGGGAGTTGGCTTGGGAATCGGAGGGTCACCGGTTCAAGTCCCGACATGGACCAAGAACTGAGTGTGAACTGGTAGCTGCCGAGGTGCCCCTGAGCAAGGCACCAAACCCCAACTGCTCGGGGCGCTTGTCAGGAGCAGCCCCCTCACTCTGACATGTCTCCATTAATGCATGTATATAGGTCCTATTTGTGCATGTATGTATTTCAGGTCTGCATGTACTGTGTGAAAAAACTAACAACAGAGTGTAAAAATTGAATTTCCCCTCATGGGACTAATAAAGGTTGTTCTTCTTCTTCTACTGTGTGATGACTGTGGTTGTGGGTCATGAGAGTCAGTAGATGCTTGGTGTGAACGAGTGCCACATGGGTTGTTGGAGTTGTTTGAGTCGGTTGATGCCAGGTGTGAATGACTGTCCAGTGAGGTCAGGTGTGAATGGTGGTTTAATGTCCTGGGAAGCGATGCCAGGACAACATTGTAGGTGGAAGGTGGCACCTTAGGCCGGTCAAAATCTGTTAGACTACATGTATATCCCATAAATATCTACATGGTGGTGACATGGTGTTACATACTGTGAAGAGGCACAATTGTTTTTTACAAAACTACCACAGGTTCATTCATTGTTGCAGGGTTTGTTTGTTGCATATTTTTGTGACTATTTTTCTGCTGACTGTATATGGTTTCACATGAAATCTCAAAGGTCAGTTTTCTGTTCATAATACACAATGCTACACAAATATATTAACTGTATAAAAACATATACAGAACATATTGACGTATTGATGTTTCCCAGTAAATTTGAACTTACTGTTGAAATGGGAACAGCTCAGTGTGAGAACAACAACAACCTTTATTAGTCCCACAAGGGGAAATTCAATTTTTACACTCTGTTTGTTAACTTATACATGCTATGTGCAGACCCGAAACACACACGTGCACATGCATCAATGGAGAGATGTCAGAGTGAGGGGGCTGCTCCTGACAAGCGCCTCGAGCAGTTGGGGGTTTGGTGCCTTGCTCAGGCACAGTAACCCTCAGGTAGACAGCTGATATTCTGTTGTAGTACGCATAAGCATAAGCATATAAGCAGTAAGTGTCAATAAAACAGAGACTTGTAAATTAGAAACCATTCAAGGGTTGATGGGAAAAAATATCTTAACATTTTGACCAGTATTGCTGACATGTCATTGGCCCATTTATAGACACAATAACAAGGTTTTGAAGGATGAAGTAAGTGTTTTGGGTGAGTTACTACCTCTTGACATGCAATGGAGTTGTGATTTTCCATGAAACAGATGACAGTTGACAATTGCACTCAGTTAAAATGAACCAAAGCGAATGCAAATAAAAAAAAACAGTATTTCATCATCATCATTGTTGTCATTAGGTGCTGTTGCAAACAACAGGGGTCAAAGTTAATTAAGAAGACATTAGCAGTGTGTGAAGTAACTGCTGTTTTGCACAAGTGTGACTAAGATGTCTTGTTTTGAATGTGTGGTGTGTCTCAATGTCTGATGTCTTAATAAGTATCGATGCACGAGGCGCCACACTCGCATACTTGCAAAGCACAGGTGAGTGTTACAGTATAGATGCTATACAGTAAGTGACTTGCAATGTGAAATTAAGGGCATGATGTGGTGAGGCTCTTCAAGTTCAATTTAATCTATTATTTTCTTGCAGGTTCTTCAGAAGCAATGCAGCTCTTGTGTGTTGTAGCTTTGCTCTTGTCAGCAGTAGCTGCTCAGCCAGATTTCTGGCTGGATGAAAAGTCTCCTCCTGCAGGTGGACCCACGCTGGATGCAGATACTAAGGTAACACAGACATGAATAGACACACAGGTCTAGAGGTGTTTCTGCATGTGAAGTATTTCTCATCGAGTTATTTGTTTAGCGAGGTGACGACAAGAAATCGGTGACACAAGCCCCAGACGATGGAGACTGGTCACAATGGGATTCTGCCCATCCAGTATGGGTATGTGGTGTTTCAAGTCATATGAGTTAATTGTGATGACAGTGGTGGTTGCAGATAATCAGTGATTGTGTTCTTCTTTGGGGTAGCTACTTGAGATGCCCCCCTGGATGCCAAACAAAAGACCAGAAAATGGAAATCCATCCATGAAAGGGGCTGACGGAGACAACCAGCTGAGGAGACTTTCTCAAGTTTCTATTCGGGGCAAAAGACAGGTTTTTACATTAACTTCTTTTTATGTTATTCAGTTTAGTCTCATTAAAGGAATATTTGAACATTTTGGGAAACACACAATACTCTCCACAAACAATAATGTGACATGCAAGTCTGAAAAGCAAAGCCACTGCTGAAGTGCCTTAAAGTTGCATTCTTTCTAACATCCAGCAGGGGGCGACTCCTCTGCTTGTAAAAGAAATCTGATTGTATAGAAGTCTATGAGAAAATGATCCTACTTCTCACTTGATTTATTACCTCAGTAAACATTGTAAACATGAGTTTATGGTCTCAGTCTCTAGTTTCAACTCTTCTTCAATACAGCATGATGTTCATTTAGTAAACTATGGTCCCATTTAGAGTCAAATAGACCATAAAGCAGGTTGTACTTTGTGATTGGCATTTCACTACCACAGCATTGTCCAGTCTGGGAGTTGTCCAGGTTTTCATCTTACAACTTTAACCCTTTCACAGTGTGTTTTCAGTTCATGAAAGTTAATTATAACCTTTCTGGTCGACTAAAAATGTCTTATTCAGCATTTGGCTGTACTTAGCTCCACCCTCTCCACCCAAACGAATGAAGAGAATACCACTTCTTATATACAGTCTATGGGCAAACAACAGGCAGAGTAGTGAATTGCAAATACATAAATAGAAATAGCAAATTGTTGTTTTGCTCCGCCTTTATCAGCTAAAACATATATGAATTAATAATCATAATCCAATAATATGATACAAAATAATTCTGAAATGAGCCACTAACCCTAACCCACTTAATAGCCGCATAATGAGTTCATTTACTTTTGGTAAGTATATTTTGTTGCTAAAACTATTGTACTTTTACTTAATAAGATTTTAAATGCAGGACTTTTACTTTACATAACAGAGTATTTTTAGGCAGTGGTATTGCTACTTTTGCTTAAATTAAAGATCTGACTACTTCTTTTACCACTGCAAAAATGTAGCCTGTAAACTATGATTAAGATATAGACAGCTAATAAGACATGAAGAGGGTTAAAGGAATATATAGTTGTAACTGAAGGAGATCTGGAGAAGTTTTGGTAATAACTGTATTTTATCTGTATTTATCCTGTGAAATTATATGAAGAGCTTACTTTAATTTGACCCAGTTATACTACTAACATACAATATATTCATTTTACTTCATCTTAGAAAGACAACCAAAAGGAGTACCTCCCAAAATGTCAATGTAGCTCTGTAACATTTAGTACAACAGTAGTTATGGAGACCTGCTAAAACAGATGAAGCTTGACAGTGTATCAGGTTATTTACTGATATCACTTTATCTGTGCCTCACACAGGCTCCTGATTTCATGTCTGATGGTCCTGAAGTCCCACCTCCTGTGTCCGGCAGGCAATTTGAGAGACGCAGAGGGCTTTCAGGTGGCAAAAGGCCCAACAGGAGGGACCCTAGTGCAATGGTGAGCTCACAATGACACTACAGCTGTACTGACATGAAAACAGTGAAAGAAAAGTGTCATTAACTGGGTCTCTACCTTTCTCTACCTCATGCCATGCAAAATGCTCTTTTTATTTTAGGATACTTTACATATGAAATTTTTTTATAATGTACATTAAATCCTTTATAGAATACGTTATACAACAGTATAACAATAGGTTGAATTTTAACATCAGAAAGTCAAACAGTGTGCAGTAAAGCACCCAATTTGACTGTTATCAGGCCATTAAACAGGTGTTATCAGTTGCTATAAGCATCATAGATGTGGGTCACTAGGGGCTACTCTGCCTACTAGGTTGTAAAAGTGAGAGTGTAACGTAAAAGTAACACTTGTAACATTGTAACTTGTAAAAGTGAATGAAACCTTACCATTTGAACACAAACAAAAGTGCTTCCTTGGGTTTAGGCAACAAAACTACAGCTTCTTTAAGTTTAGGCAACAAAAACAGGTTTAGGCAACAGAAGTACAACTTTAGGTTCAGGAAACAAAACTACAACTTAACTTTTTAGGTTTAGGCAATAAAACTACAACTTCTTTAGGCTTAGCGCACAAATAAAACACTTAGTTAAGTTTAGGGAAAAACATTATGTTTTCGGTTAAAGTAAGTACGAACACAAAGACAGCTACACTTAGTTGGTTTCACATGGGATGCAAATTCTAGTCTCTTGGGTGCTCCTGTCATAATTACTACAGTCGCTAGAGATCACTGTTGTCTTCTTTTATACCTTCTTTCAGTTATCTACCATGTGACTAGATGATAAAACCTACTAGCGACTGACAAAATTTCCATTTCAAAAAGCAGCTTGTGACTCACCTCTTTATTTTTGTTTAGTTATTATTTTTGTTTATTTTTATTTATTTTAACAATTACTTTTTTTAGTTTTATATTGTGACAATGTCCGCTGCTTTTGTTTTTCCTTAATGTCTGTTTCCAAAGGAGCTTTAAAACTTTGCTTACATACTTAAACAACCCAACTTAACCCTGTTATTTGCACTATGTGATGACAAAATATGATGAAACTTCTGTCTTGTTTTAGGTGTTTTCCCCGATGTTCAAGGTAGGCTACTGACATCTCTCACTGTGATACTAACACACATCTTACTTACTTACCACATCAGTTGGCAAAAACTCCAATTTCCATGTGTTTGTAATTGCTTTTCAGGTTGACAACATGGTATTTCAGGTAAGATCAATATACAGTTTACTTTATGTTTGACATGACAGACTTGACTGAATATTAAAATGTATGAATATATAAACTGTTTGGTGTTTCATCCACAGAACATCACTGATGTAACCCTGAAGAAGGTAAACAACATGATTTAGTGGCTTGAGTTAACTTTTATCGTGGAACTCTTCACTGTATATTGTATATTACACCGTCTGATGAAATGTTATGAGTCCACTGACCCTCTGTGTGGAAATCTTACAGGGAGAAAACTTATTTCTGATGCCGAGTGTAAGTGACTGAAAAATCAATCTCAATATAAAGTTTTAATCAGAAGAAAGATCGTAAGCATTACTTTCATTATTAACCAATACTAATGACAATCTATCCATAGCATGGTGGAAGAGGACCTCACCATCAGAAGGTATAAAACATTATTTAACTCTTTGTCGCAGTGATTACAGAATCAAAGCTCAAACACTCAGCTATATCTGATTTTTACTGTTTTACAGGGAGGGAGACACAGGCCTCCAAAGGCTGGGGTATACTGGCAATTTGTCAAATATTAATTTTAGTCAAATATTAAGAAAAAAAAACTATTTATGCTCTGGTTGGTTTGTTTAAGCTTCAGAATTGCACTTGATTAGCAGCATTATGATTTTTGTTTATCTTCTCAATTTCAGCAATATGTGAAGCTCTTCTACAGCGTCACAGAGCCGGTAATCTCCTTGACTGTACATTATTTGTTTTATTTCCATAGATATATCTTCATTCATAATCATAATTTGTCTTTTTCCATTTGAAGAACAAAGTCTCCATTGAGGTCGGGGTTCGGAAACCTGTAAGTACAGATAATTTATATAACATGTGTCCTCACCCTCATGCAACCTTTACCTAAGGCTTTCTGTTGTTAGTAGGCTATGATCACCAATAGATCTAAATGTGCCAGTCATAGTACTACTTTTAGCAGTATTACTACTAGTACCTTATATTACCATACTGTATTTAACTGAGAATATTATGCACATTATTTGCAATCAGCCTGACAACAAAAAGTAAACGTTTAGCATATTTACTGACATTTCTGTATGTAGAAGTCACCCTTGTTTGGTTCGTTTGAACACTTTTTTATTTTCAAGGTGAACCCTGGTGAGTTTTTTGGAGGCCATCCAGAAGAAGATTACTGACAACTTTAAAAGGTGAAGCTGTTAGTGGACTGACAGTGATTTAAGATTAATTCCTTGATCACTGTTTGCTACAGTAACCGCTGCTGACAGATCTTCTTATCTCACACTTTTCTCAGGAAGAAACCAGCAATTACAAGTTTGATCAACCAACATCAGTAAAGAAGATTATGGTTTTCTTTCCTGTGGTATATTCTGAAAAATCTCTCCTGTAATTTGGCATTTTTCTTCAAAAACATCATTTCTGTGAACCAAAATAAAATCCTTAAACAAATTATTTTGGCAAAGGTCTTTATTTGACATGTGAGAGCGAGGAGCAGATTCCTGAAACAAGCAAGACAATTTCATTGTGATATAAAAACAATTGAGTACAAATAAATTGCATTTGGAAAAATGGCATACAGAAGAATGAAGGATATGGGCGAACACAGAAATACATTTCAGACGGATCACCTTGTTTTCATCTCTCAGGTGACATCTAAGGCTCAAACAGGAAGGGGAAGTTGGAATGACCCTGAGAAACATAAAAAAAAAAAAACAGTTGAAATATTCAGTATCAAACCTTTCTGAATGACAGTGACATACCAGAAACAAAAGTTTTGTTTGTGTGCCTACACATGAATATATAAAATCATACCTCATCAACCCCTGGGCCAGATGTGTCACCACGAGGATCAGGAGGAATCGTAGTCGACTCTTTCTGTGTCCCCAGTGGCCACGTCTGATAGATATTTACAAAAACAATTAGACTGAACTGGTGCACACTTTCTTTTGTCTCTGGTTTATTGGTGAAATAATAAAAATGACGATGATGATTGCGTAGCATACTCACTCTTTCTGTTTGCACCTTAGGCTGGGACGCCTGCTAAAATTCAAATACAATGCAGGAAAATGTTATTACAGAGTAAATCCTGACGGATTACAAAATGGGATGTATCTCTGTTACAAACATCAGCTTCACAGAATTAACAAACCTATGAGTTGCATTGGGAATCATATAGCATTAGATTAATACTGAGATGTGCCTGAGGTGACATGATTTCATCAGTGTGGTCAATATGGCAGACAGTCTTTGCATCACAGAAACCACACATGACTCAACATCTGCAGCCGTGTTATTATCATCACGTCTTGGCTTTAGTCATAACAGTCTGTCGCATCTGTTCTTAGCCTTAAATCAAAGTGGCACGTGGAAGTTGATAGACAAAATTATTTTTCAAATCATTTTAACAAATTTTTATTGGTTTACCGTTTTCTGCTTTATCATCAATGAAGTAAGCATCAGCATTGACTAACTGAAATATTGTGCTGACACAGCACAACACATCCACATCTAAGGTAATTGCATATTCACAATAAATGTACATAAATTTATAGCAACATGAAATTAAATATGAAAATAAATGGTGTGGCTAATACAGAAAAAGAATCCAAGAGAACCTGAGATAAAAACATATGAGCTTAGACAAAACTTTCAAGTAAAATTAGATCACAGTTTATTGCAAACAAAAATTAAACATCCAATTAAAGAGGACATATTATGCTTTTGTACATTTTCCCTTTCCTTTAGTGTATTAGTATATTGTTTCTTGTGCATGTAAAAAGTCTGCAAAGTTACAAAGCTCAAAGTCCACACTAAAGGGAGTTACCCTCCCCCACAGACACTCTGCCTAAGAAGTCTTCGTTGAAGTCCCGCCTTTTCTTCTATAACATTGTGATGTCACCAAGTAACATATTTGCAGAACACCTGCCTGGTGGCTAGTTTGGCTAGTTTTTTTTAACATTAAAGCAAACATGTTCTCGTAGAAATCCAAAATACAAGTAGAAACCTGAAAATAAGCATAATAGGTCCTCTTTAAATCTCATAAGCGACTACTTAAATCAGTCTTACCCCACCCGCTTTTGATCTTCTCCCACCCCTCCCCAGCGACCTGAGAACATTATAATTGGATTTTATATAATAAATATTTCCCCTCTCTTTTTGTGTTTCCCCTTCAGGAGATACAGCAATTAACATATTGTGAGTTCCTCTAGACCCTAATCTTAACCTAATTAACTTTTATGGATAGGTTGACCTGGTAGAGCACATGTAGGGTTATCCAATCTTCATGTGTCTCACCTGCAGAGGGAGCTGTGGTCTCTGGGTGGTCCTCTCCAGCCTCTGCTGACCGTTGTTGGGCTGCAGCACCACAGTGTTCCTCTGCTGAGGATAGCCGTAAGGAGGCACAAAGTACGGGAAGCCCTGTGGGTGATACAGTCAATTTAAGTCTGCACTGAGCATCTAGATAAAGAGGTTTGCATGCAGGTCAATATGTTTTTCTTCATACCTGCTGTCTGGGAAACTGAGGAAACCCATAAGCCGGGTACTGGAATTGTGGAAACATCTAAAGGAAATTTTAAACAGTTATTAATGTCACCATATGACTGTGAGGAGCAAGGACACTATAATGTCTCAGTTGTACCTGAAAGGGGTTTTGGGCCTGCTGAGGAACATTCGGAGCGTTGGGGTCCTGGGGCGGTCCAAGCTGCTCTTGTTGCCCGTTGGGGATGAGCATAGGCGTAAGCTGGTTGCCCTGGTTGGGGAGGAAGAGCTGGGGCCCCTGGGGGCCAAAGGGACCAGCCACTTGAGGGTTCAAGTTCACCACTTGTGGAGTGAGCAGCACTTCGGGCTGCTGCTGCTGCAGCACATACTGGGGAATTATGGAGGACGCCTGGAGTAGAAGGGATGTGGTTAAGTTTTTTAATCTGACAAAGGAATTCACATAATTTTAGTGTTGTAACTCGCGGTTACGCGTTTTTGTACACTTCCAGTACCTGTGTTTGTCCAAGAGTTGCAAGAGTTAGTCCATTCAGTCTGAGGAGCTGAGCACGCAGAGAGTATTGTATTGTATTAAATGTGGTAATATTATTTCTAAATGACAGAGGAGTTTGACTTTGCACCAAACAAACAAGTTTCAACAGATATATTTACCTCATTGCTGTTGCTTGCAATAATTCCAATCTGCAACTGTAAAACACAAAATACCACTTCATCTCTGCCATTTTAAAAGATATGAGAAATATATACTGTAGCAAGAGCTGTAACTCACTGGAAGAGCGAAGCTTGTCCTGAATAGACAGACCAACAGAAGGGTAGTCTGCAGCTTCATGATGTCCCACAGTCTGTGAAAAAACATAAGGCTTGTTTAAAAACAACTCTAGAAAATCACCATGAAGGAAATGAAACGTTCACTGTTAGAAAAACCTCTTTACCGTTCAGCTTTCCCTTTCTGTATGCCCGTCTCTTCTCCTCGTCCATATCCCTTTTAAACTGTGTCAATGTGAGCGGTTATAGTCCACCGCCAACCCACCCAGACAACGTGTGGTCAGTGTGACAGACGTTTCTCATGGCATCAGACTCAGACATTTACAACACAGGACAGGTAAGTATGTTATTAGGTGTAAGTCATGTCCTTAAGCGCCATGACATGATCTGCGTCAAGATGTTAACAATCTTCTAAAGAATTCAAAAATGTAAGTGCAGCTTTTCATTCACTGTTTTAATCTCAGTTTAGGGTAGCTGTCTATATAACACACTTCTAATACAGTACGGTCTCTTAAGTAAAGTTTATGCTTTTATATAGTTTGTAATTTTTAGCATGTCATAGGGGGAAAAATGCAAACAGGGACTGGGAGCTTAAAGTTAGACATTGTCACAAGTTGTTCATCCTGCACTGACTGATGTTGGCATCTAATTGGTAAACTGTGGGTACAATAATAGTTGATACACAGCAGAAAACTGGAAAAGTTACACCCACTGTGTGTTTTTGTGAGTCTGTCCAGATGAGTTGGACTGTTTCTACATTATTTCAAATGTCAAAGACGATAATTTTACAGCTCCCAAGTGCTTCTTTTTGTTTTTCTTTTTTTACTGCTCAGTTGTAACTACTTTGTCAGACTAAAATGACAATAAAATTGAGTTTACTGTTTTTTGTGATTAAGCACAATTGGCACAATCACACACAAGTAGCAAAACACCCCAGACCTTTTGCAAAATTAAACACTCATTGATTTATAAAAACCCAATTTTGTCACTGTGTGGCACAAACATGGTTCACTGTATCTGATTCAGTTTGAACCAGTGACACGCTGCTGTCTGGGCCTGATTTTTTTTTTTGTTATTGTTAGAGGTGAGTACATGAATATATTGAACAAAATTAGGTGTTCAGCCAGGTGGCACGTTGGCCAGTTGGTGAATGGGTGTGGCATTTTGAATGGTAATGTTTTGAAAGATGTCCTGCATCTTATGTAGAGAAAAAAAACTGTCGTGTTGAGTTGCAAATTGGGTGCAATGCAGAAAATGTGTTTTGGAGACTTGAGCTGAGTTTTCTCTCTCTTATTTCTTATTTCAATTTCAATAAGTGTGCTTTATGTGTCATTTTAGTGTGTAATCCTATCCTTGTTTTTAAACCTGAAAGGTGACCAACAGGCCTTTTTCACAGCCAACATTTTGATGTGTTACAGCAGGAAAAGCTCAGGTGTTATCAACAACGATGCCTCAAGTGTCCCAGTGTGAAAATTATCTTCACCTGCGGTGCTTTTCCTGTTGTGACATGTCAAAATGCCCATAAAAAGACCTATATGTGGTCTCACCTGTAAAAGCAGTTTTCATCTCAATGTGACTTCATAGTTAAATAAAGGTTATACTGTGTATCTGACAGATTTTTCATGTTGCACCACCACCACTCCCACCTCTCTCCTGAGAATGAGACTCAGAGTCTCAGTGAGATTGAGATTAGCAGGACTGAAACCCAGAAAAAAAGCTCTTGGGCCTTGATATTTTCAAAATGTGGATATTTTTCTTTCAGTGCAATTACTCAGCTAACCTCATTTAATCTGTTATTCAAGAGACATTGTGTTCTCATGTTGTTTTATAATGTGTTTTTTTAATACTTATTATCCTTTAGATGGCAGCAGAGCTCCACTATAAATTACAATGATGACCACAGTTTATTGGTGAGACTTGTCTGATTCTATTCATAAGTACAAAATCACAACAAAAGAAGAAGAAGAAGAAGATAGGCCTTTATTAGTCCCACGAGGGGAAATTCAATTTTTTCACTCTGTTGTTAACTTATACACGGTACATGCAGACCCGAACACACACATGCACAAACATGCAACAATGGAGAGATGTCAGAGTGATGGGGCTGCTCCTGACAAGCGCCCCGAGCAGTTGGGGGTTTGGTGCCTTGCTCAGGGGCACCTCGGCAGTGCCCAAGAGGTAAACTGGCACCTCTCCAGCTACCAGTTCACACTCAGTTCTTGGTCCATGGTGGGACTTGAACCGGTGACCCTCCGGTTCCCAAGTCAACTCCCTACAGACTGAGCTACTGCCGCCCCAAAAAAACAAGCTTTCATTTAAAGTATGATTTATTTTATTGGACAGTAAACATGCCACATTGATTTCTGAGATCCATTTAAGTTTGTCACAATGACACAGAACACAGGCAGCTTCCATGGTTCATTAGACAGAATCATAGTGAAGTTTTATTGTCATTTTGGTGGTTCTTGCATATTTGATTAAGTGTTAACATCTTAATTATCTTCATGATGATCTTCATCATCACAGGGGATTGTTGTTGTTGTTTCAGTGGGAGCTGGAATCTGAGGGAACGAAGAGGGGCGACAGAGTGAATGAATGAGGCATTCAAAATTTCCCCTCAGGATAGTAAAATATATTTATATGATAAAGAATATCTTATCTCATCTTATCTTATCTTATCTGAAGACGCTTTGCAGCGTGACCAAAATAACCTCATATCAGACTGCTGATGATGTTTTCCACCTAAATCTTCTCTTTTGCTTGTAAATAATCTTACCTGAGTATCCACAGTGGTCTTTACGGTGTTGTCCTGTTTCATAGTCTGACGCTGGAGAGTCAACAAACAACAATGAGCCATTATAGTGTAGCTTGAATCATTATGCACATGCAGTAGTTGTAAATACACTTTACTATACCCTGAATCTTCTGAATGGATCAGGCTGAAGAGGGAGCTGCTGTTGCTGCATGGCACCGCCAGTGAGCCCCTAAATAAAGGCAGCAAGATTTAGTGAATCAAGTGTTTGGTTAAAGTTATACAAATCATCATGTAATGTGTAATAAAAGTGTGCTGTGGACTGAGATTCAGTTATAGAGGTGGGTGATTACCATCAGAGGCTGCTGAGGATTCATTTGTGCCATTTGAGGGACTCCCATGAAAGGAAACTGCCAGACACAAAAAGACATAGATTTATGGTTCTGGTGTGGGACTCTACAGCCTGAAACAATATCAGATGATAACACAATGACAGTATGTGCAACACTAACCCCATTGACGGCAGGGGCAGCAAACATGGGCGCCGGTGCAGCGAATGCAGGAAGTCCAGGAACAAACTTCAGGAGAGAGAGGGTACAGATTCGTTGTAGTTCAGTGTAAAATTGTTTGTAAGAAAGATTGGATCAGACATTTATCACGTATTGTTGTATAATGTGAAGTATTTTCTATCTGCTAATGGTGACAACATCTGGGACCAGCCGGTGAGACAACAGGAGAGCACCATCTTGTGGTGTAGTTATGCCTCAAAGAAAACAACCACCAAATTCATTGCAATACCTTTCATGTGTACTACTCCTTTCTTGGATTATTAGTTGTTGTATTCGAATCTAAACTTAGGTCACTATGATTAATGGAAAGAAGAAGAAGGCACACTTTTGAGGGGAAAGTCAATGTTTTTCACTTTGTTGTTTTTTTGAACATTACATACAGGCCCAAAATACATAGATGCACAAACAGGACATATATATATGCATTAATGGGCAAGGGAGCTGCCTATGACAGGCAGCCTGAGCCACTGGATTCCCTTGATTGCTCAAGGGAACATCGGCAGTGCCCAAGAAACTGGCAACTCTCCAGCTGCCCGTTCACACTCAGTACTTGGTCTGTGTGGGACTTAAATCAGCGACCCTCCAGTTCTTAAGCCAAGTCCCTACAGACTGAGCCACTGCTACCCCAAAGATATATCAAACCAGTGGTTCTCAACCAGGGGCCCAGGGACCCCCATGGGTCTTGAGGGTGTTCAAGGGAGTCCCAAGAAAAATGGGGAATTGTTTATTTTACTATTTATGTGAATAAAACTCATGTGTGACTTCACTTCCTTCACGGTTATCTCCCCAGCTACACACTTCTGGTCCTGATCATGTCTAACGACCAAAATCTTTTCATACTGAGGTTCCTGAAGCAAAATCTTATCAAAAGGGGTGAAGGGATATGAATCAATTTAGGGGTTCTTGACACAAAAAAAGGTTAATAACCACTGTATTAAACCATTTCAACTCCAACTCCAACTCCAACTCTTTATTAATTTGAAACACACTGTTTAATTAAGTTGTGTCATTGTCTTTCCGGTTCAACTGATATCATCACTTTATTATATTGACTCACCTGAGCAAACTGCGGCTGCCCGATGAAACCGGCCCCACCGCCAGCTACCATGGGTGGGTTCAGGCCTCCGGCCATCATCCCAGGGTTCGCTCCGTTCCCCATTCCTCCGTTCATACCTCCCATCATTCCTCTGTTCATCCCTCCATTCATCCCTCCATTCATACCGTTCATAGCCGCCATCATCCTCTGTTTCTGTGTGAAGGCCGGGGAGAAATTGTTTTTAACCATTTTTTGGGGGGGATTATCACAATAATCAAATATAATACATTAAATTATTAGTAGGAATGTTTTCTTACTTTGCCTGCATTGACCTGCAAAAAGTGAGACCAGAGAGAAGTTAGATAGACAGACAGACAGACAGACAGATAGATAGATAGATAGATAGATAGATAGATAGATAGATAGATAGATAGATAGATAGACTACTCACATAGCAGACGGTTGCCACAAATGTTGTGAGGAGAAGAAGCTTCATTTTGCAGCCTGAAACCTGTAAAAAGACAAGAATAGACACATTTGAAATCTAAATATTATTGTAGTTTATGCATGATATTGGTTAGACCATGACTATTTCTGTATTTTTTATCTCAATTGCACAATACATACCTTGTTATGTGCCACAGAGGACTATAGTAGCTCTCTGAATTTAAAGCACTTTTTATCGGTCCCAGAGATTATCATGAGCCAATTAGAGAGGAGATCTCTGACTTGTTCATAAACTATATTTGTACCTGTGTGTGTCATGGGAACCTATGTGTGATATGACATCTTCTTAGATTTAAAGAAATAATGTAACAGTGACCTGCTTATTTTCAAAATCACTTTACCCTATTCAGCCATCTGACATTGTTCCTGATACAGCTGAGTGACCACAGACAACAACAGAGTGATTCAGAGTCCTGGGGAGGGTTTGAGGAGGTTTCTGGAGGCTAAAACCAGTATGAACCATCTAAATGTTGCGGGTTGTGGTAACAGGAGGCAAACAACTGACATCATCATCATCAAGAGCTTTTTATGGAGAAACCATGAAAAACATGTGTGTGTGCTTATATGTAATTAAACATTTGCAAGCAGCACACCCAGTGACAGACTCACGAAAAGCTGCATGCAAAGGAGCAACAGCGGGAAAGTTTTATTGCATGTAGGGCACTGCATCTCCTTTTCTCTAAGGGCACCCTAGAGGGCACTTTATCATGTTGTCTCTACTGGAAGGCCACCCTAGACGGCCCTTTATCATGATTTCTCTACTGGTAGGGCACCCTAGAGGGCACCTAATCATGTTTTCTCTTCAGGAGGGGCACCCTAGAGGAAACCTAATCATGTTTCCTTTCCTGGAAGAGCACCTTAGAGGGCACTTTATCATGTTTTCTTTACAGGAAAGGCACCCTAGAGGGTACTTTATCCTGTTTTCTCCACTGAAAGGACACCCTAGAGGGTACTTTATCCTGTTTACTCCACTGAAAGGACACCCTAGAGGGTACTTTATCCTGTTTTCTCCACTGAAAGGACACCGTAGAGGTTACTTTATCATGTTTTCTTTACTGGAAGAGCACCTGAGAGGGCACTTTATCATGTTTTTTCCACTGAAAGGGCACCCTAGAAGGCACTTTATCATGTTTTCTTTACAAGAAGAGCACCCAAGAGAGTACTTTATCTTGTTTTCTTTACAGAAAAGGCACCCTAGAGGGCACTTTATCATTTTTTCTTTACAGGAAGGGCACCTTAATGGGCACTTTATCATGTCTAGACGGAGGCCTTGTGTTCAGTTTCAAGCTGGTTTTTACTAACACTAGCCTTAAAACAACTACTCATATTGCACAGTTACTCAATAGTGACGACCACAAATGCCACACTGCTTTTAATTTGTAGAAACCTCTGACGTTGCTGATAGGTAGGACGCAGATATTTGTCTGTCATGTGTCATCAGCACATTTTCTCAAGTTGTTTAGAGCCATTACATTCATTCCCAGTGTGGTCAGCTGGGTGTGTTGTGTGTCAAATACTGAGGTTGTCTGGCTGGGAAAGTTGTGCTGCTGACGGGGCAGCCCACAGAAGAGCAGGTAAACACCCTCTGTTCAGTCTGGTCTGGAGCTTTACACTAATTATACACTGTAATATAGTTCAAATCAAGTCACATGTTCTTCCTGTTTGCTGTTTAACAACATGACAAATGATATTTCTTCATGTATTTATGTAAATATGCATGTTTTAATCTGTAGGATTTGTGAATTTATAAAGAATTCAGTTTTTCTGATTTTACTGGTTTGGTCACTGGTTTTACAAACACGAATCTGCTTTGATGTGAGAAATGTGTTTAGGATGGTTTTTATATTTAAAAACCCTAATCACCATGTTGTAGCAGAGTGTTATAAATAGAGATGTGTGCATACTTGTACCAGTCTCTTACACAAACAACATCAGAGGAGCCACACCCATTAATGCTGGTTGATGTTCAGTGTTTTGACATCAGTGGCCGAAAGCTACTGAGTACATTTATTCAAGTACTGTATCCTACTTAAGTTGAGTTTCAAGGTACTTGTAATTTACTTGAGTATTTCTATTCCCCATGACTCTATGCTTCTACTCCACTACAGCTCAGCAGTATTGTAGTTTTTACTCCACGACATGTCATGGAGCTATAGCTACTTTTCAAATTAAAATTTTACAAACAATAAATGTGATCATTTTATAAAATGCATTGATACAGATTAAGCAATCAAACAAAAATTAAGTTGTTAAAACTTTGAGGAATGACATGATTCAAGTACCATTTGTAAATATTAATACATCAATAGAAATGAATCAATAATATATGTTAGTATTACAACGACAGTGGCCATTTTGCATGATGAGTACTTTTGCTTTTGACACTTTTTGACACAAGTACATTTTGATGCTAGTACTTTTGTACTTTCGCTTAGTAAGATTTTGAATGCAGGACTTTTACCTGTAATGTATTACTACTTCTACTTAATTAAAAGATCTGAGTACTTCTTCCAAGTGTTAAAACATATTTTAGGTTCCAGATGATGTGAAATCAAACATGTATTTTATTGATATATTGGAATAAGGACTCCACAAAGCCTCAACTGCTGACTTCCATCATTTATTGATAATTAGTTATGATGACAGTGATTTCTAACATTCGAGAATGAACAGGATCAGGATGTAGGGAGTGAATCATAAGATATCTGTGACAGCTGCTGTGTGAGCTCATTTTGCTTTCTTCTCCTCTATCACCATCCCCGAGCATTCTTCCTCCTCTTCAGCCGCTGTCACCTTCATCACCTGTGTCCTGAGGCGAGCTGCCACTGAACGCTGAAACCTCAGTCTGCCGGCTGCCCTCTCGCCGCCAGCGGCGCCCGGCTGCTGCTGCTGGTTGTTCAGTCCGGCCACCGAGATCAGCTGCACTTGGCCAGGAGTCAGCAGGGCACCCTGCTGTGGGTTTCCTCCAGTGTTTCTCTGCGGCAGCAGAGCAAACAGAGTGACCGGCCTGCCCCTGGCACCCTGAGGAGTCACCTGTCCCTGCAGTGGATTCACATTGGTTGCTTGCCCCGCCAGAAACGCCCCACCTTGCTGGAGAGCTCCGATGGGAATGAGCTGCTGCAGAGGAGCCTGGCCTACTTGGTTCCCAGCTGGCTGGATAAAAAATGAGCCACCAAGTTGGACTAAATGTGCTACAAGGGGTTCACCATTTATTTGGACCCCATTTTGAGCCCCAGGGTTGGCGTTGCCAGCTGCTCTTCCATTATTATTCACTCCCCCATTGGCAAGTGCCTCAGCACTTCCTGAAGACACGCCGCCCTCCACCACAGCAGCCAACGCCTGGAAGATAACCCACAGTATGCAGAACATGTTTGATCTCAGTCAGACAGTCAACAGGTGAAGAATTGCTTCTCTCTCTGCTTATATACAACGTCAGATTCAATGATCACCAAGAAAGGTCCAATCAGAGTCCAGCGCTTTATCTCAAAACAACAAGTCACTGTAATCATCATGACCATGCTGCAGGCTATTTTCTGCTTTGTTACCTTACAGAGGGCCATTATTCAGGATTATGTGGCCAACCTTAACCAGGTAACAGTGACTTGCATTCTCAAAACTCCTTGTTGCAGAGGTCATATTTTCATGTCACGTGGCATCGGGGAAATTGACCAACAGATAAAACATAATATTAGAGCATAAACTGATGTTTCCCAACTGGCACCCATCAATATGATGCAATAACTTTATTTCAGGACTGTAAAGAAAGTCATCATTAACAACAGGGTGCTGATATTGTGGAGTCCACTGCCGTCCATAAAGCTTTAATTAGAGCTACAGTGAAACGTAGGATGCACAGACGAACATTTACAGCATTTGCTAGTAATATAACAAACAGTTATTTTTTCCTACTGTAACACAAGCATGTTGATTTAAAGAGTAGTTCTGCACTAAATCACTCTAACATACAAACCACAGTTCTTTTAAAGCCTGGTGCTATATACAACAACTTTTCTACTAATGAGCTGATGTAAACTTGTCCCCCGTTTGGAATGCATTAGAAAACAGTTTCTGGATAAAACCAGCTAGACATAACACTTTCTATATTCTAATAAAATGTCTCTAGCAGCTTAGTCTAAATTACAGAATAAGGATCCAAATGTCCAAGCTTAGCCTAACACAAAATAACAGCAACGACCACCAACACTTGGCCTCTATAGCAGGAGGTAAACATGAGTTTCTTTCATTTGTACTGGTCAGAGTTCCTGCACTGTTGGAGCAGCGTCAACAAACTTGTGTCGTAGATGAAGCACAAAATGAAGCTCAGAATAGCAGGTTGGCATCCA
Organism: Pterois miles; assembly: GCA_947000775.1. Classification (NCBI taxonomy): domain Eukaryota; kingdom Metazoa; phylum Chordata; class Actinopteri; order Perciformes; family Scorpaenidae; genus Pterois; species Pterois miles. The sequence continues at coordinate 2,308,889 of CAMQGK010000224.1, read as the reverse complement.
TATCATCTGTGGAGAAAATACAGAGCAGACATTAATAGGTTGACAACAGCATTTGCCAAAGGAAGTATAGCAGATAAATTATGAACGAGGTAAAATGACAGCATTTTTACTGAACACTCATTACAGAAACAAATTTCTATGTACAGTATTTAATGTTACATTAATACTTGAATGTGTATTGCCAGTCATTTTAAGACTTAAATGAAATTAAATAGAAAAATAATATAAAATAAGAAGAAATTATCCACATTCTCATTTACGAATTTGGTTAAAAAAAGACCTGTAGCTATACCGTAATGCACTTTAATTATTAATAGTATACAGTCAGTGAGTATATATCCCATCAGTTCATATGTAATCCATGTAATCATGAACCAGGAAGTATAAAGAGCGACAAACGCCACGTAAAGAGGTGGTGGTTGGGGTGGATTTTCAACCAGGAGACGAGTGTTCGTACCCTGTGTGAACCTGGAACTTCACGTTGATTTATCTGTCTTAGAATTTTCCAACTTAATGTATGTTAAGCCATTTCCAGAGCCCACAATCTTTTCCTAAACCTAACCATCCATCCATCTTCAACTGGTTATCCTACTCTGGGTCGTGGGGAGCTGGAGCGGAGCCCAGCTGGCATTGGGCAAAAGGCAGGGTTCACCCTGGACAGGTCGCCAGTCCATCTCAAGGCTGACACATAGAGACAGACAATCATTCACGCTCACATTCACACCTACAGACAATTCAGAGTCATCAATTAACCTGCATGTCTTTGGACTTTGGTCTTTGGAGGAAGCTGGAGAACCTGGAGGAAATCCCCTCTAACATGGGGAGAACATTCAAACTCCACACAGAAAAGCCCCAAGCTGGCTTCAAACCTGCGACCTTACTGTACGGCCCAAATCTAACCAAGTTGTTTTATTCTGAAAAAACTGCATGCATGTAACGAGTGGAAACTGACACATGTTGCTGGACATTAAAACTACTAAAAAAATACTTTTCGTAAGATATCATACAAACTGTTGTATGAGGATACATTCAAATAATGAGACACAAAAGTATAAAATGTGCATTAACAGTTAATCAACTTTTCGCAAAAATCATCAAATTCATATTTTATGTGAATATATACAGAGACTCACTCAGAGTGGAGAGTCACAGATTTGAAACCAAGTTAAAGCCATCAGTGATTAACAAAGTGTGTTGATGACTTGGTGTTGCTCTTACCATTCTTGATACCAAAACAGGAAGTCCACTCTTTAAAGGACACTTGCTTGTCCTTGTCAGCGTCGCACTCTTGGAAGAAACGGGAAGTGCAGTGCTCCATCGGCACCAGAGGGACTCGAAGTGGGGCCAGCTCTGAGTGGGACAGTACTCTGTACAGGACGTACAATTTTGATCGTGAGCGTGTTGTTCATATACAGCACAATATCATAATTATACTTATGAATAGGTTTAATGATATACCCTGTCGAGTACTGGCTGGGGGTTTTGTTAAATAGTTAGCCGGTGAGACTGTTATCAGGTCATTGAATGGGTATTATCAGTGATAATAGGTGTCATAGATGTGGGTCAGAGGGGGCCTACTACACCCACTGGTAGGTTTTATCATTGATTCACAGCAACACAGCATGAAACTCCATATAAGGTGGAGGTTGGGGGATGGATGTAACACAAAACACAATACTTTCACTATGGGGTTTTCATCCTGTGTGAAACCAACAACATGTAGTTGTATTTGTGTTCTTAAGGTTCACTTTCACCTGAAATAAGCTGTTCTTTGTATCCAGTGCATAATGTTTCATTCAGTTATACGTATTCAAAGGTGTTGCTTTTAAGTTTTGCTTTCACGTTTACAACATAGTAGGCCCCTACTGACCCACATCTATGAGGCTTAGAATGACTGATAACACCTATAGTATTTAATGAGCTGATAACAGTTTAATGGGGTACATATTTGCTTTTTGACAATCATGCCATTGGATGCTTTATATTTTTGGCATTGAAGTAGTAAGAACTTAACACCATAAGCAAAAATGGTAACACTTCATTTTACAGGTCCGCAAATTTCATGGTAATTAGGTGATAATTAGCAAGCAACCACTTCGAAATTTCTGTGGAATTACTGCCAAATTACCCCAAAATTTAACGAAAATTACTTTACTATAAACATTACTGTATTTAATAATTATATGCTAAAATTGTTTGTAATTGTTAAAATAGGGCCCTTAGGCTTGAGAAGCGACTGTGCACTGCCTACACAAACATTGTCTACAAAACCATTGTCTACACAAATGTAATCTGGTAGCTAATATAATGATTCAGGACGTTTAGAGGAGTTAAAGGAAGGAGTTTAAGGAGTTTAAAGAAGTTATTTGCTAATTATTGTCTACCAGCAGACATGGAAATAAAGCATACCGATTAACTCCTGGAAATATATTAAATAAATTACCTGCTATTGGGTAATAGTGTAGTATAATTATTAAATAATGTTTATAATAAAGGAATTTTCAATACATTTTGAGGTAAATTTTGGGGTAATTTGGCAGGAATGGCTTGGTTTAAGTGCTAATTATCACCTAATTACCATGAAATTTGAGGACCTGTAAAATGAAGTGTTACGCAAAAATATTGACTTCAGTATACAGTGACTAATGAAATCCTATAGTGAGCACTATGATCATTTTTAATGTAATCTGAAGTTTACTGTAAGCACAGGGGAATATAATGTACCTGTCAGAAGGGTGTTGGTCTAGTTGTGCGAACTGCCAGTGCACCGGGTAGATGTACATGTTGTAGTTCTTCTCAAAGTCCTGTGCGAGCAGCTCGACAGAGTGATCACCAGCATGAAGACGCCTCTCACTCTCAAAGATTTTCTTCACCTACAGAATACCAGATTGACTTTGATTAGACATGTTGACAACATGTTAATAACATGCATTGTATACGTTTTCCTGGATACAAGTAACAAAACCAGATGCAGAGAAACTACATTCACAGTTTTCAAGATTAAGATTAAGAAGCCTGATAATCCCACGTATTCATGTGAGCGGTGGATCTTACTCTGAAACGCTGTTTAGGCGTGAGGAAGCCAGGAGACATGGAGTCATGCTCATAAAGCTGCAGCAGCACATTTTTCAGCCAATCCCTCATTCGTAGAGGGAACTGGACCAGCTCAGTGTCCACACATGGAGGTATTACTGAGAGAGAAAAAAACAGAAAGATCAGGGTTGAATAAATGTTTCCTGCACCAGACCTCACAGTACAATGTTTAACTCTCACATTTGCATGGCCCAGTGTAGTCCAGGTGAAGTCTGTGTCCTTTCTTAGTGCCCTCCAGGTTGCATTTAGTGGCAAAGAGTTCACACGATGTATCATATGTTTTGTTGTTTGTCCCACAGACCTGCAGAATTTGAACAAGCAATAATTAAATGCAATGCAGCGGCTGTTGTTTAACTTTTTACAGATCATCCATACTTACGTGATCAAACTCATTGACACTGGGAGGACATTCTGACGGCTCTTGACACACACAGCCTGGCTTATTGTTCGCGTCAAGTTTACACGTCTTTCCACGTTTGCAGGGGAAGTTGTCACATGGATCTAGAAGGAAAGACAAGCACGGTGTTGACCTTTGACCTATACTTTGTCTGATTTTTAAAAGCAGTTGTATCAAGAATCATTCTCAGGACAGGTTTGGTTGTATTTTACAGTTTGTTGACTGGAAACCAATGAGCTATAACCACTACCCACCACCCACTACATTCCTCCACCATTTGAGTTTATACAACGATCAAATTCAGCTTGATCTCCATTATTCACTCCTTAAGCTGCGTTGTGAGCTGTGTTTTGGTAGTGACCGTGAAGCAGAGTAACGCTATTCATGCGGAAGTTTTAGCTAAACGATCCAGTCAGCAGATTCCCATGTGAGGCTGTTGGGATAGTGCATTAGTCAGTATGGTGAATGCTGAATTAACCAACCAGCAGTGGCTTCTAGGTGATGTATGCCTCCACTGAGAGAGGGCCTGGAATCAGGGTAGAGATCCACCGTGGCTCTTATCTGCACTGGATTCATTCCTACTAAAGGACCCTGGAACAGAAACATGAAGATTCAATTTCTTGAGATATTTCATGAAATTTGTTTATTTCAACCACCAATTTACACAACACTTTTTGTTAATATGACTAACTTGTTAGCAAAAATTGTCTATTTATACTGAATACTGTATAAGAAGTGATCATAGTCACCATGACACCAACCACTGGTTTGTGGGCTACTGTTTTGAAGCATAGAGTTTGGCATTTTGGCCGTCACCATCTTGGTTTTTGGCGGTCGCCATTATCACAACCAGACACTGAAGAAGACATTTTTAGGCAACCGAAAAAGTTATAATTAACTTAAATGAATTGAAAACATGTTTTGAAAAGTTTTTTTTTTTTTTTTTTTTAAAGATGTAAGATGGAAATACGGGCAACTCCCAGACCAAACAACACCTGTCAAGCAAAAGGTAGCTACGCCCTATAGCATACCCTGCTTTATGGTCTATTTGACTCTAAATTGGACCATAATTTACTAAACGAGCATCATGCTGTATTGAAGAAGACTTGAAACTAGTGATTGAGACCATAAACTCATGTTTACAATGTTTACTGAGTTAATAAATCAAGTGAGACGTAGAATCATTTTCTCATAGACTTCTATACAATCAGACTTCATTTGCAACGAGAGGAGTCGCCCCCTGCTGGCTGTTAAAAAGAATGCAAGTTTAAGGCACTGCAGCATATAAACATCCAGCAGATATGGAGCAACACTGGAGTCATGTTTCTGGCCACCTGGTATTTGTAAGCCCAATCTTCACTCTACTTTTAGCTCTGGTTTGGTCTTCACCAACTCGTGAGTAAAACGTCCGCCTCTTTAGCTGCTAAATGCTCCACTATGTTCACCAGGAAGACGCTAACTTGGTCTGTCTGCCATTTGGTGCTGGGTAGGTAGTGTACAGTAACAGCTATTTGCTTATGCCAAACATTTCTATGAGAGTACTGAAAGTGAACCAAAACAGCTGAGGGCCGTAAAACTGGATGCTAAAACTGTCTATAGAGGTAAGGGGAACTACAGGGCCAAGAGATAATTCTGTCACTATGAGCGACACCTTTATGTGAAAGATATTGATTATAGCCCCTTTAAAGTGAGTAAATGTAGATATCGTGCATGCATTACCCATTTCCCTGCCCGTCTCCTCTTTGCCTTCTGGACTGTGTTGTCAATGCTGCTGCCCTCAGGCGGCTGAGGATCCTGTTGGCTCTGTTCCCGTCCAGACTGTGTTTCCTCATTCTGTGGAGAGTGCTTCCTCGCCCTCTTGTTCTTCTTTTGCTTCCTTGTCTTTCCCTTGGTGTGGCTTCCGCTGTCATTCTTAATCTTCTCTTCCTCCTTTCCAGCCAGTTGGGACCCTGTGCTGCTCTTTGGTTCTTGTGGGTCCACAACTGCTTCTTGGGGTTTTTTCTCATCGACATCTTTAGATTTGTCCTGATCAGACACTTCCTCACTGTCCATTGCTTCTGTGTTTTGCATCTCTTGTTCATAGTCATCCGCAATGGTGGGTGGTGTTTTCTCATCGGTTTCCCTCTCTTTAACATCTGTTTTTGAAGGAGGCTGGGTGTCATCGGTGTGTGGTTTTATATCAGCAGAAACAATCTGCAGATGTTGTAAGATGCCACTGTCAGCAGCGTAGTCAAGATCCACCGGGATCTCTGACTCTGTGCTACCATCTGTTTCCTCCATAAATGCCCTTTGCTCCACTCTGTCTGTTTCAACAGATTTTTTCTCAGTTTCCTTGAGTGACATCTCTTCGTCTTTCTCCGGCATTTGAGCATCTCCCACACTCTCTTCATTTATTTCTTCCTCATCCTTCCCCTCTTTAGTGTCTTCCTCCATTTCTAATTTGTCGCCCAACTTCCTCTCCTCCACCTCAGCTTCCTCATCCTCAGTGGTCACCAGGGCCTCACCAGACTCCACCTTGCCTTCGCCCATTTCCACTTCTTCCTCCTCTAGCTCTCTTTCTTCTACTTCCTGCTCTTCTTCTGCTTCTTTCTTCAGGAGGTCGACCAGTTCCTCCTCGCTCAGCAGGACCGCAGTGCTTTTGTCGCTCCTTTCAGCCGCCTCAAACTCTCCTTCCTCCTTGTTAGCGTTGGCATTGTCCTGGGAGCTCAGTTCCTCATCTTCCTGCTCCTGGCTGCTGGCCTCAAACGTGACTAAAGTGGGTAAGATCTGCGGCTCGTTGGCTTCCTCTGTGATAATGTCCTAATTCAGAAGAAAAGACAAATATCCATTTTACAACATTAAATCATCCTGTGTTTCAAATGAGAATCAGTTTAGAGTCCTGCTCTACCTTTTCTTTGGCTGTATGTGAAGTCTTATGCAATCCATGATGTTTTCCGTGAGGTTTACTTTTCACCTACAGATATAAAGGGGATCTTTAATAATGAATATTCAGTATAGCAATAAACAAAAATCACATCACATCTTTTGTTTGTCAGTCCTCTCACAGCAAAGTTTAGTGTCAAATTAAAAAAAGCATTACTCACAGACAGGGCGAATGTTGCTGCCAGTAAGCAAAGGAATACTAAGCAGGCCCTCATACCTGAAACATTGAAATGAATGTTTTAAACATCGGTCAAAAAGCTGAACAAATTATATGTGCTAATTTATTATGAATCACTGCAGAGCTGAACACAACGCTATAAACAACCAGTACATTATAATCTGACTTTTAACTGGTCACAACAAAGACTTGAACTTGGCAAATCTTTCAAAGTGCATCTGTGCGCTGCCAAAGCTTTCATGACAAGCAGAGCGACAGGACTGGCCTCCACCGTTGTCAAGGTTACCGGCCTCTGAGATGCGCCTCTCTCTCAAAAGTCACATTCAGAGCTAAAGTAAACATCAGAGGCTACCAGACTGGAAAAAGTTGACTAAGTCCACAAACTTTTTGTCTCTGTGGACGGAAACAAAACAGACAGTACTGGGCCTGTCCAGGGGAACAATGGCTCTCTGGTTCGGCCCACTAAACCCCAAATAAGTGTAGACAGCCAGAGGGGGTGTGTGTATGAAAATTCACCCAAAGCGATAAATCACACAGTTTTATTTGATATATTTTTAATAATAATCTTAGACTTTTTTTATTGTCCCCAAGGGGAAATTTCTCTCCACAGCACTGTTACAAGTTACAACGGACACATATTTATTTTTTCATATTTTATATAACACCCTTATTACATGACAGTCATAAATGTATACCACTATTATAAAAAAATAAAGATTTTTCTAAAGATTTTTTACAACTAGGAAATATATATTGATATATAGATTATGCTCAACATTCAAATGTGTCCATATGATATATGGTATGATATATGGTTCAGTATATAAGTAAATCACAGTGTAGACAGTATAGAAATAGTCACTGTCTCTTAATGTGTACAAAAATAATCAAGGCATCAATGAAGAGTTTTGGCATCACAAATGAGGCTACAACATAACAAAGCCAGTGGTCGCTGCATACAACACACAACAAACAGTCAGCACAGTATCACTCACATATTTAATCATTAACAAATTATCTTTCAAAACAATGGAAAATTGTCAGTAATTAGTACTTAATTTCTTACCTGAGGCTGGCAGTTGCAAGAGAAATGAGAATCCTCGCCTGTGTTGAACCTGTGAAGGTGTCCTTTTGTATTCGAGACGGCGCTCGCACTGTCCACAATACACTGGCACGCCGCACACACACACACACACACACACACACACACACACACAGTTTTTTCTGGGTCCATGGTGCCACCATTTTTTTCTGAACTTTGGGAGGGTCTTTGGGCTACAGAGATACTGAAAGAGGGAGAGAAAAGGATCCGGCTGCTTTGTTTCACAAAAAGGAAATGTGGGAAATATTGTGACACTCCAGAGGTTGAAAACAGCAAAATAATCATCCCATGTTATGATCTTTTGGATTAATTTTATTTACACTTATTTTATACAATATTTATTGCCTCCAAATAGCCAAATGGTAACAGCTGAAAATCATTACTATCTTGTATAGTAGTATTCATTGAATTTAAATGTACTTATTACTACCAGGCTACTTAAAAAATTGAAAATATATATATATATTCCACCTTTTCCCCCTATGTTATATGATTTTACTTTATATTTTTACCTGTTGCACAGACAAAAAATAACTTAAAAAGATTATTCTGGCAAAAAAATCCACCTTTTCTCATAAACACAGGAGAGAAAATAATTTAGATCAGACTTAAAAAAAAAAAAAAAAGCCTTTCAGGGCGTCTGTAGTGCTACTTCTTAGGTGTGGAATGAAGCTGAAGTGAATGAACAGCAAATCTGGACAACAACAACATTGCTCCGATGAACGACTTATAATTCAACTACAAAGCATGAATAAGGGATGCCTGATTTGAAAGAGATATAAAGCATGTTAAGTCAAATTACTCATTTCTTATTTGTCTCTCCTCTCAGATCATTTCACTTCCTGTCTTTGTGTGTTTTCCCACCAGTTTTGATTGTCTGCCCCGTCCTGATTAGTTTCACCTGCCCCTCCTCAGCCCTGCACCCACCAGACCTCCTGCTCATCAGCTCTCACTTCCCCAATCAGTCTTCCACTACAAACACCTGCCCAGCTCCTTTGTTCCTGGTCTCATCGCTGTAGTTATGTGTTCTGTCACCTGCTCTCCTCTGGACTTTCTGTTGATTTGGACTCTTTTACCTGTTTAAAATCACTGACATAATAAATACTGCTGCCTCCTTAAATCTGAATCTCTCCAATCAAACCCCTGTTTGGGTATTCTCTGCACTGTGACAATAATACAACATTTTGGCCCCTAGATGTCACTCTGTGACAGGACTGTGTCCACTAACATGACAAACCTTATGATGCGTGAGAAGTCAAAGACAAACAGCTTAAGACAGCAGGAAGAGTTAACTTAGTTCACTATTATAAGATTTGTCTTTTTCTCATTATATTATACAACACATATTATACAAAGCACTTTCACATCAACAGAAATATACATATTATACTGAGCAACTGGGCAAACTCTGCTCATGAAGAGCATGTGAAATGAACAAAAGTGCCAGAAAATTTACTAAATGGACTACTACTGTTCATAGTCAATATCATGATATGGCTTTTAGGGATATTAGAAGATATCTGTCATACTAGCTATAATTATCAGTCTGAGATCATTAGCACTTCTAAACACCCTGCAGCCAGCGATAGCAGAAGTAATCAGATTAAAAGAAAAAGAATCAAGAGTGAAGAAATACTCCGGAAATACTCTGTTACATGTAAAAGTCCTGCACACACAAAATGTACTTAAAGTGCTGATTGTGCAGTATAAGCAGAATATATATACCGTACACTGATGAAATGAAATATAACACCTAAACAGATGCTGATTTTTAGGTGGGCCTTTTAGATCACTAAGATACATTTAGCTGGTTCCCCTGTCCACAATACTGTAAGATACTTGCAAGAAAAATTATGTGACACCTTTGGGATTACTTGGATTTCTGCATAAATTGGTCATAAAATGTGTTCTGATCTTCATCTTAGTCACAACAATAGACAAACAGTCTGCTGAAACTAATACTGCTCAAAAAATGATATGTTTTCATGTTTTTATTGAACACAACATGTAAACATTCACAGTGCAGGGTGGAAAAAGTATGTGAACCCCTAGGCTAACGACTTCTCCCAGAGCTAATTGGAGCCAGGAGTCAGCCAACCTGAGTCCAATCAACATGGTGAGATTGGAGGTGTTGGTTAAAGCTGCCCTGCCCTGTAAAAACACACACCAGTTTTGAGTTAGCTGTTCTCAAGAAGCATTGCCCAACGATCCAAATCATAAAAGTAAATCAACAACAGAATGGCTTCAACAGAAGAAACTACGCCTTCTGTCGTGGCCCAGTCAGAGTCCTGACCTCAACCCGATAGAGATGCTGTGGCATGACCTCAAGAGATCAATTCACACCAGACATCCCAGGAATATTGCTGAACTGAAACCGTTTTGTAAAGAAAATGGTCCAAAATTCGTCATGACTGTTTTGCAGGTCTGATCTGTAACTACAGGAAACGTTTGGTTGAGGTTATTACTACCACAGGAGGGTCAACCAGTTATTAAATGCACAGGTCCACATACTTTTACATGTTGTGTTCAATAAAAAACATGAAAAAATCTACTTTTTTGTATGGTATTAGTTTAAGCAGATGGTATTTGTCTATTGTTGTGACTTAGATGAAGATCAGAACACATTTTATGACCAATTTATGCAGAAATCCAAGTAATCCCAAAGGGTTCACATACTTTTTCTTGCAACTGTAACTATGGATAAGTACCTCATACAACCACAAGTCAAAAAACCTGAACTATCCCCTTAATGTTACAGTAAAGATGGGGATAATTTTAACTACTTGACATACTTCTGTGTAGCTAAATCTATAGTAATACACCAAAATCTATTCTTTGATTATATTTTGTGTTAATACTGTGAATCTGCAAAGCAACTTGTAGCTTGACTACAGCGAATAAAAGTAGTAAAGAGTATCATATTTCCCTCTGAAATGTAGGCTAGTGGAGTAGAAGTATAAAGTACTGCAGTACTTGTGTTATTGTATTTATAGGTACTTTCCACCAATGCCTATAGGTGAGGGCAAGACACATTATTCTGTCCTTGCGGTACTAAGTTAAAGGAATAGTTCAGGTGTTTTGAAGTGGGGTTGTATGAGTACTTATCCATAGTCATTGTTTTATCTACAGTAGAAGATGGTCGGCATGCCGCCAGTTTGGAGAAACAGACAGGAGAACCGGCACAGAAGCAATGTACTGCTGGATGCCAGCAGCAAAACGTAGGCTCGCCTACAGTTTAAGTGTGCGCTATATTTAGAATATTTTCAATAGTTTCGCCTTTTCTGATGGGGAGCTGAACTGAAAGTGAAGCTTATTGATACTCTCTTCAAAGCCAGGTGGCTAAAATATGTTTTGTTGCTGGCCCCGTCCATAGCAGTACGCTAATTTGCTCCTGTCAGTATCCCTGTATGTTTCCGCCATTCTCTGTTAATACACTGACTATAGATAAGTACCTCATAGAACCCCACTTCAAAACCCAAACTATCCCTTAAGTGTACTAATGAGCAGTAATTGTCCCAGCTGCTGCTCATTAAACACCAGGGGACAACAGACAGATGCATCACTCTGGCTGCTGAGGATCAGATCTGACTACCGCTGCTCTGTTACTAGTCTGTCCTGCTGTAAATCTCCAGTTACATAAAGAAAACAGATAACCTAGATGCTGAAATAGGCAATAGATCATAAAACTTAAGTAACCTTTGGGGAGGACCCTGTTGACTGCCGGTCTGTGGGCCACAACAAGCATCAACGGTCCTCTCTCCTCTCTCCTCCCTGTTTCTAAAGCGGGACCTTACAACGACTGGTAGCTGTGGTTTTTGGCAAACAGCTCCAGACTGAAGAACATCCAGTCTAATTACATGTTTCTTTTTGCACGAGTGAAATCCAAAGTGAGGTTAAACAAGGAATTATGTAATCTTATTTTAGACCTGACCATATATGGACATCCAGGAAACAATTATGAGCCTCAGAGAGGAAAAATATAAGTCTTTATTTAGGCTTTCTACTGTACATGCTCTATTTCCAAGAACAAGTCCTATAACATCATGCAACACTGAGAATATGGGATACAAAACATGATTTTTGTTTTTAATACAGTAGTGTATTTAACCTTAATGTTGGTCACAAGTTTGATCCTCCTTATTAGAAAGGAGGCACCGACATCTCACATGCTCCTTATACCAAAAATGTTTTTGCAAATATACTATTGCAAATATTACATATATTGGTCATGAGTAATTTGCAATAAAAGTATTTAAAATAAAAAATGTGAAAATACTGCTAACACATTAACCAGTAATAATGAAATAATACATGTAACACACACTCCTTTTAATTATGAATTAGATAACAATTAAACTCCAACTATTGGGACACTAGATGGTAAAGAAAATGAAAATAACACCCACTTCACCGGAAACAAGCATGACCCCGTCTGGCCCTCCTTTTCCCTCTGAGTGGGTGAGCTTGTTTTCCCAACAGGCCACAAACCCTATGGTTTAGTATGCTAAACTATATTTCACTAAAGACTTGAGAGGGGGTGGAGAACATGGAGTGGCTGAATGAAACGAGTGTGTGTGTGAGAAGGTTGATGTGCAACCATTATCGTGCCAGTGTGTTTGTTTTGACCTTGCTCTCCGGAAAAAAATACACCTTCTTCGCGTGTCGACAGCAGAGAGAGATCCGGAAGGAAGTGATGCAATCGTTTTCATTCAGGTTACTTATAGGCAGTCGTCCTCAGGGTTTCCAACAGCAGATCCACACAGAGAGCTTTCACTGATTCAACCGCCAGCTTTCCATATACAAGTTTCTCCTGTTTGCTGCTACAGACACTGAATAAGGACCGCTGACAGCATTTCTCACACCAGCTCTGAATCTAACAGAGAAAGAGGTAATTTATTGACTTTATACATTCTTTCTTACTGTAACCATTTGTTCACATTATTCCAAACTTGTATTGCCGTTAAGAGCCTTTAAGTTGAATTGTTAGTTCAGCAACTTTTTTTTTTTACATGTTTACCAGTTTAAGTACAAGAGCAACTACATATTTTGTTTTGTTTTTTTAATTATTCATATTTTTTGTGATTTTTATGTATTAATTATTGCAAACCAGTTTACCCCAAAGTTCCCTTGAGGAACACATATAGTAAAAGAAATTTAAGTTTAATTGGATCACAATATTAATCACATATGGTATGACTGTTACAGAATGAAGGTTACCATAATCCTGTTTTGCCTGATGGGAGCAGTTTTTGCCAACCCAGTAAGTATGAAAATTAGACAATTAAGACTTTTCAATGTAAACATTCTGCAACTTAATGCACATTTTGCACATTTTCCCTAAAACATCTGCTTGATGCTACAGATTAATTTACATACTATGCAAATGTGTCAAATAACCTAGAAAGTAGTCTCCAACCTAAACGACATCAGGTTCTGTGTTGTGTATTTTCATACATCTTTTTGTAAGTATAGCATAATGGCAGTAATAACATGACACTGAAATTAGTTTATAAAAGAGAAAAGATATAAGAAAAAGAGAAATAAATAAAACAAAATAAATTGTTGATACATGTAATACTTATTTTAATGCTTTTAATCACGTTTTTTTGTGTGTAAATTGTCTTAACAGTATATTAGGATTGTTTTACTCTTTATCTGAATCACCTTGGAGATTTCACTGTTTTAAGGTGTGCTATATAAATGAAATTCATTATTATGTGAGCATTGCCTCCCACAGTAAGAATATACAGTCTGTCAGCAAAGCAGGGCTCAGCAGTTTAAGAAGCATGTTAGCGGGTCTAAATTATTGATGTGGATCCACATTGATCAAGAAATCATGTAAAATATGACCTGTGACCTGTGATTTACTTTCCAACAGATTTTATACAACGCTGTTTTGGACTCAAATGAGCTGGACTCAAACTCGGTGAGTGCTGTCTGAAATCTACATCACATCTGGCTCAACACTGTTTACACATAAATCATTTGACTGAAGGCAGGTTGAGCTCCTCTGACACAGTCAGCAGAAAACAATAGGAGCGGTTACTCTGAGATTCTCCACAGACAATTCCCATTTCAGACACTATTGTTTACTATTCTGAGTGTCTGGACCCATGTGTGCAGCAATAGCTTCAATGTGATGAGTGTTGCTGTTGCAGTTAAACGGTGTAATTAAATATCTTGTGGTATAGTGCTTACTTTGTTTTTCTATCCCAGACTGAAAGTGTGTCGGTTTCCCAATCATCGGAATCATCTGAATCATCGGAATCATCGGAATCATCAGAAACACTGGAGTCATTGGAATCATCGTCACTGGAAAATAACACCTCTGACATTCAGGTAAAGCATACGCTTATTCAAGAAAAGTGGACATTTTTATTTTTTCATGCAGACGACTTTTTGCATAACAGATATTCCTACTTCTGTTGCAGAGCTCTGAAGAAAGTGTCTCAATTCAAGTAAGTTATTTTGATTCGTCAGCCTACATGAGAGCTAATCATTTTGATCAAATGAATCTAACAATGTTCTGTAAAATGTGCCTGAATTCACCTTGTGTTATGTTTCTCTTTTCAGATTCAGAGTTCAGAGTCAGAATCATCGGAAAGCACATCAGAGGACAAGGTGAGCTGTGCAATCACTCTATTCACTTTATTCTCATCACTTAGCCATTAAGATTTGTATTATTTATAACATCAGTATCATCATCAGTGTTTTATTTAGAAGAAACTTTTATTCCTGAGCAGTTCAAGACAGATTTAAAGCAAATTCTCATGTCCATTCTGACTAAACTTTCCAATCTTTAGATCTTCATCCTCATAAATTTCTCACCAGAGGTCAATTTTGGATAAGACCTAGGGGTACAAAATTATGGAGGAGCTTTTCACATCTATCTATCTATTTGAAAAGATGCTTAAAGGTTCATTTAACTGCTTGTAACTTATTTTTCCCATGTTGTCCATGTATGGATTTTTTTTCTTTTTTGCCACTCATAGTGTTATGTATGTATGTGTGTATATCTTTATATCATATATAATCTCTATAACATTTTTAAAATTGTACCACTAGTTAGGTGGAGGCTTCAAATAACTCCAATTGGTTTTTTGCCTCTTCCTGCACTGTATATTACTTATTTATTTATTGTTATGTTTGTGTAGTCTTAATTTGTTTTAAATAAATAAATAAATATTGATGGGATCATAACCACAAATTCATGATTTTAAGAGTTGTGGATGAAACAGGGCAAACTCTAATAATAATAACAATAATATATATATATATTTTTTAAAATGTCCTTAGTGCAGGGAAGTCCAGTAAGCATTTAATTTAATAAAATAAAAGAAATACCGTGTTGCATTCTCCATTGTGGAAAAAAAAAATATTGCATTATTTTTTAAAACTGTATGTTTCTTTTTCACAAACAGACTTCAGAGGAGAGTAACAGTCAATCAGATGAGGATGATGGGGTAAGAATAATTAAATCAAGTATTTTGTCAAAGCTTGTACGTCAGCCAATTGTTAATGCATGGTATGTCATCCTTCTGGTCTCCACTTAGCTCATATTATTCACTGTATTTCCACAGAGCGACTCCATGGCTGAAACCAGCGATAACAGCATGGGCAGTGAGGAGAACATGCGAAGGGTGGGATAAACATTTTTTGGTTTTAAACTACGTCCCGTATTAGCTGCTATTAAAGTTGAATAACACCATTTGCTCTGCTTATTCTCTGCAGCAGAATTGGGTTCAAGAGTTTGCAAGCGTCAATGTCCTGAGTGCAGAAGACAACAGCAGCAGCACAGAGGTCGAGGGTCAATCAGACCAGCTGACTGACAACCAGCTAACTCTTACCTCCACCAGCACCACTTTCAGACAGGGGACCAGCACAAACCTGCAGCTGGTGGAGGATCCCACCGACAGCAGTGACACCACCAGCAACAGTGCAGACACCAGTGAAGTTGCTGGTGTCCCCGCCAGTGACAGCAGTGACACCACCAGCAGTGAAAGCAACGAGATTAACGAGACCAGCGAGACCAGTGACAGCAGTGATGCCAGCCAGAGCGCAGAGGACAGTAATGACAGCGACAGCTCTGAGCTGCAGCAAGTCAAAACCGCAGACTGTGTGAATGGGACCCAGAGCTGTGAAAGTGAGGAGTATTTCTTCCAGAGTATAGGGGACGATGCTTATTACTATGTGGACAATCTGATGGTGCCAGATGAATATGAAAGCGAGTTAAGTCTAAGGCGATGATGACATGCAGCTCTATGCTTTCCCACTATGAACTACTACACCATTAAATGACCTGCCTGAAGACTTCAGGATGATCCATTTTGCTCTTGCCCATCGCTTCTGAATGTTGAATCTGTCTGCATTATAACTTTACCTGCAACTGACTGATTTATATATGTGTGATTATTATTTTGTTGGTGATGTAACCTAAAAGTATTTACTTTGTTTTGATAACAATAAACAAATAATATATCCATGATATTGGGTGCTTGCATGCTTTTATATAATCATTGGGCAGTAGTGTAACACAAGGAGCCTACATTTACTAGTTTGCTGTAAAGTTTCGAGTAGGTTAATTTCCAATTTCTCCACAGCATTTTGCAGGTAAATGTACTTTTCACCTCACGCCATGTAATAATAACAATAATAATAATAAATTAAGCCTATATGTTATTAAATAAAATATTGAAGGTTATATACAAAGCATGTGATGTGCTCTAAATATGATTTCCCATACACAAACAGTGCCAAATAATAGCCCGATTTAAAGTAGTTTAAATGAGCTCTGTGTCTGCACCTGAAATAATATAGTTTATATGCTACCTTGGCTAATAGTAGCTACAGCTGTGAATGGGGCCACTCTAACTTTACCTGATACTTTGGAAACACGTTTTTGCCGATTATAGCCTACTCTTAAAGTGTAACACAGGAGTTTTACTTGGGCGAGCTAGCGAGTGTTTAAAAAACAGACAATGCTAACGCTACACCTTTTGTAGCCTGCGATTAGCTAGCTAATAAAGCTATATTTGCTAGAATAGGCTTCTATTGTTGAAGCGTAAATGTGGAAAATTTGAGGTAATGTTATTTTAAGTCAATATTAACATAGCACGTAAAGTAACGAAAGAAACTTCAAATTTCGAGTATGAATTAACATGGTTATATAGCTATACTTTCCAACTGGAGCGCATGGCCGGTTAGCTCAGTTGGTTAGAGCGTGGTGCTAATAACGCCAAGGTCGCGGGTTCGATCCCCGTACGGGCCACTGTTCGTTTTTCATTATGTAGTCCTGCTTATATAAACACTCCCACCAGATGGCGACAAAGTCAACAGCTGATGGTGTTTTAGAAGCCGTGCAAACCGTCACTGGTGTGTTTAATTCTGGCTGATTAGCCCTCTGCTCAGTTTAACATTAAACAGAGCAGAACCAAGCTGGGCCAAAGAGTCTGTTAGTGTGGGACAATGTGGGACATGTTGCCCTCTGGTTGAAAAATAACTAATTTTGCAAGACCTCTTTGAGAATCACTTTCCACCAGTGTCACCCAGTCACAAGTAGTTTAACAGTCATTGTTGTAGCTGCATTTCCTTTTCTTTGTGGCAGTTTCCATCATATTCTGCCTAAATCGGTGTTGGCTGTAACTTTTCCGCGTTGGTGGCCGTAGCGTTGCAAATGCAGGTTAACATGTACTTGGCACACATGATGACAGCCTTCCCTGCTTTCTTCACAGCCATATTTTAGACAAGCGTCTCTCCTGCTGTGGTTTGACTTTTGAAAACTAGAGCTGTTCAAAATGTGGGACATATTGTTAATATGTGGGATGTGGGATGAGGGATAAAAATGCTGTGCAGTCCCTCATAAAGTGGGAAACCTGGTCACCCTAGTGGACAATAAGTGTAGAGGGGCTACTCTTTTCTCCTCGTAATATTTAGACAGACTCAAGCTCTGACAAGCTTTAGTGGTCTCAGCAAGCCTCAGTCATTAGGTAACTAATATTATTAACTGAGGTTAACTGCTCCAATTCTTCTAAATGTCTTAAATATGAATTTAGCTTTCAAAGCTTAACATCAGATCTAACAGCAAGACTTCATGCTCCTTAGTGCCATTGTTTTAGTCACAAGACTAAGATGGAAAATCTCCATAGTTTTCCACTCAGGAATCCCCTGCTTGAAGGCTGACATCATGCAAATTCATGGTCTAACCCTTATTACCCAAGTTTTGTAGTTGCCACCTGTAACTACTACTTTTAACTTGAACTAGACTTTTGTGTGCTATTTGATGAGGGCTTTTTCGTTGTCTTCATACAAAACATGTGAACAGGTGGTCTTAAAGCATCTTAAAGCTAAACAAATTAGTGTATCTTTCTTTCTAGCTACAGGAGCTTTAAAGAGTTTCCAAAACTAAAAAATTAAAATATACAAGTATTACTATGTACGTAGACCAAATTAAGCAAACACAGGTGTTGCACTATCAGGGAAGACATGATATAATTTTAAATGAATAAAAATCCAGTGTTGCATTTTTAGAAAACATTTAATACAGTATATTTAGACATGTGAAATATGGGAACAATAAATGCAATATTTGGGATTTCCCAGTCCAGAAATTAGGCAAAAAAAATAATGAAATCCAACATAAGTGACACAGATCTTCAGTGACCTTCTTGAACCTACTGACAACTAACAAGTTGAAAATGCAACTGCAGCTACAACATTGTGTTCCGGTTAGGGCTGCATAATTATAGGTCAAAATGATAATTCTGATTATTTTTGAAATGGATTATTTATCACGATTATTCATTGTTTTCAGGGACAAAATGTATTTTTTGCACTTTCACATCTAAATGAACAGAGCACTGCTTTCACTTTCATGTTGTGCTACTCTGCTGTCTTTGTAAATCTTTGCATCAAGTTAAAGATTGATCCGTATTCACGGTATATCTCCTAGAGGCAAAATAAAATTGTACCAAAACATTTTACCCCACATAAAATCTACAGAGCACTTCACTTTCATATTGTGCTACATCCCTGCTAACTAAAAAATTGTTTTTAAAATAAGGTTCTTCTTCATCTGAATTCAGTGCATTTTCATTTTGCCCATAAAATATACACACAGTACATTAGTCTTCTACCATGGACTGTAGCATTCAGGAAATTTTTCACAGGCTGCCGCTGTAGGGTGCACACGCAGACAGCTACCCAAACGTGAAGCCAAATCATCCTGATCACACCCTGATGGCTAACTGTTTAGGAGGCATTTGATTTGATATGATGCAGCAGAGTTTTCTATGAGCAGAGCACACACTTTAAATGTCAATATTGCATTCGATCATGTTCATTTAATTGTGGGAAGCCAAAACTGTGATCACGATTAATATTCAATTAATTGTGCAGCCCTAGTTCCGGTCACATGCTGACTTTTTTTTAAATAAAACCACAAATCCGAATTATTAGGCAAAACAATGCCCAACACATTACAGTCCTATGCTGAACCCACAAACATCTGAGGCATGAACCCTTTGAGGTCACTCTCTTAGCTGGGAAAGTGAGACTTCAGGTGTTCCTTCAGAGCTGGGATTGTGGGAATCTCTCTGTGACAAACGTGACAGCGGAGAGGTAGTTTCAACAACTCGCTGGTTCCCTCTTTCACAGTGACCCTTCCATTTGTTTCAAGCATCTGGATGACATCTGCAGATAACACAAAGGGTAAAAAGAAATTATTTGTAGTAACAGACACAATGTACTATTGTGGTATGTAAAGTAAAGTAAACAACCAACATCACAACAAAAAAAATGTAATTAGTTCTCACCGTGAGACTCAATGAAATAGTCGGTGGTGAATGAGTTCCAGTGCTTTTTGTTCTTTAAACAAGGAGAGTCAAAGTCTTGGCTGATCACGTGGAGGTGCACATGACTGTAAAAGAGAACATACACAAAATTTATTAACTTTTCATGTGTCTACACCAAATATATGCTGTTCCTCCTCCTCATGAACTTTGGGGTTGAATTTGATTAATAGGTACCCCAGTTTTCATGCAAAAGGACAACATATAGCATTTTAAATCCATTAAAAGCAAAACATTAAAGATGCAAACTAAAAGGAAAGAAATGGGAAATGATGTTGTAGTGAACATACGCTGGATCTCTGAGTTTAGATTTTTTTCTAAAAATTTAGTTTTAGATTTTGGCTAAATTGTGGCTGTCTATGAGGAAAAATATGTTCATCAATTAAAAACCAACAGTATGCTTTAGAATGTAGCTGGCAGTAGTGTAAATATACAGAAGAGTATTTGCCTTAAATGTTGAAACACTAGTATGGTCTTTCAATGTAATGGCACCATTCCAAAAGTGATTACTGACCTCATACTGGGGATGGCATGGTACCCTGTGCGGAAGCGTAGCGAGTCAGCATCTGGGCACTGCTGAACCATCTGGTCGGCAACTTGCTGCATGTGTTTCACCAGGTCGCAGTGCTCCTTGCATAAGGCCTTCAGGCTGGAAATGGTCTGCCACGGGAGGACCAGCCAGTGGTAGCGAGCTTTGGGGTATTTATCTTTGATCACCACTACTTTATCATCTTTGTACACCTAGAGAAAAGAAGACATGCAGTGTGTTCATGTAGTCACAAATCTAGCTGGGATCCAGATCATTTAGCAGTTTCAGACTAACTTTCTTTTACAACAGCTACCTGCATCTTTGGATCTTGCATTGAGGTCTTCAGACCTTGGCTCCAATGTCCAAAACTTTCCTGCAACAAATTTAAGGCAATATGTTTGTCATTAATTCTAACATACTCATACCAGCTCTGTAGAAAATCCATACAATAAAAATAATATTTAAAATATGTACACACACACATTCTTCCTTCTCTTACACTAGGTTTTGTAGTTTCTCCATGGCTGACTGACACAGAGGACTTTTCTGTCTGTCTGACTGATTTCACACTCTGAGCATCTCTGTGGCTCTCTCCGTCCTCTGAAGCCGACTCTCGTGGTCTTTTGGTGGCGCCGTGGTTGCCGGTGGGATCCTCCTTGAACTGTACAGTGTATGGGTAAAGCTGATTGACAATATGAAGCTGCTGTCCGGGCTTCATTTTGACCTCACTGTCCTTCCCAACCACCACAGAGTCTATGGAGGTCGGGTTCAAGCCCAGCTTTGGAATAACAGCAGGAGATGAGACACAGAGTGGTAAATAAACAGTGATAGATTACAAGTATTCAACAAAACTCAGCATATCAAGTGTTTCATAATGTCTTATGAGTTTCACTATGATAAAATCAGTGTTCTTTATGTTTCTTACCTGTTTAACTTTGACATAACCTTTGTTGCATTCTGCTTTCAGTTCAACTGGTTGAGAAGGGATTACATTTGCACAGATTAAAGTTTGTTTTTAATACTTTAAAGAGATCTTAACATAAATATAAAATATATGAAAAAGGAACACATAAAACAAACAAATATACTTATTTAAACAAAAGCGAAGACAATAAAAAAATACTGCAAGAGTAATTAGTAATTTAGACCAATTAAACTTATAATTGTAACAGGTACATAGATAAGGTTTTAAGACATTTTGTAAATAAAGGATTCAGCAGTTTCAATGCAATGTTTAAATTCCTTAAAAAAACAAGTACCTCTGGTACTTCAGATATTAAAAATAAAGCTACAATTCCTGCCTTTGTGGGATTTATTTTCTTTTTTGAAGCACTTTGTAATATTATTTGTGAAAGTGCTATGTGAATAAAGTTAATCATTATATTACCAAAGTAAAATTGTTTATCCTTGGATTTATGGAAATTATGAAACAGTACATTAGTACATCGAGTATTACTACAAATTACTACAAATTTAATCAAAAACACAACTTCTTGCCAAAATGTTTTGTGCGGGAATACATCCACTGTGCAATAGACGAAATGAACTTTTGCTTTCTGGGTGTACACCTTATGAACATAATACGATTTTCTTTAATATTCACTGTTCATAATCATTTTATGGTATAACCAGATATTATGATAATGACCATCAGTTACCTTTTAAGAATTTAAGTTTGTCTCATGATGCTTAATTGGGTGGCATTTGTTAATAAACTTTTATGACATTTTCTTATCTTGTCCCTTGTTTAGATGTTGTAAGCTAAATGCTAACGTAGCCAGTGTATTAAAGAGAAATGTGTCGTTAAATTACCTTGCTGCCGAGAGCATTTTTTGTCTTTAATAGTTGTTTCTGGACCTCGACCCAGGACAACTGTCTGTAAGTGAGGTAGTCGAATGGGTTTATGATTGCCCTCCTCGCTGATAAGCCAGCAAATTGGCATTTTATCATCTTATGTAGCTAGCTATTTTAACAGAGTTGCAAATCTGTTGTTACAACCCCACGCTTTGTTTTGGTGAGTTGTCTCGTCGCAGGAAACTGACGTCACTACATCAGATTTTCAGTGAGGCGGGTCAGAAGCTTCTGGAAGAGTCTCCTGTGAGCTGATGTTTTGAGGATTCAAACTACTATCTTCATTTAAGGTTGGAAACTATTACCAGTAATTACATATTTAGTTTACACCAGTGTCACATTTAATTGTGTTGCTCATCGTTAGAAAAGCGATATAAAGCTAGCGTGTTAGCATTAGCCAGGTTATCTTGGGCCAAGGCATGTGGAAGGAGGTTAGGACACGGGCGGACACGTGTCTGTGGTATGGCGTGTGACGCATGCGTAGTGTAACTGAAGCGGCGTACGTGCGTTGCTATTGGCTCAATTTCGGCGAGCGCAGGCCAGATGTTACTGCGCATGTCTTGCACACCAAAGATATGACGCATTGATGAAGCGGGACTTAACCTTCTTCCGTAGGCCTTGTCTTGGGCTAAGAAATGCTAGCTTTGGCTAAAGTACGAAGGGCCTAAGAGATATGAAACCTCGTATTCATCACGAGCAGGGTAACAGGTAGTTGTTAATACAGTAGCATCGTTTACTACTCGTCAACCAAAAAGAAACATGTGGTGGTCACGTACCCATAGATTTTAGGAAGCATTTAACACTAGTATTAACGTTAATCAAAACAAGCATGACGTGTTGGTGTAATTTCTTTTTCACTGTCTACCGTGTAACGTTAGCTAATCTTAACATTTCATGTCAGGCTCTTGGTCAAAATATAAAGCAAGATAAAGACGAAATATTTAATTACTAACCACAATTATTCATATAACAAGATGTACCTGTCAATTAACATTGCAGCTAACATTTAACTAACACCGGGGAAAGAAGCTACCGCACCTTGTTGCAAATTAACTGTTTATTTGGTACACCTGGCTTCTTTGAGAGGGGTATTTATTAAGCTGTGGGCATTTTAGAGACTGAAGTTTTTGGTGCTGTTGAATTGTGTTGTTACACTCAGAGATATTTGTTGCCCAATCCTTCAATGAGGGTAGATATAAGGGTATATTAGAGGTGCAGAATTACAGCCTGGAAAATTCCCATGAAGCTGAAAAAGCACCTCTGTACAACAACATCTACTAAAACAATACAACTCTCACGAAGGCTGGATTTATTGCAGCCAGGGCTGTCATTAAACTAGTTTTAGTTGGGTGTGTCTACACGACAGCGGAGTGTAAATCTATTCATACATGTATGCATAACCTGACCCTCATCACATCCTGATATCTGGGCACATAGACCTTTTTTACTGCAGACATTTTGACTTGTCATGGTGGGAAAAGTACAAGTGTAACTAATACTAATGATGGCCCTGTTCTTTTCAAGTGTCCCAGTAAGTGTGACAGTAAATCAGCACGCACAACACCTGAAACATATTAAAGCAGCTAAATTGAATTCAGCCATCGTCATCTGTCATTATTTTCATTATTTACACCTGTGCTTTTCCTCCTGAGACATGTTACAAATGTCTTCTGTGAAAAAGGTCTATTTATGCAGATAAATTATGAGTAACACTATAAAATCAAATACCATTGGTTAGAAGTATACAGGGGCTTATTGTAAACCCTGAAAAGTGAGACTTAGGCATTTAGTAGAGACTTATGTATTTAGTCATACAAGTATACCATAAGCATATACTTTTTAAATCTGGACACTGTTTAGTTATATTTGTTGAAATTCCTATTACACCCTGACAACAATTAAAAAATCAAATGCTCTGCCAAAAAAATAAATCTGCTATCTGTGGCCATCACATGACTGTAACAAGCTTGTGTAATCATTTTATTCAGCACAAATATTCTTAATAAAATATTTCTTATTGTAGGAAAACCCTATCTGCCACGGTGGCAGGTGACCTGAATTTTTTACCTGCCACAGCCAACATTTATACTGTATTTGGCAGGTGGCAAGTGGTGATTTCATTCCCTGTTTGTGACAATAAGTCAGAGAGACTTTTGATTCAACTGAATGCACTTTTTTGGAGACATACAGTATAAAATAGTTGTGTTGTATTAGATTGCATTATATTGAAAAATGTTTCAAATGGTTTTTGTGCACCATACATACATGGGGACAGAATATGTAGAAATTTCTACTTAGTGTTTTTTAATAATGTAAATGAGCATATCTAAATCTAACATTTTTAAAGCTGAATACAAGGCCCCATGCCTAAGATTCCCACACCCATCAACATAAAGGCCTCTCTCATAGACTTCACCACATGACGATATGCTTTGTTTTTGCATGTATTAAAGGATTCTTTCCTCTTGTCACGGCGACATAGTGCAGATTCTTCCTTCCTTCCGACGTTGCTTTGCGTTAAGTTTGGGAGGTGTTTAAAAGATGTAAGAACTGGAACTGTTTTTGAAATACTTATGTTTTTCCTTTCTTTTGCTTTTCCAGGGTTATCTGTCAAAGACAAACATGGTCAAGGAAACAGGCTTCTACGACACGTTGGGTGTGAAACCCAATGCTACTCCTGATGAACTCAAAAGAGCCTATCGCAAACTAGCTTTGAAATATCACCCTGACAAAAATCCAACTGAAGGAGAGAAGGTAAGTACCTGTTTTGCACTCAACATTTGCAGCTGTATTTAATTTGTATGTAATTTTTCTTGCAAAGAATCTTGTGAGAGAACTTTTCCTCATAATCATCTTGTAATATAGTGTAAAATCTATTGGGATGTTAGATATTAAATAATGTCATGGGCCATAATAAATGGTGTATATTCGGGGGGGTTTAGTAGATTTTTCTAAAATTTTCTCATGGCATATGTGAAGACCATATAACAGTAATATGTGAAGAGCTCACTCATTATCAGCTCTCTGTTATTAGTTTGCACACAGTGTCAAAGAGTTGATTACAGTTTAAGCAGCTGTATATTCAGAGTTAAAGAAGTTTATGTCTTTGTTTCTTTGCTCTGTAGTTCAAGCAGATCTCACAGGCATATGAGGTTTTGTCAGATGCCAAGAAGAGAGAGGTCTATGATCGTGGAGGTGAAAAGGCTATAAAGGAAGGAGGGACTGGTGGTGGCGGTGGTGGCAGCTTTGCATCGCCCATGGACATCTTTGATTTGTTTTTTGGTGGGGGTAGTCGGATGCACAGAGAGCGAAAAGGTAAAGTTCAAGAAATAATCACTAAACAGAGATGATGATTTAAGTGTCTCTATTTCTGTTTTGAATGTTTTGAGGTTCGATGGAGTTTTCTAAACCAATACAATACATCTGAGCTAGAGCCAGGAGGAGGAAGGTGCAGTATTGAACACAGTTAGTGTGCTGAAAGTAATGATTATTTTCATTATTGATTGAATATTGTGTGTGTCTTGTCTGATCAACAGTCCAAACCACAAAACATTCAATTTACTGTGACATAAGGCCAAGATAAGCCGCAAATTCTCACATCTGAGAACTTGTAGTCATCATATGTAGGTGTTTTTGTTCAAAAAAGACTTATCCAATTAAGTGGTTATCAAAAATAGTTGAAATACATTTCCTTTTGATCGATTAATCAACTAATCATTGCAGCTCTAGTAGAGCCGACCGATAAATCAACCAGGCCAATATATCACTTAGCTCGTTGCAGATAAATCAAGAAATTTAAGTACAGAAATGGCCAAAGCTATAGTGTGTCCACCAAAGAGTAGTTTACTACTAGTACTTTCTTTTTCAACTGTAAAATGTCCTGCCCAGTACATTTCTTGTTTGCATTTGTTTAAACTAAGGGGACCTTATCCAAAATGCTTATTTATGTTATGGGTTGTGAAAAGAGAATTCATATTGGCAGATCATTATCATTTCTTTTAAACTAACAGGTATCAATATTCGGGCTACAGAGCTCTACTTGGTAACATGTATGACTTTGACCTACCAGTTTTAATTTTCTCTCTGCAGCTGTTTGTTTGAATGGAACAAAACAAGGATTTCTCATGCTCTAATGAATCTCCTCCTCTTTCCTGCTGCATTCACAAAAACATTGGGTTGTCAAGCAAACATGACAAATGTTTGAGAGAATGAGTCTTAACTTGCTATACATCAACCTATTATCGTATTAAAACTATTGAGCCTTAAATAGAGAAGTGAACACATCTCCAGTTTCACAGTTTTCTCTCTTTCTGTGACAATATATATATACTTGTCCTTAAAATTAGTCATACCCTTATTAGTTTTTGTTATTTTTGTGATGAAATAAATACATTTTTTATTCCATATATATAGAGCTATTCATCTTTTTAAATTTGTAATTTTAGGATTGGCAGCAAAAATAGTGTTGCTAAAATCTGTGATTTGTCTCACCTCAGGAAAGAATATTGTTCATCAGATTACAGTGACGTTGGAGGATCTTTATAACGGAGCTACAAGAAAACTCGCTCTCCAGAAGAATACTATTTGTGAGAGATGTGAAGGTACGTCTCTATGCAAAATATTCTTGTGCTCTTGTTAGTGTCCATCGCTGGACTTCGGTAATCCAAGCAGGCTTTTTAGTACACTGAGACCCAAGCAGGCCATGAAAAGGCTCTTTGTACAATAACAAAACACATCAGTCTTGTAAGTGTAAGCCGATCCTCACTCACCAGGTCTCTGCTAAACGCTGAACTTAAAACAAAAATAGCCTTCATACTTATTATTCCTGGTTTATTTTTCCTGGAAGGTCGTGGGAGTCGGAAAGGGGCTGCACAAATGTGCATGTCTTGTCATGGCACAGGCATGCAGGTTCGCATGCACCAACTAGTACCAGGTATGGTCCAGCAAGTGTCCACAGTGTGTCACAGCTGTCAGGGCCAAGGACAGAGAATCAGCCACAAGGACCGCTGCAAAGCATGCGGAGGTCGGAAGATCCTGCGCCAGAAGAAGATTTTGGAGGTCCACATCGACAAAGGTGAGCGTGAAGGGAGAGTTTATCTCTTTATAATAATAATAGTTATTATAATTATTATCTAAATGTATCTGTGACTGAATGATGTATAAAAACAAATATTGAACATACATCACCTGTTCACTTAACTGCTGCAGGAATGAGAGATGGCCAGAAGATAGTTTTCCATGGAGAGGGAGACCAGGAGCCAGGAATTGAGCCTGGTGATATCATCATTGTCTTGGACCAGCGAGAACATTCATGTTTCACCAGGTAATACAGCATATTCTCTTTCATCTAGTGTCTTTTGTTTCTGATGTAATCTGCTGGCAATAGTGATTATATTATTCTTGTATTATATGCAGTATGTATGGGGAAAATACTGAATAACCTGTCATTGAATATTAAAGTGGTTCATGAGCCAAAGTAGAAGCACCAGTTCTTGTCACCAGATGTCAGTAGAAATCAAAATTATTCAAAGTCCAATTTGACTTTGCACCCTGTTTGAAGAAATTTAAACTGGACAATTCATTTTTAAAAATCCAATCTACACTTATTAGTTGTTTTTAGCAGCATAAAAAAAAAACAGTCCACCTTGTAAAATCACCTGTTTTTTTTCTCAACTTGGTGCCATCAGGAAAGGAGAGGACCTGATCATGTCAATGGAGTTGCAGCTGGTTGAGGCTTTGTGTGGTTTCAAGAAGCCTGTTCAGACACTGGACAACAGAACGCTCCTCATCACCTCCCATCCAGGTGAACCAAATTCATTAAATGCACAGCTACCCTGACTAGTGTTGACAAAAATAAATATTTTTCAATATGTATCTATTCTCAATATTTTAAACGGTTTCAATACTCGTTTTTCTCAGCAGTGATGCAGCAGTAGCTGCGCTTTCTGCTCTCCCTTCTTCGACAGCCAATTGACACAGACTGCTGCAGTGCCCACACAGCCCCACCTCCTCTCACTTACTCTCTCAGCGCTGCCTTCTTATGAAATATAATAATTTGCGGGTTGTCGCTGTTATTTTATAGCTTACAGTGTTTCTCATTAATTACCTAGACAGTCTAGGTTGGCCTGCCAGTTTCATAATGAACCGAAAATATTTTTACACTTGCATTTCCATTGTGGCAGTGTGCTGATCGGGCCGTGACCTTTACAGCACCCCTTCTCCGGACCTCCCCCTTTCCTGTTTCTGTGCACGTAATGCTTACCACGCCCTTTCTCCTTGGGAGGAGGGACGGGGTCCCCTGCTCCCTACACAACTGACAACCGTGGTGGACTGCTCAGTGAATCAGGGGTCCGCATCAATGTTGAAACATGGTCCACGTCTTGTTTACCATGCTTTGTGGGTGTGACTTTTTTTGCCATGTCATCACCATTCATATTTGTACAACCACTGATTTAGATTGTTTACGAGAGAAACGCATTGTTTACGACAGAAATCCTGTGGGGAGCACAAATCTAAAACTTTATGCCCTCAATTTTTCATGACAACACTAACCCTTACTGAGTACCAGCAAGTTCCCTCCACTGCTAGATTCCAGTATTTGAAAGGAAAATAACATGTTTTACATGTAAAAATGATTTGCACCAACACATCCTGGTGAACAGACACTGGATGGAAATTGGTTTAATATTCAGTGTTTTTTTAATACTAGTTAGCAGGGCTGGTGTGCCAGTCACTCTGGTCTTTACCTTTCACACTGAGAAATGCAGCTGAATAAACTCTGCAGAGTCTTATGAGTGTGTTTGTGAAGAGTTTTTTGGTTTCACAAGTGTTCATTACTGTTCACTCTGCACTGCATTTTTCTGTATAGCCACTCACTGTACTGTTGCTCCACTGATGTTGATCAGATGTATGAATTTCACCCCTTATGTTTATGGTCTTTTATATCAGTCAGACTGATGTGCTGGGAAGCACACTCATTTTAGAGCGGGGTCTGGTGTGTTACGACTGCAGGATACATCCAATGTCCAATTAGATTTTTAGAAAATGTTTAGAAGAAAAACATTGAATGCAAATGTGAATTGATAGCAGTATTTGTGATCATCACCAGGCTTGTACTGATTTCTATATTTTAAGGTGCGAAGCTCATCAGTCAGTGTAGGCCACCATGTCAAAATACACCTGCTGTTTACAATGAAACCTATAAAAACACAAATTATTGATGGCTCAAGCCTGTATGCATTCATCAGCTATATTCAAGATTGTTTCAATTGATGAGAGGAGGAAGAATATAGTTTTCCATTTTACATGAATAATGTGGTCCATGTTTTTATCACAGGGGAACTGATCAAGCCTGGAGACACGAAGTGCGTCTTGAATGAAGGGATGCCCATGTACCGCAGACCGTTTGAGAAGGGGCGGCTTATTATTCACTTCTCGGTAAAAAGTTTTTCTATATTATGTTTATTTTTCTCTCTCTATATATATATATATTCTATATTAAGTAGAAATAAATCATCTATTGATCATCATCATCATCTAAATCTATAACAGCGTCATACACATGCGTAAAAAATACCCCCCCACCCTCCACACGCACCTTGCACTTACTGCTTATTTTCTGTCTGAGTCTTAGTAATGTAAGGCTTGTCTCACTATATGTATGTTCTATCCCATCTGCATATGTTATGCTTTGTTTTGCTTTACCAATATAATCCCAACAAACAAAAAAGCATTTTAGGCCCTGATCAGACAGAGTGTATTTTGCAGGTGGAAAGCATGAGGCGCACTGTACTGCCTTTATGTTGCCAGATCAGACGGTACGTTTTTTTTTTTTTTATGTTATATGTGCTAGGCAACAACCAAATGAGTGCTGTTACCTTATTACAATCCATGACCTGTATGCAACTCAAGTCATCAATTGACCTGTTTAAATGAAATAATGAAAACAACTTTCCTTAACTAATTTGACTGCTGCTGTTTTCTCTTCAGACCATGGTAACTACAGCTGGTAGTCATACAGCTCTGGGTATACAGCAAAAGGCACCACTGCAAAAAAACACTAATGGCATCGGGCACTTTTCTGATCTGAGTTGAGTTTTTCAGGCCGTCCATGTTAAACCATGAGTAGATAAACATGAGGTAACAGTGCAAAAGCAGCGTGCGAAACAGTTCACTCTCATTGAAACAATTACAAAAAGCCACCCAGGTTGCTTAAATTCACTCTGTCTGATCCGGACCTTACACATGAACTTGAACACAACTGATGAGGCTGAACAGTTCCGTTGTTGTTGTCCTACTTGTTTCCTTTCAGGTGGTGTTCCCACAAGCCAACTTCCTCTCCAGGGACAAGCTGAAGGAGCTGGAGCGCTACCTCCCAGAGAAACTGGATGCAGAGCAGCCCGAGAGTATGGACGATGACCTCTACATCTACGCCGACCTGGAGGACTGTGACCTTGAGAACAGAAAAAGACGCAACCATCAGTACTACTACATGGATGAAGACGACTATGCCAGCACCGGTGGTGTTCAGTGCCAGACGTCTTAAATAACAACTGGCCTGCTCTTATTCCAGAAGCCTCCCCTCATCTCTAAAGCAAAGCACCTTTTTGGATTTTTGTGCACTTTTTATTTAATTACTTTAACTGTCGGTTTTTTTTTTTTTTAAGTTTTCTTTCAATCTGAATCAGAAAACGACTCCCCACCACCTTCTTGATTTATTATTATGCTTTTTGGATGGAGTAGAGTATCCTATAGTTCCAGGATTAAGCTTGGATCTGAGTGAGTGGGATTCCTCTTCATCTCTGGGACCTTATTTTAACTTCTTATTTTCCAGTCACACTGTGATTAGAGCCGAGGGGTGTCACAGAGGCTTCAGAAAAACTGTTGTCTGAACAAAGACTGCCTGCTTTTTATGCATTGACACTATAACGGATGCCAATATTAATATGAAAATAACCTTTTTTTATAGTGTTAACTAAATCAGTTGTTGTTGTGAACTACCGGTACTTGTTGATGACTTGTTCAATCCGTTGTGCGTGTAAAGACCCAGTCTTCAGATGGTGGTGGAGGGGGATGTGCATTTAGACTTGAGTTGAAACATTATGCTGTTTTACCCTTTCAAGGGCTATTTTCTAGACATTTCTTAATCTTGAAAATGTGACAAGAAGATGTGAGTTGGGAGTAAAGGTGATAATAATTCAGGCATGGCAGTATTTACGTTCAAGCCACTAATTTAGATTATTCAAACTAACAACAATCAGTTGTCTCTGGTGAGGCCACACATTTGTGAGTTTTTTTGGAAACGTGTGGAAAGTAGAACATCTCGTGTGATGCCAAAATATGACTGCATATTAATGGCAGAGTAGATATTCAGAAACAGGTCAAAGATGAGTAAGACGTCACTTTATTTTGAAAAATAAACAGCAGACCAGGGGGATTTCCAAGAGGCATGTTAATTAGATAACTTAAATTCAGAATCTGTATTTTAACATAACTGTGTTATAGATTTTGTCTGGTTTGAGGCTTTCATTTTGCAAAGAGTTATCTCGGATAGCTCTCTTCTTATAACAGGTTGTTAAGGTCACAATGGCAAATGTTTTCCCTATTAAAATGGGTCAAGTGCCAAGTTGAAACCAAGTTGTACAAAAAAAAGTCTAGTTGTTTTAAAGTTTGAATGTCCTTGAGATTATTTCTCTTATGTGATTTTAAAATCATTAGAAAATTAATTAAAACCTAAATTTTACATTTCAAATTTTAATCAAAGATAAACTTGATGTAGGTGCACAAGAAATGTCTTTTTTGTCATATTTCTAGTCCTAATTATAAATGCCAAATGGGCCGTCGGGAGGGCTTAAAATCGACACATCCGGTACCTCATTGACATGTCTGCCTGTTTGAAAGCCTTATCACAACTTAACTTGAAGCTACTCGACAGTGCAGGTTGTTTTTTTGTTTTTTTTTTCTCAGTGATGACTTTGCCTTGGTTATTGTAAAACACAACTATGCTCACCTGAAGGGAGATTCCTTAAATTGTTGAAGCAGATGCAAAATAATGAGTACTCATAATGTCAGGGGAACTCAACTCAAATAAGTGTTGTCACTTTGGACTGACAGTATTTGTGTGTTAGGACCAGTGATCTACTTGTTCATGCTCATGTTTTCTAATTAAATGCAGTTTGATGGTCTCTCTAAATGGTGGTATTACTTTGTGTGAGTGACGTTTATTTTTGTTACCAGGAGATTTACTGATGTTAAAAACACAAGTAGAGTTACTCCCAAAAAAAAAGGCCTTTTTACAGTTTCAGTCTTTTGCTGTTGCCTGCTCCTGATGATGGCTGCGTCTGAGCAACCACACAGCTGTTTTCAGTTAATCTGGCTGATGAGACGTCTGTGGGCTTCCTGGGGCCCAGTTCCAATCCACTCCCTGTCCTCTCTGCCTTCTCCCTACCCACTTCCACTCCGTTTGCGTGGAGGGTCCACCATTGCAAATCAGTTCACAGGGAGCGGTGATAAAACTCTCCTAACAGCGAGCCATTGCCGACTTAACCAGCTGCCCTTACTGACGACGCGTTTAATGTCGGTCATGGAATGTAATGTCCGTTCTCCCACTGCAAACATTTACTTGTAAACAGTTCAGACTGATACATATAATTTATTCTACTTTGTCATACAATCAATATAATGTAAATAGATTGTATTTAAGAGCAAATATACCCTTGTCCAGTCTAGAAAACGGTGGACAAGTTCATTAGATTGTAAATTGTTATTTATATATAAATATGTGTGCGTAAATAAACACAGACACGGGGCTGAATGGTTGTCTGTCTCTATGTGTCAGCCCTGTGATAGACTGGTGACCTGTCCAGGGTGAACCCCGCCTTCGCCCACTCTCAGCTGTGATCAGCTCCAGACCCCCCAACGACCTCGACCGAGATAAACAGCTACAGATGATGATGATGGAAGAAAAATAGCAGCAGAAGAAGAAGATAGTCCTTTATTAGTCCCATGAGGGGAAATTCAATTTTTTCACTCTGTTGTTAACTTATACACGGTACATGCAGACCCGAACACACACATGCACAAACATGTAACAATGGAGAGATGTCAGAGTGATGGGGCTGCTCCTGAGCGCCCCGAGCAGTTGGGGGTTTGGTGCCTTGCTCAGGGGCACCTTGGCAGTGCCCAAGAGGTAAACTGGCACCTCTCCAGCTACCAGTTCACACTCAGTTCTTGGTCCATGGTGGGACTTGAACCGGTGACCCTCCGGTTCCCAAGCCAACTCCCTACAGACTGAGCTACTGCCGCCCCAATGAACGTAATAGAATGATAATAAAATCAGTAATAGTAGCAGATAATAGAAATATGACTAATTATAATAAATAATCTGAGAGTAAACTGAACATCTTTATATTTTTTGGAATGTTAATTGTACAAAACAATTTGAAAATGTTGCTTTGCCCCAAGTTTAAATGAGTTTAATTCTTTTCCAACATGCAGTACATTTCTGCTTTTTTACTGATTTAATCTTTTTCGAGACTGAAACTTAAAAATGTGTTTTGTCATTTAGGGAACCAATTCGACAAATATGTGAGCGTTATTTTTTTTTTAATGCACACAAACACTGACAAGGTTTATGGGTTTTATTCATAATCATTTTTGACATGACTGGCAGTATTATATACAACAATGAATATACAAAATAGAGTGTAATGACCAAACATTATTTGCAACAGTGATAAATGGATGATAGTACTGAGACAGATGATACAAAGTACCAGATACTGTAGTAGACATAAATACTGGTCGAGGCAGTAGCTCTGTTTACTGATGCACAGGAACACTGTTTACAGTAATGTAACCATGTTAAATACATTTATTGTATACACACAGCAGGATACTGAATGTGTCACTGGAGCTCCATTGAGGTCTATCATTAGGCATCATGCATATTTTTAAGGAGTACTAAAATTATTGTAGAGCCACATTTAGACAGTGCACTGAGGTAGCATGCAGGGAACACGGAGGACAAAACTAATCGTTTCATCAAAGTTACAAAAGTGTTAATATAAACCAAAGCTGACAAATCATATACCTGATATTGTTTGTTTGTGCCCAAACAAGAGGCGGCATTTGTTATAAATAATTCCACGACAGTTCACCATCATGCATTTTCATGTCTAATAAAGACAGAAGAGATGAAAATGGGGATTCAAACTGCATTGGTGATGATCCATGAGGAGGAGTGTGTGTGTGTGTGTGCGTGCGTGCGTGCGCGCAGTATGGAGGGCCTAGACAGCACTGCAAACGTTTATAAAGCAAAGACCTTATAAATTAATCATCAATAAATAATTCAAAAAATAATGTATAAAATCAAAAATCAACAAATATATGTATTAAAAATCTATTAAGACTTGCTGATTCTGTATTGATATAGGTTTGTGTTTGCTCTCTCTCTCTCTATTTCTGTTCTCCCCCTACAGGCCACCTGTATGGCTGGCTCCTCCCACGGCAGCAGAGGAGGCTCACCTGTTTCCACCACAAACCCGACTATAAAATCCTGGTCTTCGCTCCACTACTCTGCTTGATAATTCCCTCTCGTTCAGCAGTGCTTGGTGCATTTTCCTTCAGTGTTTTTTGAAGTGACTTATTTCTTCGCAGTGTTTAGCTGCCAGTTTTCTCGTGCTGCTCCTGATTTTTGTACTGTTTTTTCCTGTGTGCTCAGGTAATCCTGTGCGCCTCGCTGCTCCGCCGTTCTCAGCGTCTTCAGTGACTGAGTTTTTTCCATGTGCTCAGTCCTCCTGTCATCTCAGGGAATCCGTTCTCTCCTCACCAGTGATTATTCTCCGAGCCTGCCAGCTCCCTGCCTCCACTGCCTGCTCTTTTGTTCAATAAGCACTTTTTGTTTTTACCTACCTGTGTCAGTCTCTGCTTTGGGGGTCCAAACACACAAAACCAAAAACCGATCATAAAACTCATTAAAAGTTTATAAAAGAGTTTAACAATATACTTAAAGGATACTAAATGAAAATACCAATACCAATGGTGAATTGATCCTACTGACAATTACTGTTTGTGGATCTAAAGCCAGATAAAGAGCATTCCTCAGTGACATAGACCTCCATTGTTGTCCAAAAACTATAAATTAACACAGGTCTCCTGTTCTCAAAGCGGTGGTCACTTGTTTGTATTTGCGTGGTGTTCAACTTTGGCGAACTTTGATATATGATACGTGATATATGGCCTTGGCTGGCAATGGTTACCTGTCTGCATTTGTGCATGTGTGACCATGCCTTAAACCTTTTCATTGCCAATCTGTTGCTAGGGCAACAGCTTTGGTCCAAGTTCAATTCCTGTCAGCTACTGGATTAACAAACACTGAAACAGGAAATACAAACAGACCCATTTAGAATAAAGTCGGGAAAAAAAATTTGGAAATTTGTGTTTGGTGCATTATTTCTCTGTTGTTACAATGCTAATTGGTATTGTACTTTACAACGTTGGAAACACTGTTTACCTTCACAATGATGTCCAACTTGTAAGGATCATGCATTTGTGGAATGAGCTGCACAGCGGATTATGTGGGTAACGCCATAGTGAAATTTGCCAAAATTGTCTGCCAATGCTTAACAGTGTATTATCCTGTTGGTACTGACTCTTGTTCTGAGCTCCAGGTGCTGCCAGTCAGGCACCACAAGACCACAGGACCACAAAGTGATCTGTTTCATTCTGAAGAGTCAGCGTTTTCAAAACCAGCGTGGCTCAGTTCAAATTTGACTTTCAAAACAAAACTCATCTCCTCTCTGACATGATTTTGACATCAGATGATTTGCAGTGCTGCCAGTCAGGCACCTGATGTCAGAGAAGAAATTAAATTTCTGAACTTTTTTTCCGAGTTTACAAAGGGACCCATTTCTAATATTTGCACTGTCAAGTTTAAAAGGTCTATTAAAAAGACATTGAGTCACAGTGTTGCACTAGGCGACATGTTCCTTCATTACCATGAATACAGGTACTGTAGTGTATTTCGAGGCTGTCCCAACTACACTGTCCTACTGCTGTAAATACTCACTAGAGCACCAAACGTGGCCCAAACAACTGCATTATTCATTTGTGTTTGACATTTGCTAAAAAGTGCAGTGCAGTTGGAAATTATTTGGCTTTTTATAATGAAACTCTATGTTTATGACGAGGTTTTAAAGAGTCACCTTCATCCTTTATCTTTATCTTCAGTGGGAACCAAAGGACTTTGGACAGACATGGTAGGGGATTTGTTAAGTATAGTTGGCTGTGGTCTTTTCATGGGATTCACTGACAATAAGAAAATAAAGAATATTCTATAAATTGCTTTATAACCATGTGTAAGGCTCTCTGGGTCCTCTGTATCACGATGCAGGAGACAGTTTAAGGCTTCCATAGCCTGAGGAGACCGTCCTCGCTGTATGTGGCGATCAGATTCTCATGTGGGTGGTGAGCGATGCCAATTACATCTTTCTCGTGAACCTGTGGGAGCAGAGGAACACAGATCACCACAAATTCTCCATTTCCCATCAGCCTGACTGTTTGCTTGTTTAGGACTGCAGCAGTGACACGAGTATCAAGTGAGACAGAAAAGAACTAGATTGAAAAACTAACTAGACTGAAGCACAGTGTGGACGGACTGCCTCCTCGCAGACTTCAATAATGAGCGGATATTATCAGCAGAGCTTACAGTCAGCGTTTTGTGCAGCCTGCCCGTCGTATAGTTGAAGCAGTACAGCACTAAGTCCTCTCCCACACAGTAAATCCACTCCCCGCGGGGTGACAGGGTGCAGCACACAAAGTTGGCCCTCTCCTTTTTGTCTGAGCTGAAGGTCTTCACAGTCTGCGGAGAAAGAGGAGACATTCAGCTTCTGCAAGGATGTTTAGGTACCATGTGGGCAGTAGCATAAGTCAAATATTAATATCTACAAAATAAAGACAAAAATGGTGAAATGAACGATGGAAGTTTCAAAGTGTGTTCACTTTTCATTAGCCACGATAGCGACATGGCTCCAGAGAGGGTCTTTCACCAGTCATTTGGTCCACCACCTTGGTCCTGACTGAAATATCTCAACAGCTATTGGATGGACTGATCGTAGACTGTATATAAGAAGTGGACGTAGTGGACGTCACCCATTGGTTTGTGCACTGCCATTTTGAAACCATGAGTTTGTGATTTTCACTGGCGCCATCTTGTTTTTTTTTGTAACCAGAAGTGAAACAAGAGGGTGGAGCTAATAATAAGACGTTTGAGGGAACCTGAATTTTACAATTAACTTTAATGAACTGAAAACACAAAGTTAAAGTTCAAAGACAAAAACACAGACAACTCCCAGACTGGACAAAGCCGTGGTAGCAACCTGTCAATCTCAAGGCAGCCACACCCTAAAACATACCCTCCTTTATGGTCTATTGACGCTAAATGGGACCATAATTTACTAAATGAACATCATGCTGTATTGAAGAAGACTTAAAATAAGTGATTGAGACCATAAACTCATGTTTACAATGTTTACTGAGGTAATAAATCAAGTGAGCAGTTGGCTCATTTTCTCATAGACTTCTATACAATCAGACTTCTTTTTGCAACCAGAGGAGTCGCCACCTGCTGGCTGGTAGAAAGAATGCAAGTTTAAGGCACTTCAACACTGGCTTCACTTCTCAGACCTGGAGGTCGCCCACTGGGAGTGACGTGACATTTTGTACAGACATTCATGGTCCCCAGAGGATGAATCTCACACACTACCAGCAGTCTTGATGTTAAAGTACCTCTTGTTCATTAGATCGGAGTACTGATAGTGTATAGATTATAAGTCGGTGCTCTCACCTGTCCGTGCATGCTCATGATGACCACCGTGTTGGAGTGGTTGCAGATCACAAAGTGCTCTGGGTTTTGGGGAAGAGGAATCACGTTGTTGACGGGGACTTCTGGTGTCGGGGAAAGAGATTTGAACGTGTGGATGCATTCGCAGGATTTTGCATTCCAAATCTAAAATATGCACATAAATATGGGATAAATCCACTGAGTGACACTCTCACAGCCACATAATAACACAGATGCAGCACAGACTTGAATATAATTTGGTCATTGTACCTTAACTGTGCCATCGGACGAAGCACTGATGATGTGAAGTCCATCCGGAGTGAAAGATGCATCATTTACAAACGATGAATGGCCGTTTAACTCCTTTAGTGTTTTGCCTGACCTCAGTTCATGGATTCTGAAAATGACATGTTGAAAAAACTGATTGACATACTGAAATTAAACAAAGCCACAGCTCTGACTTATTAATAAATCCACATTCACTCAGCTCAAGGGTGGATTTTTCTTGGGTGCAGCCGAAACGTGCTGCTGAGCTGCCGTTGTGTTATTTTTAGCTCCTGCGGAGCGACTGGGTGCAGATTAAGCTAAACCATGACAAAACGCCTAATGCTCACTGATTCACTCCGTCTCTGGGAGGATGATTTTTGCATATGTAAACAATTCAGACTCCCAGCTTGTTGAATTTGCAATGGGGAGGAACACGTTGCAGCTTTGTGCCGGAGCACATGGTCTATCTCAACTGCACCCACACGGCACATGTGCTTCCAACACAACAGAGAGTCTCAGCCCACACCCCCCCAAGGAGTCAGAAATAGATACACAACTTCTCAGCTATGAAGGGGATTCAGCATGTTTGTGTTTTTTGTGAGAGAGAGGAAATGAAAGACGGATGTCTTTGCCCCCACATATTTACATTCAGGTGCATTACTCGCTATGCAACACGTGATATCAGCCAATAACTGCTGGAATTATGAAGGTTTTCAAAGGTTTAAAAAACAGTTCACTTCAAACTGAACAACAAATAGGAAAAGTACTTTATATTAACAAATGCATAATAAATAGCATAATTTTTAATTGGGAATCAGTTTGATGCAATAATGGTTCCTTGTTTACTAACTAGGGATGTCACAATACCAGAAATTTGGTTTCGTCACCAACACCAGTGAAATTCCACTTCCAACTAAAACAAAACAATAAACCCCCATGTACTTCAACATACACGCCTTTATTATGGTTAGCATACTGTTTTTTGCAAATTTGTTATTAATTCCTGATGATCTGCCTCAAGTTTCTCCCCAGAAGACTACATTTGAAAGCATCAGGATAATGTTATAATTTTTAATATTATCATGATGTGCGTTAGCTGTTAGCCAAGCAGGACTCTGCTGCCCAATGGCTGCTAACAGATAATGCTGATAGCTCTCCTCCTGCTGATTTCCACTCAGATTTGTTGTTCACGATGTAGCATTACCAGGGAAATTTTCTATAATCCCTGGGACGATGAACTAGATTGTATTCCATGGCATAAAATAAGTTATATGATTTTTTTCCCTTCAGGCCTGCAGTCTCTCTGCCGCTAACTTTCCTGGAAGGAGGACACCTGAAAAGTCTTGTGTCTAGATGGGAACTTGCAAGTTGGGGAAAATTTCAGATCAGATTTTGCAATGTGCAGGTTACCTTCTAGACGTGATCCCCAAATAATTCTGGATCTGAGCACCGCAGTGCACCCTGGGAATAATTTAAACTTAACACATTACAACCAAGCCCCCAGGAAGAGCGGCGGTCATTGATGCCAATTTTCGTAGTGGCTGAATGGTGGTACTACAACTTCTGTATCCATCATGTGATGCCATTGGGCCCAAAAGACTTTTTCCCATAGACTCACATTGGGAAAGAGATGTCTGTAACTTGGCAGATAATTTTGTTTTTTCTGTGAATCACCTTCCCAGTGTGAACACTCTAATAGCCCTTATTTTAATCATTAGGTCCTAAAAGTTGTAAAATGCACTAATAGCTGAATCCAGAGTTATTTCCCTTCCTCCATTCATGTGAATGAATGAAAGAGGCAGAATTAGCAAGCTGTGACGACAGCGTGACGGCTGTGACCCTGAGACATGACCGAACAGACGCTACTGCTCCTGCTTCATGGGCCCAGTGGATGCAGAAGATCGCCAGAAGATCCAGGTACTTTTCCAGTTGGAAGTTGAGCCATTTGGGCTTCATGTACCACTCAGCAACTTTCATAGGAATGAATGGGGCCCCGCCTCTAATGCTGTATCCAGTTCTTTTTATACATCCACAGTTTCAATCGAGTGCTAGAGATGCTCCATGAGTTTAGACGCTACTAATTCAGCAACAACATGTCATAAGAGAAATAAATCTAATAAATATAACAATACCATTCTGAAGGGGAAATTAAAAGAAAAGGGAAATTTCTTTGCCAGTTCACTTCCCCACATCCTTTCTGCTCGTCAGTTCTGTTATCATTTATTTGGCTTGTTGTGGCAACATTTTGCTAATCCACCGTGGGATGTTTAAAGAGCTCACAGCCTTCCAGCTGCCTTTGAAATTGTAGTGAATCATGTCTGAGGTCAGCGATAGCTCTCGTCTTCCTCCTACAATAGACAAGCAAAGTTTTGCCACAACATGGCTCAAGAAATTGAAAAAGCCTCCCACCATGTTTTTGTTTTGTTTCTCTTATAAAACTGTTAGTTTATCATCTGTGAATTAACTTCCCTTTTAAATTTTTTTTAAATTTTAGGTATTAAAATATATAAATTCTATTTTTTCCTATATATACATCTATTAAGACTTTTCTTAATCTCACTGTTTACTGCCCATTCACTCTCAATGCAAGGCTCTCTAAGTCCACCACATACAGTGTATGAGTGTTTCAGCTAGTCTACAGTTCAAGTTTAACTTATATATGACTAATGTTACTACTGTTAGTCAGTGTCAGTGTGTCTGGCACCTGATGGTCTGGTTAAAGGAGGCACTGAGGATCTGGTTGTTGTCCTTGGAGAAGCTCAGACAGGTCACACCTTTGCTGTGGGCGTGTTCAAACCTGCGCAGGCACAAACCACTCTGGATCTTCCACACCTTCGCCAGCAAGACATGCAGAAGAAGTAATGGTATTACCACTTCAGTAGAATGTCAGTATGCTGACGTTGCTATGACATTTCCATTTCTATACAGTGATAACAAGATTTATCATTAAAATAAGGACACAATGCTTGGCTGCTTATGTTGACAAATTTTGAGAATAATATCGACCGCCAGCATTACAAGATCCAAACCTTTATTTTGCCATTCTGAGCCCCAGTTGCTAGTAGATCTGTATCCTGACTGAAGCACATACACAGCACAGCATCGTCCATCATCATGAAGCTGTCTTGGGCCTGGTACTTTAAATCCTAATTCATCCATGCAACCACAAACACATACAAATGTGAACACAAAGAAAAAATTAAACAAACCAAATCCATGGAAGAGATTTCTATCATATTTTGTCATGAGTAGATTGGTAAAAATCAATAAAAAAATATTGGTGACTATTCATTTTACAGGTCTGCAAATTTCATGGCAATTAGGTGATAATTAGCAAGTAAGCTATTTGAAATTTTTTTGGAATTACTGCCAAATTTCCCAAATATTTAGCTCAAAATGTATTAAAAAATACTTCTTAATGGCCATGATTTAATAATTATTTTATAAAATAGCATATAATGGTTAAAATAAGGCCCTTAGGCTGGAGAAGCAGCTGTGCATTTCTCTTAGTCTGAGGTGAAAAATCAAAACTAATAGAAGAAACTTCTGATCAGGCACAAATCTCACCATTGTGACTTCTCCACAGATGTAACTTGGTAGCTAATGTCATGATTCAGGGAGTTTTTTTAAAGAAATTTCAAATAAATTATTAGCTAAATATCATCTGTTTACCTGCAGACATGGAAATAAAGCACATAAATTAACTTTGTATTCTTTTCTTGGAAATGTATTAAATAATAATTATAAAATAATGTTATAATGAACTAATTATTGACGTATTTGAGGTAAATATTGAGGCAATTTGGCAGTAATTCAAAAAAAAATGTTATATAGGCTACTTGCTAATTATCATCTAATTACCAGGAAATTTGTGGAGCAGTAAAATGAAGTGTTTAATCTGTTATTTAACCAGGTAAAAGTTTAAAATCAAAAGGGTAAACACAAACAACATAAAAGACTAAGACAACATACTACGGAATATATTCAGTTACATTGCGTAAACAGGTATTAGTTTCCATAACTATCTGAAATAAAGTAAAAACTATACATTCGAAGGATAAAGACGATAAGAAGTCTCGGTATTGTTGAGTTTCTCACCTTACTAATTTTTCCGGTGTTAAAGTTCCAGACCTCGATGAACCCGTCCACCGATCCAGTGATTAGGTATTTGCCATCAGGAGAGAAACGGGCACACTCCACATGTGACCGCCGCCCAAACTGCAGGGTACAACCACACACAGAAACCTTGTTCACCTGTTTGATCTTCTACCTGTGATCCAGACGCACTGAAATATAAGATAGAAACTAAAAACAAGTTTTGCTGCAGTCTGAAATTGTGCAGGACGACCCTTCATACACGCTTATAACCTCAGGCAGGGAAAATCAAGGACAAGTTAAAGCAGCTCCATCTGGACGCAAGTGATGAGATCACAGCCAGAGACTGAGACAAGTGCCTTCAGGTGAGTTAGGTAATTAGTTTTCTGTGTGTGTGTGTGTGTGTGTGTGTGTGTGTGTGTGTGTGTGTCTCTTTTTGGTCAATTTCTCTTTTTAGTCGTTCTGCATCTCTTTAAAGATCTTTTGCGTCTTTTTGTAGTTCTGCATCACTGTATAGATCTTTTTGGTTGATTTGTGTGTTTGTGTGTATCTAAAGCCTAAATTTGGAGATGATAACATCAATACAAAGAGAAAAGTTTTATTTAAAGTAAATGTGTTGTGTTTACAATTACAAAAATGTAATTTTTGCCTCACAATTATCAAACCAGATTAGAATGTAGCAGAACTGGTGGTGGTCTACCTTGATGTGTCGGTACAGCTGTGTTGGAAAGCTCTCCTTCTCCACATGTCTGTCCTTGCTGCCAGATGTGTCGATGGTCATGTCGGGAGAGAGCTGATCTGGATACTGCTGAATTCTCATAGACTGTGGGTCAGTCAGCAGAAAAAAACACAAAGTATTTGTGACTATTTTACTCCGTCAATGTCAATATCTCAACACAATCAAGAATGCTAAGAAATGGCAACTACAATATTCAAATTGGTTTTTTTTTTTTGGTTTTTTTTATGTAGTGTTGTTGTCCCACAATGCAATGCATGTTGGATATAAAGTTACTGCTTGCAACTTGGTAACTGTAAAAACAAATAGCGAATTTGGATGCAACAGCTCCCAGAACAAAGAAATAAAGTCATAAATCCTTGCAAAATCATACTTTTACTCACTTTTTGGCATTGATTGATTTGATATTATCATTATATCATGTATAAATTGTATGCCCAGCTCAAACAGGCTCACAAGACACTGTTATTTAGAAAATAAAGAAAAAGACAGAAACCAGAGTAACAACATAAATTGCTGAATAAATAAACCATTCGGACGTTTTTTCCAAGCTTGAGAATCAAAAGTAGCTAAAGAATTAAAATTAAATAGCCATTACATGTTGTCATCATCAGTCACTGATATATTCATTTTTCA
Organism: Pterois miles; assembly: GCA_947000775.1. NCBI lineage: Eukaryota > Metazoa > Chordata > Actinopteri > Perciformes > Scorpaenidae > Pterois > Pterois miles. Next base: position 2,265,396 of record CAMQGK010000224.1, on the reverse strand, counting down.
AATTAGCAGTAGTTATCCTGTTGCAGTTCAAAGGGCATCTTTATAATTTAGTAAAATATTTTTGTGTACTACGGCCAAAATACTCTTTAAAAAAATTTATAATGAGGAATTCTACAAACTTACTGGCACCTGCATAACCAACATGGGAACATTTCCCTGGGAAAATGTACCGCTGTCTTATAAAAACCAAATATAGCAAAAAAAAAAAATCAGTGGGCTGTATTTCTCCTTGGAATCACTGCGAGGTTTGACAGTAGCAGTCATGAAATATTGCAGTTTCAGTGCAGGTGAGGATGTAATACTGAGAATATAAAATGAGTGGTGGACCATCAGAAAGAAAGGACTTATATAGCAAATATTTGCATATTAAAAGCAAACAAAATGTAAGATTTGGGACTAATTTCATGACCGCATTTTTTTCTTAGTGTGCCATCCAATGAAGCTACAGTCGCTAAAACTCTAAAATATGTCTTTGTAAAATTAAATCTTCTTGACTAGATGAGCAAAAAGAAAAAGTTTATTAAAAGAAATTATTAATTACTAATTATTATTCATTATTTATCTCCTTCATCAGGACTGTGTGGTTACGGTTTGATAGTCAAGTTGCCATGCAAATCTACAGCATATTTTAACTGAATCAGCAGAAGAAAATGCAAATTAAAGTGTGTTTCTATCCACAACCATAATGCAAATATTCACTAAATTTATTTCCATTGCACTTTGTTGCATTTTTCTTTTAATTGACCAACTTTTCTGTCCCAGCCAAGCCACCTAACTAGCTTTAGCGGGACAACGAGTGTTCACATAGGACACCATCACTGATAAAATAAATAAATATATGTTGAGAAATTGGGAGTGCTTCACTGGGTCAGGAGACTGTGTTGGTAAAGTTGAAGCAAGAAACAGGTGCTCTTCAAGAATGGGGGCAAGTAGTCCAATAAGACTAAAAACGTCTCACTGCCTGATGAAGACTTATTGAGTCGAAATGCGTTGATGTGATGCATATAGGTTATTATGTCTTAACAAAGGATTTTTAATTCACAGAGTGCCTCAGATGATTTCCAGACTGCCACCCTAAAACAAGAACTTCCTTTCAGTGAAAGCTGGACATCGTTAAATAAAAAGAGGATTTCAGGGCCGCTGCACATGACAGTGAGAGGACACATGAGGGAGATAGTTCGGGATCATCGAGTGGTACAGATATGGATTAAATGGCTTTCCTTGATATATAATTAGAGTGAGTATTGACAGAGATATTGATCTCTATACTCACGCCGACTTGTTCCAGGAGCCCCATGAGGCGAGAGGGGGGCACCACACTGACCTCCCTCACCAGCGCCTCGGCTATAGCCCTGCGCCGCTTCTCCTTGCTGCTGCCCTTCGGGTATGCCTGTAGTGGCACGGAGAGGACGTCACTTTATAAAGAGCTCACAGCTGTTTGAAAGAAGAAAAACTATGTTATCGTTTTACCTCACGAGGGTCAAAGTAGGAGCATGTTAGCAGGTTCTCCAAATGGATGTAGCGCTCGGGCTGCGTCTGCTTCAACATGATCATGGGGTCAGTTTGTCTGAGGAGAGAGCGAGCTGCTCCCACCTCCCTCATCTCAATGAGCTCCATTACCACCTGGTAAACAGATCAGTCGTCATTAGATGCTATTAATCAAAAAAAAAAATCAAGCCAAGAAATGTATTAGCTGATCAATGCAAAAGCTCACCTGCTCATAAAGGTCAATAAGTGTGTTGTCAGGCAGCTTGAGGGACTCGATGGCCAGCAGGACGGAGTCCCAGTGGCCGCTCTTTATGTCTGCTATGAAGCTGTCGATGCTTTCCACTGTGTTGAGCGAGACGGTGGTTTCTTCCTGTAAGGTGGTCAGTGTTCGGTAAAGGTTGTTCTCCTTGAGGTACTGCATTATCAGGCGGATCACACTAGATGAGAAAAGTTCATGTTACAAACACATGCTGATAATCCTGCTCACTCTGAGCCTGTAGAGTAACTGTGGGGGTGAAGTCCTACAAGCATTGGAGCTGCTTCTATAAGAGTTAAATTACAAGTTGCAGTTTGTGTGCGTGGATGGATTACGAGACAATGGGCCCTCAGGCACGGGCATGTAAAAAAAAAAAAAAAAAAACAGCCCTCCTACACAAGAGCAAGAGCCACAGATGTTTTTGATCATTTTACATAATCTTGTTTGTGTCCCTTTGTAGAGTTTTTCTCTCTTTTTTTGTTGCCTTTTTTAATTTCTTTTTGTGTCACTTTTTGCTGGTTCTGCAGGTTTTTGTAGTCTTTTTGTGTCTCTTTTTGGTAATTTTGCATCTCTTTGTAGTCCTTTTGTATTTCTTTTCGGTAGTTTTGCATCTATTTTTTGTTATTTTGCATCTCTTTGTAGTCATTTTGTATGTCTTTGTGGTTGTTTTGCATCTCTTATTGGTGTTATTCTTCTGTTTTTGGTAGTTCTGCATCTCTTTGTAGATGTTTTTTCATTTTTATTTGGTAGTTTTGCATCTATTTTTAGTCATTTTGTGTGTCTTTCTTGTCTTTTGTATCTCTTCTTGGTTGCTCTGAATCTCTTTTTGGTAGTTTGGTATCACTTTGTAGTGTCTTTGCATCTTTTTTGGTAGTTCCCTATCTCTTTGTTGTATTTTTGTGTCTATTTTGATCATTTTGCATCTCTTTGTTATCATGTGCACCTCTTTTTGGTCTTTTTGTATGTTAATAGTATTTTTTTTTTTTGGCCTTTTTGTGTTTAGTTAGTTTCAAGTCTTTTTTTGTTAGTTTTGCATCTCACCTTGGTAGTGAAATGCTAGCAGTCACTTCAAACAGAGGCTTTGGCTTGTTGCTCCTATAACCTGTTGGACCCTTGGGTCTGTGCCCAGTAGGTCCATATAGTAATCTGTCCATGTGTATATGAGCAACACTAATAATACTTCTCTGTGGAAGTGACTCTGTTGCTGGTGTGTGATGATTTTTTTTTCTGGTGTATATTGATCTTAGTGTATACTGTTTCTGTCACTCTAATGGTCAACTGGACACTGTTTTATTTTCAGACACCGTCACCTACATGAATGTAGCTTGTCTGGCACAACTCAAAAGAAAAGATTTGTGCAAGCTGTTCCAATCAAAACAAGACGAGCAGCGTGGATCCTGCATCATGTGGACTTTTGTCCCACTTCAGAGCCATCTGCTGAGTGTTTTCACAACATCCCATTTCCCCTCTGTTGTCACTCCATCAGCAACACGCTGCAGGTGCTGCTGACTGGATTAACATTACCCACAAACAGTTTTAATGCTAAATGTACTCATTAACCTCCTCCCATAAAAAACACCACAAGATTCAATTTGGCATCAATGTGTACTCCATCCCCCACCTTTCCCAACAGGAACACTGACCAATAAAAAAGCACTTCCACATCCTTGCCAGGGGTGGAGAGCCTATTAGATCAACAGGCACATGTGGATGAAACAGACACTAAAACAGTCCGGACACGCCTCTCTCTGAGCTTTATCAGCCAGAATGTCTGATTAAATGACTCAAAGCGACTCTTTGACCAGCCTCACGTATTGCCCACACGTGTAGCACAACAATAAACAGTGTATTAATAAAGAAAATGTAGCAGTGATTGTATGGGAGGTTCCACAGCCAACTGCACCACATGGATGAACAAACCATACGCAGACAGTAAATAACATCAGCGTCACAGAAGGACGAATGCAAATGCTTCATTTGGATTCTTTAATACAGTTTTCTTTAAATCAAACATTAGGCACACATGTCGTATCCTTAGAAATAATGTCACATTTTATTGTAAGAAGGAACTTTTAGAAAGACGTAAACATCGCAGCAAAATTCCCCAGATGAACATCAGTAATTAAACACAATCCTCCAGCTTAATACGTGATGCTCAATTAAGATCCATGCGCCTCTCTACTGAAGAAACACTGATGTTTTCTTTTTTGTACATTAACACAGGTGGTCTTGTAATTACTTTTCTATTGTCAGCACGAAACTATTACTGAAAACTCGTTATTTACCAACAGAAACCAAAAAAAGCGCACTTACTCGGAGGGCTCCATCTCCGTAGCCATGCTGATGTTGTCTCCTGCTGTTGCCACACTGGACTGATGGGCTCGGTGTTCGGTGCTCGCTAGAGCCACGTGAAAGCAGTGTGCTGAGGACCACCCACTACACGTGCTTCTCCTGTGTCTCGCAATTTTTTGCGGCGGGCAGCAGTCCCAAACCTTGTGACTGCCGCTGCCACACAAAGTCTTGGAGCTACACACCCCCTTCTCCCTCCATGACGCATGCAGATATACAGAAGACAGGATCTCGGGGCACGTTGTGTGTGTGCAAGAGACGCGGCTTCGCTCCGAGATGCTGCAGCATCAGCACCGCGGACAGATGCTCGTGGCTCAGAGCGTGCTCGCCTTTAGGAACCGCTGAACAAAAACCATCGTCCTCTAATGGAAAATCACCTCCGTGCTCATCATCAATATGCGAATACAGAGCTGCTGGGTGCTTTATGAGCATCTTTGCCTTGGCTCAATCCCTGTGATTACCAGCCATCACTGTAATTACATAGTGGGCTGTGAGTGTTAATCAACTATGATGTTTGCCACTTCACTGATCTTTAGTTAATCTGTTTATAGCCCCACACCTGCATATAAACCTCATCCTATACCAAAAACTTCCTTTCAAATTAAGCTGGACAGTCACTGTTTTTTATTATTAAAAAAAAGAAAAACATGATTTCAGGGCACATGACAGTGAGAGGATACATGAGGGAGATGCTTTGATTGCTATAGATATGGATTAAATGGCTTCCCTTGATATATAATTAGAGAGTGAGTATTGGGAGAGATATTGATCTCTATACTTGTTACAGGAGCCTCATGAGGTGAGACAGGGGCACCATGCTGACCTTTCTCACCAGCACCTCAGCTATAGATCTGCAAACCTGCAAATAAACCTGTTGGTAAGCAGAAGCCTTAATCCAACACAGATGTCAGACCAGCGTGGATGCCAAATCACATGTGAGCTGCAAGATAGATTAACATACTTGAGGCAAGGACTGTGTGTTGGCAAGACAATTTATGATACAGGGGTTATGATTCAGTATATTGCAATATATTGAGATATTTAAAAGATTAATTTAAGGGACACTGTCATAGTATTAAGAACATACCACCATATGCAAAAAAATCGGAGTATGAAAAGTTTTTTATGCATTTATGACAGTCCTTGTAACTAAGGAGTATTTTCATTGTCTATTAAAGTGGCATTTGACAGTATAGTTTTGGCATCATTGGGCAAAAAGTTTATCATAACCTTTCAGCATATTGTTGTGTACTGTCAGTTATCATGTATTCACAGAGCAGTGGGGCCCCTAAAAGAAGATTCATTTGACCCCTTGTGTTCCACTGAGGCCTCCAGCATTTTTGTGGGTATCTTCTTGGCATCAGAATCAGCATTTACTGTGGATCACTTCTCTGAGGTCTGGTACAAAACAGCAGGCTCATCTCTGGTCTGTGGCATGCTGCAGGAATCAGTGTTGTTTGATGTAAGAAACGATTGATTAGTTCCTGAATTACCAAAGACCCCCAAGCTGACCTCGGCATGTGGGACTTGACATCTTCATCTTTCACACAGGATGAACATAAAACATAGTGATTAGATCCACACAGAATTGTTCTTTGACTGCATAATGTGAGCTCAACATAGAGCTGTGATGGCCGAGTGGTTAAGGCGTTAGACTCGAAATCTAATAGGGTTTCCCTGCGCAGGTTCAAATCCTGCTCACAGCGTTGAGCTTTAATCACTGTGATCAATAAGAAGATGACAAATGTAATATAACAACCTGTTACTAAATTAAGTATCTACATATCAATAAACAAATACATAAATTATCTAAAACAACAAATAAATTCAAAACAACAAATGAATCAATCAATATAATCATCATTCATAAGTAACTCAACTACACTTAAATAAATACCATTGATTTAACAGGCCTGTAATTTCAGGTTATTTTTCTAATAATTTAGGAATATAATTTTAATTATTTATTATGTATTTTAAGTAATCATAGGGAAAATTGCGTACAGCTGATGACACTTCCAATTAATTAAGTAATTAGGAACATAACCTAGAAGTTTTTTTTAGTCAGTGCACAAATTGAGCAGCTATTTGTGAAATTTGTCAACAGATAATAATACAACATATGCAGAATACATTTAAAGGAACCGTTTATCAGTTGACCACTCAAAGCTCCTGAATACCCTGATAAAACTGTTGTTCCTGATGACAATTACATTAGATTAATAAACACATTTTAAAAATAACATATTTTGTTAGTTGAGCAGCGCAGCTTGTTAGGCAGCCTACCAATCACAGAATGAAATTAAAATAATTCAGACTGAACCGGATTATTTCCGTTTTATCATCTCGTCACAGCTGCGTTGACATCTCGCGAGAGCAGCCGGAGAGCCCCACCCCCCACTCAGCAGCACAGGTGGACGATGATTGACCAAGTGACCAGGCGACGCGAGCGACGGTTTTCTCCCACGAAGCAGCACTTTGCAGGGTGAGTATTGAAATTACTCGCACGTCCTCTTCGACAAATAAAGTCTAGACATACATTTTAAAATTCAAACATTAGCTAACTCGTATTATTTTCCCTCCAAAGTGTGGCTTACAAAACATGCCGATGAACAACAACCAGGTGAGTACAATCCAGGTAGATTAACCCCCACGAGTTAGCTGAGCTCACACGACATCAGCATCTAATAAATATAATTTTAGCCTTTCTAATTTTAGTACCCAGTGAGTTCCTAACTTAAAAAAACATAGCTTCTCAAATATATCAATTAAAGGTCTCCTAAATCACCTTAATGGGACTAGGGGCTTCCGTTTTCATAGTGTTTTATTTCTGCGACTTTGTGGAGATATGTTGTTTAAAAATGAACAATATGACACAAGACCAAACCATTTAACTAAACCATTAATTTCACCGTAATTTGTTGCAGAAAGTGCAGAGTGCAGCTGCCAGGCTGGTCAAGCTGCCCGTGGTTCACTCAGTTTGTACCAAGCTGTTACTGTTTTACATTGACACTAAATGCAGCCATCCCAACCTGAGGTCTGTGTGCGAGGTGCTGGAGAGCAGCGTGACAGCTGCGGTTTCACCTGTCATTGTTAACCTGGAGCCCCACAGTGAGTACTGGCCCGCTTATATTTCTGACTTTGGGCTACTTCTGAGCCGTGGATTAAGGAAACCTGCCAGTGAGTTTACGTTAGGGTTGCAGCTAACTTATAAATTATTTTCATCATCAATGAATCTGTTAATTAAAATTACTATAAAACATGTAGCAAAAGACACCTAACAGGTTCCCAGACTGTGGTGTCATCAAATTGCTTGTGTTGTCCAGCTGTTAGTTTAAAATACAAAGATATTCAACTTATATCATATATTATTATATGATCATATAAAAGAGTACTTAATTATCAAATATGTTGATAATTAATTTTCTTATTTGATTAACTGCTTCAGGTCTACACAAAAGGTTTATTGGGGCTCTATCACGGTGCAGCCTTTCTAAAATCTGTGAGCAACAGCAAAATAACTCAGAGTGCTGAAAAAATGTTTTATATCTTTTGATAAATAACTTGTTGACTGAAATCTATCAATACTAAATAATGTGATTTCAACAGGTTACCCAGTCCCGTCACTAACAAGTAGTGTTGTCAAAAATACTGAAGTATCGATTCATATCGATGATGAATATCTGAAACAGTCTCAGGGCTCATTTTCCGCAGGCGTAGTGTTGATACACGGGTACCAGCTGTGCTTTCTGCTCTCTCTTCTCTCCAACTGTGACTTGACACAAACACTGCTGTTATCTTTTAATAAAAATCTGAAATTTTATGGTGGGGTGGGGGGTGAGGGGCCAAGGCTGAGGGGGGCCAGTGACCCTGTAATATCAGCCTGAACCCCCTCTGCCCCCTCTAAATGTGGCTTTTCGAGTCTAAGCGAGTCAGCAAGGTTCCTCAGGAGAGATAAACATTCACGCACACACACACTTACACACACAGAGTAATTTGGGGTTCAGTATCTTGCCCAAGGACACATCAACATGTAAACTGCAGGGATCGAACCACCGATCTTCCTTTTAGTGGATGACCGCTGTACCTCTTGAGGTATGTAATGGTTATTATTCATATATTCATATATCCCTAAAAATTGCAGCCCAGTTGCATTTGAAATGATCTAATAACACCACTGCAAAAATGGTATTGAATATTGATATTTTTCAAGGAATTGTATTGAAGTTACTCCAGTTATTCCAGTACTGTGACGAATGAGCATTTAATCCTTGTAAGGTCATACAGCTAAAAAATATAAAGTTTTATACATTAACAGCATATGTGTATGCAATATACTACATTTACTTAAAATCAGGTAATAGTTAATACCTTAAAGATGATACAGATATTTACATGGCTGCTGTATGAAAACGCGCTGCTGGTGCTGTTTATTGTACAAATGATAAAACCATTCAGTAATGATTCAGTCTAATATTTCCACAGTTTCTGTTGCAAATGATGTTGCATGCAGAAGTCTTGACTGGCTGGAGACTACTTTCCCAGTGCTTCACACACCAACAGAGCAGGTAACCTTTTCTTTTACTCTTTTAAGTGTATGATCCTCACAAATTCTCCTCAAACAGCACAAGAAGCTACGACCATCACTCCTGGTTTTGTCTGTTTCACCCAGATTGTTGCCTCTGCCAAAAACAAGATGCAGGAGATCCAGGATGTGCTGAGCGTCGCAGCTAATGGCACTTTGAACTGTGTAGAGCACACAGTGGCGTGGCTGGCGGGCGGGACACAGCAGGTTGATGAGCAGGCTGACCAGTCAGTGGTGGACAGAGCCATGAGTGTGGCCAGTGTGGGACTGGACTCAGCTCTGGTCACATCAGAGGCTCTAATTGATCAAGTGCTTCCTCTCACTGAAGAAGATAAAGGTACATATAGCATCATGGAGAGTTTCTGATGCCAAACAGCTAAAAGTCACATTGATAACTGAAGTTATCTTCTTGTTGACTTGTAGGGGAAGAAGCTAATTTCGTGGAGGGTTTTGAGGCGGCCACACTTGGGAGAAGATACCCTGTGCGACTGGTTTCACTCGCTGCCAAGCTGTGTTGGCGGATCTACCACATGGTTGGCTCCAAGGTGCCATCTGTTCAGGTGTGCTGTGAGTACAATTTAAAGGGATAGTTCCATGTTCTAGAAAATGTGCTTATTTGCTTTCTTGCCGAGATTTAGATGAGAGGATTGATACCTCTCTAATATGTCTATTAAATATGAAGCTACAGCCGGTTGGCTTAGTTTAGTATAAAGACTGGAAACAGGGAGAATCTGCTAGCCTGCCTCCATGTAAAGATAGCAAAATATCTGTCTACCAGGCTCATAAATTAACATTTCATATGTGTTGTTGAATCCATACAATAAGTTGTGGTCTGGAGTTTGCCCTGGTTGCCTGGCAACCTCACAGCAATGACAAGATCTTTGCATTTCAAAATTGCATACTATTGGTACCTTCAAATGGGATTGTGTTTACCGTGTTTACAACATGGGAAGTCGTGAACACGATATGCGTGTCGTTTAAGTGGTTAAGTCGTGATGAACACCGCTTCTACGTAACAACAATATTAACGTTACTGTCGGAGTCTAGACACCAGAGAAGCTAACAGTTTAGCAAGCCAGCAAGTGGGTAACATAATGAAGGAAATGCAAAGGCATAATGTCAGAGGAGAAAGATTAGATTGTTGAGAATATCAACATTGTCCACAGAAATATAAAATTACAAAGAATATTAACTTATTATGCACTGATAAATGAACTTTCATGGGCTCCACCATTTCTCAAAATGTCAACAAACACGTCACAAGTCATGAACTCTGAGCTTTCAGAAACTTTCCACTTACAAGGTTGTGAATATGACATGAGGGGGGCGTTCATATGGACCCAACTCGTAAACACGGTGAACACGTCCCCAGTTGAAGGCACCATATTCTACATACCCAATATGTGAACCATCGTCAACACACTTGAGTGTGAATGAACAGTAGTATATGGTTGCGTCCATACTAACATGCTATTTATTACGCTGAAACAGTATGTGAGATGTTTTTAGTATGTCTGAAACCTTAGTGTGAAACCAATAGTACATGAATTACATACTATATCCTTTGAAATATTACAATATACAATGCTGGACACTAAGGCGGCATAAATATCCCACAATGCAATGCGGTAGTGACGGCAACATTCATAACACACGTTGACGGACAGCTCTGTAACATCAATAACGTTTTGATTTAGAAGAAGAAGAAGAAGAAGATAGTCCTTTATTAGTCCCGCAAGGGGAAATTCAATTTTTACACTCTGTTGTTAACTTATACAAGGTACATGCAGACCTGAACACACACATGCACAAACATGCAACAATGGAGAGATGTCAGAGTGAGGGGGCTGCTCCTGACAAGCGCCCCGAGCAGTTGGGGGTTTGGTGCCTTGCTCAGGGGCACCTCGGCAGTGCCCAAGAGGTAAACTGGCACCTCTCCAGCTACCAGTTCACACTCAGTTCTTGGTCCATGTCGGGACTTGAACCGGTGACCCTCCGGTTCCCAAGCCAACTCCCTACAGACTGAGCTACTGCCGCCCCATTCATTTAACTATGATTTCACTTTGCTAGTCGTGATATATATTTTAAATGAATTCACTTTGATTCTCACAAATTGTTTTGGTCACATGAGGTTGGCTCAGGTTACCATGGCTACACGTCTCCAACCAGTAAGGAGGCTCTCAGTAAGTGACGACTTAAATTACTGCTCAGTGTGTCCGAAAAGATACATGCTACTGTTTATTCACATGAAAGTATGTTGAACGATAGTACATCTATTGAGGATGTGGTGTATAGTTTGTGATTTTGGACGCAGCCATACATGTTTTCAGGCTCACTGAGCAGGAGGTTATGTCTATCATGTCTTTCCATGCCAACTGGAGACATGTTACCATTTTAACCCGTAACAACCTCGTGACCAAAATGATGGTTTGCATAGCAAAGTGAAATCTTTTGCTCACACTTAAATGAGGTGTTGTTGATATTACAGACTGTCAACGACTGCTATGAACGTTGTTGTCATTACCACATTTCATTGTGGGATATTTATGCTGCCATAGTATCCAGTGTTGCATACTTGAGTATTTCACTGGAAGTAGTATGCAATTCATGTACTATTGGTTTCACACTAGGTTTCGGACATAAAAAATATCTCGCATACTATTTCAGCGTACTAAACGTGTTATTATGGAATTTCAGATGCAACAGAACTACAAGAAAGCAAGTAATTGTATTTTCCAAAATGTTGGACTGTTCCTTTAACAAAAGGTGGACAGGTGGTTGGGTGAAGCAGTATATGCATTGTTATAATACCCAGATTCCAATGATACTGACTTCATAATGGAGTTGTATCAAGGAAATTACATGGTTGTTACACAGTGTAAGATTGAACTTGCACAATAATCAGCATATTTTCTGTGTTTTTAGTGTAGTTTTTATCCAACCATGTGACATTTTCTCTTAAATATTTAACATTTATGTAATGTTTTTTCTTAAGGCAATTTAACTTTAACACAAGTTTAAAGAGATATCAACATGTAGCTCAATGCAAAGAAAACAGAAGTTTTGGACTTGTTGTGACTTTTTTCAATTGGCTAAATGTATTTAACTCAATTTGGCTGATTTCTGTTGAATTGGATAAGGAGCCAGCCACATAATGGGCCTTATTCACAGCGGACATTTTGAATTATCAGTGCAGGAAAAGCAAAAGGGTTAATAACTTATTGGCTCAGTGTGCTAGCCATCATGAATTTCATCATTTAGACTTGTGATTTTCCTACTCTGACAACTTTCCGTATTTTTTGCACTATAAGGTGCACTTAAAATCAGCCAACTGTTTATCTCAGATACTGATGATGAAGGGTTTGATGGATTGGTGGAAGAGGAATGAACTGAAAAGTGAGTGTATTGCTTTGTCTTTCATGTGTTACAACTGAAAAATGTTATTGAAGTTATTGAGTTATTAACTAATTTGAATAAAGTTTGACTCATCTGGCCATTTTGTTTCGCTTAATGCGCCTTATAGTGCAAAAAGTACAGTAAATGTTTTCTGTGAAAAAGGCCGATTGCACCCATTTTAGTTCAAGAGAAAAGATCTTTAATAAACCAGGTTAAATAGTACCTTTTGTCTTTTTCTCAACAGGTCACAGGGAATTTGTCCATGTCTCCAGGCCTGGATCAGGACCGTCAGACCAGCTGGTTGACCATGAGCTGGAGCATCCAGATGTTGCCTCAGTACCTGCAGCATCAGCTTGTGTCTGCGTTCTTCTTTATCTCCCAGATGTACAACTTAAGCTGCCCGCCACCTCAGCCTCAAAAGGATAGAAGGTGTCTCAATGCTGCTGAGACCTCCCCGACTCAGAAGTGCCTTGTCCAAGTCCAGCCACAAACTAAGCCAAGCTGCCGAACGAGGAGGCTAACCAAGACGCCTGGGTTTGACAACGGATGCTATGTTCAAGGATGTGTGCGTTGATTTATACTATTGTAATTGAGGTTTGTGTACTGAATTCAGTTGCTCCCAGAGAGGTACAACTGAATTTAAAAATAAACTGAACATTCACATTTTGTTTCCTCTTGTCCTTTGAGTCTGGCAGCTGTTCAGACAGCCAAGACACCCTGTAATGCCTACATATGGACACAAAGTCAAAACTGGGGAATGCAGAACCTGAAGCACTGGCAGTTATTGTAGGAACTATGAAACAAGACATTTCCCATGTAAACCAGTTCAAATGATTGAGCCATAATTGTGCAGATTAACAATTAAAATCAATCAGCAACTACTGAAAATCGATGAGTATCAAAATTATGATTCCAGCTTTTTAAACATGAATATTTTCTAGTGTCTTTACTCAGACAGCAAACTGAGTATCTTTGAGGTGTGGACAAAACGGGACATTTAAGGACATAATCTTGGGCTTTGGGCAACCCTGACATTTTATAGACCAAACAGCTAATTGATTAATAAACAAAAATAATTGTTAGCTGCACCCCTAAAACTGCAGAGGATTGCAGATCTCCCTCTTTAAACCGTTGTTTTCCACCTGCTGAGTAGAACCTTGACGGTTCTAAAAGCCTGATATTTCAGTACACCAATGAATGAATTGTAAAACTTCTTACAGTAGATAAGGGTGTTTATTTGGCTCTTTGATAGCAACCTATTGGTTATGTCTAAATCTCTAAGATTTGCCATTAATTTGTCTGATTGCCTTCCATAATTCACTTGGCAAACCTGCAATCATACTTAATATTTTATGATCTCAGTCCTGGAAAAACAATTACACAGGCTAATTTTTCAGCAAAACATGACTTTATTTGACTTTGTGATTTCACTTTTGGCTGGACTCTGACTTGGATGTGGATGCTCTCAGAGAAGAAAGGCGGCGCCTCTTGGCGATCTGTTCCTGGCGCTTCTCCTTGGCCTCCTGTTAGCCAGGACAAATGTGTCAGTAAAATGTTTCAACGCAACCCAAAAGCAGTCATTTGCAAACAAGTTAATCCCCTTGAAGCACACTGTAAAATCAAACCCTCAGCATTACACATTTTCATTCATATTCCCCACTGCGTTTTATACTTAATCTGACGCAGTGGTTTACTGCTGAAGGCACTTCTTCAAAACCCTTTAAATGATTTTGGTCCATAATAAACACTGGCAACATGTCAAACATTTTGGTAATGCAAACAAAACAAAATGTCAAAAAGTAACTGCCAGGTTTGTCAATATGGATTATTGTATTGACTTAAAGTATGAATTTGCCACAATACTGCTCTTTTAGCAAAAATATACCACAGTTAAAGTCAGTCTAAATATAAATGAAAATGATCTAAAATGTATTTGTGATCTGAAAACTACTTGGAAATGTTTCATGTCATCTCCATAATTTAAATAGATAAAAGAAAATGTCCATAGCTATGAGCCACTACAGTTCTTAGTGGCTAAGCATTGTAATAAAATAAAAAAACAAGTATTACCTTCATCCTCTTGGCCAGCAGCTTGGCGTACTCAGAGGCCTCCTCCTTGTTCTTCAGGGTGCGCTGTCTCTTGAGGGAGATGCGGCGGCGCTTGTGCTGCAGCACACGGGGCGTCACCAGTCTCTGGATCCTGGGAGCCTTAGTTCTGGGCTTCTTGCCTGCCAGAGAGAGGAGATGCAGTTAATAGAAAGAGACTAAATGCCAGTTGGACGACAGTACTTTTCACGTTGACCACCTTCACTCCAACACGTGATATTGTTTTATAATACAGATGAGGAGACAATACAAAGTACTAAGAATAGCTATAAATGAACAGTGTTGCGGCAAAGATAGGACCTTTTACTTTGATTCAAACTGACCAAAGAATAGAATCAACAATACCCAGTGTGTTTGTCATATAACCTAAACTTAAGGTAAAGACACCTTTTTACAAAAAAGCTATGATGGTGTTGATCAAAAGGCATGATGCAGATGCTGCCAAATTTGTGTGTACAGACCTATTGCACAGTAAAAATGATAAAGCTGATGACAGTGGTCCTTTAACAATGTAGCATTGTCAGTTTTATAAATTCTAAACACTTGGGCTTGAGACATGCCAATAAATTAACAAAACGACTCTTACAACATATAACTGATCAGCCATAACATTAACAACAACATTATGACCACTGACAGGTGAAGTGAATTGTAATGGCCAGATGATTGGGTCAGAGCATCTCCAAAACAGCAGCTCTTGTGGGATGTTCCTTGTTCTCAGTGGTCACGACCTACCAGAAGTGGTCCAAGGAAGGAAAACCAGAAAACCATCGACAGGGTCAAGGGCGGCTATGGCTCAGTGATGCATGTGGGGAGCAAAGGCTGGCTGATGTCTGATCTGTACTACTGTAGCTTAAATTGCTGGAAAAATGAATGCTAGTTCCGACAGAAAGGTGTCAGAACACAGTGCATCGCAGTTTGTTGCATATGGGGCTGTGTAGCTGCCGACTCCTCAGGATGTCCATGCTGACCTAAAGTTATGGTTGATCAGTGTATATGTACACACAAGCTCCATCTTCCTAATTAGGAACTCACTGAACTTGTACACACATGTGTCTCATGATCTCAAGCTTAAATGCAAGTCAAGTCCATACACAGTAAAAACATACATTCACTGCAGGCTTAAGTGAAAACTGACAAACCAGTTCCAGTCTTACCTTCTTTAGTCAGGGGTCTCCTCACAACATACTGCCTCACGTCATCCTCCTTAGCCAAGTTGAAGAGCTTGCGGATCTTGCTGGCCCTCTTGGGACCAAGACGGCGAGGGACGGTGCTGTCGGTCAGCCCGGGAATGTCCTTCTCACCTGTGAATAACCAAATCATGTAAATGAGTCAATCAGTTCGATTTAAGCCATGTTCACTTACTAGTTGAACTGCCTACATCTTAAGTACTTGCGCATGATTTTCAACAATCACTAAAAACAAAATGGGTCAAAATGCAAAAAAGTACAGCGTTCATGAAAAAAGAGACAACTGCCTGCAGCCCAAAGCAGCTAAATGACCAGAGCAACTAACAATACTTTGTGGAAATTTGACCACGCTATCCACTTTCTCATGGGTGCAGTGCTGCATCAACAGGAATCTGCATCAATGGCAAAGAAATAAACACACTGCTGCATTAAGTCATATTATAAAATAAGCAACATCTTTAGCATCAATGACATTAATGTACACAAGACAATGAGAGAGCATTGCAGTTCAACCATCCACTGATCCTGGACCTGGTCGCATCTGGTGAGCAGCTCCACGGTTACTCTGGCAACACGCTGTCCCCCCTTAATGACTACAGACCAATCAGAAAGGGTCTACTGGTGTGCCATTATCATAATTTACAAGTGCTATCAAGATACACTTCCACATAAGCCTGTGCTGCGTGGCCATCGAGACATATCTGTTGCTTCACTGCTCACTAGTTTGCTTTGGTATCCAGACAGAACACACTACCTTTCTTGACGATGACCAAGTTGAGCACGCTGAGATTGGCGTCAACGATGCAACCACGGACAGACTTGCGCTTGCGCTCGCCGGTCCTGCGGGGACGGTAGCAGGAGTGGCCCTTGCTGAGCAGCAGGCGCACACGGCCATGGGTCAGCACACCCTGCTTCATGGGGAAACCCTGCTTGTCGTTGCCTCCGCTGATGCGCACCACGTAACCCTGCAGAAGTAAAGAAAACAAGTTGTTACTTCTAAGCTTTTCCATTTATGGTACTAGTACGCACACAGATTATTTGCAGAATGCATGAAGATCACCCACTCGCCCACTTTCATTTACACTGTCGCCTATTTTTTGACAAGCAGGACTGGAACATTTCTGAAATTTCAAGAATTCAGACTGCAAATGCATTGTTGACTGTCCTTTAATAAATCAAGGGGCTAAAACAAACAATGCAGGTGCAGCTGTGACAGACAGCAGACTAGGGTGTCCCAACGCTTCTCGTCCACATATCAAAGTGTCCTTGAGCAAGAAAGAAAGGCTATAACTGCAATCCATTTACCATTCTTCCATGCTTGTGACCTTTTCAGAACTTGGCAGACCCAAGTTTGGCTTTGTGACTTAATTTTGCAATGTCTTACATTACTTTCTAGCCCACATTGAAATTAAAAGTTAGTAAACCAGTGTGATGATGATTCAATCAGCCATGATTATGAAAGGAGCAGCAGCTCATTAGCAGTCATTCTGACACTAGTGTACATGAGACAATGAGAGAGCATTGCAGTTCAACCATCCACTGATCCTGGACCTGGTCGCATCTGGTAAGCAGCTCCACAGTTACTCTGGCAACACGCTGTCCCCCCTTAATGACTACAGATCAGTCAGAAAGGGTCTACTGGTGTGCCACATAGTGTTTAACTAAACGACACATTATCACCATGTCAACCTGATATATACACTCTGCACCATGATGTACTGAGGGCCAAAGAGATCTCAACATCACTTTACCTTCCACTCATCTCCCAGAGGGTCAGCAGGCACCTCAGTGGCCATACGCTTTTCGTAGAAAGTCCTCAGCTTGCGCTCATCATCAACTTCAATCAGCTTCTGGCAGCCAGTAGCGGGGAATGAGATGTTCAGCTGAAAACACAGTTGCACTTTTGTTAGTTAATTAGTACATGTACTTGGGTTCCACATGGGTCATGACAGTCCTCATGTAGGTGGGTGTTGCAGGTAACGATAGCAATGTATGAAGAAGGGAGATACAAGGCACTGGAGTTACTGGTGGGGATCTGATATTAGGGCAAAAATAATATCGTTGTCATATAGTCAACGAATTTGAGTTTAAGTTCAGAGAGACGCAGCGTCTCGGAGGCCTATTAGCTTCTCCGTCGGGTGGCTAACGTTAGCATTCTGGACACTGCTAGCATTCATGTAACCGGTTTAGCGGCTAACGTTACACGCAGACAACGCCGATAACACGACAGCTTCACGTAACGTAAGCTACAAAAGTTTGAGAACATTTAGTTGCAGAAAATTGAGACATGAACTGGGTGCACACTTCGCTCAGTGTGCCGCCATGTTTCTACGACTCTCTTGCCGACAGGATCGTCAGCGCCGACTCTCATCGGGATCAAAACTCATCTGAAGTGTCCGAGCCGCGACTGTTACATTAAACTAGTCCGCTTTAAAGTTCACAATCGTAGCATGAACCACACACGACTATTTAATAGAAAACAGTCTTCCACAGAGATTTAGAGTGAGGGAAACATTGTACCTTCATTTTGCTAAACCGGCCCTACGACGGTCCGCCACGGAAAAGAGACCGGATATCCGCTTCGTGGTCTCACATAGGCCTGAAATGTTCTCGCGATAACTGGCTCACTCATTTTCTAATGGGACTCAGACAAGCTGAAGGTTGTTAAACAAATTACACATCAGCTGACCAACACAACTGCATTAAACTGATTAACTGAATACAACATGTATGTCTTTATCTGTTTAATTATTTATCTTTATTAATTTAAAGGTATGTTTCATGTAAAAACAACCACATACCAAGATTGATGTACTAATAGGCTAATTGGTCGCTGAGAACAAAATACCTAGGCCCTATCTGTTTGTTCATTTAATTTTAAATGTATTTGTCTGTTTTTCGTTTGCACATGAAAAACTAAAAATATAAGAACAGCTAACCCCCACACTATGTTAAGACTTGTAAAGGTATTTTCCTACAACTCAAAGCAAGATAAACTAATTGGGCCACGTTAGCTAATTAACTGTATTTATTAATGGTTATGACTGTTACAATGTAAGTATGTTGTGTATAACATCAACACAATAAGGGAATTATTGAGTCATTGAGCATGCCTCAGCCAGAGGGTGCCAGAGAGTAGATAAGGCGCTGTGATTCAAAGATTGTTACCATTCACAAGTCATAGAAAAATCCTTTCCCTGAGTATTTAGTAGCTCACTTATGCAATAATCTTTAAGAACACTGATATTATTCATGTCCGAGGCTACTTCAGCAAGTACAAAATCAGTTCCCGACAATAGTTCCTCATTTTATGGCCTGAAATAACACCTTTATGACCTTTATTAACAACATGAAGATAACAATTTAAGACAAAGATGGCACTGCAAAAAACTTGAACAGAACAGAGCCATTATTAAAGTTCATCAAATACGCTAATCTGTGCATTAGTATTAATTTTTCTATGTAGGAAATTCTGCATGTCAGTTCAAAACAAAGTCAAATGATTACAGTTTCTCTATCTGAATCACAGAAAACACATGTATAGTCTGTCTTTATTTAATTTTTTTTTCTAATACTTCCAAAAATCCTATGTAACAGCTTGAAGGCTACTTCTTTTACTTTATTACTGACACAATATTTGTTTAGAATACAACAAGTCTTTTTCCACTGTAAATCATTCATAATAGACAACCAAAAAAAAAATCAACACAGTTCAAAACATCTCTATTGTGTCTGTTAATACATGTCTTATTCAGAACGTCAACAATGTAAATATCTCCAGTAAAAATATGCTCAGATCTAATAATGCCAGTTTCTATGAGATTACAATTCATTAAAAACTGAAGACAACCAGTGTACTATTGAAGTACTAGTCAAGATATTAAAATCCGATACCTCAAGGCCACCTTGTTCTCTACTATATTTTTTAATATAATGTTTTTTTCCTCCAAATATAATCATTTTATCTATTTGCGTGGTAATAATAACTGCTGGGACACATAAATTGATCAAGAGATTCATTCTGCTTGAGCTATCTTGACTCAAGGCGCTGTGGTCACGTTTCACCGAAGAAGGAAGTAGCCAGGAGTGAACCCTCTCGCAGCGCTTCAACACTCTTTGGCTACAGACAGACCAGCTGTCAATGCACACAGCGCTGAGCGTCACGACAAGCAGGAGGCTTTGTGGAAGGACAGCGGCTTTAAAAATGCAGCTCAGCGACGACTTTTGTAGCTTATCACGTTGTCGTGTCAGGTCTCAAAACGTTAACATCTAACGTGTGAACAACGAGCCGAGAGATCGTGATATTTTCCTCAAGCGTGTGCTTCTTTTATCTCCAAAACTGACGGCGGAGTGTTGTCTGCTCTGCACTACTGTCCATCCGACAGAACTAGTCCAGACATGAGTAACGTTAATCTGATTTTTTGGGACCAGTTGCAGGCTGGCAGCTCCGATGTGGACTGGTGTGAAGGCAATTACCTAATTTACCCCAGCATCGCTGAATTTTACAACACGGTCGGTTGTAGCGTTAGCTAACGATGTGTGCTCTCTTGTTTTTGCATAACACAGTTGTATGTACAGTCACAGTTAGCTAACCAGCAGCTTCTCTGCCTTTGTTTTCCTTTGTATTGCACTGCTTTCTTATAGTTTTTAATACTACTCTCATAGCTAGCTGTAACTTTCAACAGGTCTGGCTGCTGTTCAGCTTCAGCATCATGTTGTTTACAGTTAGCATCAGGTCTCAAATGCTCCTTTTCTTCATTTCCACTGGCTGTCAACTTTGTTAAAGGCCAGCGCGCTGATCAACTTCTGACAAGCATGTTTGTCATTGAGCTGCACCGATCAGTTCAACTGTGATATTGTATTTCTGCTCATAGCTTTTTTCCCTTTGTTTATCATTTCAGATCAGCAACATTTTGTTTTTTGTTTTGCCGCCCATATTAATGTGCTTGTTCCGCCAATATGCAACACATTTCAACAGTGGGATCTACCTCATATGGATTCTACTAGTGGTGGTTGGTAAGTTGGCTGGCTGACATTAATGACTGTGTGATGACCTTTTAACCTCCCATGTCACCTCAACTACCATCAGCTAACAAAGCATACATCTTTTACTTTATCTTAACATTTTTTTTAAGCACCGGGCTAGTATTTTATGTTTTTACATTATATTCCAGCTAATGTTATATAAAAACTCGGGCTGTCAATCGATTAAAATATTTTATGGCATGATTGTCTGTGATTAATTGCAAATTAATCACATTTTTTATTTGTTCAAAATGTACCTTAAATGGAGATTTGTCAAGTATTTAATGTTGATCCTGATGCTCAGCGTGGGAGTTTATGAATATGCTCCTTTATGCTAATGTATGTATATATCTATTATTGGAAATCACTTAACAACGCAAAACAATGAGAAATATTTTCCAGAGACCCTCACAGATCCTGTATTTAGCATAAAAATATGCTCAGATCATAACGTGGCAATCTCAAGCCCATTAGACAACTACAGCTGTCAGTGTGTCAGTGTGCTGACTTGACTATGACTTGCCCCAAACTGCATGTGATTATCATAAAGTGGGCATGTCTGTAAAGGGGAGACTGGTGGGTACCCAGAGAACCCATTTTCATCCACATATCTTGAGGTCAGAGGTCAAGGGACCCCTTTGAAAATGGACATGACAGTTTTCCCTCACCAAAATTTGGCATAAGTTTGGAGCGTTACTTAACCTCCTTTGCGATAAGCTAGTATGACATGGTTGGTACCACTGGATTCTTTAGGTGATGATACCAGTATGTTCATTCTAGCTTTAAAACTGAGCCCACTACAACATCCAGAAGATCAGTTGTGTTAATGCATTAAAGAAATTAGTGGTGTTAACATGTTCGTATCACGTTAACTTTGACAGCCCTAATAAAAACATGCTTATCTCTGCTGTATGAAGTGCTTAATTGTACAAAGATTATTAGAGTGTGGTCTGTAATAACCTTGTAAGAGAAAATACAGATGCTGAAACAATTAGACAATTAATAATTTTGACAGAAAATTAACAATTTTGACACAATTTTTCAAGCCAAAAGTCACTGATTCCAGCTTCTCAAATGTGAATTATTGCTGGTTTTCATAGTCCTCTATGATAGTAAACTGAATATTTTGTAACAGTGTATACTGTTAGTTAAGACATCTGCACTGGATCTGCATTTTTCTTTTTTTTTTTCAGACATTTTATAGCCCAAACAATTAAGCAAGAAAAAAACAGTAATAAACAGAACAATGAACTGTATATTTGGGGGTATTGGACCAAGACATTTGGACTGGATTGGGAAATTGTGACCATGATTTTTACTGTTTTCTGACATTTTATTGGCCAAATGAGCAATTTATTGAGAAAATTATCTGCAGATTAATGGATTATGACAGGAATCAGTATTTGCAGCTCTGAGGGCACAAACACTGTTATTATATTTACAAAGTACATGAGTTATACATTGTACAACATGTATGAGTTGTATGTCGGGGCCCACATTCTTAAACTGCAACAGCAACACAGTGAGGAAGTAGGTTTCCTCAGCTGTCACTGTCCTCATTTATAGCTTTAGGCTGTCCTGAATCATTTCACCCTCCTTAGGAAAACACTGTATTATGACTGGGTTTATTCACTGGCGGGATGAATAAGCCCATTGCCAAGATTTAATATGATTGAACACAGTATTTCAGTTGTAAATGGTGCTACTGTATGTAAACAACAGCACAGTAGGAAAGAGATTACAGTGCAGTGTTCCCTTGCAGCTGTTACAAAAACAGTGTAGTTGCACTGTCAGCAAAGATAACCCAACAGGCCTCCCAGTGTTCCTGAGAGGTGACCTTACTGGATGATAACCAAGTAGCTGTTGAATACTGAACTTGAACTATGGGTCATGTATTCTCATGCTGGATAGTGTAGCTTTGTATTAATCTCCCGTGTCAACACCTGCCCTCCAAACAAGTGATCTAAATAAATGCAGCCTCCTTTATTTGTTCATGTGCTTCTTGTTCCATACCACAAATGCTTACTGTATATATCTGTATGTGGCCTTTAGCTCTGACTGCATCCATTGTTAGGGATCTGGAGGCTGTTAAACACCATACAGCTGACCGGGGGGGGGTTACATGGTTTCATCTGTCTACCACCGTCTCTGTAGTTGAGACGATCTTTGACCTCTGAGCAGAAAAACAACCCTGTAGGTTCTGGAGTGAGAACAACGTTCAGCTGCTTCTCTTTAGTTTTGGCTTCAGCTATGTTTCACACACTGTATAGTTTAGGATGACTGCATTGCTCACTACTTCGTTTTGTCTGACTAACAGTCCCAAACCCCCAAAATATTTAGTTTACCATCATAGAAGGCAGAAGAAACCAGATTAAAGGAGAAATGTGTAACATTTAGGGGACCAATTAGGTAGTGTGACTGTTAATTAGAGTATAATCACCTGAAACATTTGTTTTGTTAGCTTAGAATGAGCCCTTCATATCTCCTCAGTCTGCCATGTTCCTATAGAGATCAGACAAACCTCGGTCTAGAGGGAGCGTTTTTACGTTACCTCAAGGTCACCATAGTTCTCTGACATGCTTGTGAAACTGCGGTAATGTGAGCCGCAGATTGTAAAACCGTGGTACCGCCAGCTGGCGTCTGACTTCTGTTGCTCCAAAAGTAGTGTTATTATATTAAGGATGGCCTCTGAGAGAGGCGTGCGGTGTTGCCATGGTTTTGCACTCAGTAGCTAATATTCCTGCAGTCTTGGAAAAGGAGAAGTGAGCAGATTGGTACTCAGTTGGTTGCAATCTGCAGCCACACCACTAGATGCTGCCAAATCCTACACACTGTCCCTTTAATGTTCGGCATTTTTTAAAGAAAAATATAGCTTAAACCATGTTGGATTAATGAAATAGTTGCTGGTTAATTTTCTGTTGATTGACTAAGCAGTTGATCAGATAATTGCTTAGGCTCTACTTCTATGAGAAAGTTGAGGCGGTCTCAGTATACGTTTTGTTTTGACTGTCGTACTGTGATGTATGAGTTCACTGATAGATTGACGTGATTAGTAACGTCTGACTGAGAGCAGCAGCCCTTTTAGGATAAGAAGTTCGTTGAACTGTAGGAATCTCTTGTTATGGGAACAGATTCTTCTGATGATAGAAGGTCTGTTGGACCATGATAACAAAGGGGCACTGACTGATCCGTCCTTCCACAGACTTTCAAAACTCACAGTCACAGTAACACTGGTTTCCATGTAATTATTTGTGATTAACATGTTTATTCCAGTGTACAGTCCTGTCCCTGACATCCCTGACTTGTGTG
The DNA here is from genome assembly GCA_947000775.1 of Pterois miles. Lineage (NCBI taxonomy): Eukaryota > Metazoa > Chordata > Actinopteri > Perciformes > Scorpaenidae > Pterois > Pterois miles. The sequence continues at coordinate 2,241,692 of CAMQGK010000224.1, read as the reverse complement.
CATTCGCACCTTTCTATCAGTTTTTCATCACTTTGCCTACTTTTCTCAACAAAGAACTGTACAAGTCAGCTGTACACCGACATAAACCAGTCTTAACCGACGTATCTCTTTGACTTTGCTGTCTTTTCTAATGGGCACCAAGAGATCCAACACTTGCTTTTTAATAGACACGCTCTAAATAATCCAGCCAATGTCTCTCTTCTGACAAACATTTGTGTCTCTTTCTTTCAGGAATCGGATCAACGTATTTTCACGCCACCCTCAGCTTCCTCGGCCAGATGCTGGATGAGCTGGCCATCTTATGGGTGCTTATGTGTGCCATTGCCATGTGGTTTCCCAAGAGATACCTACCCAGGATGTTCAGGAGGGACCGGTGTGTTGACTAGTGTAACATTGCATATACATAGCTTGAGACATATTTTACAAACAAAAATAACTCTGTTGTTGTAACTTTGGTTTTGTTTCCATAATTTCACATTAAATCATTTTCACAGCAAGGAAGAGGTCACTTCTCTATTGTATTTCAGGTAGACATACAGTATTAGTGGAGCTTGCTGTTGTGTCACATGCTATGACCTGTTTAATAATAGGCCTGTCTGAGATAGCTGACACCAGTAGAAACTGCATCACATGTCTTTACTTCTCTTTCCATTGTCACCGAGCCGTCATGGCTGCTCTTTCACTTCAGGCTGTTGGTTAAAAATGTCCCCCCTTGTAGCTGAGTGATTCTTGTTTATTGTCCGAGTGTGTTATTGTGCTCTCAGGAAAGAGCTGTCGGACATTTCACAATGCTGTTCTTAGAGTGCAAAATTGCTGCAATTTTTGTTGTTCTCACTTGCTTTGCTTTTCAATTCAGGTCAAGGTTCAAAGTGGTCATCGGCATCTTGTCGGGGATCACCACTGGGCTGGCCTTTGTTAAACCTGTCGTCAACTCATTGTCACTGATGACTCTGGGCATCCCCTGCACTGTGCTGCTCATTACTGAGCTTAAAAGGTTAGTGAAAGTGTTTTTTTTTTTTTTTCAGGTACTGTAGGTGAACGTACAGCTCTGATTGAGGACCATCATACTACGTATCATGTAAGACTGTCCTCAACCAAAAAAATTTTAGTTGAGTAACATATACAATTTTGTCGACTAATTCTGTAGTTGATTCAAATGACAGGTCTGTAAATCTGAGCACCACTTTAAATCTTGTGTTTACCAGTGATGTGTTCGGAAGTTTCTTGGAAATAAGTCATTCACATGAAAAAGCATAAAGAAATCTTAGTCGACTGAGAATAAAATGACCGATAAGTCGACTAATCTACTAAAGAGGTGCGCTAGTATGATGGCATTTCAGTCACTAAGTAGCTCCTAATATTTGTTGTTGGAAGAATGAAGTATAGACTCATCTGATAAGTAGGTAATCTCCTTAGGGACTTATAAAGAGAAATAATATGTCAGACAAAAAAACACACGTTTCTCCAACTAAGACGGTTTTCTTCCATTAACCCATTAAGACCAGATGCTACATTTGTGTGTTTCTACCATTAGGACTGGATGCAATGTGCACATGTTCATTTTCAGTTCAGTAAAATAATGACACTTACACTGTTACATGTAAACACATTATTACATTTTTCTATTTTAATTTTTGTAGTTTAGTAATTTAAAAAAAATGGTTATATTTTTTAGGACAAAGCCAATAAGTTCTCATCAAAGCCAAACGTCTAAGCCATCAAATGGTTTTTATTTTTTGTTTCTATCTGCTACAGACGCTGAGAAATAAAGTTTTTTGCAAATGTTGAGAATTCTGTCAAGTTTTTTAGAAATCCTCAGGTTTTAGGAGGTTGTTTTCAAAAACGGCTCAGGTTTTAGATTGTTTTTTAGATGACCCCTCAGGTCTTAATGGGTTAAAGTCAATACAAACCGTGTAGAATCAAGAATGGCTCCAGATTCCTTCCTTACCGTCTCGCGATCAAGCACCCACTTTGGGCTGCACAACTTCTTAAAATTTTATCAAAATTTCAATATGTGTCAACATACCATTTTAAATCAAATATCATGGTGCTGCAGAGATGTCCTGGTCTACACATCATATTCTGCAGACTTAAGAAAACTTTGTTCAGTACAGACCCCTGCAAACATCACAACCATAATCATTTTAATGATTTTGAATGAAAGGCAAAACAATTATGTAAAAAATTGTATTCCCTCTGATATCGCAAATCATATCCCTATTTCAATAGCAGTCAAATTGATCACAATTAGATTTTTTCACTCGGCCCTAAGACCCACCTCATGTTCTTTTTATCTACATGGATTCAGGGTATGTCAGTCCTGGATCAGGGTTAGGGGATTGTCTGTATTTGCAGCAGTGAGTTGCACCACTATTCAGAAATCTTTTGCAGTTTGATCCTCCCAAGTTCTCTGTATTTACAAGCTTGATAAAGCTCAAGGTTCACTAACTGAGCTATGCAACGTCCACCCGCTGAAAAAGGCAGTGGGATATGGTCCAAAGTATCAGGAATAGCTGAATAAGTGACACTTGAGTTTTGAATTTTTATTCCCAAGGTAACAAATGAACCTTCATGCTCAAACTACTCACTGGTTTCAAACTAGTAATGTACTAAATGGGTTCCACCATTAAAACTTGAGAAATGTCTTCGCCATTGAAGATTTTAGTAACATGTAAATCAGTTGCTAGGAAACATCTGTAGTGCATCCAGTCAAAAGCAATCTTTTATTTAAATACTGGTATGTTCACTCACTGTAACTAAACATGCTGTAACAACTTCCAAATGAAACTGTTTTATTCAGTTATTCAGCCATTTAGTCTAAAATTATTGGTGTAATTTTTTTTTCTATAATTTAAGGTGTACTGTGTTTATTTACCAGCTGTGATAGCAACAGTGGTCCACCTGTGAGTCTGTGTGTCATCATGGCAAAATGTGATCCTGGAGACACCTACTGTGGCGGGAACAGTGTGTCTGTGGACAGATTTTGTGTCTGTGATAGCATTGTAGCTGTACAAGATGCAGTCATGAAACTTAACAGGTGTGTAGTTGAAACCAAAATGAAAGCAGAGTTTGAATATGAGTGTGGTTTGAGCAAGGGCGCTGTACATAGGGCATAGGAAGTAGAGAAGGAGCCATTGGTCCCCCCACTCTATGCACCTGATCTGATTTTGCGTTGTGGATGGTGTGAGTCCATCACAAGATGGTCTCTACTTTTTTTGTAAAACGTAATTTCAAAACTTCCTAATTTACACTATTATTACACAGTTCATACGTATAAAGAGAACTGGATACAGTGTTGGAGGCTCCCGTTCATTCCTATGAGAATGGCTCAGTGGCGCATGAAGCCAAAATAGCTCAAATGCCGAGTGAAGTACCCAGATCTTTCGGCGATCTTCTGCATCCATTGGGCCGATTGAGCAGATGCAGTAGCGTTTCCTTTAACTCCGCCTCCCAGCTAAGGGCTATTCAAGCGTTCGTATTGGGAAGCTGATTCACCTCAAAAAAATTATCCGCTGAGTTACAGGCGTCTCTTTCCCAGTGTAAGTCTATGGGAAAAAGTATTTTTGTTCCCAATGACATCATGTGATGGACACAGAAGTTGTAGTACCATCGTTTGGCCACCAGGAAAATTTATTTCCCAGCCCAGCGCTCTTCCTGGGGGCTTACATGTACTCTAAATATGCCATTTGATGGTAAGCTAACATTAGCTACACAGTGGTTTCACCTAGCAGTTAGTAGTACATTTTGTTGTAAATAGAAGAATGTAATCCATTTTATTTAAGTGCTATATAACTTTCCACATAGTAAACACTTGTGTTATAACGAGGCAAAGTTTGAACTTACAGTAATACAGCAGCAGATATCAATGAGCATGTCAGTGGTTCAGAGTTGTCTAGTCAGTGAAATCAGCTGCTGTAAAGTTTAGTTAACCGGACAAAAAGGAAACCGTGTCAGTATGTAGTTTCTGCAGTCGACTGCATCAACTCCTTTAACCTTTTGTACCGACTCTGTCTGATGACATGTTGTCTCCTAGTTAATTATAGGACTTTATGATGTGAAAGAATGTTCCTGAAAACACACAAGCCACTTATGCCCATGTGTGCATGTGTGTGTGTGTTGCTTTCCTCCGTCACAGCAATGTGTAGCTGCTCTGTTGTTTCCGTTTCCCACATCTTTTACTCACCACCCTCAGTCTTGTAACCTGAAGTCATCCATTGTTCAACCTGTTAGTTATTCCTCACATTGCTGCTGGTGCCAGTCATCTGTTGAGGGTGCTTGCTTTTGTTCTGCTAAGTGGGAGATAGTTCCTGTAAGCCCAGCCTGATGGCCGTTTGCCCTGAGAAATGACAGACTATTTTGTTGTTGTTGGCTTTTTTTTTTTTAAAAGTACAGCTGTTGACCTCTATTCCAGTCACTTCCAGTTGGACAACGTGTCCCATGTACAGGACATCCATTACAAATATTATATTAGTGTTGAAGCAATAATACCAGTGATAGTTGTGCTGTAATAGCTGAGTTATGCTTAAGGGACCGGTATGATGCAAAACAAACAAAAGTGATTTTGTGTGAAGAATGAGTTTGTGTATGTTAGAGCTAAGTTCATTTTCATGTGACAGAGTTAATGGGTGGATCCACTGACTGTATTAGGTTTAATTGAAACAACAGAACCCATTTTCATTCACATATGTTGAGGTCAGAGGTCAGGGGACCCCTGTGAAAACTGTCACGTCAGTTTTTCCTCTGCAGTGTTTAGCCAAGGTTTGGACGACGAGCTAACATGACATGGTATCAATGGATTCCTTAGGTTTGTTAGTTTCATGATACCATTAGCTTCACTCTAGAGTCCGTCAGGCGATCCCGCGAGTCTCAGAGGGTTAAAAGAACAAGAGAAACCAAATTGGTTTTTTTTTCCCTGGATTTTGTGGCTCCAGACGAATCTATCCATATAAACTACATCCATTTGAGCCAATACTGATTCACCACCATTTTGAATTCTGTTCAAATCAGACTTTTTGCTCCTCCTACAGATTTTGAGCAATCAGCACCAAATTTGACACAGAACCTCTGTGGAACAAACTGGAAAATGTTACTTTTTCAGGTTTTTGATGTTCCACAGCTGTAGCTGCCCTCCGAAGTTCGCTCAGATGTTGTGGACTTGGCTTATATTACAAAGAATGCCATATCTCCTGAACGTTTTGGTGGACATGTGGAGATGTGATGTCTGAGTTACCATGACAATTTGATGCCCTTTCACCAAAAGCTGACGCCGTAGCAGCATAATCTAACTATGAAAGAGGGAGTCTCTGTCTGTCTGCTTATGTATGTATGACTGCCCATCGCATATTGAGAACCGTCTATCCAATCAACTACAACTACAAGCAGCCAAACCACGGCTCTTGACAACAGTGCAAACAGCCCTTCTCAGGCCAAGCAATCTGCTCCAAAAACAGGCACTGGACTATTTTGAAATACCGTAAATTTAATCTGCCCAGGTTTTAAAAAGTAGATTTTTCTCATATTTTGTCATTGTCGTTTTACAACTGGCTTCTTATTTTCATAGTTTTGGCCATCATTACTACTTGTAATTGCAAAATCTTTTCACATCAAGTTGCTTGTTGCTTGCAATTGCTGGATGTGTTTGATTTCACTAAAAAGAAATCAGATGAACGTATTCCAGCATATTTGGAAATAAAACTTATTTGGTACAAAAACATGTTTTGACTTTGAATATCAAGATATATATTATGATGTGTTATGTAAGATTATTGATGCAAGCTAAGCCTTTATGTCATGAAAACCTTTGCATGAAGACCTTTAGCGTTTTGAGAAATATCAGACTTTGCCTCACTGATCCTGTGGAGTCTCTTCCTCTCTTTTCCCTTGAATGAGCGAAGCCTCTCAGCAGTGCTCCACCCCAGATAGGCAGAGCGGCCTTTCCTTCACTTATCTTTGCCTCCAACACTCAAACTCTCCATCACACTCGCGAATGCTCATGACTCCATAGAGAAGTCCTGGTTTCATGTCATGTGTCTTATCTTACATGCTTCTGTTGGAGCTAATAGACACACTATTCCAGATATCCGGCTGTGTGGTGCCGATGGTTTTGTCAGTGTCTGTTAGCAGGAAGGGGTGTAGCTTACTGTTGTACTGATGTATGTAAAGGCAGTTACTGAGCCCATAGCTGGCTTAGTACCGTCCAGCTTCCGTGTGAAAATAATCCATTGAAACACTTAACAATAAAATTGAATATTGATGACAATTTAAGGGCCTATATGCCTCTGGGAAGCTGTATCATTGACCATCTATTTTAGTACATCCTGTTGCTGATGAGGAGCCATGACAACATTTTTTTTTCTGCTCCCTTTCTGGTCCAATTATGTAACATAGTGACAGTTTTCCAGTTTGGTTCATTAACTGACTTGCTTCACTTAAAGCGAGACTGTAAATTTTGAAAGAAGCAATAACACAATCCTTTAGCTGCCACAGCCTTCCTTAGTCATCTAATTAACTACTAACATTTATGAAACACTTCATTGACTCTATGACTCTTCTCTACTTTTCCACTGTTGCACTACATCTGAACATTAAAGCTGAATTTATCAGTATTGTCTATATTAACAGTGGCTCAATGGACTACGTTTGGTGTCATTTGTAGTGAATGAACGCACCGAGAATAACCACCTGACTCTGCAGTGCCTCGCAGCATTTTAGAGCATTTTAGCCTGTTCAAGCACATTGTTTAGACTGCAACTCCAGTCTCATGAACTTTGCTTTTAGCAGCCCTCTGGTTTTAGCAAAAATAACTCTGATAAACCAAGCCCCCAGGAAGAGTGTTGGACTTTGAAGCAAATTCTTCATATGTTTTTTTTTTTTTTTTTTTTTGCTTCCCAGTATGAACACTTGCATTGCTCTTATCCTAAAAGTTGTAAAATGGACTAATAGCTGAATCCAGGATGACTGGATGATAAAAATTTATATGCGCGAGCTTTAGAAAGGCAAACTGTCTTTACTTCTCTTACCACTGACATAGAGACGTCATGGCTTCTCCTTCACTTTAGACTACCACTTAAATTTTCCATGGCCTCTGCAGCTGAGTGGTGCATGTTGTTTGTGCTTTCTGGAAACTGTGTCATCCCAACATTCCTTTCTCCTTAAAACAATAGTAATTCAAAATTAAGGCGACGTCGTCAAGTGCTCTTTCTTAAGGGAAGGTGACAAACTGTATCCTTGTGACTAAACAGTTGCATCATCAACAGTCAGGCTTCCTTGCCCTAGCTGTCTTTGTTTTGGCAGTGTTTTCCTCCGCCAGCAGCAGCAGGGCCTAAACTGGTGTGTCTAAGGAGGACAAGACTAAGAATAGTTTTATCAGCGGCACTCTGGATTAGCACGTCTCTCTCGGTCAGTGGTGTGTCCACTCTGAGATATTTGTGCAGAGACCAGAATACTTGGATCGCAGTTCTGTCAGCTCCCCGAAAGAAAGAGAAGATAATCCTCTTCTCTAAAAATAGATGTTCTAACCTACAATTTAACACCCTGGTATGGACATCTCAGATGTAACTAGCTGGAGTGGACAACACAGACAGTAAAATCATTACAGAACCACAGAACCAGCAGGGGGGGGATTTGTACACCACCAGAACTGAACACAAAGCCCAGTGTACTCTTTCAGAGCCCATCCACACCCTGTTTGACCTTGAGTTCTTGTATGAATTACTGCCCTCAACAGGACATCCTGGTTTATGTTTCTATATGTTGTTTGCAGTGTTACACAAGTTGTTCAGGAAGTGTTACACTTTACTTATTACTCCTTTAAAAAGTAATAACACAGTCTGTGCACCTTAAAGACCTGCCACCTTGCTTGCACTTGGCATTTATTATTCAAATTCCAACTGAGGGTGCAAAACATTAAACTGAGGGTGTAATGCATGCTTTTGCACCCACGCAGAACTGATCTTGTCTCTTCCTGTCTATCAAGGCATGGCCATACATGGTAATATTCACCTGAAAGTTCACCAAAGTTCAACTCTGCACGATGCGAACATTAGCCTTCCTGGTACAAAAATCAAATTGTGTTTTGGTAACACAGTAATGCAGAGTTACTTGGATTAATAACTGTGTTACTGTTTTGGAAATTGTAATCCCTTACACTACTCGTTACTGAGAAAATTATATTAGAGTAATGCATTACTGAGTAGGTTTGCAGCTCCCCTACAGCTCTCCCCTACAAAGCTCCCATTACCAATAACAATGTTACAGTTTAGGTCCAGTCTCATTTTCAGCTGTAGCACACAGCTCTAAAAACCTACTGTCCACTACCTGCCCTGCACCAAACAGCAGACAGGGTTAGCAGCTAGCTGGTGAACATAGTGAAACATTTAGAGGCTGAACAGTCAGATATTAGTTATTGGATAATAGTGGTCTATTGATGAATACATCAGAGAAGTGGCCAGAAAAATAGTTAAAGCAGCAACGTGTTTTGAATATTAGATAATTTAAATGATTTTTTCATTTCAAGTTAATCACAATTTTTCTACATAAATTGCTTCTCTCTTGCTCTGAATGAAATCAAATGGGAAATATACAGTGTACTGTACTGTATGTACTATTATGCTCTTTGATGATGATGATAATGGTAATATGTAAGAATGAACAACATCATAGGTAAGGCATAAGTGTGCTTTTTTTGGTTATACTCTGTCTCGGCTGTCACAACTTTGTGTTAATTTGCATGTTTTCATAGTTGTGCCCATTTCTCAGTGCTATCTTTGGTCGTTGCAGGTGTGAAAACCCCCGCGTGTTCAAGTTGGGTCTGGTCTCAGGGATCTGGTGGGCACTGGCTCTGCTCTGCTGGATCAGTGACAGGATATTCTGTGAGATGTGGTCATCTGTCAACTTTCCCTACTTACACTGTGCTTGGTAAGCTAAAAGACGTATATTAGTATTGTCTGGACCATTATTAAGTTTATACAATCTATGTACATGTGTTGTTGGTCTATTGTTGCCTCGATTGGGGAGTTTTTTTGTGCTGTTTTGTGACTTTGGTGAATTGTAATGAACTAAAATAACACAGTAAAACAAACACACTCGCTGATCGAGGCAGCAGTTTACCAGACTGGCTGTTTATTGGTTGCTTTGGTGAGAGCATAGATAATGGCTATAGTCTCAAATTACAGACAAAAGAGACCTGGCACTTTGGATAACACCTGGTCATATTAGGTGAGCTATTTCTCATGCAGTATGGTTCATTTAGACTCCTCTTGCTCTTACAGGCACATCCTCATTTGTCTGGCTTCATACTTGGGCTGTGTTTGCTTCGCTTACTTTGACGTAGCGACCGAGGCCCCAGAACGAGGACCCGTCATCATGTTCTGGCCCAACGAGAAGTGGGCCTTCATCGGCGTGCCCTACGTTTCCTTTCTCTGCGTCCACAAGAAGTCTGCTGTCAAGGTGACTTAATGTGACCCGAGTCTACTGCTCTGCAGGATGTATCCAAACTACGGGGCAACTTTGTGGCCACTTGTGCTCTTGTGATTGGGTGATGTAGGTGATGCACACTGAGACTAAACTTGGGGGTTTATCTTTTATGCAACTTTGTCAAAGAACAAAAGGTCTTACAAATTAGAAAGGAGGGTGACTTTTTAAAACAACACTATCGAAGCCAAGAAACCTTTACAGTGTTCCACACATCTTCTCAGGCTTTACATACGAGATCACATCAGTATTAGTATTAATGGATTTCAGGCTTCTTCTTTAACTAGAAGATTTTGTACATTTTATAGTAACTCAGAAAACCTCATTATAAAGCATTGTATTGCCTTTATAAACATTAAGTATAGCATCTCATAGGTGCAGTCTGGCCATTAGAAACAATAAAGCACTGGATACATTAACTGTGATTAATGCATAATGCATTAAACTTCATATTATATTGCTTAGCCGATCGAACTATGCTCAGTGAATCAACAAGCTGGTTCGTAAGATGTTACAGAAGTGTTATTCACACAAAGCCTTATGTGTTGTAAATACATTCAGGCCGTTCTAGCTGCCCTCTTTGTGGACGGGCGTTTTTTATTTAATACGCCGGAAACACAATAGGCTTCTTTCTGTTATGGGTGTACTATATTTTGCTTCCAGCATGCCATTGTGATTGTTCAAGATAGTATAATGTGTTTAATGTACTCCTTCTGTATATATTTTGTTAACAAGTTATTTTTCAAGGAAAATTATATCATTCACTGAATGAATAGGTACCCTTTGATATTGGCCAAAACCCAAAGTAAAAAAAGAAAAAATGAATGTGAAATCAAAAAGTATTGAAATATGATTGACTATTTAAGGAGTTAATTACATATTTTGCACAAAATGAAGAGTGGTTCTCAAAGCCTTTGGCTAAATGCACACTGCTATGGTAATTACAAGTATGTTCTCAGTATGTTTGCTTGCTAATGTACTGAAGTTTTCACTGCAGATTATATTTTCTCATGCAGGCGTCTGAACTTCTTTTCAGGGTTATTTATTCCAGACTCTTATTGCAACTATGAAAACTGTGCAAAAAGCCTTAATCAAACAGGATACAGCAAATGAAGGTACACAGTGTGCTTGTGTGATGCATCTGAAAGTGTTTGCTCTCAAAGGGGAAATGCAGTGTAGTGATTGTGTTAAAGGGCCAGTGTGTAACATTTAGAGGGATTTATTGGCAGAAATGGAATATAATAGTAATAATGTTTTCTTTGGTGTATAATCATCTTATAATAAGAATCGTGTTTTCGTTACCTTAGAATGAGCTGTTTATATCTGCACAGGGAGCTGGTCATGTCGCTCCGCCAACGGACAAAGCAGATGCTACTTTCTCCGATCACCGCCGCTCTCTTTCTCTTGCTTCACCACTCACATACACACACTCTATGCTCTAAATGGTTCTAGAGAGGGCCATTCGCGTTTTTGCCTCGGCCACCATAGCTGTCCAACACGCTCGGCACACTAGAGAGGCTTCAGTTGGTTGCATTCTCCTCAATCACCTCATTGCTAGATGCCACCAGATCCTAAACACTGGACCTTTAAAGAACAATTGGAAATGAGGTTATAGCAGGTAAAATTGTGGGACCGATGAGGTTTTATTAGTTCTGACCTAAAATCAGTCTAACTTGTTCCTTTGACAGAACTGAATAGAAATTTTGTGTGTAGAATATAAAAGGGAAGTATGTTGTAAAGCTAAACACTAACTCGAACAGACAAAGATCACCAAAGCTTTTTTCACCACAAACCATTGTTTTAAATGTTGTCCTTGAAAAACTGCCTCAGTTATTGCACTCCCGTCCTCCAGAGGCCTCTGGGAGCACATGCAGATTCAAATGAAGGATCACGATTTAGAAATTTAAAAAAAACACATTTTGTGAGTATTTTGTTTAATCCAAAACAATTTATATTTTTTTAAGTGAAGTGCAGCCAAAATTGAAGGGTGAATGTTTTTTGATATTGCATGAATACTTCATTTGTATTACCAAACTGTTTTTTTTATCATTATTATTTTATTTAATCTTCAGGAGAAACTTTGGGGACAGTATTGACAATGTGAACAAAGCTGTTGCAGCCCTAGCATACTTTCATTTTGCTACAAATGATATTGAATCGTATATCTGGTTTATGAATCGCCCTCAGATAAAGTGTGTTTGTGTGAACAGGACAGCCTGTATAACGCTGTCCCTCTGCATCGTGATATTTGTCTTGGCATGAGGTATAATTATGATCTCATAACAGCGGGTTATGTCCTTTTTATGGACTTACATGTGTATATAAATCTCAGTTTTCTCTGCCTGCATTGACAATACAGACAAACTGCACAGAAATATTTATTTTCATAATTTATCCTGTTTTGTAAACAAATATTTGTAATAGACTAGAACATTAGAATATTTTTTATTTTATGCAATAAACCAAGCCAATATGCACGGTGATTTCTGGTGTTTATTTTAAAAGTTGAATACAATATGATGGTATAGCGCATAAATATTGACAGTTAATCATACATTTTTAGCTTTATATATCTGACAGACTCCCAATGACCCAGATGACACTTTTTGCCACCAGGGGGAGAAATTTTTCCACATGCCCTTTATTTTATTTCTCTCAGCACTGATGTCTCCCGAACAACTTTCAGTTTTTAGTAAAAGAAAATTATAAATATATGATTGAATTAATATACAGACCGATTAGTCCTTTTTAGATTTTACTGGACATTCAAATGTACAGATTTTAAAAACACTGTTTATTTGGATATGCACTGACACAAACCACATACAGTGTATGCCTGAGAAAGTATGGTGTTTTTCTACTTATTTTGAACACTGACACAGATGTGATCAATTTCAGGTCATCTGACATTTTTTTCCAAAAAGGAGGGCCTAATAACTAAAAGCAGCACCTTTCACAGAGCAAAAGATGAGCTAAGTTTTAGATTTTAGTCATATATTCTATTATTAGCCAAATGAATCGGTCAGTGATGAGTAAATATACTGCTGATTAAATATGATGGCAAACTGTATTTCATGGTAATATGAGGGCAGCCATGTCTACATCATAGGTCAGATATTTTGTCTCTTTATGTAGACTTAAATTGATATCAGATCTTCACTATTAAATACATAACTACATCATTATAATAATAATAATAATAATAAATATATTATAAAAATACTTTGTAAAAAAAGAAAAGAAGCAGGATCAAATTATACTAATAAACTGACGTTTAAAGTTTTAAAAAAATATTTTGTTTTTTTAATATCAGATGTTTTGTCTGTATTTATTCCATTCCATTATATTGATCTGACTAGTTTAATATTGAACTAATTATGTTGGGCCTCCATAGTCCAATAGCTCTGATTAGGTCTTGAAGAAGACTTGAAAAGAGAAAAATAAATGGAAAAAAAAAAAAAAAAAAAAAAAAAAATTTTGAAATAAAACAGACTTTGTAAAAAACCCATATATAAATAATATAAATAAATTATTATTATTATTATGTGCTGCTTGTATTTACCCACATGATCATGTATTCCATAACATCTAATCGATTTATTTAATATTGAATACCTTGGGTCCCCATCGCCCAGTAGCGCTAATAAGGTTTAATTTTAAAAAGCATATTTTCTGTTATAAGCTAAATGAATTAGTCAGGGTGACTAAGTGATGCCCCGGTGATTAAACATGATGCTATATATTGTATTTCATGGTCATATGAGGGCAGTGACGGAGGAATGATGGAGGAAGTCCCGCCTCCTGTGTCTACCAAAGACGCTCATTGGCTCTCACACACGTCAGTCAAATAACAGCCATGTCTACATTATGGGTCAGATAGGAAACCATCGGCTTTAATCTGGTTGACTTCAGTGGATTTATTTCACCGTTATACCTTCTTTGGAGATCCGTATCGGGAATAAACGGGTATTTTTTACTGATATAGCGACACTTTGAAGGCTCCTCTGCGGCTCCACCTGCGCGCTTTGTCTCCGGAAACACGGGAGGATGTTTATTATTAGACACTAAAACAATTGACGGCGCGTTTTGTCGAGCCTTAAAAATAAGAATAAAAAGGTGTTTCCTCTACCGGGCTGTCAAACTCAAGAGGACCATAGATGTGATTCCTTTCCCACTGCGGGCGGTAACCACACAAATCCATCCAAATGATGTCCGGAAAGCATTTCAAGGCTCATGAAGTGAGCTGCTGCATCAAGTATTTCATCTTCGGATTCAACATCATATTCTGGGTAAGTCCCCTCCTGTGTGCCGTGTTCAGGCCTGGTTTATCCTCAGCTTAAGACACACTGACATGACATGTTTTTGTCCTCCATTAGCAACAACAGCTTTGGTTTCCGCTTTCTTTCTTTCTTTCTTTCTTTCCTTCCTCCCGTTAGGAGGTGATTTCATCCCCTGCAATAGGCTCACTGCTCCTGTGCGCACTTGCTCGCTGTAGTGTCACCTACCAGCTTTTTGTTTTTGTGCAGACAGACGGCATCGGTGTGAGGGGGATCTCCGATGAGGAAGGGTTTTTCCTGTCTGACAACATCGCGTGTTTACATCTGAGGACATTTTACTGTCGGTGGTGTTTGAGCAGACCAATCTAGATCTTCATCTCTGATCCTCATGTAGCCTATTGAGAGAAACCACAGGGAAGCAAACACCTCCGGTAACCCCAATAAAGCTGTGATGGGTAGAAATAGAGCGAATATGATTTAAAAAAAAAAGTTATTTTTATAAAACGGTCACTATATCCTGACAGTAGTGCATGAGACAGGTAATATGAAAAAATATGTCTGTGTCCTCGGGTGCTCCTAATGGCATCTACAAGATTTCACAGACAGGAGGAAAACAACCAATCAGAGCCGAGCTGGAGTCTTGCTCTCTATGAGCAGCTGTCAATCACTCACAAACTCTGATTGAATGGTAAAACTAGGCAGCGCTAATCAAATATGAATCAATAAAATGTCTCAAATGTCGCTGTTAAATGAGAAAGCGTGCTCTGGATGGTGGGCGGTGCTTGGTATTTCCTCAACTGATCCCAAAATGGCTGCCAGGTCACAAACGTTCTTGTTTTACAGTATAACAATATATATACAGTATAACCAGATATACCCACTGCAGCGTTAATTGTTAAAAAATGCCAAACGTTTGATGAGAATTCACTGCTTTTCTTTTCTTTTTTAAATTCCTTTTATATTTTTACATTGTCTTCCTACATGCGACAGGAAATGGATCGTGGTTTCTGTTCTAACATCAGACTCACAGGGTTCGAAGACAAAGCTTTTAGTCAAGAAAGATACAAAATTAACAAAAACACAAATAAAGCGAGTAGAGAGCTATAGAGCTAGTTGTTGGCTCTATTTGTTTGGGAAGCTGATTGACACAATTATGTTCACATTATATGTATTTATTTTTGTCAAATGATATACGTACAGAGTACACCAACCTCTTTTTCTGGTGGTTTACAGTAAACCCACCCATTAGCAAAAAAGCCAATGGAATATAGGCCTATGGAGAGTAGCCTATACCCACCTCCTCCTCAGTAACCTACCCATCTCTACCTAGTGATGACCCACCTTATCAACAACCACTACACCACTGGTATCCAATACAAGTTTCCTTGTTCTTGTGTGCCATTTTTAGTTATTAAAATATAAAACATGACTGACAGCTTTTCCAGGTCTTACATTATAGGAATTAGAATATTACGATGAACATTGTCTGACTTAACTGACGGTATGTTCATGAATTTACTATCCAAATAAAGGCCCACAGACACGTACTGTATGACTGACATTAAAAGGACAACTATGACAGTATATAAAAACGATTTGTGACAGTTGACAGAGTTATATTGTCTCACAACATATGTCATCATATTGCTTCTCCCCGTACAGTCAGTGGAGCATTGACAGGCCTCAGGGTGATGAAGAGGAAGGCCACCTGTCCGGCCTGGCAGAGGGTTTGACCTCTCTCATCCTGTCACCATTCATAAATCATCACAGGAAGCTGGCTCTGTCAAAAGCATCTGTTCCTCCTTTTTCCTCTGCAACAGTTTCTCAAATAATGACTTGACAAGTTAATCTGCAAAGTGCATTATATCATTTCAGTCAATAATTTCAGTTTTGGATCAATAAAAGCCACCGAATCAGTGTTATGATGATACATTTTTCAGCTAACCCAAGAAACTTTTACAGCAGAGACTTATTTCTATTAAGTCTTATCTGATCTCTGTCTCCAAGCAGCTGCAACAAAGTGTTATGTTTTATTAATTCACAAATCATTCGGTATACGAAATGTAAAAAGTAATGATAATGCCCATCACAAGTTGCCGTAGCTCAAAGTTGCCGCCTTTTTATGTCTGACCATGAAAATGAGATGAAAATAAAAAAAAAAAAAAAAAATAAAAATAAAATAAAATAAAAATAAAAATAATAAAAATATTCATATCATGATATGAAACAAAAGCAAATCTTAGCTCTTGCGAAAATGTAACCAACAAATGAGTGTTGTAATAGATTAATAAATGACTAATAAATCAAGATTTTTAATGGATGTTATAGTTACAATTAATTCTAGTGTCATCAATGCCTTGATTCCTTTTCAAATTGTGAACTGTGGTTTTGAAGTTTTACACTGTAAACTTGAGTCATAATGCGTTCAGGCTGTTAGAAGATGCTTTCTAGTGTGGGAGTCTCCTGCTGATACTGCAGAGCAGACTGACACCAGAAATATTTAGTTAATGGATCACTGCCAGGAAAATCTCGCTGTGGTTTCTCTTGTGTGCTTCTGTGTGATGATGACTACATGTTGCAGTCATAGCAATAATAATCCTACTCTCTCGTCTCTTTCTTCTTTGTGTAGTTCCTTGGAGTGGCGTTCCTCGGCATTGGACTGTGGGCATGGAGCGAAAAGGTGATTTTACTGCTCATCTATTTGTGAAACAATAAGTTGAATCAATTTATTGTGTGAATCTTTTCACCCTGCAAGTTCTCCATAAACTAAGCGGATCATTTACATTCATCTCCCGTCGTTTCAGCCGTCTGACTCCATGATATAACAGCAGTGGCTTTACTGAATCAGAAAGGAATGTCGTGCTTTCCGGTGGGACGTCCCTCTGAACAATGGACAGCAGAAAGGATCTGATGCATTTCACAGATTCATTCATTGTGTAGTCGCAGCACGGGGGGGTGTAAGAGGTGGACAGACAGTCTAGTCAGGTTTCATCTTGACTTTCCCTCAAGAAAATATCAAGATCATTTCTTAGATTATTGCTTCACCCTTTACATATGGCTACAACTAACTTTTGTTTTCATTAGTCATTAATCTGATCTCCACTAACTGAATAAATATTGTCCATACAAATGTCCATCAGAGTCTTCTAATGACGGTCCAAAACCCAAAAGTTAGAAAAGAGAAAAGAGCAAATTGTCATATGTGTAAAGCTAGAACCGGAGAATATCTGGCATTATTAAAATACATCATTTAAACAATTAAAATATTAGTTCAACAAGGAGTGCTGTACAGTTTATTTGTTGGTGAATAAATGCTACGAGGCGCCACTCCTGTGTTTTTCTCAGCTTTTTAATTAATTATTAATATTTATTTTAACCCTTTAACCGATAGCGTTGATATGCTTAATGCCGGTTTTCAGGTTAAATGGTTTATTATCTGGTTAACATTCTGTTTTACAAAGGGTTAGATATGAAGATTGATGCCGCTCTGTGCGTTAAATATAACAGCTGGAACCAGCAGTCGCTTAGCTTAGCTTTGCACAAACACTGGAGACAGAGGGAAACTGTTAACCTGTCCACAGTCCACCTACCAGTACCTATAATTATATATTTATTAACACTTTATATCTCATATGTTTCAAGTGTAAAACAAGTCAAGTGTACTACTCCCACCAAGAAATAATCCAGCTCATAACCCTCATAAAACCACAACTTGTCTCTACATTTGTAGGACTGACCCAAATGCTTTGAGGCTTTATTCATCGCCATGGTAATCAAGCTTCAAATTAGTATTTGAGTGCTTTTTAGTTTTTTAAATAAGTATGTAATAATAAAGTATACTGTAAATCCCCAAATAGCCCATGAAATAAGAAATAATCCCACATTAGTAGTTGTTCTCAGACGGATATCGCTGTTGTGTGTAGAGGTGTGTGTGTGTACAGTAGTGTGGCAGCAGCACTGACATGGGATTAGATGGACAAAGATGGACAGAAGAACATGTCAGCCTGCTGCACTGTGTTGCGAAGCTTCGAATACCTTTGAATATTTCCCACCAAAGCTTGAAAGCTCCAAAAACAGTACATGAATATTACACAGCAGTAATTTTTTTCTGAAACAAGGTCGTTTTTCTAAGCTCTTGCACCATGTTTAAAGGAATCAACAAAACACGTTGTACCAGAGGGACAGCAATCATTATTACTCCTTTCAACCTTGACAAAGGTAGAGCAGACCAGATCCACTCCTTCTGTGCTTACATTTCACAATAAACATCCTAGACATATAATATTGGAGAGTATTTTGCATTTTTGTGTCATTTATTCTTCACGCCCCGGTGTGGAAAGACCTTTATAGGTGCTGGTAGGTGGATTTTGTTGGACACAGGCAGACAAGCTGTTTCCTCCTGATTTCAGTCTTTATGCAACGCTAAGCTAAGCGGCTGCTACCCCGCTTCATTTCTACTTCATATTATTGATCATAGTGGTATCAGTCGTCTCATCTGACAGTAAGAATGTGAATAAGTGTATTCAGTGATTAAAGTGATTATCAAACTGATTGGCAATGATTTCTCTGGCAATTGACTGTTTGAGCTTATCTTATTATTAAAGTTGGGCCTTTGTGAGGCTGTACAGTATGAGCTCATGGAGACAGTCTGAGTACAGTCTGATTTCAAATGATTTCTAACCCCTCGCTCTGTATTTCCAGGGTGTCCTGTCCAACATCTCGTCCATCACAGACCTGGGGGGCTTTGACCCGGTCTGGCTGTTCTTAGTGGTGGGCGGTGTGATGTTCATCCTTGGATTCGCTGGTTGCATCGGAGCACTGCGAGAAAACTCTTTCTTGCTCAAATTTGTAGGTTCCCTTATCAAACACATTGTGAGGAAATGAGATTTCTCCAGTCTCCTTGGTCTCATAATAATATTTGTTGAATGTATTTCAGTTCTCCGTGTTCTTGGGTATCATCTTCTTCCTGGAGCTGACTGCAGGAGTCCTGGCATTTGTCTTCAAAGATTGGATCAAGGACCAACTCAATTTTTTCATTAACAACAACATTCGGGCCTACAGAGACGACATCGATCTGCAGAACCTGATAGACTTCACCCAGGAATATGTGAGCACTGTGTTTCTTTATCCATTGTATGGATTTCTCTCCAGTGTTGTTTTTACCATTTCTGTGGAACGTTGTTGACATATATGTGAGGGTTTTTTGTGTCTGTTTAACCTTGGAGTGGGAGTGTTGTGGAGCTTTCGGAGCTGATGACTGGAATTTGAACATTTACTTCAACTGCACTGATTCGAACCCGAGTCGTGAGAAATGCGGAGTGCCCTTTTCCTGCTGCACCAAAGATCCAGCGGTATGTCACCACAAAAACTCACCACACTCACAGCCTTTTTATCCCACAGCCAAATCATTCCCATTTACGGTAAAACACAGCAAGCCTATGGGTGTAATGTGGTGTTTTTGTGTTGAAAAACTTGGAGAACAAATTGATTAGGTCATTTTCTAACATGCTGAAACCTTTAGTTTGAGGGAAATTTGTGAGGGTCCTCCCTGTGACTCACAGCTCGGTTATCTTTGTCCTCCAGAAGGCTGGCTGACGCTGTCAACTGTCATGACTGGCCTCCAACAGGACGTCGAGGCCTCAGTGTTTAGTCCTGTCAGACTCTGCCAGCACAGCAAAGTCTGAAAGCGACTGGGAGGAGTTACCTTGACCACGGCTCTCTTTTTTTGACAGAAATATGCTCAAACTGCTGCCCTCTGCTCAGAGCAGTGACAGTGCTTTTGCAAAACAGGCATTGCACAAGAGGCTTTTTTTATTTGCTGACAGGCTGTCCCACCAAGTTCAATACTTCAACAATTAGCCTGAATATAAAATGTTTAACGTGATTCAAAATGAAGGCAATTTAGAGTTCTATACAGAAGCATTTTTAAGTCTTTTTGAGGCAAATCCAATTTTTCATATATTAATTGAGTCTTTAAAGGTATAATATGTAACAGTTGTCTGTTGCTGTTTGTAAACACACAGCAAAATCAAAGTTTGCGACTCTTTCTCAGCTTAACAAGGGAGGGAAGGAGAGAGAGCAGCGATGTGTGAGTGAGTTATGGAGTGAATGAAGAGAGGGAGCGGTGTAGTGAGAACAGAGAAATACTGAATCAGAGAAATAAAACCTTGTATTCTGATTGTATATCAGCTATTGTGCTCTGATCTGTGCAGGTTTAGTTCACTGGGAGTGCTCCAGTATTAATGCTGGTCAGCAGGTTTCCTGAGGATATAATGGTACAGCATGTTAATATCGGCAGTAACAAAAATGAAAACGAAGTCCGGGTTGAAAACAAGCAGCATTAATGTTTTTACATCTTCCCGGTATATGACGGTATGTTTCTAAATGTCTTTTTCTTTACATTTTGAAACATGTTTAATCATCTTCTCTTTACAGGAAGATGTCATTAACACTCAGTGTGGCTACGACATCCGAGCAAAAACGGTGAGTGGCTCAGCAGAAACCTACATTTATAACAGAGATTGAGACCCTCATCTAGAAGTAAACCAATGCTATGAAACAGTCTGAAGAGTAGAAACTGCTCTGTTTTATTTAGCCTCGGGCAGGTTTATTAGGCTGCATGAGGTCATCAGGTACCCCACCCTGGGCATAATATTGCTCTCTCAGTATGTTTCTTGAGAATACAGCAGCTGGCTCCCCATCAGCACTTTGGGCCAAGTGGTATTACTCATGCTGCAGCAATGCTCTGGGAATCGAACCCCCTCCCCCATTAGCTTTGGCCTCACTCCATAGTAGCATAATGTAAGGAAAAGGCTGTGTTTGTTTTCTTCACTTTAAATGTGAGGAAAAAGGCAGAGTGAACGAGTTTTTTTTTTGCAAGAGTAGAAAAACAGTGTGAGGCTGAGAGTGTGTTAACAACCAGGTAACATTAGTTCAGAGGGATTCTATTGTGAAGGGAGACCACATGATAAAAAAGTGAATCATTAAAAATAATGATGTTGGCAAGTAATTCCCAACATTGTTGCACACCTTAACTATTATAAAACTGTTAAAAGGATAAACAAAGTAAAAGTCTTTCCTCTGTACGTGCCTGTTAGGCTGTAACACCGGTTTATATGTTGTGTCAGGACTCCGAGCAGCGGACCTTCATCTATATCAAAGGATGCGTTCCTCAGTTTGAGAAGTGGCTTCAAGACAACCTGACAGTGGTGGCAGGCATCTTTATTGGCATTGCATTACTACAGGTGAGGAACATTTTAGTTTATTAGCTCATCTCTGCCAAACTTTGATTTACCCAATATGAAACATTTGTTTTGTGTTTTAGATTTTTGGCATCTGTTTAGCGCAGAATCTTGTGAGCGACATTGAAGCCGTGAGAGAGAGCTGGTAGGTGGCAACAGTTTGTTTATCTAAGCACAGTTTCACACGAACAATGATGTATTAAGAATTAATGCTGTGAAATGGAAATAACTTTTACTTTAGCTGCAGAAGTGCAAGAGTGGTATATTTCCACCTTTTCGCTTTCATTTTAGTTTTAGTTTGTTTTCAGAGTGTATTTGCTAGTTTTAGCTTCGTTTTAGTTTCATTTTTTCTGAGAGGTTTAGATTTAGTTTGTATATATTTAGTTTTACAGTAGTTTGTTTTTGTTAGGGTGTTTTGTTCAGGTATATTTCAGTGCTCATTTTTTGTTTAAGTTGTAGTTTACTGTAGTAAAATAACAGAATATCAACGGGATGGATTAACACAAAGTTTGGTGTCGACATTCATGGTTCCTAGAGAATGGATCCTACTGACTTTGGTGATCCTTTGACTTTTCCTATAGCACCACCAAGAGGTTTTCATTTGTGCTTTTCAGTGCAATGTCCAATATGTTGGTTTATCACCAAATTCCTGCAAACTAATGACATCTCCACCATCCTCAGCTGTACTTTGTGTTCACTGCTAATTAGCAAATGTTAGCATGCTTAACTAAAGGTTGAACATAGTAAACATACATTTCCACTGAGTATGTTACTGTAGCATGCAGACGATGGCATTTAGCATCACGCCCAAAGTGCCTAAGCCTTAACCCTTGAAAAAAGGCCGCAGGCAATTGCAGATTGTTGTCATAAACCTTTTTAAATTAATCTAAAATAAAAACCATAATAGCCAGAGCATTCAGTCTTTTTGCAGCAGAAAGCGAAGGCTGCTATCTTTTGCACCACTGCATTGCACGCTCATGATGACCCCATTATGTTGTGTTACATGTAGAACAAAACCAAACTACTAAAACGCTTTTGCACGCAATCTGCTCATAAAATTAAACATATCTCAAAAATTTAAGTTAAAATTTAATTCATGTGCTTAGTTCTAATAACTTATGAAGTATTAAGAAATGTTTTGTTCATGTTTCTACATTTAGAAAATGTTTGGATAAATATGTTTTGTGTATTTTGTAACATTTCATGAAAAACATGTCGGATTTGTGTTTATTTTTTTTTTTTTTTATGACACAATTTCAACACTTTTAGCACTTACATATCCTTTAACTTAGGTTGTACAGACTTCAGGATATGTAGCTACTCAAGTCAAGAAATGACATCTCAATAAGCAAAAATACCAATGTAGGCACTGGCAGACCATTTCTATTGCAGAGTTCAACGTGCTCAGGGTCAAGGGTCTTGTAGTATTTATATTAACTAATTGTGAGACAGATGTCTTTCTTGTGGCCTTCATCAGAGTCCATGCACCTTGTGCCAGTGTACTGTTCTCTACCTAAGCTCAGCCTCACAGAGCCAGCTGCGAATCTAATTTTATTGCATCTGTTCTGAAATGGTCCTCTTGTTTTTGTGCAGTTTGTTTACCTAATAAGACCTCCACAGAATCTCCAAAGGCAAGAAGGATGTACCAGGTAAGCACCATTAGATTTCATTAATGTTGAGGCATATAAATATTTATAGTTATATTGATTGATTCCATTGATTTCCCCGTTTGGATTGTTTTTTGCACTGTGTCTTTTTTTTCTACAGGACTCTGCAGTTTGGAT
This sequence comes from Pterois miles, assembly GCA_947000775.1. Taxonomy (NCBI): domain Eukaryota; kingdom Metazoa; phylum Chordata; class Actinopteri; order Perciformes; family Scorpaenidae; genus Pterois; species Pterois miles. Next base: position 2,218,919 of record CAMQGK010000224.1, on the reverse strand, counting down.
GTCAGCAATGAAGTGAGATACATGAATCAGCTGATGTGTCCACAACAGAGTCTCATTCACATGTAAATAGTAAATGTAGAGTTATTTTTAGAGTTATTTGTGGCCCCGTGTCTGAATGAAGCACAACCTCTAAAATGTATTGTAGCTCTCGTACAGTACACATTATACAAATGCTTTACAGTATGATGGTGAAGTGGCTCCAATGATGAGTCCCAGTTCAGACTACTTTAGTTTGTAAGCCTGCAAATGAACAGCGGAGGGGGTCATAACAAGACGTGATGTTTTGTCAGAGGTGGTGCCTCATTCAGAGAAGGGCCTTGGTTTTATATGTCTCACAGCTGCAGTTTTTAACACTGCATGTAAAGGTTGTGTACAAAGATAAAAGTGATTCTGGAAATGCACTGCATGCCTTTTGTCTACTGGTAGGACATTGGCTCTCCTAAATGTATTTCATTAATGTTAAGTATTTTAAAAAAAAAGTATTTGTAAAATAGTTTAAACTAGTTTAGAGTGAAGCGGCTGGTTAGCACTTTGTTGAATGTTTAATGAAATCGACCTAACGCGGCGGAGAATTAACTTCAGATTTATTTCCATCTGTGACATTATGCTTGTTTTCTACAGATACAGTTTGTGAGTTTTGTGGGGCTGAAATGGATTTAGTAGCATGTAGTATCATGAAGGGATGTGATTGCTATTGTAGGCTTTGCAAAACTGCAGTTTTTTAAGAGTATTGGCGGTGACATTAAAAAAAATGTCTTACACTTTTTTTGCGATTGCTTTAAACACCTGTTGGGGAAGTTGGCTCATTGTTGCAAAACTGTACACACAAGCCAAATAAGACACAACACTTGGAGATAAACATTACACTTGTATGTCAAAATGAAACTCTGCAATCCTTTTTCAAAATGGTATTTTTGCAACATAATGAGACACACATGCACCATTTGAATTACGCTTCCAAAGCAGCAACGACACTGATGTACTTGATTCAAAACACTGCTGTCTGTGCAAGATTGTTCCACTACAGTACATTGACTCACATTTCAATAACAAATGTAGAAAGACTTAAGAAAAAAATATATACAGCTTTTGTTTTTGCCTTTGCAGGTTTCCAAAGCTAGAAAACACAAAGAAAAGTAGAACTGCAGTACAATAATGAATGAAAATAACCTTATTTTAAACATTATTTAATTATTATATTCTGGTAATTTATTTAAAACATTTCCAGGAAAAGAATACAACATTGATTGATATGCTTTATTTCCATGTCTGCTGAAAAAAAAGTAGCAAATAGCCCTATTTTAAAAACAACATACTAATTTACAATATAATCGTTAAATAATTTTTATAATAAATTTATATTTGATCAATTTTGAGGTAAGTATTTTAGTAATTTGGCAGTAATTCTAAAGAAATTTCAAATAGGTTACTTGCTAATTAGCACCTGAAATTTGCAGACCTATAAAATGAAATGTTACCCAAAAAATTAAATATAAACTTGATAATAAACAAAAACTGGTATTTACAAGGGATGTTGGATAGTTTATGGATCCTGTCTTCTGTTGTCTGGCCACATGACCTTGTTCATATCACAAGCCAGGAGTGTTTTCCCAGTGATTGCAAGAGATTTCATTCTTGATTGTGTGTGTCTAATGTAAGAAACAGTGTGCAATGTTTTGCAAGAAGTGTGTTTTCCAGTATTGCAAACAATGTGCAAGATGTATTTTTGGTGCCTTTGTTTAAGGCATGGTTAGTAAAGTTCAGGTTTTTATGCTTTTGCCCAAGCATTCTCAGTCAGTGTGTAAACAATCACAAAAAAACCCTGTAATGTCCTGAAGAAAACCAGAAGATATGGCAAATCAAAACTCAGCCTTAAGCACTTTAATGTTCATATAAGGACTGTTATTCTAGCAGCAGCCACTGGAGGGGGCACTTTTCCTTAAAAACCTGCAAACTTCATCTGGAACTTCATGGTGCTCCATAATGTCAGATATTTTTTCATTTTTTTCCAAAAGCAGTTTGGCAGGTTTGTCAGCACATTATGAGTGTTGTGCCGTTCCTTGCACATTATAACCTTACTGTCAGTGTCCATTTTCCTACATTTTTTTAAATTGTTGCTGATGTGTTTCTTTGATGGAATTGATGAGATAGCTTTTGTTTGTTGTGTTTAGATTTTTGATCGTTATGTTTTCACTGGAAAATTAGGATACAAACTGTTTCCAATGCTCATCATGTATGGCGTGCTGGTAACTGAACGCAGAAATGATTTATAGCCTACTTACATACATACATACATTACTTGAAGGCAGAGCACACAGGCGCTCTCACCAGCGTTATTTTAAATGCAAACCTGTTTTTCTTTCAAGACATCAACCTTTTAATAGAAGCATGAAGGTAAAAGCAGACATTTTATGTAAAGGCGGTGTGAACCTGCAGTATGTCACACACAGCTTTTCCTTTGCAGTCAAGCCTTCTGCAGCCTTGATGAACTGAACATATTTACACATAAGATATACAATTAATGCATTTCTGAATTTTAAAATTGTATAAATTTAATGCAGCTGCATTACATATATCCTTTTTTCCCCACTAAAACCTTCATATGATTGTTGTTGACTGATCACACTTTTTCTTACCACTCAGTGCCATATTTGTGATTTATACATACTCCTGATTATAACTTTAATTTCATGTGTACTTCTGATTCTTGTAAATAACTGGACCATGACAAGTTGTAAATATATATCTGAATAAATGTGGGTCTTTGTAAACTTTTGTCTGTGTATGGTCTACAAATGTATATAGATCATGAGTTAAAGTTGATTGAATTTGGCCACAGTTATTATTAATACTTTTTAATCAGTAATATTAAAAATAAGAGGACCTATTATGCTCATTTTCAGATCAACATCTGTACATTTGGTACATGTTTACATGTTTTATTTTTCTCATACTCTGTCATAGTCTGCCCTGATTGGTCAGCTGTCCTACTCTGTTGTGATTGGTAAACTGAGCCAAACTCTTTGGACCCCAGCTCTGCTCTAACTAGATTTGTTTGCGGGCATGCCAAACTAGCCACCAGCTAAGTATCATGCAAATGTGTTACTTAGTGATGTCACCACGTTACGGAAGAAAAGGCAGGACTTCAAGTGAGGTATTTCAGGAGCAGTGTTTCTGTGGTAACTTTGCAGTCATTTTACATGCACAATTAACTATATGACATAATAAAGGAAAGGGAAATGCACAAAAACATACATACAACATAACATAATACAGCTTACTCTCAAAGCAAGTGATACACAGATATACGACTACCTTATTAACAAAAATATACATCAATTATTGGTAAAAAAAAAAAATAAAAAAATAAAAAAATAGAATTCCCAATACCATCTAGTGTTTTTTTTAAATAATATTACCAGCCTCAGAGTTGAGCTACAGTAGCTTGAGTGTTTTTTCTAGTGTATCTGATATTTGACTTAAATTTACTGAGGATCTCTGCTGTAATATGCTAGTTATTTTAGACTGATTCCTCTTCTGTGACTGGTCTATTCTACTATGAGCTAGACCGTATGTTAGTGTTTTTTATAAACAATTCATGACATCTCCACTGCGTGTAGGCCTTTTTTCACAGCACATGTTTTAACTTTAACTAATAACAATGACGACGGCTCACTTGTGGCCCTTCAGCAGGATGCTGAAACTGAAGCAGCTAAATGGAATTCGGCCATCGTTCATTTTACTGTTTACACCTGTGATTTTCCTGCTGTGACCTGATGTCAAAAGGCCTTTTGCTCATTTCTCACCCAGCTGCACCATCACGTACCAGGGTGTGGAAGAAGCCAGAAGCCATGACCAGAAGAAGTGGAGAATTAATACTTTCTTTTATTATTCATTTATTTATTTGAATTATGTTAGTCAGGACATAAAACTAACCCGAAGAGCAGTGATAGTTTTGTGTAGGACCGCCACTCAAATATTGTTTTTACTCCAGTTATAGCTATTATGAGAGAAGATGCTCAAACTTAATCAGCAAGATGTTCAGATTTTAGCAAGAACACCAGACATTCAAGAGATGAGGTGCATCAGAGTTTGTGAAGTTATTTGAAAAACAAACATGGTAAATATATGAATCTGTGGTTGTTTGGGAGTCGGAGCGGGGCTTCGTCTCTCCTATGTTCATGTGCTGTCTCAGATTGTCATCTGTTGATTAGACTAAGGTGGAGCTGTCGGGCCCCGATGCTGTTTTTCTCTTAAAATAAATTCATCCACAGAGTGAACAACACAGATTAGTACAAACACACTTTTCTTTCAACACAACTTTGATAATTTGCAATTTAGATACCCATCTCTGATAAATGTATGCTCTGTTATCTGGGATTGACTGCAAACCTCTGATCTGACCTTTAGCCAGATGCCTCAGCGTTACTTCCGGCTCTTTTCTAGACTCAACAGAGAACAACAGACTCGTTCCGACTGATGTAATCAGCCGTCCTCATTCTCCAGTTTGCTACCAAAATGCTTTATCAGTGCTAAACAATTGTTTAATTATTCAGATATTTGAAGAGATAGCAGCCCTTTACTGGTGTGTTTTTGACAGAGAATTGTCAAAATCACATCCTTTCTGTAATACGCAAGTTTTCTTTCCAACGAAACATTTCAGAAGTTTCTCTGATTAGCACACAAACAAGGACACTGCTGGAAGCTTTCACATAATATACGCACCAATCAGCCATAACATTATGGCCACCATTATGACGTACCTATAATCTTGAGTAGGTCCTTCTTTTTCTGCTAAAACAGCCCCGACCCGTCGAGGCATGGACTCCACTAGACCTCTGCTGTGAGATCTGGCACCAAGTCATCAATAGCAGATACTTAAAGTCCTGTAAGTTGTAAGGTGGTGTCTCCTTGGATCGGACTTATTTGTCCAGCACGTCCCATAGATGCTCGATTGGATTGAGATCTGGAGAATTTGGAGGCCAAGTCAACACCTCAAACTCGTCGTTGCGTTCCTCGAACCATTCTTGAACCATTTTTGCAATGTGGCAGAGCGCTTTATCCTTCTGAAAGAGACCTCTGCCATGGTAGAACCTAAGGTTTCCCAGCAAAATATTGCCCAAACCATCACTCTGCCTACACCGGCTTGCCTTCTTTACAAAGTGCATCCTGGTGTCATGTCTTCCCCAGGTAAATGAGGCATACGCAACCGGCCATCCACAAAATGTAAAAGAAAATGGGATTCATCAGACCAGGCCACCCTAACGTGCCTACTATAAGCACTTTTGGCTGTGGACACGGGTCAGCATGGGCACCCTGACCAGTCTGTGGCTAGGCAGCCCCGTAGACAACAAAACGTGATGCACTGTGTTCTGACACCTTTCTATTAAAACCAGCATATACTTTTTCAGCAGCCTGAGCTACAGTAGCTCTTCTATTAGATCGGACAACACGAACCAGCCTTTGCTCCCCACATTCATCAGTGAGCCCTGGCTGCCCATGACCCTGTCCACAGGTTACTGGTTTTCCTTCTTTGGACCACTTTGTGTGGTCCAAAGACAACTGTAGAGCTGCCATATTTACACATCAAACTGAAATTAGAGTTGAGTTCGACCAAAAGCACACTTGGTGATTGTTTGAGTAATGACGATGGTTTAGGTGAGTTTTATTTTGTTTCTGTCCAGTCTGACTAATGTGTTTTACAATAATCTGCTACGTACAGCTGATCTCATCATAAAGAAAAATACACATGGATGATGGCTCAAGCTGAACAGAGAGGGGAGGAATTCGTACTCTGGCACCTTGGCGGAGGTCTGTGACCTCTTGACCCCATGTGTTTCTGTTTGTAACCTGAAGGTTTTAATTGCAGTTTTTCTGGCTGCAACTTCACAGTTGGGAAAATACTTATATTAAAAATTCTATTAGTTGATAGTAGTTTGCACTGTTTGCACTATCGAAGTCATTGAAGGAAAAGGCATCTAAGCATTTCACTGCACATGTGCTTGGTATGATTTTGCATCTGATTAATAGTATTTGAGTATGTTTTGATTGTGCTGTATGTATCTACAGTAACTGTTTTGTATTCTTATTTATTGTTTGGTACACTGGGAATATATCAAACTTTCATCTAGTTGTGGGATTATGTGACGATATACAGTAGTTCTGCAACAGTTTGCTATTTGTACTTTAACTAGCGATAATCTATCCATCACTTTAATAATAATAAGCAGTAATGGTTTGTCAGTCCGCCGCAGGTCATGACCTGCTTCCTAGTACTTTATCAGTAGAAGATGGTCAGTGAGAGATACACAGCAGCAGCTCCTGAAGCCGGACAGTGACATCCAGAACTGATATCTGCTGAGAGACCAGCTTCCTAATGGAGACGTCTGTCTTCAGGACGATGAAGGCATCATCAGATAAGCAGAGCTCAGATGATGTCTTCTGTGTGTGGTGGGGGCGAGATCAGATCAGTCATCAACATCAGCAGACAAACACTGATTGCTCACTGAAACTCACATTTATTGTGTTTTCACTGTTTCTGTGATTCAAATCTCTTTATGTTCAAGAGATCAGTGATGGAAAGTACATTATTGGATGACTTACAGTTTATGCTATTTTAGTTCTTCTACATCGACTATTATCTGACAGCTACATTTTATATATAAAAACTATGATGAGTTTACAAACAGTGCTTTGTCAACAGTATACATCCATTATAGAACATTTAACCTTACATTTTTACAATAGTACAATAACACAATTTTTACCTTTAACTTTAGTAACATGACAACTGCAGGACATGTTTGTGTGATCTTATTTATTTACTACTGTTATTATTTTTATTCTTACAAAACTTTGCAAAAACAAACACCACTCAAAACTGTATAAACTCTTCTAAAATTTTACACACAAACACCAAATAAAAAGCTCTTTCCACACTGATGTGCTCAGTATAAAACATTATTATCTAGTCTTTTCATTTTCTTTTGTAGCATGCTGTCAGTAAAGACTACAGACACAAATGCAGTGTAAAATTCTCAATACTCATAACAGTATCAGACAATTACTTTAACTGAGGATGGCATGAACATAGGTACTGTATTGTACAGTAAACAAAATACAGTATATTGCAATTACAGTCCTCCAACTCTCTCTCCGTTGTTGTTCACACCACAGAGCAAACCTGAATCCTGGTTAGTGTTAAAGCTCTGATTTCTAAGTGATCTAATTGGTTCCAGGTGTTTTCACAGGTGCATTCTGGGTGCAGGTGATAACTGAGTGTAGGTATTTCAGTGCTCAGCAAAAAACGCACACAGGCCTTTAGTTTTGAATGGTGTTTCTAATGCAGGCAACCATGTGTGGTTATTTGCAAAATGTGTGTTTTCTAATTTCAGACAGTGTGTCCATGGTTAAACATACCTGTCAATAGATAGATGAGTTAATGCTTGGTAGGTCTTTCTCTCAGCAGACATGTTACCTCGGCTCTATTCAGGTGTTCAGTGAGCAGCAGATACTGAACTCAAAGCAGCGAAATGGAAATCATTTCATTGTTTACACCTGTGATTTTCAAGTCAAAGTATTTTTCGCACTATAAGGCGCACTTAAAATCGGCCAACTGTTTAACTCAGACCCTGATGATGGATTTGATGGATTTGTGGAAGAGGAATGAACTGAAAAGTGAGTGTATTGTTTTGTATTTCATGTGTTACAACTGAAAAATGTTGAGATTTATTGAAGTTATTGAGTTATTAAATGAATTGACTAAAGTTTGACTTATCTGACCATTTTATTTCACTTAATGCGCCTTATAATCCGGTGCGCCTTACAGTGCGAAAAATAGTATCTTCTGTGAAAAAGGCCTACCGCGAAAAACTAAGTAAAACTGCTTGTTTGCTGTCCTGCTGCATCATTAACCTACACATGAGCTGTGAGAGCATTTACGCTCCCTCACGGTCTAATATTGTGCATACATGTATATGTTGAGAGCCAGAACCAACCGGCAATCTATGCGTCAACAAACACTAAAGCTGATTCAGATCTACAGGTAGATCCTGACTAAACTTTAGTGCCTTTACAGTTTATAGACAGGCAGTTTCGCTTTCATAGAAGTGGATTGTTTATCTAATTGCTATTGGTTTTAGATGAAAAATCTAAGAAACTAAAGCTGTCAGATAAATGTAGTGGAGTAAAAAGTACAATATTTACCTCTGAGATGTAGTAGAAGAAGAAGAAGAAGAAGAAGAAGATCTACCTTTATTAGTCCCACAGTGGGGAAATTCAATTTACACTCTGTTTTAACTTATACATGGTACATGCACACAAACACACACACACACATGCAGTAATGGAGAGATGTCAGAGTGAGGGGGCTGCTCCAGACAAGCGCCCCGAGCAGTTGGGGGTTTGGTGCCTTGCTCAGGGGCACCTCGGCAGTGCCCAAGAGGAAACTGCACCTCTCCAGCTACCAGTTCACACTCAGTTTTTGGTCCATGTCGGACTTGAACCGGAACCTCCGTTCCCAAGCCAACTCCCTACAGACTGCACTCCCCCCCAGTAGTGTAGAAGTATAAATGTACTTGGTTACATTCCACCACTGAGAATTTTACAGTATATCAGCTACCTTTTATAGTTACAGGTCAAACTTATATATATATATATATATATATATATATATATATATATATATATATATATATATATAAAATATGAATAATCTTTTTTCTTCAGATGACAATCACATAACTAATGTGTAGCTATGCCATCTTGGGTTGGTAATCCCTATATATAATTAGGCTACATTTGCTGGTAGGATGGGGGTTAATGAAGTCAGGACTGCGTTAACTGGATCACATCAACCGAATAACCCTCACTTTACTAAACACGCATCACTGATTCAAACAGGTTTCTCGAGTGTAAAATCATCTGATATGTAGTATTTCACACAGACTGACCCTCTGACTTGTGGTTCCTCACTGAGCTGCTGTAATCGGAGCCAGAGGGCTGCCTCCACCGACAGACTGCCCATTTCCTCCAACCGAGACGCACTGACAAAGTCCCGACTGTTCATCCCCAAATGAGGTGAAAGGTGTCCAACATGAGCACGTCTCTCTGCCACCTCCTGGTAAATATAAACTCTCTTTTGTGCTATTTTGCGCTAATTGCGTGACCAGTCAGGGCACGCAGCCTCCACTAGAAACTTGTCCCTTGATCAACTCTATCAGATAATCCCATTTTTATTGATCAATCAGTCACATGGCTGCGCGCAGACGCGGACACACAGCCAGCTGTATTAAAAGGGGACTCCTGAATGGCTGCATCCATCAGTGGCACAAGTTCCTGTCAAATCTGTGCTCGTCAGGTTAATGATTTGCTGGTTATCTCGTACTTAGTACTTCAGCGTGGAGTTTGGAGTCTGCCCTCCCTTCCGATAAAACATAATAGGAGAAGCTCGGACTCGCTTTGCCTTTTCTTTTTTTGGCCCTTTGGTGCCACTGATTCTTCTGGCTACACAGAGAGGACACACACAATGTTCACTCTGGTTGTGTTCTTGCTTTGTGCAGCCTCCTCTGTCTCAGCTGCCACAGGTGAGTTGCTGTTTGTTTTTCTGAGAGTAGAGATAGTTTATGGTTGAGATATCTGGGGCCAACGGGGACCATTTGTACATTAGTTATAGGTTTAATGAATTTATTTGGGACAAGAAGATGCTCAGTGAGTAGAAATGTGTCAGCAGGGTGTGTTTGTAGCTCCCTGTGCTGTGTTTTGGACATTTCTTCATAGACAGAAAGATCTAAGGTGTCATGTTTTATTTCATGGTGCCACAGAAGCTTGAAAATCCCCAAATGAATGAATGAGTGACTACAAGGTCCAGTCTCCTTTACTTCATTGTCAGTGGCTTCACATACTGTAGTGCTGCTTTTATCACTGATAAGAGGCGAGAGAGTCAAGAAAACATTATTATGAAACACAGATTTCATTATTCATGTTTTTTGCTTCTGATGTTCTCTGAGAATCTCAGCCAGCTGTTGATGAAGGACCCAGATGTTTTATTTGTTGTATTTCAGCTCCACGTTCCTCAGCGACCGCTGATGAAATCAAGTACTGACACGTCAGTCTGTCCTTCCCTCGTGGCCTAATGTCTCATCTAACTGAGCGCTTGTCATTAATAGAGCAGAGGGGAGATGCTTTATCTTCTCAGGCTGAACACACCTTGTTGTTAAATGGCCTCTGATTAAATCATCTCAGCGTTATATGATTTCTGTAAAGGAAACAGCAAAGAAAATGAAAGAAAAGAGAGCAATTTGTTCAGGGGATGTTCATCTTTGGAAAAAAAATACTTTCATTTTAACACCTGAAGTGTATTTGGGAAGCTAAATACGGAGCACAAAAGATACTTGGAATCAGCTGGATCAGCCAATGCAACAGCGTGTTTGATTTTTGGTAATTATTTAGCTAAAAATACCTTTTTAACAGAGGGTTTCAGTGTGCTTTGTTATTAAGAATAACGTGAATAGACTACACTCAAGTCTTCTGGTTTCGGGTCATTCATCACAGTGAACACTTTATCCTCTTTACTTGCCAGTTACATTATTGTTGATGGTGAGACAATTTAAAGTGTGGATTGCTTTTAAAAGTGTCCTACGTAATGCACCTATTTAGGGCCACAACTGAAAATGATTTTCATTTTTGATTGATCTGTTATTTTCTTGACTAATTGATTAGTTGTTTGGTCTATAAGGGTCAGAAAATGGTGAAAAATGTTGATCAGTGTTTCCTAAAGTCCTCAAATGTCTGGTTTTGTCCACAACTCAAAGATATTCATTTTACTGTCATGGAGGAGTGAAGAAACCAGAAATATTCACATTAAAAAGTGGGAATCAGAGAATTTTGATTTTTCTTAAACTACTCAAACCGATTAATCTGTTTTCATAATAGCTGGTGATTGACAATTAATCGATTAATGGTTGCAGCTCAACACCTATGTGCTTGTGAGAAGCTCTGACATCTGATATTTCTGCACTTGCTCCACAGCAACTGTTTGTAAATGTAAGAAACTACCAAACTCACATTAATCTTCCCACAATATCCATGTCTGATTATCGTTTCCCACTTTTAATTTTCTGACAATGCAGCCGTTGCTTACATTGACACTCAAATGTAAAAATTTTAGAAGCTTTAATGCACAGTCGTTCCTCACAACTTGTTATTACATGAGGATGCAGTGACAAACAAAAGATGGCTGAATGTTCACTGTGATGGGTTACTATGTCAAGTTTCAGGTTTCTACTAGTTGATATTCTTAAGCCACAGACATGAAATGAAACCAGTGGTTAGGTCGGCCTTTTAGAAATGTCTAATGTAAGCACATTTCAAAAACACACAACCGTGGCACGTTCCTTTTAAATCTGCCGTAAATTAACAGACCTACAGTGTCTTCACACCACAACATGACAATAGTCTTTCTGCAGGTCACTCTCACTTTCTCCTCTCGTGTTTGCTCACCAGCTGTGTTTCCTGTGTTTCTTCAGGTGGTGCTGCAGGACCCCGACTGAACAACAACCAGCTGTATAAATTCAGCTACACCACGGAGGTGCTGGTGGACCGGACCAGCGGGTCAAGAGAGGGCAGCGCTGGCTACAGGATCTCTAGCGACGTGGACGTCAACCTGGTGTGGAGAGATCCCAGCAGCAAAGACGACCAGCTCATTCAACTGGCGGTATGTAGAATAAGCCATGTAATATCTCTGACCACACTTTCGATAATACTTGTCTGCAAGCTTCTTTTCTTCAGAGTAGCTGGCGGTGTGTTGATTATGTACAAAGAAAGGATTGCAGCAAAGGAGTGAAAGGCTTTCGCTCACATTAATTGATCTCTCTTTCATAGATCTCAAATGTGAGGATCGAGCCAGCGTCCCACCGATCAGAGAAGAAGAACGTTCTCCATGGATCCACCGCAGAAAGCGTTTTGGGGAAGAACAAACTAGCAGCTCTCACTAAACCTTTCTTGTTGCATCTGAGAAATGGAAAGGTAAGAACCTTTAATTGTTCTTAGCCAGTGATTTTTTTCTAGCAGTTTTCATTACAAATATTTAGATCCTTGGTATTAAACAATGTGAAAATAGCTCTTATCAGTGGCTACACCACTTATTGCTGGTATTTTCTGTACAGCCTCATAGACAATTAGGTTCTTTTATCCTTATTTTGGCATACTGTTCAAATAAAACACCTTTTAGCATAAAGAGAATATTTTAGCATGGTTTATAATTGTGGTGTAATGGTTCAACAGGGGTTTGGTTAGGGAGAAGAAAATCACACCCATTTCATATGCGTTGAACTCCAAAATATATATAGATTTATTGGTTGATATTATATGAAGCCATAACACTGATTTTATGTATGACATAAGGCGGGCAGTGGTGCAACGGTTCAACAAGCCCACCATTCTGATTTTTTTTTTTTCTCAGTGAGTGGTTTGTTTTTTACAGTTCAGTTTTACGTCCCTATTTTATACTCACTCCAGGCAAATAACAGCAGCAATCCCATATTTTATATTATTTGAATTGCTGTTTTCTGCCAGTTTATAATCTAATTTATGTGAGAAATGCTTACATGCGTAATGTTAGAAAGTTGGTAGTGTACTTCTAGCACTCCAGTGTTGTCACCAGAGCATTCGTGAGTTTCATTTTGTTGTGCTGCAGTGATGATGCTGGCAGGGGAAACACCAGGCAGATGTGTGTGCGTACAAAGGTCAGCAGGTTCAGAGGGTCAATGAATGAATAAATGAGCAAGCTTGACTTGAAGAGTGGCTCTGGTTTGGTGGATCAGGTTCATGCTGTCGTCTGGCTGTGAGATGTTTGAGTTCAAGCCAAACTCATTTACTGTTACCAAGTCATTATCACTGTATGCTATCCAATAATTCATAATTACCATGGAAGTAATAATAGCAAGCCGACTGGCAGATATCTAATTTGTTCAGGGGAATGATCATATGGTACTAAAAATGTACCATTGACTATATAAGAGGTGGACATAGTCGCCGTGATGTCATCTATTTTTAGTTAGTGAACTGCTGCTTTGAAGCCTCAAGTTTGGTATTGCCATCTTGTTTTGTTTTGCCATCATGGGCATATTTAGTCGATTAAAATGTTTAGAATTACCTTTCATGAACTGAAAACACATTGTGAAAGGGTTTAAGTTGTAAGACGAAAACAAACAACTCCCAGAATGTACTACGCCGTGGTAGTGACCTGTCAATCACAAGGTAGCCACGCCCTAAAGCACACTCAATGAGACCATAATTTACTATCATGCTGTATTGAAGAAGACTTGAAACTAGCGATTGAGACCATAAACTCATGTTTACAATGTTTACTGAGATAATAAATCAAGTGGGAAGTAGGCTCATTTTCTCATAGACTTCAATACAATCAGACTTCTTTTTGCAACCAGAGTAGTCGCCTCCTGCTGGAAATTAGAGAGAATGCAAGTTTAGGACAGTTGAGTGTTTGTACAGGTCGCCACCTGTACTGTATGAAGAAGAAAACCACTAGCAAGGGCAAAGATCCAGTGTTTAATGCTTTGATTATCTGTTAGTCCATACAGTAAAGGCTGCTGGGGACCTGGAGAATCAATGTTTTAACAAACTATTAAGCATCTATTATTGAATTTGATCTAGGGCTATCCTCTCTTAGTTGACTAGTCGGTCACTTTGGTCTTAGTCGACTTTCTTTAGTAAATGTGTCGCTTTTTATTCTTTTTTCATGCTGAATGACTTGTTTCCAAGAAACTTATGAGCACATCTCTGGTAAACACACGATTCAAAGTGCTGCTTTTGTGTGATTTCTTGTGGAGAAACTCAGTTGTACCAATATTTCTAGTATACAGTGATACAGTAAATATTGAAGAGATACATCATCAGCAGACTGTCGGTATAATATCTTACTCTGAAAGCTATCTCGGTAACACTATGTTTTGGAATTTCTTTGGAATTACTGCCAAATTACCCCAATATTTACCTCGAAATTTATAGAAAATTACTTTACTATAAACATTATGATGATATGCTAAAATTGCATGTAATTGTTAAAATAGGGCCCTTAGGCTTGAGAAGCGGCTGTGTGTTGCTCTTCATCGGAGGTGGAAAACCAAAACTAATGGAACAAATCTCACCATTTTGACTTATTGTCTACAGAAATATAACCTGGCAGCTAATGTAATGATTCAGGGAGTTTTTAAAGAAATTTCAAAGCAGTTATTTTCTAATTTTTATCTATTTATCAGCAGACATGGAAATAAAGCATATCAATAAACTTTGTATTCTTTTTTTTTTTTTTGGGGGGGGGGGGTAATTTGCCAGTAATTCCAAAGAAATGCTAAAGAGGTTACTTGCTAATTATCACCTAATTACCATGAAATTTGCAAACCTGTAAAATGAAGTGTTACTGGTATCTTTCACAGTTGTGTAAATGCTTTAAAATGTGTTTTAGGATCAATCCTGGTTCAGTGTGAAGTAAAGGCTGTGTGATCAGTGTCTCCCCTGGTGTTATGTTGTTTATACTGATGGCCGGTCGCAGCAGGAAAGACGCACAGTGGAGCAGTGGACGATCTATTTATGGTCCGAGTTGATATCGTGGTGCAGCGCCACAAATAAATTACATACTGTATAGGAGACACCGTAGGATGACGTAATGGGCTGACACAGAGTCCGTTATTGGTGTGATATGATATTTCCCCAGATTAACTGAGCCCATTTGACTGAGCTCTGGTTCCATTATTTTAACATGATATCAGCAACATAAGACTGACTCATCTGTCATGCTGGTCAGTGTTGTGTTTAGAGGTTTGACTATTAGAGGTTGACTCTTTTGAAACATTTGAAGTGCTAATGCCAAAGTATTCTGGTTTGTTTTTGATGTGTACTTCAAAGAATATCTTATTTCTGCATGTAATGTAAATAGTCGCTGATGTCATGACCATGCATTTCTGCACACAAGTGTGCAAAGGAAAACTGACACCCTGAAAGCCCTTTGTGAGCTGCAGCACGTACAGCATCGTGGGTCGCTTCCCTCTTTATCTGCTGGACAAAATGCCTCGGGGTATCCAAAAGCATAAGATTGTGTTTAATGTGTTGCTTTCTTTGTAGACGAAAGCATTTTATTCCTTCTGGACTGAACCTGCAACCATCAAGAACCTTAAAAGAGGGCTGGCCAGCTTAATGCAAGTACAGCTCAACACTGGGAAGGTTATAGAGGTAAATGGCACCATAATGCTCCCATCACATTTATTCATGTGTTTGTTTCATATTTTATCACGTCACTAATGTGAACAAACTTAATGTCTGGGAATAGAATGACGTGTCTGGAAGGTGCACAGTCGAGTACAAGGTGGTAAAAGGTCAAGTGATGAGAACAAAGATCCTGGAGACGTGTAAGACCGCAGAGACCGGGTTCACCACACACAGTCAGGTACGTCAGCATCCAGACCGACTCACCGTGCTAGATGATGAACGTTGCTGAATTGTGAATAAATCACGCTTCAATGTGCCCCCCTTTCAGGTGTTGGGTGTGAGCAGGAAATCCAGTTCTGTTACAACATTCACACTTGAAGATGGTTTCGTCCGCTCGGCCGTGGCTGAAGAAACACACTCGCTGGCTGTTAACGCCCGCAGATCTGCTGCAGTTAAAGTCACGTCCAGGTAAAAGCCTTATCAAAGAATTAACATGTGCTGCCATTTCTAATACGGGCACATTTTAAATTTAAAATGTCTTGCTTCCCAGGCAAACTCTCACATTGGTTGGGACAGAGGCTGGACCGCTGGAGGCTGCTGGGAAAGATGTGGCTGGAGTTGTCAAGTCCATCGATGCCAAACTGGCAGCTGTTGGTATCATTGCGGAGAAGGTCAAATCCCAATGCAAGGGTTGTCCATCAGTGAGTACTTGATCACTTCCATGCAGTGGATTGTTACTTTCATAACCACATTTTAGCCGTGCTCTTATGTCTGTTCACTGCTTAGATCCAGACTTAAATATCAGTATTGAACAGACTGCCATTTTGTACCATATTACCACCACTACCATACTCTCCAAAAGTGAAGCCAAAACAATCTCAATCGCCCCCTGGTGGCGGCTTGTTGCAGTATAGATATTCATGTCCTGCTCAGGATGAACCCTAATCAACTTTGGGCCATCATCAGATCAAATTACCAGTTTGTTCTAACCAATGACATTTACATCGACTGTGCTTTTAGTGCTAATTAGAAATGTTAGCATTTCAACAAGCTGATGGTGAACATGGTAATCATTATACATGCCAAACATTAGCATGTTAGCACTCTCATTGTGAGCCATGAATGTATAATAAGAGCTGGATACTGGACCCCAAGATGCCTTTTCAGTCCAATAAGAATTGCTTGCCTGGCGCATACACCAAAAAAGTGGCTTTATATCCGGTGTATGCGGCCCGCAGAATATGCGAAATAGTGTTTCTCCTGTTTCGTTACGTTAAATTCTGATAACATCTTTGCTTGAGGAAAGTCTTACATGTAATATATAAATATAAAACCTCCATGGAACGAAAATTCATGCTGGAAAGAGTCATAATTGACGTTGTTTGTAGTTCAAGGTGTCCAGTAGTCTATGGGGAAAATGCTTTTTGGGCCACAGGGATTTTTTGCTGCAATACTACTATACTAGTGGCTATTGGAAAAATTGGAAGCAAGGCTGAGTGGCGGCACTGTATCCGGGTCTTATTATACATCCATGTTGTGAGCATGTTGTCATGTTAGTGTTAGCATTTACTTCACGGAGTCATAAGCATCGCTTCCAAATCAGTTTTGCTAAACTAGGATTTGTTTAACAACCACAGGATCATCTGACCAAGTGTTTCTTGCCCTGTCTGACTTCTTTTAATGATATCACTGCATTCCCAGGCATCAGGAATTAGTAATGTTGAGACTGACAGAAACGATGACCCAAACTATGAAAATTATTATTGTCTATTCTTTAATGGAGTTCCCATTATCATGGCCCATGTGTTATTGTAAAGACGCGACAGCTCCAGGCCTCTCCATGTGGGAATTCATTTCATTTTGAGTTTAGTGTACTGCACATCTAGTATTTCTTGGACAGGTGCATAAAGATCCCCACACACTACTGGTGAACCAAAAGACATTCATTGAATCAGTTTAACATTTTAGTGCCTACAGACCTTCCTCCAGGTTGTACAAGTCATTATTCCCCATTAACTCCTAAATAACATTGTATTAGTAAATGGATACTGTATATTTTTGAACTGTAATGATAGACTGAAGACGATCTCTCCTCTAATCCCCTCTCCCCTCCGTCCTCCCTCTTAGCTTTTTGAACATTGGCAGACTCAACGGCAGCAGCTGGAGCCAGCGAGCCTGTCCAAAGCCACAGCTCCTCGAAGCTTCCTGGCCCTCATCCAGAGCATTAGGAAGGCGTCCAAGGACGACATCCTCAAAGTGCTGAAGAGCGCCAGCAAGACATCTCTGTAAATGGGCACCTCCTTCTCTCCCACACTTCACTTTACATCGCTCTGCTGCTTCTGTCTTTATTAACTTACCATTGTTGTGCGTTTTCTCAGACCTCAGGTGGTTGATGCGGTCACCTCCTCCCAGACTGTTGCATCTCTGGATGCCATGCTCGAATTCCTGAACTTCACCGATGCCAAAGGTTTGGTTCTGCAGGAGAGATTTCTCTACGCATGTGGCTTTGCGTCACATCCCAATGAGAGGATGCTGCAGGTTCTGCTGGTGAGCGTCTTATTGTCAATTACAGGACTA
The DNA here is from genome assembly GCA_947000775.1 of Pterois miles. NCBI lineage: Eukaryota > Metazoa > Chordata > Actinopteri > Perciformes > Scorpaenidae > Pterois > Pterois miles. The sequence continues at coordinate 2,201,120 of CAMQGK010000224.1, read as the reverse complement.
GCACCTTTTCTTGCTTATGAAAGGGAAAAAAATAAGACCTGCCGTTATGTAGTAGCTATCAGTAAAGAGGAAAAGGTGTGCTTCACCTGCTCTGAATTTCAGTTTGGCTCAAAGAATGAACTGCAAAGTGTATTTTTATTTGTATCCCCAAAATGAATTGAATAAAGTGACACTCATACTCAATTGTATTCTCAACTTATGGACATTAATTCCCCAAAATGTCCTTTTTTACCTGTGGAGCGCTGACTTTTTACTGAATTTACACATTACATATCAATGGTCTTTTTAAAAATTGCTTTCATATAATATATTGCTTTCTCCCCTCAAAATATATTTCAAATGATGTGTCTTCAAATTTAGAAAGTCCTTAGAACAAGTCTTCAAAACCAAGCCATATTATACATAAATTATATACCAGTTGAATGATTTTGGTGAATTTTAATGTGAATTGTTTCCTTTTCAGGATATTTCTAAGGGAAAGATCGGCAGCACAGACATTAAGGAGTCAGTGGTGATCATTATGGGAGCCTTGGTCCATAAACTGTGTCAGAAAGGAGGATGCAACTTACCGGTGAGCTTCCAAGACGTCATGACACAAACACAAAAATGTATTGCCTGTTTTAAAATAAAATGAATCTTGAAATTCCCTTTGAGTAATACTTTGGTAAACTAAAGTGTAGAGCTGACTGCTGAGTTTCTGCTGTGTGTTTACCTCTCAGACAGTGGTGCAGGTGAAGAAGCTGATTTTAGGCGGTCCTGACAGCACGCAAGTCGAGTCCGAGGTCCAGATGTATCTTCTGGCTCTGAAGAACTCTCTGCTTCCTGAGGCCGTTCCCATCTTTACCAAATACGCAGAGTCAGAGGTGGGAGCTTACAGCACCATCGCCCTCACCGCCCTGCAGAGATACGATGTCAGTCTCATGACCAGTGAGGTGAGCAAGACAATCTTCATTTGAACTTTTATTAGTGTTACTCCTTATGTGGAGTTGATTAGCATATAATACATAACAACATCTCCTCACCTCTCCTCCTTTAGTGGGTGTTTTCCAACAAATGTTCAGCAACACATAACGCACCTCAGTTTCCACTCGTCTTTACAAAATATACTTTGGCCTTTACGGGAAACTATTTAGGTTTAGGCAACAGAGCTACTTAGGTTTAGGAGAAGACTGTGGTTTGGGTTGAAATAACAACAGAAGTGGTGTAACTTTAGTACGGGAGTTACGTGATAAATAAATCAACGTCGACTCTAGGTTTCACACGGGGTGCGAACAGTGACCTCCTGGTCAAAAGTTTGATGTTTTTTGACCCACCCGACCTCCTTCCTATGTGGAGTTTGTCACTCTTTATATTTCCTGGTTCACAGTCACGTGGATTACGTACAAACTGATTATGTGGGATATGGGTGAGATTAGGGTTAGGGTTGTGAATTACAGAGCATTACTTTTTGTAGTTATAGCTATGTATGTGTGCAACAGTGTGCATATACTAAAACCTAATATTTGTCATTTGTAGGTGAAACAGACAGTGAACAGGGTCTACCACCAGAATCGACGGATCTATGAGAAAAACGTGAGAGCTGCCGCCGCTGACGTCATCCTCAGTAGCAACCCCTCATACATGGAGGTCAAGAATCTGCTGCTGTCTATTGGAAACCTGCCTCATGAAATGAACAAGTACATGCTGTCCAAGATCCAGGACATCCTCCGCTTCCAGATGCCTGCCAGGTGTGCTATGGGACATCCAATCGACAAACAACAAAACTTCTAATTGTTTTATGAAGCCAAAAACATTTTCTGTGATAGAACATAATTGGCAAGATTTTAGAAATGCATGTTGCAGCCATTTATTGTATTATATGTATATATGATAATTACTATATTATTTTCATTTTTCAGCAAAGTTTTACGACAAGCTATGAAGGACATCGTTTCCCACAACTATGACCGTTTTGCAAAAGTTGGGTCATCGTCTGCATTCTCAGGATTCATGGCACGTAAGTAATAAACCCTCACCTCTGTGCCTAAAATAATAATTAGGTAACAATGCATTGTTACAAGTTTTAACAATTTGAAAAATACCAAATTGCTATAATTTATACTGATATTGCAATTTAGATATGATTCACGATATTGCAATGAATGATAATTTTTGCATCATTCTTGTTAGCTTTGAAAATTATATTTGATTTCTGATAATCACTGTGATTTTTTTTTTTTTTTTTTTTTTTGTGCTGCCCTAAAATAAATGAAACAAAATTTCATGAGTCAACTAAGTAAAATATTGACCTTTTAGTTGTTGCACATTTAAGCTAGATTTGGCTCCTTAAAACTCATCATTTTGAGTCTGGCTATTTGCTTTTTAACAATAAAATCAATAACATCACAACGCTTACATGCACGCTGACTGAGCACATTAAAATCCTCTTCCTGCAGAAGCTGCTGATGTGACCTCCACATACAGTCTGGACATCCTGTATTCAGGCTCTGGGATCCTGAGGAGAAGCAACATGAATATTTATGGTGCTAGTAAAGGAGCGATGCTACATGGACTACAGGTATGGAAACTGTTCATGGATTTTATGTGAATATATCGGAACAGATCATTATCAAATTGCTGTTTTAGACTAATGTTGAGCTCCTTCCTGTCTCCCAGGTGGCCATTGAGGCTCAGGGTCTGGAGTCACTGATTGCTGCCACAGCCGATGAGGGAGAGGAGGATCTGGAGTCGTTCGCCGGGATGTCGGCTCTGTTGTTCGACGTCCAGCTGCGGCCCGTCACCTTCTTCAAGGGTTACAGTGACCTCATGTCCAAAATGTTCTCCATGACCGGGGAGCCCATGAATGTAGTGAAAGGTCTCATCCTGCTGACTGATCACTCTGAGGTAAGCAGCTCCAACTATGTCCCTCATCAATGCCCCATTTACACTGCACCTCAATATAGTAGTCCAGCATTAGCTTCATGTACATGCATTATAATTATGAATGAGAGTGACAATCGTAGTAATGAGTCATGCATGCAACAGGTAGTGATAGGTAGATAGTTGACTCTCAATTTCTGAACTTGGTCCAGTATTGAGGGAGAGCGCTATAGATGGCAGCTGTTCACAGGATACACTGTAATCCTATTGGGGCAAACTGGCACTGTCATTTACATCCACTAAAAGTGTTTCTTTTTGCCGTGACAGGCTCTGATTGTAGTACAGAAAGCATAGCTTAGTGTTATCTCAGTGATTTTCAATGTCATGGCTGAATATTTAGATGATTTCTGCAATGTAGATGGGTTCTTTGAATCCCATGGCGGCTCATATTTATAGTACAGTATATGGAAACTACTTCTTGACTTGGCTTGAACACAATAACAAACAAACCGGCTCAATTGGAAGGTTAGAAAAACATTTTATTTCTCTATAGGGTCTTCACCATCATGTTGTCAGTCACATAACAATCTGAGCGTGTTAGTGGCAAAAAACAAGCACTTTCAGTTCACTCAATACTGGAACATTTCAAAAACTGTCGTCTCCATTAGTCACTTAGACACAAAAACATGGGAGAATAGGGTCCAGGTTGATGAATTTCAAAGTTACCCTTTAACAGCTGCCACAATGCTCCCAGAAACCTTTATTCCCCTTCAAAAAAGATTTTCATTCAGAGATGTGCAGCTGCACACCAGAAGTAGTGTGATGTTGGTGTGAGATTTGCATCCTGTCTCCTACCAACAGTCAGCACTGTTTTTTTTTCTTTCCAATTATAACCAAGTCTTAAGTTTCCTAAACTTAAAGGGACAAGACATATAATGTAAAACTCGCTTTTTCAGTGCTTGTGTCCATGCATTTGGGGATGTGAAGTGCCTAGCAACCCACAAACTATGAGTTAAGACAACACAGTTATCTGTGGGCTGTCTACAGATCAGAAAACACGTGATTCAACAAGCCATTCAAGCCATGTCACATGCTGGCTCATTAGAATATAGGCTTGTTCGAGATGAGTCAGGCCTGCACAGAATCTATCTCCGTCGATCGGTGCACTGGATGCGGGTTAGATTTGTGTCTGACTTGATGCTGACTTGCTCTGATGTAATGCACACGTGGGCAACGATATCCTCACAAGATCGCGGTGGCTGCAGCTTTTAGAGCCAGGCGCCGCAGCTGCTCTCCACCCACTGCAAGAACTAGGGCATCATGGGAAACGGCTGGCTGCCACATAATCAAAGAGCTGACTGGCTCTTAGTTTTGACACCTAAATATGAACACCATAATTTGTTGAGAATAATATTTGATTTAATGTTAGATTGTAGGATATTAGTCTCATATTGTGTATTGAAAGTTTTATTTGTTAACCAATATATCTTACATTGTTAATACTAATTATTTATAAGTACTTATCAAAATGAGCAATTACAACAATTAAAATGTTTTACAAGGCAGAGATAAATAAAAAGAGCAAATGGTAGAGTACAATGGCAAATACATACACATTTCCATATAATTGTAAACTATCTTAGCTTTTTGTAACCGTCCCCTACTGCTGCTTGAACTCTTGAACTTTCCTGGTGAGGATCAGTTCATCTCGAAAAAGCTTGTCATCACCCACAGCTTGAGAACTACCTTTGCAGAGGTGTGCCATATTTTTCTAACAAGCTAATCAGAGCAGACTGGTCTTTTTTCGGGTGGGGGGCTTAAAGAGACAGAGACATTTCAGAGGGTGAATATAAATTTCCCCACTGTGGGACTAATAAAGGAATATCTTATCTTATCTTATATATATATATATATATATATATATATACATATATTGGATGACAAAAATGTTTTTTTTTACATTAAAGCAGGTAAACATGTAGTGATACCCCAAATACAAGTATAAACCTGAAAATCGGCATGATATGACCCCTATAATGTACGTTAAGTAGCAAGAGAGTCTATATATATGGGTCATTTTGGAAGGCACTGACCCACAACCTATTTTGTCATGTAGGTATCTGGACTTGTTTATTGGTCAGATGCATACAGTATGTGAACAGAGGCACAGATAGTGAATGACTCAAGTTGTTGAACACGGTGATGTAAGTGTGAACACGGTCTAAATGCGTACAGCTGATACAAGGATGTGGCATTTCTTATGCATTATGCTGTAGCTACTTTGAAAACAAAGACATTTTAAAACATAGGATTTACACCCTCCAGGTCATCCAGCTGCAGTCCGGTCTGAAAGCGAATGCAGAGTTCCAGGGAGGGTTAGCCATCGACATCTCTGGAGGCATGGAGATCAGTCTGTGGTACAGGGAGTCCAAGACCAGCGTCAACAACAGGTACAGTCCAGAGACAACACAATAAGACAAGTGTTGCAGGTGTTTTTGTCCTGCAGACGGACCGGGGCGTTAGCAAAGCTTTTACATAATGTTTCATGTTTTTAGGTCACAACCTCAAGTGCAACCTTGGAACGATAAATTATCTCACTGAGTACGTTTGTGAAGCACTGTATGTACAGTGTGATGTAATACAGTTGCAGGGCAAAGGCCTTTGTGATAGACCGACAATTCTTAGAAACAACCTTTGACTCAAAGCAAAGTCGTTTTTAGAGGTTTGAGCCGTGTCACCCCACTGCAAATAGTTTTCTGTTGATGTTGGATTCATGTGAACTTCAGATGGTCTATAAGTGTGATCTGATTCATTTGTTCCACCAGCACATTGGACACACTCCAGTATTGTGCTTCATGTCTGTCTCATTTCCAGGTTTGTGTGGATATGACGTCAGTTCTGTCTGGTTCTCTATTTTAAAACATTATGGTCGACGCACATCATCGTGATGGTGTCGGTTAGCTCGCGGCATCTGGTGATGAAATGGGGTTTAACAAGCAACGTTTATATTCAAATACGGTGTGATTTTACTGTGAGAAACAGGGCTGCATATAAACCTCAGTACCAACCGCATGGTGTCCGTAACTGTATTGAAAAATGAAACTCAAGAATCAAACTTGACACTTTGTCAGATTCTCTGTCCTGCTCACTTGGTTTTTGGTCAGATATTCTCTGATATGAATGTATTTTAACATTATTTTGCTTGTCCTTAATGGAAATGGTTGCTTGCAGAAAATACAGTTTTACTTAAATAATCAAAACTATCTTCCTGTTGTTTGACTGTAAGGGGTCAGATTCTGGATTTGAACTTAGGCTGATTTGACCTGTGTGTGCAGGCGAAGGGCAGAGGCAGGTGAATGGATCAGCATAGCTGTAGCTCCTCCACTCTGATAATAGACGGGCAGGCTATCTATAGAAATAGAACAAACCACACTGGCATCTTTGCCAAGGCATGTCTCCACTGGCAGTGTTGCAGAGGTTGGATGTTCAACTGGTTGGCACACACTTGGCTTTGAGACATAAGGGGAAGTGTCTGAGCTTTACTGTATGATACAAATAGCATGGTCACAAACAAGGACTGTAATGCCACAGTAGTTGGGACAAGGCTAAAGAAAATAATAGTTTCTGATTGGCTGGAAGGTGTTTATGACAATACATAAGAGCACTACCATAGCAGAACCACAGCAACAGTTGTTTTCTTTCACATTATGCTCATTAGTTGGTAAATGGCAACAGGCTTGCATTTATATAGCGCCTGTCAAGTCTTAGACTAGTGGCTGCATCTGAAATTGCACACTACGTACCCAATACGTTTATTATCGTTGAACATACTTTTGTGTGAATAAAGAGTAGTATGCATTTTTTTGGATGCACTGGGCTGTAATTTATGTTACCACTTACTGAGAGCCTCTGCCAGTTGGAGACGTGTAACCACAGTAACCCGTGCCAACCTCGTGATCAAAACGACAATTTATGAGAATCAAAATCTGGGTTAATTTAAAATAAATGTTGCGCCTAGCAAAGGGAAATCTTATACTTCCACTGTCCGTCAACTTTATAAAAATTGTCATCACTACCACATTGCTTGCATACTGTAATATTTCACTGGAAATACTGTGGAATTCAGGCACTACTGGTTTCATACTTAGGTTTCGAACATACTAAGTAATCTCACATACTGTTTTAGCATACTAAATAGTATGTTGGTATGGAAAATCTAATTTTGGATACAACTTAGTTAGCTAACTGCTGGTTTGACAGTTTTAAAAACATTAATTTTATTAACTTGCTGAGTGGCTGTGGTGTGAGCAGCAATACTGCACTCTAAAATATATCCAATATAGAAAATAATGGACCCTTACAATAATAATTATGAACAGTTTCCACCTCTTCACACCACCTGTGCCTTATAACGCAAATGTATTTCCCAAACCCATGTTTATGTAAAGTAAAAACATTATTTTATATGATCTGTACATTTTAAAAATATGACATTACTATATTACTAAATGTGTAACTCCATTTCATGAGTTATAAATTGTTCTTCATGTGATGAATCCACATGCTGAAATAGCGAAGGTGTTTTTGGGACATAAAATGTTCATGTAAAATATTATTTCACATACTGTTCTTTGTCTGTTGGCCACATTTTGACTTGGTTTTCCACTTCATGGTTTCAGGGGAGCGTTAGTGGTCACTGGCAACGTTACAGTGGACATGGACTTTATGAGAGCGGGTGTTGAGGTCAGCTTCGAAACAGAGGCATCGCTTGACTTCATCACCACCGTCCAGTTTTCTGAATATCCCTTCCTAGTGTGCATGCAGATGGACAAAGCCACCTTCCCTGTCAGGTATCGTGAGCCCCTCTCTGTACAGAAAAGATTTCAATAATCGTCTTACACAAAAACCTAATTGTTTGTTCTGTTCTGCTTTCAGTGAATACCTGACCAAGTACGAAAGCGTGTCATCAGGGAAGAGCGTTTTGTCACGTAAAAGCAAGAAGCAGCTCGTCCCCGGCTCTGAATTCCCTCTTCACCAGGAGAACTCAAACATGTGCAAGAAGGTTTTCGACTCTAGCTGGTAGAAGAGACACCATGAGCTATCCAGGAGTCACTCAAAGAGGGTTTATTGCATTCAGGGACAGCTATCACACCTCGGCTTCATGCAGTGAAAGTACACAAGAGAGAAAAGTGGTGAATGTTCTTCTTTTTAACAACACATGCAATGTTTACATTCCTGTGAGTATTTAAGTCATTTTAATTTGACAGTTTGTTTGAAATCAGGAATTCTTGCGTTGTCTTTTTATGGATTTCTTCAAATGTATTTATGATGGACACACACAGGATGTATGTTTTATTTGATGGGTTATATGAATAGCACCACTGTAATTATCCCAACAACACAGTTACAGGAAACATGTAAATATCACACTGGAGACAGTGGGTTAATATGAATAGAAACGCTCCTTTCTGTCAACATTCCTTTGTTTTTTAATTAAATGTTTTTACTGAGGAGGAGTGATTTATTGTTTTGTCACTCGCTATTCACACACTTGAAATAACTTATTTGGCACAGTAATATCAATTAATTCCATTTTTTTATAATCATGTTGGTAGTTTTTAATTGTTCCAACGGAGGCGATGTGTGTGCGTCGTCAATAATTTGTACTTGCAAGATTTGAGGTGAATATTGAATCTCAAAAAGTGAATCCAACACTTGGATATATTTTTTGTACGTGGTTGCTCTGTTTGTCTGAAAACAGTTTTTAGACTTGTGAGCTACTCTGTACTGGTGTTTCCATATTTAGGTGGCAGATTGTTGGATTTATAAGTCTGGCAATAAATGTGCAGTGGAAACACTTTTGACTTGGCTCAAGGATTTCGATACAGCAAAAACAATGTGTATGAACAACTGTACAACATGTAGCACTGGATCAGTCCTCTGGAGACAACTGGGGCAAAATTAAGCCATTGGACTTTGTCCCTTTTGCCTTTAAAGTGGCACTTCACCTACCATGTTAAAATTAGTTTAAAGCGGTTGTATAAAGTCTGAGAAAGACACTGAAGTGACTGCAGATTTTTTTTTTTAAATAAGAAAAAGGGATCATTAAGTTTGAAAGACATGTCAGTATAGCTCAGTCTGCTGCTTTGATATTGACATAATTTATGGGCATACAATATTGCAGGACTGCTCATCAGTTACGGTGCTCATGGCAACTACCCATGTCATAATATTTTGCCCAGAGCACCAAAAGCCAACTGGAAGGCCTGTACTCCTATTCTGGGATACTATCCTATCCTGCTCTTGATTCACTGTTAATTAGTTTGTGGACATTTGATCACATTTATCATAACACATTTATTTAGCTATTTACACCACGTAAGCATAATACCACAACACAGGGCCTCAACATTAGGTGAAAATAAAGGAGCTACCTTAAAGGACCAGTGTTTAACATTTAGAGGGATCTGTTGCCAAAAATGGAATATAATATTAAGTATTGTTTTCTTTAGTGCATAATCACCTGATAATAAGAGTAATTGTGTTTTTGTTATCTTAAAATTAGCCATTTATGTCTAAATGAGGAACGGGTCCTCTTCACGAAGCCAGCCGCCATGTTTCTACAGCAGCTCAGAATGACAAACCAAACCCAGGCTCCAGATAGGGACACTCGTGTTTTCACATTTTTTGCGTCAGCCACCATAGTTCTCCTACATGTTTGGCACACGAGACACGTTTCAGTTGTTTCTAATCTGCAACCTCACCACTAGATACTGCCATATCCTACATACTGGACCTTTTAAGGCTCCATATAGTGGCGGTTTATGTACTTAAGAAGCGCATATTCCCTAATGCATTAGAAATTAAGTAGATCACCACAAAGTAATTGTCACACAGTGAACCTGGAGTATTCGAGGGCCCTTAAAGTCTGGGGCTCCAGAACAGTTACCCCCATACTTTGAGCTAATTAGCAAATGTTAGCTAATATACTAAACTAAGAGAACTGGATACACCATTGGAGGCAGGGCCCTGTTCAGTCCTATGAAAGTTGCTCAGTGGTGCATTAAGTAAATATTGCTCAACCTCCAACTGGAGAAGTATGTAATGCATCCATTTGGCCCATGGAGCAGGCACAGTAGCGTCCGCTCGGGCTAACTCGGCCTCCCAGCCCTCGCTTCAGCTTCGGTCTCATTCACATGAATGGAGGAAGGGAAATACTGCTACTCTGGCTTTGGCTATTAGTGCATTTTACGACTTTTAGGACTTAATAATTTAAATAAAGGCTACTCAAGTGTTCATACTTGTTGATTCACCTCAAAACAAGTGTCTTTCCTAATGTAAGTCTATGGGGAAAGGTCTTTTCTGCATCACGTGACGCAGAAGTTGTAGTACTGTCGTTTGGTCACTATGAAAATTGGGACTCAGCGACCAGCGCTTTTTCTAGGCGTTTGAGTAGACCTGCTAAACATCAGCATGATAGGACTGTCATTCTACTAGCATACTGGCATTGCATTTAGCTAAAAGCTCTGCTGTAAGAATCTGGTGTAGCTGTAGCCGCTTAGAAACCAGTGATCCCACTGTAGTTGGTTTTGTCTCCTGGTGGCTTCAAGTGAGAATCGGATCGTTTCAAGGTGGTGAACTCCTACATTTGAACCTGTATAGATTTTTCCACATTAGCATGTATTTTTTTCTTTCTTATAAGTAAACCAATAGCCCTCATTTGTATTGACTGTTGTGTCCTAGGAGACAAAATGTACCTCAGTGGCCCTCACTTGTTGATCCAGGTGAGGCAATAAATCTTGACTTTCCTTGTGTCACAGCTGTGACATCAGAGCCCCTCCTGGCATCCAAATACAACAACTGGGCCTTAATGTAGATTCTTTAGAAACCACCGAGAGCAGCTGGGGGTAAACCAGTGTCTGCCAGTCTCGCTGCATCCACGGCAACCAAGTAAACACAGCAGCAAACTGTCAGGTTAAACTTAAGCCTCGGCCCGGGTGATGTTTCAGTGCGCCAGAAAGCTAACCTTGCACGCTGGCAGATGCCAAAAGTGTTCTTCTGTTGGCATAAATCTGTTCAATTCCCTTTGACCCTTGTCATTTATTTTGTATGTTTTTGGTGGTGAAACATTATCAGCCATGCATCAAACTGCAGAGAGCCGCGATCATCAGGTCAGTGAGATCGAAGGAAATAATGTGTAAATATGGTCAGCACAGAGTACTACACAGTAAAAATGTGTACTAATGTTGAGAAACTATTAAAAAGTATGCAAACATGTTTAAGGAAGAGAGCTATTTTAAAAACACGAGTCACTGCAGCCAAACTTTTTAGTCATTACTATACGGTTTGCTGTTTTAAAATTAATACATTTTCTTTTGGTAAATTCAATCACTTTATTTACTGACCACTTTCTAATAAATCACCATTTTAAAAGGGTTGATAATCTGCAATTAATGCTTGTATTGTTGATTAATAAATAATGTATTAATGCTTCAAAGATCAATTATAAGCAAAAACTTTTAGAGCAAAAACTTGCTTCAGTTCATAGAGCAGACTGACCAGCCAAAGGTATTTTTCACAACATGGCACCCCAAAAGCTCTTATATCGGCTCTATGAGGAATTAATACATGTCATTTAAATAATTAATAAAGCCATTAATTACAAACCCTTATATGGAGTACCTCATTATAATTTTTTTTACTAGTCTTTACTATTAAATAATATCTGTATCTGAGCTGTAACACAAACACATACAGTGATCTGAATATTTACTTTTTAATTTCTCTAACAGAGTTCATCTGGGTTTTTTGAGTGGTCATGCAGACAGCAGCAAAATATCTTTAATTCAAACACAACTCAACCTCAAAGTGATTTAAATTCATGGACACAAATATGTTCAGCAGCTTGATTTTGAATTTATTGCAAACATATGAAGGCCTGTCAGTCTACATTACACTCATTCATCATGTTCATTACTTTCAAGCTTGTGAGTGCAAACGCAGCACTTCTCCATTCAAGGCATTTCTCCGCTGTCATCCTGACCTCTGTCTTTTTCTGGGGCGGTCACAGTTGACATCAGGCATAAAATACATATGACAGTATGCCTATTAAGGCATTTCATTCAAATATGTGCCCTTTTTTTCTTTGAACATTCATAAATACACTTATCTCAGACCATCTCACTTTCCGTTAACTTTCTTCCTTCATACAAAAGCAAGCAGTCAGTTTCATATATTTAACCTCAAAGTCAGCAGGTTTGTTGAGGGACATCTGGACATCTGAAAGAATGTTTATATTATCTATGTTACAGTGCATCTTTGGGCAAAAATCACCAGAAACATTTAACAATGTTCCATTTTACAGTTAAAAGTCCACATAGTTCTCCTGCTGTCACCAGTGTTTACAGCCATTCATTGCTGTCAGTGTTGGTGACAATCCAAGTGCATTAAGTACATTATTATTCACAGATAAAGGTCTTGCAAGAAACTAATACAATGCATGTTGGAGAAAGTTTTTTTTTTTTTTTTTTTATCAGTTTTATGTTTATGGCAACATTAGAGTAGCTGGTTTACTGGAGCTTACAAATTATAATGGTTATTACTTCTTAGTCCAAAATTACACAATACGTGCTTTAATGAATCATCTGAAATTAAAAAAAAATGTGTATTATCTTCCACCTGTGGACAACACATACTTTTAAAGAGGACCTATTATTCTTTTGCACTTTTCCCTTTCCTTTAGTGTGTTATATAGTCTTGTGTGCATGTAAAAGATCAGCAAAGTTATAAAGTCCAAAGTCCACACTAAAGGGAGTTACTCCTCCCACAGAAACGCTGCTGCTGAACTGCCTGAAACGGCTTGTTTAAGCCCCGCCTTTTTCACTTAACATGGTGATGTCACCAAGTAACACATTTGCAGGGGGAGTAGCAACCAAAATACCAAAAATACAAGTGCACCTTAAAATAAGCATAATAGGTCCTCTTTAAACTCTCTGGCAGGAGGTAGTAAATGAAATATCTCAATTTTGACTTGTTCATAGATCCAGTTTTTTTCCCCTTTGGATACTACTAATTTCAGATTCAACAGATTCATAATTTTTAAATAACTATTTGCACTGCTCACAACTGCCTCAGGGGCACATTAATTTAAAATTATAATTAAAATACTATCATTAAAAAGTCCAATGTGTTAAGATTTACAAATTTAAGTTACATTTCACCTCAAAATGCATTAAATGTTCTAACATCAACTTGCTCCAAAGAGCAAATTGTGTCCAATCTACTGCACAGTCAACTTTCAAATCACTGCATGAATTCATATCACTTATAATGAAATCAACTCATAGGGCAATTTATATAAAGTCTGTTGTCACAGAGGCATAATAACATATACTTTACAGAATTAAGGTACATAGACTGACCAGCAGCTCCAAATACCTTTAATGTGTGTATAGATTTGAAACATGCTAGAAAATAGCCATCTACAGTTTACATTAATTCTACATGGGATGCTGGTATAACTGAGTCAAGTATAGCATGATGACCTATGACGGCCCGCTGCATATTCAAAAGGAAACAGAACAGACGAAGACATGACCTCAGAGCAAAACAGTAATATGGATACCATCAGTTGATGTGTTCAGTTCACACACATTTAAAGTAAAGAGGTCAAGGAGGTTGAAAACGAGAAACTGACGTTGCTGTGTGTAAAGTGTAAAGACACACCCAACACGTGCGGTCTGTACGCTCCCGTCTACAGTGAAGTAACATGACTCCTCGTTGTACGCTCGCAGAATACTGAAATGCCAAACATAACTCACAGCCACGAACACAGACACATTCAGATGCACACCCACACTTACACCCATCTCATTACACACAAAAGTGTAAATAAACCAACAATAGAGGAAGTTATCCTCTAAATGTCCCAGCTGGCTCTGACTCATTAGGCCCAGCAATACTTAGGAATTGACCTAAGTACACTGTTAAACCACAGTCCCAGCTTCATCTGAGCAACACACTTGGTGTGTTTTTCTCTCTCTATCATACGAGGAGTGTGCTTTTAAAACACAAACATACACCACTTCATACAGCGTGTCAGTTCTGCAGGTATTAACAGCATATTGTGAGTCATAACACAGAGGCTACACATACTTCAAGTAGAACGTGAGCCACCAACACCTAAAAAACATGGAAATGTTATTGTGAATGTGGAAAATTAGAGTTGGAGAGTTGTAATAGAATGCATAGCGATGTCAGGTATTTATCATTTACTTGGGACATTTTCACAATAATTCTAATTCCTCCTCTGACTGAACTTGGGGTGATTCAATAATACCCCTTAAGCTGCATTTTAGTTTTAATTCAGTGCAGACAAATGGTCCCTGTCCTCAGAGAACGGTGTAAAATATTATAGGTTGTATTCACTGTAAGTAATTATCTTACTGTGTGAATTAAGGCAAGACTGTGTAACTTTTGAATAACTGTGGCCACTGTGGTCACAAGAAGGCAATTACAGAATAATGGCACACTGAATTCCCCTGCCTTTCCCAAGATGTGAGAGTGTTCTGGTAAATGTTTTACAGACGTGCATCCATCCATCTATTTCCCACTGCTGATCTGGGTTTGGGTCAGAGTGGCAGCAGGCCGCCAGGTCCTCCGTCTTTACCTGGAGCTTCCTGAGGCATTCCAGACTCATTCCCAGAGCATCAAATACCGATGCTTTGTCACGCCCTTCGGTGTGTGATACTGAGGCACAAGGCACCCTTTAGCATCTCTATGAGACGCTTTCAATGTGTTGTTTTATTGTTTACTACATAAGTTTCACTTTCTCTTTACAAATGTAACAATTTTAAGTCAAATCATGATGTTTCTTCCTAAACCTAAGCAAGTTTTTGTGTTTTAATTCACGACGTTAACCTATAACGAACGTTTACTGCAACTGTAGTGGGCCGTAACAGTTTGATAAGCTGGGCTGTCCAGCGCATTAGAAAGGGACACCAAGGGGCCCTGACAAGCATCAGTATGTGACGAGTTGGGATGAGAAGGTGTTGGGCATTCTCAGGCCAGATGGGATATGTAAACTCTCCAGTGTATCTCTGTCTGGAATACCTCCACAGGTACCATAAGCATCCAGGAGGCATCCAAAAGGCACCCAAACCACCTCACCTCAAAAGAGCAGTGGTCCCACTCTGAGGTCCTTTCAGATGTTTGAGCTCTTGACCCCTTGGCGTCACTTTCTAACTCACATAGTGTCAAACTTTGCTGCTTAGTTTTAGACAACAAATCCACTTAGTTAGGTTTAGAAAAAAAAAATGTCATGGTTTGCCTTAAAATTACTGTTTGCAAAGTAAAAATGAAAGTTGTTATAAATGTTATGAACACAAAGACAAACAGCACAATGTTGTTGTTGGACACAATAGCATGTTCGGGATGAAAGTCCTGTGTTTGCTGGACCCATCCACCACCCCTCCTTGCTACCCTATTTGTATTTTAGTGCTCTTAAAACTGCGTTACCACACTCCCTGACCATTTTCTCTGAGCACTCAATATTGACGTGGATGGGTTTACATTGTAGCTACTGCAAAAGCCTGGTACATCTTATACAGTCACTAGCGGTTGCCTTGTGCGTCAGTATCACACAGGGGCGTGATAAAGCGCCGCTATTTGACACCCTGGGAATGAGAACGGGCTGGTTCAGGAGTTCCTAACGGTGTTGCCTCAACCTTCCAACAGTATTGTAAGTCCGGATCAGCAATACTAATCCATGCTGAAAACAGACTGGGCCAAGCCCTGCCTCTCCCTCCAGTGTCATCTGACAGTTTGGCAGAATCTCGTTGAGGCTGACCAAAAGTCGTTCCCTCTGTGGCTTCGTCGAACCCCTCCCACATCTGTAACCACAAAAGCTCCAGTCCTTCTGTCCTCCTGATGCCCGTCTGCTGCTTCAGGAATCCCTGAATGCCCCACATGGCCCACTCTTGGTTCAATTTCCCAAACTTTTCCAAGGATGCAGGAAAAAATCTTGTGTGAGTGAGAGTTGTTGTTTTTTATACTTGAAGTACCTCATTATTTTTGTTTGTGGTAAAACAATGCGTTCGCATCCCAGTTCGTCATATACTGACGCTTTGTCAGACTCCCTCTGCGTCACTTTTTGGTTGCAGTAAACGCGATTAGTGTTGTGAAGTAAACAAAAACCTTGCTTAAAAAACAACATTGTTGGGCTTAAAACTACTGCGTTTGTACAGTGAAAATGACACTGAACGTTATGAACAGGGGACATGAATGAACAGCTGATTGTAACGTGACACACAGGATACTAACAACAGTCTCCTGGATGAAACCTTGTGTTTGTTGGACCCCTCCCATCTGCCCAGTGTGTCTTTTCGCTCTTAAAACTACGTCACCACACTCCAGGCGGACTTTCCCTAAGCGTTAATATTGACGCAGATGGGTTTACGTTGTATTTAATGGAAAGCTCAGTGTGTCTCATACCGACGCTAAAGGGTGCCTTGTGCGTCAACACTAACAACCATGACAAAGCTTTGGTACGTGATGCCCTGGGAATGAGAACAGGATGAATAAAACCATTGAAACGTTTTTCTGTGACATCCTAAAACAGTGTGTAACAGCACAACTGGAGACACAGTGTCAGCAAACTGACTCAGTACTGTCAGTTACACAGTAATTTCTGTCAAGTTTACTGACACTAGCTTGGTCACACAAAACCAAGAGAGGTTGTAGCAGCAATTCCCCTGAGCGTAGTGAATTCAGCAAGGTTGTGATTTATTGCTTTCAACTTTTCATTTGTAAAAGAAAGATGTCTGTTTTTCTTGACTTTGAAAAGTTACATAGTCTTGCTTTAAAGGCACAGTAACATTACATTCAGCATAATAAAATGACTAACACTGAACTGTAATAGAAGACCTGCCTAGTTTCCTTTTGAATAGACATGTTGCAGGGCTGAAAAACAGCATTTCAAAAGACAGCAGCTGAATGGAAAGTATTATAAAGCAGATTTATATGGCAACATGGCAGCGCATCAACCAGAGGATGTGGCTTAATGCATTTACCCTACAAAGTGCTGCAATGCATACAGATTACAGTGACGTCTGCTGCAAGGATAAACAACACAACAGAGTGGGGATAGAAATTATTGTTGGTGGTGGAAGTTGTCCTGGGGAGTAGATCACAGGTGGGTGGGGTGAAAACTGCACTTACGGTGAATGAAGGCAGATTCTTCAGTGGAGATGTCTAGAGGTGACATAAGAGAAGAAAAACAAAATGGTTGTTAAACTCTAATGGATGCAATGACAACAAGGAGAAAACATGATTTAGTTTTTGTCCAGTTTATGATAGAAGTCAATGTCCTGCCTGTAGTTCCTGGTTCTGAACCAGCTGACCAGATTTAGCCAAATCACTGCTACACGATTTGTTTATGTAGGAGTGCTGGAGGTCGGTGGTGTTCTCCACCTCCTTCTCCCCGTTTAGGAAAAAGCGAAGGGGGGGGGGGCTATAAAAAGTTGACCCCATCTCAGCCCTGCAGACTCGCTTCCAAGCGGGAGCTGCAGCAGCATCTGATCTCTCAGAGCAGCTGTCCTCTCCCTGCATCAGCACAACAAATACTTTTCATTGCCTGACCTTTTCCTCCTGCATCACTATCCCAGCCATGCCCCCTACGTCCCTCTGCTGCAAACACCCACCCCCCCAACGCCACCACCACCACCACCACCACCACCACCGCCAGTTTTACACACACACACATGCGCACACATGAACACGCTCTGTGTTCCTCTTCACACCACTACTCAACCCCATGCTAGGCCCCTGCCTGCCACGCACCCAGCTGACATGAATCCCTCATGCTCATGCAGTTGTATTATTGCTCTGACACATTAGCTGAGAATGGACTGAGACTAGTTGTAAGTGTCTATATAAGTATATGAGAAACTAAGAATTAAGAGGAAATCTGTTATCTGTTTTTTTTGTTTTGGGGCTACAGCATTTAGCAAAGTAAAGAGGGATTTACTCTTTGTGTCTGTCTTTATATATTTCTGTATTTTTGATCTGGCTGTCCAAAATGTCATTTATTCCTTCGTCTCCAGCTGGATCGATTATTAAAGTTGTTTCCTGTGAGACCTTCTGCAAAATGTCTACTGGATAGAAAATTATGAACCAGGAGAACTGTGCACATTATCCTTATTTTGAAATATTAATACCAAATTCATACTAGTGCAGACTGCGGCGAACTGCCACGTGCCACGCAATGTCAGTTCATGACATTGCATTCTGTGAAGTGTGGCCAAACAGAAGTTGGAAAAAGTTTAAATTTTAGCATGAAAGTGCAGTAAACACATCCTGTGACTCCTGTAATGTGCTGACCTATGTAACAAAAGAATTTCTTCCCACATGAAACACATGAACACGCCTTACGGCTGCAGAAAAATGTAATTATTGTGGCGAACCACACTTCGCCATTGTCTGATGTGAATTTGGGGTTACACTGATTTGCACTGCTAAAAAAAACCCACAATATCTTTCTTTTTATATTTTTCTTTGTAGTGGAGCAGAAGTTCAATGTGTCAGGAAATGGAAATATTCAAATAAAGTACAAGTGTCTCAAAATTGTACGTAAATACAGCATTTGAGTAAATGTACTTTACTAGTTATTTTACAGCAGTGTTTCTGTTGCACTGTGAATGCAGGTCACCCCTTAGTAGGGAACTTAATTACGGTTATCAGCTTCACCTGTATTTCTCCTGCTAGGACAAGTGGAGATGTTTGGTATGAGGCCTGTTGAGTTAAACTGGAACTGGAGCACATGGTGGTTTCAGATGGAGTCGTGTTTACCGTGTTTACGAGTTGGGCCCATATGAACACCGCCCTCATGTCATATTCACAACCTGGTAAGTGGAAAGTTTCTGAAAGCTCCAAGTTCACAACTTGTGAGGTGTTTGTTGACATTGTGAGAAACGGTGTAGCTCATGGAAGTTCATCTATCGTTGCATAACAAGTTAATATTGTACAGTATGTTGTAATTTTAGTCATTTTTTGTTTTTCTCGGTAATTTTATAACAAGTTTGAAGAAAATGTTGATATTCTCAATGACCTCATCTTTCTCTGTCATTATGCCTTTGCATTTCCTGCATCAGGTTACCCTCTTGCTAGCTTGCTAAATTGTCAGCCTCTGTGGCCTCTCGACTCGGACAGTAACGTTAAAGTTGCCGTTGCTTAGCGGCGGTCTTCTTCACAGCATAACCACTTGAACGCAACACATGTTGTGTTCACGAATTGAAGGCACCACTAAACACAAAACATTATGGTGGAAAACTAAATGTGTTCGGTGTGTTGCAAGCAATTTTTTTTAAACATAATATTGGCATTTAACTTCTGTTTAGTTTTTTGTTTCCGAAGCTTGTGCAACATAAGACTTCAGTCAAGTGTTAAAAGTCATATTAAAATGTACACTATATGGTAAATAGCCTAGTAAGAAGAAATTAGAAACAAATGATAAAACTCCATTAGACTGCGATACTGAAGCAAGCTTGGTAATCTAAATGTGATATATGCAATGTGCTAGTTGCACCTAAAGGTCAGGCTGGAGCTGATGGATGTTAAGCTAGCCCTGAAAAAGTACTGTTAATAAATAATCCATTCATCCAAGTCTGTGATGTGACCACGGTACATGCAGAAAGTTTGGTTTTTATTCACTAATATTTTGACATTTCTGACACCAGTGCTTACGGTACTAATTGTTATTAGATTTGTGGTACCAGAAACCAGCAGACCTCGCTATGTTTGCCAAGTTAGAAAAAGTTTTCAAAGAAATTTATCGACAGCAAAGTTTGTGGAATATACAAAAGATAATACAACTGTGTGCTTGACAAATGCTAAGAGTAAAAATGTGGTTATTGTTATTTGTGTGAACTGAACTATTTAGTGGAATATTTTTTTATACTTCAACTGTGGACTGATCGTTATAAACGATCAAATAAAAATGCAAGACTGATTAACATACAGTCTATGGTTCCAACTCATTTGGCCCGGACAAAGTTTTCATGAAATGCCACGAACAAGTAACGAACACATTAATGAGCTGTAACGTTATCCGAGTAATTAAAGCATTTCTAACGCTGATTAAGAATAACTCGTTGTAAGGTGTCAGTGACTGGAATACTTTCCTGTGACACTTTCCAACCCTGAGAATAAACCATGTAAACAAACTCGTCTCACACTATCAAAATAGCCCGACGATGTGTAATGCAGAGAAAAGGGAACTCAAGCGACTCAAGGCTGAAAATCCCAGCATGCCCGGCGGGGTCAGGTTACCTGTCATGAAGCTATACTGCATGTCTATTAACACTGGCATGCTGCTGCTGAAGCTACTGAGCTGGACTGCTGCTGTAGTAACGTTTACAACCCGAAAATGATAAAAACTCATGTAGTACATCAGGACCTTTACACAGGTTCATAGTGACTGTGTGAGTGTTACACTGCTGTACAATGAGAGCACATGGTTCAGCATCAACTACCTCAAAATACCAGACTGCAAAATCTGACTGTCAGTTTAGGTCATGAATCCATGACCTATCCACTTCCACTTCCACTTATCCACTTCCACTTCCACTTATTTACTAATAGTGGAACAGTAGTTGTGGAAGTTAGAGGTGGAAGAAGTACTCATCCTTTACTTAAGTAGTATAAGTTGAGTTAAGTTAAGTAGTATACTCCATTCCAGTCCAGCATTCAAATTCTTATAGAAGAAAAAGTAGGCTACACTATTCCCAGCGAAATTTACTTTAAGTAAGTAAAAATATTCATTTTTATGTTGTATTGATACCAAACAAATCATTTTTTAAAAATATTCTTTTCTACCAGTAATCTCTGTTAATCTATAACAATTCATGAATTATTTAACAATTATTAATGAAGCCTTTAGTTACAACCACTTAACTCTAATTAGAGAGTAGTACCCAGTATTCCATTTTATTAATGCATCACATTTTATGGGTTTTATAATAATCATTATAATGTTTTGCATGTAAACTATGACAGTGAAGCTGTCAGATAGATGCAGCAAAAAGTACAATATTTCCCTCTGAGATATAGTGGAGTAGAAGTATAAAGTAGCAAGAAAGGGAAATACTCAGGTAAAGTACAGTTACTTAAAATGTGTACTTAAGTACAGTACTTGAGTAGTGACCGGTGGAAAATGGTTAATTATACGCTCATTTCTGTAACTGAATCACTTTTTGATCTCATGATCACGACTTTGTGAAAACTATGGATCAGAAAAGATTTCCATTTTTTATAAATTCAAACCTCAGCCTTGTTTTACCTTAATGACATTTCATACATTAAGATCCATTTTTATTAAAAAATTCGAAATTATTTTTTTTTTTTTTTGGCATTAGACAATGACCATCTTTTCACTAGTTGTATCTATGATCTAATGTCTTGTATGGACTTGTCTTCTGTCGCTGCCTCTTGACCAGGTCGTTTGATTCTCAAGTGACTTGTCGGGTTAAATAAAGGTAAAATAAATAAATATTAATAAATTAAAAAATAAACATTTTTTTTTGGTTTTCACAGTATCGTGATTTGAAAAAAGCAAGAATTAAAGAATAGCTTCAAACTTCCTTTATTGTCATGTGCACAACAGTTACAGAGAAGCAAGGTCTTAGATCTCAGGCTCCCTCCAACAATGCTCATTAAATATGTATAAAAAGAAAATCACACAAGTAACAAAAAAAAAAGAGCTTAGAGGTGCCCGTATACTGCTGTGGCACAGACAGGAGGATGTTTGCTTGAAAGTATTTGGTTTGTATGAATAATGAATACAGTCGGGTTGCTGCATCTGCACCTTTGTGGTTACAGTTTTATGGTTATATGCAACCAACAGAAGTCAGAGACGTCTTCAAATGAGGCTGCTTTTGTTAGTTATGCATAGGTTTTCATACAAATAAAGAAAGAAAAAATTATCATTTCAACTTTGAACAATAATACATGCACTTAGTACTCTCTCCACCCTGCTTTATGATGAATGTGATTGAATTACATACTTGCATTACAACGGCATACATAACAGTTTTTACAGACGTCAGTTTAGCTGTTTCAGCGGACTCGGTATAGTTGACAATAAGCTTGTGTGCAACATTTCAAAACATAGTGTTTTAGATTCATTTGGTTTTAATTAAATGTTTTCAAATCAGGGCTGGGCAAAATTTTCTATGATATAGGTCATTTCATATCTCTATATTTATCACGATATAGCATTTTTTTCTGGTAATTCAATAAATAGTCTATATAAAATAGTTGTGAAAAAGTGAAATTATTGACAAAAAAGAAATAACATAAACTTAGCCAATATCGCAATAGAAACAAGATAGAAAAATATGCGTCATAGGCATTTTTTATATCATTTTGATGATATATATCGTCATATTGTCCAGCCCTAATTCAAATGTTGAATAAATGAAAACTCATGTAGATTCACCTCCAGACACAAAGAAGAGTGAACACGTTTGTGAATAATGCGCTAACTTACATGTATGATGAGATGTTTCCTTGGTCACCGATGCTCCACTACAAAGCTCATTGTTGTTCCATCAAAGGAGGGCGGCGCGATGATTCTTGGACCTTGTTGCGTTGTGATGCTGATAACTGGCTTCCTGTCCGAGCTCGCTGTGCCTCCTCTGGCTGTTGCATGTCCCAGACTTACAGGAAGCTGCAGTGGAGCCTCAGCTGTTGCACTGTAATACGCACTCTCTGTGCCTGTTTCCAGCTTAGGGCTTCTGATGTTTTTTACCTTTTCTCCACCTGCATCCTCAGGGTGACATGGCGACGGAGGCAACACTACTTGAGCTGGCAGAGTGGGTGAGGGGATGAAGCCGGGGTAGATCATGTAGGTCGGGGCGTATGCTCCTGGGCTCAGTGCCAGGGGGGACAAAGACAGAGGCACAGGGGTGACAGGCGCCACAGGAGAGTGGGGCATGGGTACATCCACATACTGGCCTGTCTCAGGGTCAAATAGTCTCTTTGTGGTGGCCTGTATGGGAGTGTCCACCAGATAATAATGTCCTGTAGTGGGGTCCAAAAGCATCTTGCGCTGGGTGTGTGGGGCTGCCTCTGCGGTAGAAGGTGTAGGTGACACAGTCGGGACAGATGGAGGGAAACACAACACTTGCTGCTGCGCTTGAGGCCCTGCCGTTGCCCCCACGCGATGGTAGACACTTGACGCTGGATGCTCCATCATTAACGGAGACCTTTCCTGCTCAGGTGTCTTCCTGTCACCTCTCATCCCAGGTTCTGGATTCAGCAGCTTGACTTCATTCGTGTATGCCAGCCCCGGTATGGTCAAATAGTTCTCAGAGTCTGAGCAGGCCTGTGTGACAGTGGGATTAGTGGGAATGATTCTGACCTTTCCCTGCTCCACCTGGCCGTGTTTAGGGGGCTCTATTTTCACCGACAGAGGAGCCACCGGTGCCTTGGAGCTTGTCATAGTCGACGATGTTTGCAGTGCAGAGCTTTGAGGACTAACTGAACTAATTGCCTTATTGCCAACATGAAGCACACGTTTGTTACTAAATGTTTGCTGTGATTGTGTTTTAAACGTGTCATCGCTGTACGGAACATGTATGATTTTCTGAGCTCCTTTATCTTCCTGTGACTGAGGAACACTGTCAGGGGTTGATGCCTCCAGCTCCTCTGCTCCCTGCTCCTCGCTGGCAATAAGCGACAACACGTGGCTGTCTGTGATTGGCTGTGGAGCTTGAGTTTTACGCTTCCATTCATTTCTATCAAAAACATAAAGCTGCTCCATTGTCTTCACTGCAGCTTTAAGCTTCTCTAATGCAGCCTGTTTTGGTATTTTTGGCTCACATGCAAACTTTTCCTGCCTCTGTTTTGTCAGTTTAATTTCAGTATTTGGCTGAATGTCTGGCTGGTCAGGGTGTAGCTGCTTTGACACAACAGGTGGCACCCTACTGGCTGTGCAATGTGATGGTGTGTTTTCACTTTGAGATGCTTCAGACACCTCAGCTGTCTGTTGTTTAGCATTTGTTTTAACAGAGTGACATTTAATCACAATAGGAGATGGTAATACATGCTTGACCGGCGCCTTTGTGACCTCAGGTTTATCAGCTGC
Organism: Pterois miles; assembly: GCA_947000775.1. NCBI lineage: Eukaryota > Metazoa > Chordata > Actinopteri > Perciformes > Scorpaenidae > Pterois > Pterois miles. Next base: position 2,177,119 of record CAMQGK010000224.1, on the reverse strand, counting down.
TGTGGAACATTTACTCTCACTGTGATCCAATGAAACAAAGCGATAGGAACTTTTCACCAATTTACGCACATCTCGGACCTGATATATTGGTGTTTGAAACTTACATTTGGTGTCTCTTATGTCTCGAACGGTGAAGTTTGGCATTTTATCTGAAGCAGACAAAACATGGCATTTCGCATCACGTGCTGCCCTGAATGTGTTCACAGTGTTGAGACTTATCTTAGGGGTCAACAGGTTGGCGATATTCAGTGTACAACCTTTATTTTCCTTCACACTCCTTAGGCATATTTTTATCCCAGGGGTTTTTCCCCCTTTCTCGTTTTCTTCTTTGCCTACTATGTGTCCATTATTGCCAGTTTTGAACTCTTTTTCACATTTCTGTGGGGCAGTAGGTGGGCCTGTAACAGGTGCACGGCTTGGCGAGTCTTCTGTAAAATCCTTCTCCTTTGAAAGGAGCTGGTAGCTTGGAACAAAAAGCAGTTTTGTCAGCATGCTGTTGGTGTCTAATCCCTTTGCAGACGTGGGTTCAGCCTCCTTCACAGGTTCTGGCTCATCTTCTTTCAGCGTATTAAATGCACTACTTTGGCTGTGGCTGAGAGATGCTTTTGGAGGCTCCTGTTGTCCCTTTTCTGGATCATCTTTGTTGCTTTCTGTAGGGGCACAGGAACTGGGTCTGCTGCCCTCCACGCAATGATCATCAGCAGAATTAACAGTGAAACCTGAGCCTGATTCTGATGTCTGTCTTTGTAAGCCTCTTCCTTGATCTTTGCATTGGAAACTGGGTGAGAGTGCTGGGTATGTGTCACAGATTTCGCCCCTCTCCATTTTGCGCTCCTGTTCAAACTGCATCTTTTTGGAAATCACATTTTTCAACAGACTTGATGCAAAAACTGCTCTTTTGTGTGTGTCTCCCGAGCTATCTGTGTGGTGATACTGCATCTCACACCCCGACCTGGCCAACACCGTCCCACTGACCTCATTGGATTGTGCGTTCTTGGAGCATTTTGGTCGTCTGGCCCCTTCAGGCGCTTCAACATTACAGCGAAAATTCAGCGTGACTCCACGCTGCTTTGGCTGAACAGGATCGTTCAAATTTCTGCTAGAGGAAGATGATTCTCGGGAAATTGTTCTCTTGTTCAGTGCGTACGTTTTTGTTTTTGGAGCTTTCGTGTCGGTAACAAATTTACCATGCCTTCTACTGTCTACAGTCTTATTCATTTCCAAAGTTGCGCTGGAGGTCTTGTGTGCAATTACGCTGCGCTCTCTTCCCTGCGATATCTTTCCATAATTCCAGTCCACATAAGCTGACCAGTTATTCAGCCCATACTCGGACATAGATGACTCACTAGAAGTGCTAAGATTAATGGCATCGAAGTACGGACACGCCAAACTCCGAAACGATTTAGCGGTTAAATTACGCACCTCTTTGTCAGCGTCGTCCAGCTCGCTGATGGAGCTGGACGCTCCGCTGGAATACTCGTTAATATCTTTCCGTCTCAGTTTGGATGCGAGGTGCTGACGGCCCGGAGCAGGGATGAAATATTGGGCTCTGTCGCACAGGGGCCCCACTCTGGCGCCTGAGCTCACAAAAGAGAAGTGGCTCCCGTCTCCAAAGTGTTTCGTGTACCCATGGGTGCTGCTATCAAAGACACTGGCGGGCTCGTTCACCGCCCTGGAGGATGTTTTTATCGATAAATGAATTTTCCCCGCGTTGGCGTCCCCGCTGTGGTTTTTGCACACGCTTTCATCTGAGTCACAAAGATCACTATCCTCCTGCTCGGTGCTGACAACCGCTCTACCGAGATTAGACTGCACTTTCGCCTGGCTTCTGCCCTCCACTATCAGAGTCCCCTCCTGCGTTTCATCGCTCTCGAAAGACGCGTAATCCACAAATGAATAAACCAGGTTGTCGTCTTCGAAGTCCCAACAGGTCCCTCGACCCAGGTCGTAGTCTACGTCGTGGTCTAGCTCAGTCAGCTGGATCTCGTGCGTCGTGATATAGTGCGACTCGTCTTCCACGGTGTCGGAGCCGCAGTGGTCGGACAGCACCGCGCTGGCACCATCATCAGACTCCGTCCTGCTGTTCAGATACATGTCTGTGTACTGGAGCTCATCGCTCTCGCTGCACACATGGTCGCTGCAGTCACTCGGGTCGAGCTTGGCCCGGCGCTGCTGCTCCGTCTCCGAGTCCTGATCGGTGTTGGGAAGTGTGGTTTCCAAAGGAGGCTCACCCGAAACAGGCCACTTGTCCTCTAACTGCTCTTCAGCAAAGTCCTCTGAAATGATTTCGCCCTCCTCGCCTTGCTCCCCATGCTCTGAGCTGTTGCACTCGATCACAGGCGGCTGGTTCTCCTCACCAGTGAAAGTCACTTTCACTGTTTTTGCGCCGTCCGGTTTCATGTCCAAGTCCACATAGTTGGACTCGTCGCTTTTTGTCTCGGTGGCGTGGTGGCCCTTACTGTCCGTCTTCTTGTCCTTGTCCTCTGGGAGCAGCTTCCTGTGAAGTAATAAGGTGTCATCTCGGTAAGTGAGAGTTTCCTCCGCTGCTTCCATTTAGTCCGGTCTCTTACCGTCAGGTGGTCCTCGCTTGCGATGTTATCCCGACACAGGACGGAAAACTCTGCAGGCTCGAGGGACGGAGCGCGAGCGAGGAGGGTGAGAGAGAGAGAGAGAGAGAGAGAGAGAGAGACGGGGGGAGTCCCAAGGAAGGAAAATCCCACGATGATTTCTCTCTGGTGTTATTCTCAGTGTGGCTGTGAGGCCGTGTGCCATTCTCAAACGTTTACCACCAGACCTTATGTAACCTTGTACATGAAGCACGAGGCTTTTTATGAAACTGACCTCCAAAAAGTGCCAAGATTCAGCACCTTTCCTAGAAGAACAGCTCCCCTCCACGAGCTTTTCTGTTGCATTTCTCAAAAACATGATAGGATTAGTCAACACAGACGAAGAAGAAGATGAAAAAGTTATTAAACTGGCCTTTTGCAGGACAAAGTGTTGTGCTGCAGAGTATAAAATGATGTGGCTTAAACCTGGAGTAGGCAGAATATTTTTGGCATCATTGGGCAAGAAGCATCCATAATAACTCAGCATATTGTAATTCAAGTGATCTGAAAGAAAGCTAGACTTCTGCACCTCCTCATGGCTCTGTTTTCAGGCTTTAAAATATCTAGCCCATGTTTGGAGACTTTGGCCAATGACAGATCATTTCAAAGAGAGCGTTCCTATTGGCTGTGCTCCGGCTGGTGAGCGGTGCTTGGTTTTTCCTCAACAGATCTCAACATGGCTGCAAACTTTCAATACAGCTCTCAATAAAACTACAACTTATTTAGGTTTATGCAAGAAAACTACAACTTATTTAGGCTTGAGCAATAAGACTACAACTTCTCTAGGTTTAGGCAACAAAATTACAGCTTTTTTAGGTTTATGCAACAAAACTACAACTTCTTTAGGTTTAGGCAATAAAACTACAATTTCTTTAAGTTTAGGCAAGGAAACTACAACTTATTTAGGCGGAGGCAACAAACTACAACTTATCTAGGTTTAGGCAATAAAACTACAACTTCTTTTGGTTCAGGCAACAAAATTCCAGCTTTTTTAGGTTTATGCAACAAAACGACAACTTCATTAGGTTTAGGCAATAAAACTACAACTTATTTAGGTGTAGGCAACAAAACTACAACTGGTTTAGGTTTAGGCAATAAAACTACAACTTTGTTAGGTTCATGCAACAAAACTACAACTTCTTTAGGTATAGGCAATAAAACTACAACTTATTTAGGTTTATGTAACAAAACTACAACTTATTTAGGTTTAGACAACAAAAGTACAACTTCTTTAGGTTTAGCTATAAAATTACAACTTTTTAGGTTTAGGGAAAAACACCAAGTTTTCAAGTTTTGGGTTAAAATAACTGCAAACACAAAGACAAATACACTTTTGCATCCACGGTTTCACAGCACAGGGGGATGCAAACTCTACACAAAATAATACATGTTATGAATATACACACACACACACACACACACACACACACACACACACTTATAGCGACTGATAATGGGTTAATAGCTATTTAATAGCCTGACAACAGTCTAATTGGTTGGATTGCAGTTAATTTATTGTGTGCATTTCAAGGCTTTGATGGAAAATAAATATTGTTCAATATATTATACCACATGAAGTCATCTTGAATTTAAAATCAAGCTTGAATTTAATTATTCCTTTGAAAATGTATGTCATCTGTATTTGTCGTCTCACTTGAATCTGGAGAATAAGAATGAACTTTATTAGCCAAATTTGACTCCTGTCAAATGGTTTTCAATATATTTACATGGTGCCAATGATATACTGTATATGCAAAGATAGTCTGTACACCAAGGTTAACAGGACTGTATATCCAGGGTTGTGGTCCAGGGATCTTTGGGTGTGCAATGAACACTGGAATAAATACTGTATGTTTAATGTACTAAGCTACTTAATATCGGCACTAATAATATTTGAATGCCATCAGTGCTCTGCCCCCTCACTGAAACAGCTGCCTTTCCTTGATGGAGGAAAATATTCCCCACCAGCTGCCAGTCAGCTAAAAGAATTTACTACAAGTTCATCTAGTCATGTGTAGATGTAGTTTGAGATTTATGTCTAATCTGTTGAGAGATTTATTCCCACTCCCTCCGCCGGGCCAAGCAGGACATTGTGGGCCAACAGTAAATAAAGGGCTGGGTGTTTGACAACAAGCTTAGTTTTATTTCATTATCAGGGACAATGTTAAATAATGTTATCTTGCACAGTAATGATCTAGTTATTAGAGCTCTGTCGAAGTGTTGAAGACACAAGTGTTGTTTCTGGACGGGGCCCCAGATTGGTGGTATGCAGCAGGGAGGGGTCGGGACAACAGTTGCTCCATGTGGAGGGCACACTGACAGCACTATCAAGGACAGAGGCCACCAGTATAAAGCCTTTATGGGCACCCTCAATCCCACTTTTACTTTCAGTGCCATTAGTGTGGTACAGCCTCAGGGTTTGTTTGTTTTTTTTTTAGTACACTTACTCAAGTACTGTATTTAAGTACTGTTTTGAGGTACTTGTACTTTACTTGAGCATGCAATGTTATACTTATGTCCTGTACTTCTATTCCACTTTTCACCTTTACAGTTGCAATTATTTATTTCATAGATTTAGATTTTACATTAAATGAACAGTGTATAATATTTCAGGGGATCTATTAGCAGAAATTGAATACAATATCCTTGATTATGTTTTCATTAATGTATAATCACCTAAAACTAAGAATCGTTGTGTTCCCATTAGCTTAGAATGAGCCCCTCATATCCATAAGGAGCTGGCTCTCTTCACAGAGTCAGCCATGTTGCTCCACCATGTTTCTACAGTAGCCCAGAACATGCAATCAAACACTGACTCTAGAGAGAGACTTTCATGTTTTATGTTACCTGAAGGCCACAATTCTTTGACACATTACTTAAACTGCAGTAATGTTAGACACAGAGTGTAAAACTGTTGTACCACCAGCTGCCATCTGACTTACGTTGCTCCTAAAGTGGTGTCGTCGCGGTAAGGAAGGATCCTCTGAGCGAGGAGAACAGTGTTACCACCAACACATTGTCACTCCCAACTTGTCAAACACCACCACTTGATCAGTGCCCCTCAGTATCAGAGCCCAACGCATGGGGTACCCTTCTTGCGTTACTTGTAAATATACGCTCATTACATGCATATTGTCATTTCAAAATAAATGTACATTTTCAAGTAAGGTTTAGGCTACACAGCCACTTTGGAAGGGTTAGGAAATGGCCAATGTTGATGTTAACTTCACTGACTAGAGACTCACATGACTCAGAGGACTGACAATACGGATAAGTCACGTGACTAACACCTGATATGACAAGTTAAGTCAACGTTACTTTTAGTTTCACACAGGACATGAACACCGGTCTCTTGGTTGAAAGTCCTGTGTTTGTTTGACCCATCCAACACCCAACCTGTCCACCCTGAGCAGACTCTCATGGTATTAATACTACAGCAGTTGCTCCAACTGTTGAATAACTCTGCGTGTGGGTTTCCATTTGGAGTTAGCGAAAAGCCCAGTTCGTCACATACTGTCGCTAAAGATTGCCTCCGTGCATCGGTTTCCGATGCTGAAAGGTGCTGCCCCAAACGATGGTATTTGACGAGTTGGGAGTGAGCCCGGGTTGTTACCACAGTTTAGCGCTCAGCGGCTCATGCTACCACAGTCTTGGAAAGGGAGGAGTGAGCAGAGGGGTACTCGGTTGCAATCTGAAACCACACCACTAGATGTCGCCAAATCCTGCACACTTTAAAATACGATGACATTCATAAAATAAAACACATTGTGAAGATTAAATCAGTGATTTATAATGTTTTTTGGCTTGTGGCCCTCCCTGACTAAAACACAGTGATTTATAAAATTATCCAGTATTTCACACAAAAAAAGAGAAAAGTTAAAAATAATAATAAATAAATCATGTTTTTTTTTTTTTTTTTTTCCTCTTCCCTTAATCATCTTCAGACCTCTCAGATGTATCTTGTGACCCTTTGGGGGGGCAGACCCCTACATTGGGAACCACTGGACTAAAACACTACACTGTAGTAGATTAAACTATCTAACAGTAAAAATGCTGTGCTTACATATTGATGCATCCATAATAATGCATAGTATGTATCACTTACTGGCAGGTACTTTATTTTGATACTTTAAGTACATTGTGCTGATAATACCCCACATAAGTATGAGTTTAATCCAGGACTTTTACTGGTAATAGAATATATTACCATTACCATATTTGTAATTTTATCTGCTGCCTTGCAAAGACAAACAGCATTTAACGACTAGAGGTCATGGCTCAAGCTTAGAAACAAATTCTACCAATAATTGCTATTAAATGACTTAACGCTGCTTATTATTGGCAAATCTTTAATTTAGTTTGCTGTTACTCTTCTCAGTCAATTGTTTGAATTTTGATAGTGATCAAACAAATTAAAATAATCAATATTTCTATAAATATCCATGACATTATTGTACAGCCACCTCCTTTATGCTTAATAAAAGTGGATGTACTTTCATATTAAACCTCACGTGGTAAAGCAGTGCACATGTGTACTGTATTCAGAGCTATAGTAGTCAGAGCTATTAAAGACTATATTTTTTTCTTTCTTTGCCAAAACATGAACACACACACACACACAGGTTGAACTGACCTCCACAAAGCTGATAAATTTAGGCAGCTATTTAAAATGGGGACACCGCTCACTCACGCAAGCATGTTGAGATCAGTTTCTTACAGTGGCTACATTAAAACAGCAGGTGTTAAATCATGAGCACCATTAATCAATGCCACCAACCGTCCATGTGAAGACCTTTTCAACCCTTAAACACATCAGGCGTTGATACAGAGTACACAATATGTACCTGCTCTAAAAATAACCGTTGGCATGTGAAGGATAAGTTGAAGAGTAACACAGCAAATCTTCCGGCGTTAACAAGTGTTGATTTTACACTGACAGATTTTCAGGGTTGACAAGCGTTGGTCAGACAGTTGTTGATCCGCTGGCAGAGCAGACGTGGGTCTGCAAGGGTTGCTTGTGACTGTTCGAGAAACTCTGTACTTGTGGAGCCTGGAGAGATTGTAGATTTCTACATTGTTTAATCATAAATAAGGTAAAATAAATCAGCAGCAGCATGACCTCTGAATGGTCAACGAACAAGTAGGGCTGACCAGACGGCACACATCTTTTAATTAAAGCGATCACAAACAGGAAACCAGAAATGTTAAAGTAGGAGTCTCCTACCTCCTACTGCCTCCTATAGAAAGTATATTTGTACAGATGCACAAGTTAATGTAATGGAAAAAAAGTAAATTCTATTAAAAATGAAGCCATTTGTTTAGTAAATTCATCCTAAAAAAATTTAAAAACAAGAAAAAATAGTTATTTTTTTCCCTTAATTTTCTTTTAAGTCACACTCCATATGTACTTACGCAGACATGGCACATGATTTTTAAAATCTTATGTATTAACACATTTACAACATTTTTATAAGGCAATTATTTATTAATAAAATAGAAACCCTTTTGACTGTTAAGATCTCCACCATTAAATAAAAGCATTCTAGCAAAGCGATAGCTTTTTAAATTATATTGATATTTTTATATTATATTGATTTAGTATAATGTAATGTTAACGTTTAAGTGGTAGCAGCAGCAGTTGTAGCACTCTTGTGCTATGATTATGAAAAAGAAAGCAGTTTTTCACAAACCTCTTAAAACCTCACTGATCTTCCAGCAAGTCATCACCTGTACTGTTCTGATACACAGTTGCTTAGTTCTGTGAAGGTTAAAAACAAAATGCAACAATATGGACCAATTTTGTATGTGCACCCCAAATCCAAAATGGCTTCCATCGGCTATGTTGGAGATCATCTTTTCAATGGTTTGGCAGATAGTACTAAAGAGTACGTGGTTTCTTGGTGTTTTGGGGTCGAGGAATTCATAATCAATGTTGTTTTGATTATTTAACCTACTTTTGACCTTCAAATCCAAGATGGCCACCAATTCTGAGAGATCAAATTTTCAAATATTTTAACCTATTTGACCTCTGAGGTGACCTTTGTGTACTTGTGAGTTGAAAATCAGAGGCCACCTTGGATTTGAAAGTTAAAAATAGCTCAAATCATCAAAACGACACCAATTATGAGTTCCTCGTTTATTTTATCTGCATAATATTTCCATTTGATCATAAAACACCCTCAGTTTGAATATGTCACTCAGTGTCAATGCGATATAACTTCAATGGGGAACAAGATAAATATATCTGAATATACAATATATGAAATACTGTCAGCCTGTGTGGATGATAAATCTTAAAGTGAAACTGTATGTGAAGGGGTTAACAATTTTCTTTTCGTTTCATTACCACAATGACAAAAGCGCTTTCAGAAATATTATAGATTGCTGGATTTTGTAATTAATTCTGACTTATTGAATATATCAATAATATCCAGTATGATAGGTTTGTGTTTCCTGTAGGATCGTGCCACCTAGCAGCGCCGGTGACCCTCTGATACCGACTCCTGAGCCGTCTGCAGCTTCTGAGTGGGAACTGGAGAAGTTTGAGAGCTTGAACACCTGCTGTGAAGCAGTCACCAGCAGCCAGACATCGCACTTCTCCAGGTTACCCCTCCCAGCCCTCAAGGGTTTCATGGTTCAGAGGGTCAAAGGTCATCTTTGGATTTGAAAGTGTCATATATGTGAGCTAGTTTACTGGATGTAAGGGATTAGAGCGTTACCCTAAACCCCCGATAATGACAATTCACTTAAGGAGGATAAATGATCACTGAGAATATTTAGGTCTTTATCACTGACCTGCTAGCACTGATCAGCAGGTTTACCATTTTATAAATATCACACATTTAAAGAAGCACATTCATTCAGTGTGTAACATTTAGGGGGATTTATTGGCAGAAAATTGCTGTTTTCGTTACCTTAGAATGAGCCATTTATATCTACATACGGAGCGGGTCATCTTCATGGAGCCAGCTGCCATGTTTCTACAGAAGCCCAGAGCGGACTAATCAAACGCTGGCTCTAGAAAAGGCCATTCATGTTTCACATCAGCCACCATAGCTCCCTATGTGCTTGGCACACGGGAGTTTCAATTAGTTGCAATATACAACATCACCGCTAGATGACACCAAATCCTACACACTGCACCTTTAAATAAAGTTACATTTATTTATATAACCCAATTAAAAAAAATCACTAATAAATATTACAATTTTACTAAATAGTTAGGATAAACACCACCAAAATGAATTATACAATATTTTACAACAAGTCAACCCAAATTTTGTTCCAGCAGCTTGTAACTGACTTAATTATTTAAGAACTCTTAATTGAGCTGTTGTTACAACCTATAAACCCTTTAATTAGAAAGCGGTGTTAATTTATTTTAAGTTCTGTGAAACTGAAATTAAAATGTCCTTTGCGTCTGTATTGTGACATATTTCCCACTGTAATTAAATATCTGAACCGTGTACAGTTACAAGAGGGATTTTAAGTCCAATCCTTTGCATTTGATTGGACCACTAAAAAATGGGCAGGCCTATAATGTTGTTGCTAAAAGATGCAGATTAATTGATGGATGGATGTCATGATATTATTGGTTGAAATGGGTTAGTACTAGCTTACATAAACACACATCATATTTTGTTTTAAAGGAAGAAACGATGTTTGGATTAAAATCAAATAAAAATAAGAAGAAATTGTTTTGTCTTTTTTGTTGCACATTATTGTTAACTAACTGCACAATATGACTTGGGATGGAATCTAAATGGGTTAAAAAGGCATTTTTTTAAGAGTCTTGGAATATTATTAGGCTAACACCAAATTCACGCCAGGCAGCGGCGAAGTGCAGCTTGAAGGAATAATTCAATTTTTTTGCGGCCGAGAGAGGCGTTCATGTGTTTCAGGCAGGAAGAAATTCTTTGTAACATAGGTCAACATGTCAACATATCACAGGAGTCACAGGATCTGTTTTACTGATTGGCTCTGGGTCTCCTCTGTCTGCACTTGGCTGCTAAAAGTTCAACTTTTTACATTTTACCAAGCACCAAGAACGTTCACAATTTCTCTGAATTTTTTTCACATTTATATTATTTTATTATAAACATTATTTAATAATTATATTCTGCTATTTCTTAATAGCTGGTAATTTATTTAATACATTTCAGGAAAATAATACAAAGTTAATTGATATGCTTTAATTCCATGTCTGCTGACAAATAAATGATACTAAATAAATAACTTCTTTGAAATTTCTTAAAAAAAAAACCTCCCAGAATCATGACATTAGCTACCAGGTTACATCTGTGTAGACAATAAGTCACTATGATGAGATTTGTGTCTGATCAGAAGTTTCTTGTATTAGTTTTGGTTTTCTACCGCTGATGAAGAGCAGCTGCTTCTCAAGCCTAGGGGCCCTATGTTAATGATTATATGCTATTTTAGCATATAATAATTAAATAATGTTTATAATAAAGTAATTTTTGATAAATGTTGAAGTAAATATTGGGGTAATTTGGCACTAATTTCAAATAGGTTACTTACTAATTATCACCTAATTAACATGTAATTTGCAGATCTGTAAAATGATGTGTTACTAGATATTCTAGTTCTTGATTCGACCATCAGATGGCAGTGAATTTAAAAAACAAAAAACAATCCTATGGGGGAAAGAATCTGTGCTGTAGCTGAATATAAAGTATCTGCACACATACAGAGTAAATATTACCATGCCATATAGTGCAATAATATCATTAAGTTACTATTACAGTACCATTATCATTGGTGTTGTATTAAAAGACCAGATGGTTATTCGGTACAAAAATAATTGTTACTGGATAGCATAATCCCCACACACCAAGTCCCAGAACTTCAGTTATACTGTATGTTGTGAGCAAATTTATGTGTTTGGTCTGCAGTTATTATTTACTTCTTTATGTATTTTATGCTTTCAGTTATGGTAGTTTTATGCTCATAAATTATACTCTTCAGGATCTACTTTTTAAAAAATGCTTTATTTATTTGTTTAGTGAAACAAGACAGGACATGTGCGGCGAGACAAGACGAAACTTAATACATTGGGTGTTATGACGGGATTAACCCTACACGGCAAAACATGCATTGGGGAGCCTACAGTGTGAAATAGAAAACAAAAAAAAGAAAAAGCAATGGTATAGAGAAGGTGCCAGGCAGTGGCCACAGACATCATAGTGCTTACTAAATTAATGTATGGTGGCATGAAGATGTTTGATCACAAGGAGTCTTGTTTTATTTGACACAAAACCAAGTTCAGTGCAACTGCACAGACATCCCAAATCATAAGCAAAATGTCATAATATGGTGATGGTTGTCTAGAAAGAAACAGCAAAGAGTTGTTTGCTGTGGCGTCCTCTGGTTTCAGCTTGCACGTGTCCTGAGTGTTTCAGGGATACTCTAGCCTAAAAACAGCAATGCTAGATGCAGAGCTGTTACGAGCAATGCCAGCAATGGCAGACATGTACGGTTGCCCCCTTCTGGCAATGGGTATTTGGTTTCACTCATGCTCATAAACTACTGGTCCTCCAGCAAAGGTCAGCACCTTGTTAGGCTCTACTGAGACAACTAACAACCCTATTGTTTAGTGAATACTTCTTTCTATGAGTAATGCTTCTATGAGGCCTTCAGAGAGAAAGACAACCCAGTTAATTCTATACCTTTAGGGTCATGACTGTGGATTGCAAATCCAAAGACTCAAGTGAAACCAAGTGTATCCCACTGTGTCTTCATAAGTTTTTACACCATTCATTAAGAAACCCTTTTATATTATTTATAATTTTTATACTTTATTGACACCAGTCTACTGCATTAAACTTGCCATTCCACGAGGCGGTCTTCAGGGGAAGATAAAAAATCAACAGTAGATGTCACATCGAGGTGGTGTACATAATCTGAAAGCTGGAAACCTGAAGATTAATTTGAATTTAAATAAGCTCAGTACTGTGTGTCAAGTTGTTCTAGCCATTCATAAGGAATAAAAATTAATTAATTAAAATCAATTGTGAAAATGTAAAAAGGTTCAGGACATTATGGTAGAAGAATATGATGCCATCTCCATACTGAAGCAAATTTTGAGGTTGATACCATTAATTACATAGATCTGGTGCAGAATAACCATTTTTTTATTATTCGCAAGTTGATAAATGATGATCACAAATCCCTCCAAAGTAGACACCAAAACATTCAGGAACATCATAGAAAAAGACATATGATTTGACATTTTGAGATTAGGTTTCACTACAATGAAATGGCTACTATGGGGACTAACGTCATTGCGCATGAATATAATTGGCCTTGTTAGATTCACAAGAGTCTCAGCTTTACAGTGATATCCAATTTGTGTAATTCAAGACTGTTTAAGGACCCCAGTATGCAGAAACATTAAAATACACCATTTTTTGAATAGGCGAAAATAACACATTTATACTGCATTCACAAACTTGCATGTGATTATCATAAAGTGGGCATGTCTGTAAAGTAAAGTGGAGATGTCTCTAAAGAGACTCGTGGGTACCCATAGAACCCATTTTCATTCACATATTGAGGTCAGAGGTCAAGTTTGGAGCGTTAATTAGTTTTCCTCCTGAGAGATGCAAAATGTTGTGTGCTCAGTCTGGGTGAGGATAACTTGACTTTAGTGTCAGTTAATGAAAAATGGTGAAAGACTATAAGCCTATTGTTGCACATGATGGCTTAAATAATTGTGTTTGGTTCTGTGTCATCACCCAAGTCATTAAGATGAGGGGCAGAGGGCTTCTCTTCACTGAGTGACAGATGTAAGTAAGTAAGACCTTAATAAAGAGGATTCACATTTACAGTATACCAGAAGTAATGCACAACAAAGGCGACCCCCTGGTTCATTTCATCCTCTTGCTAGTGTGACACCATATTGCTGGAATTTATTGAGCAATTGGGGTGTATTACAAATAGCCAAATGATTTGGATGCTTGGTGTGATAGTTTGTGGGCTACAGTCTTGAAATAAATGTGATAAATGAAGCCTTTCATTGCATAGTGTTGCTTACAAACCCATAATCCATAACAGTTTTGGAATTCAACCAATTGACTGGGAGCTAGAAAGTTTAGGGAAATACACGTGGAGATTAAACCGGAAAATGGGGGAATGTAGGTGTTATATTACAAAAATGGGAAAAGGACTTTTCAGATTTGTTTTCTGTTGCAACAATTAAAAATAATAGGAAATAATGAGTTTAAAACAGGTAATGGAATCTGAAATGGAAGCTGATGTAAATAATCGTAACATGTTGTAATGCTATTTCTTCTATCTAAGAGGTAAAAATGTAATAGATAATTGCAAATGGAAAAAAGCCTCTGGGGCTGAAGATTATTTTGAGAACAAGCGGTAAAATAACCTATAATTCTGTAAAGGAACGACATATGTGAATTGTATTTTTTTGTCTTGTAGACCCAATTTGTGTATCCATCCATCTACAACTGCTGGAGACGATCCCAGCTGGCATTTGGCGTAGGCGAGATACACCCTGGACAGATTGCCAGTCCATAGCAGGCTACAGATTACATTCACACCTATGGGCAATTTAGTCATCAATTAACCTAATGATCTTTGGACTGTGGGAGGAGGCTGGAGAACCTGGAGAAAATCCACAGTAACACAGGGAGAACATGCAAACTCCACACAAAAGAGCCCCAAGCCGGATTCAAACCTGCAAACCACTGAACCATCGTACAGCCCCACCTTGGGTATGTGACACAAAACAACAACAACAAAATTACAAAAGAGCTGATTACTTTTCCCACTTGGTAAAATAAATCTGTAACTTGCTCAGACTTTTGGAGTTTGGTTATCAGCAGCTGCCCTCTAGTGGTACAACAGCACACATACAGTAGATATCTATCCCAAAATGCACACCAGAAAACCACTAATTGTAACTTAGAGGAGAGTATTTGACAAGGAGGACGTCTTTGCGTACATGCATTAGAGAGATATAATGGCATAATTTTCAGTTTATGTTACTTTTTAATGCAATTTCCCCTTTAACAGTGTGCGCGTTAAAATGAGTTAATGCGCTCCACGGTGCTGAAACAACAACTTTAGAGGATGGCTGTGCTTTAGTTTTTGATGTTGCATTGATTAATATGATATAAATTCATATGATAACAACATATACACATATTTTCAATTAAGTCTGCTACCACTGTGGTTACTGACTGGCGTTTTTGTTTCCCCCCTCTCACTGTCCGAAACCGAAGCAGCCTTCCGGGACGCAGCTGCAGCCGTATCAGCCTGTGTCAGGGCTTTCCTCCAGTGCTGCATGCTGATGTCGCCCAGGCGGGTGAAAGCTGCTGCCTGCACCGACCACAGCCTCGTTTAGTGTTGTTAATATCCAAGCAGCAACATGACATCTGCTCAGCAGTGGCTACTAGCCGGTTTGGCGCTTCTGAGTGTTTATGGATCAGCTGAATCTAAAAGGAATTTCAAATGTCCTTCAGGATGCACCTGCACCAAGGAGACCATCATCTGCGTCGGGACCTTACAGATCCCCCGGACCATACCCAATGAGATCAGCTCACTGTGAGTAACACAAAACGTTGTATTTGTGGATTATCTCTACAGTAAATCAATGTTGCGTTCAAGGGAAAATGTTTGGTACTCAGTGCTTCCCTGCAGGGCTGGCACACAGTGTTAAAATGCCCCAAGACTTTGATTTGTATGTTTCCTCCCAACAGGAGCTTGGTAAATGGATCTATCTCTGAAATCACAGAGGGAATGTTTTCACTTATGCCTTCTCTTCAGCTGCTGTAAGTGAAACTGTCATTGATTCATTGATCAGGGCTTAGTAATACAGTACAGACAGTGCTTCACACATAATAAATATTAATAATAATGCTCGTGAGCTGTTTTTTCTGTGTCGTGGTTATGTGGAGTTTTCATTTTTAGTTTACTCAGTTGTTGTGGTTGTTTATTTTTCCTTTACAGACTTCTAAATGCAAATTCTTTGACAACAATCAAAGATGATGCTTTCTCTGGCCTTCCACATCTGGAATATTTGTGAGTAATAATTTACTCCTCTCTCGATGTAAAATGTCAAATTACATGATTTTTGTTTATTGTGTTTATAATTTTCTTTAATATTACATACATATGCTTAACTATTCACAATTAGATATACAACTGTTAACTTGAATATACCACATAACAATTAATAATTATGTTGAAGGGCTGTATTACATCATGCTGTTAATACAGCTGCAGGTCATTTCTCCTCCTCCAGCCCCACCCCTCCATCCACCCATCTCAATCTCCAAAACGCTATGGTTTAGCCATCCATTATATTGTGACATGTTTCTACAGATTTGTTCATCTGACATGATATATGACATTATGCATTACTTTATTTATGGTATTTGCTTCGATAAACCACTATTTTATGACAGATTCATTGAAGGAAACAAGATTGAAACAATCACCAAAAATGCTTTTCGAGGTCTGCGAGATTTGACTCATCTGTAAGTCTGCTGTCATTCTCTTTATCTGCAGCATGTGACACTTATTACACCTATATGCTACAGATTAAAGAGAGAGACTAATAAATCAATGTACATTCTTCTGGTCTTCCTGTGTTTCTGGTTTAGATCTCTTGCCAACAACAAGATGAGGTTTCTGCCAAGAGATCTGTTTTTTGACTTGGATTCGTTGCTCGAGCTGTGAGTAAGCAGTTGTGGTTTCAGCAGTGTGTGTGTGTGTGTGTGTGTGTGTGTGTGTGTGTGTGTGTGTGTGTGTGTGTTGTCTTTTTCCATACTGCACTCCTAAGTGAAGCTGACTCAGGTTGTGTTTTGTGTTTGGCAGCATTAAACCTTACAATAATGATACGGGTAGCACAAATATTAAGCTTCTGTCTCTGTTCTCTATCGTGCATTATGGTTTTCTCTTATTTGTAGCTGTTTTATGATCTTTTTAAATATAATTTAGTAACAAATTGTGCTTACAATAATGCAAAATTGGTGAACAATCGAAAGAACGGCCTATTTGTAATATAAACTGTAGATAAATGACTCATGTATGTATCAGACAGTCATCCACAATACTTCATTATCAAGCTTACTGTATATTCTTGTTGTTGAGAGCTTGAAAGTTGGAAGATGCAAGGTTTTTATCCTGCAGCGTTATGATATGGACTATCATGGAGTAGGTATAAGTTTGAATTTGGCCTTTGCCCTCTTATGAATATAAAACATATTACATGTTATGTTGTTCAGTAAACGTGTCCAAGCTGATTTTGCCTTGTCACACGTCAGAGATCTGCGAGGCAACTCTTTCCAGTGCGTTTGTGAGAACAAGTGGCTGATGATATGGCTGAAAAACACAAACGCCACAGTATCAGATGTCTTCTGCGCAGGCCCCAGTGACATGAAGGACAAGCGGCTCAACGACCTTCCTATTCCACCAGGCGTGTGCATCTCCACAGGTAAAATGACAAGAACACTGTCAAAGGCAGTTATGAATAGCCACCGGCTCAGCTAAAGATGCTGTGTTATAAAAGGAATTAAAGAAATCAATACAACTGTTAAATAATTCAACAGGACACTACAATGCACTCAAAAACAAACAAGCAGACTCCAGGCCTGTTAACATACATACAGTATGTATGTACAGTATGTACACACACACACACACACACACACACACACACACACACTCATAAACACATCCACATGGTACGCTGTTAAGCCAGCAGCTCTGTGTGGCTGCACTTGGGCACAGTGCTCTG
This sequence comes from Pterois miles, assembly GCA_947000775.1. Taxonomy (NCBI): domain Eukaryota; kingdom Metazoa; phylum Chordata; class Actinopteri; order Perciformes; family Scorpaenidae; genus Pterois; species Pterois miles. The sequence continues at coordinate 2,159,734 of CAMQGK010000224.1, read as the reverse complement.
AGCTAAATGCAAACGTCAGCATGCTAATTAAAATACTGATGTAATGTTTATCACGTTTACTACCTTAATTTATTGTGTTAGCATGCTAACATTATGCTAATCAGCACTAAACAGAATGCATAGCTGAGGCTGATGGGAATCTTCTTAGTTTTGCAGGTATATTGTATAGTATATTGTACATTTTGACAAGTCACAGGGACACCAAAGTTATTCCAGTCCATCCTGTGGGGGACATGAACATTTGCTGAGGCATTTCACTCAAATCCACAAGTGTCACCAAAGACAGTAGTATTCATCCTTTGGACACTGTGGATATTTGTACCAAATACCAAATCATGGCAGTCCACTCAGTATGCCCTTTTCACAGCAGCCATTTTGACATGTCTTTGGAGAGTGAACAAAGGTGTAATTAAAAACATTAATTGTGTTTACCTTTACCTTGCATGTCAAAATGGCTGCTGTGAAAAGGGCCTGTAGTTACAGTAGATACATTTTTTCAGTCTGGGCCAAAGTGACCGGCGTTGAGCTGCTAGCATGGCTAAAATTAGAAACTTCATATCTGTAAGAAAACAGAACAAGGAAAAGATCTACCTTACTTTTCTTTTCTTTTCTTTTTTAATTTGTTTTAAATGTATTTGAATATTAAAGCTTCAGCATACCACTGTGTTGGAGCCATTCATCTACAGTATATACTTTTCCACACCGCGTTATCAGATTATTAGTGGAGAAAAAACATAATGTTATTCTATGTGCATTCGTTTAAATTATCAAGTAGTTAATTTCTGTATTTTATCTACCATTTTTATGCTTGTTTTGTTTTAAAATTCAAACAATGAGAAACAAAATATTACAATGTACGTTGAGTGTTATTTTCACATTCTTATTATTTCCATGCTTATTTAATCCTCATGGGCAGAGTTATTATCAATGCAATGTGGACAGACAAGGCAATTGTAAATTGATATAAATACACTTCAAATCATTGCATAACACTGACTTAGCATACTATAAGTAAACATATCATAAAATTACAATAATGTTAGAAATGATGCTATATATCAATAATATATTAAACAATAAAATAAATAATTAAAAATAAAATGTACTATAAAACAAGATTAATTTTGGAAAGTATTCTATATAAAAATAAAAAACAATAAAATAAATAATTACAATGAAATATACCATAAAACTACTGGGATAATGATAAAAAAAAGTGTGCTATATTAAATAAATTATTAAACAATACAATAAATAAATACAAATAAAATGTACTGTATAACAACAATAAGAATATTAGAAAGTATTCTATATTTAAATCAAATATTAAACAATAATAAATAAACAAATAAATAGAATAGACTAGAAAATTACAAGAATAATGTATAGAAACTATATGCTATATTAAAATCAAACATTAAACAATAGATAAATAAAAAATAAACTGTGATTGTGATGATTCATCCAGAAGCTTTTTACAGCATGAAAAATGTGATTGAAGCAGTGAGGTTTTATGTGTCGACTTTTTCACTTTGTCAGCAGACTAGTAGTTTCTGTTTCTGTCTGCATCTCACAGACTTTGTGCGTCATCAGTCCATTCCCATTCAGTCCATGTCAGCGGACATCTTCTCCTTCAAAGAGGACATCTACGTGGCCATGGCTGCCCCCAACTCCAACAGCTGTGTGGTCATGGAGTGGGATCACATTGAAATGAATTTCAGGAAATTTGACAATATAACAGGTTTGACAACACACTCTCAAAGTCTTTTTTTTAAAGGATCAGTCTACTGATATTCTGTATGTTTGTTATAATCAGAAAATCTCATGAAAAGTTCCAAAACCAACAATGAATTATCCCTATAAACAAGTCTTGCCTCATACGGGTTGTTAATTTTTAGCATTTTAAAACACATTTTGCTCTGGGTGACGTGTTAATTCATTACATTGGCACCGAAGTTTATTTTGAGTCAGTCCCACGCATACCATCCTGGTGCTGTAAATACTGTTGAGAGCAAGAAATACGTATTAATGCACAGATTAAAACAGTCTCCAACAAATTCACTTTTTAGTTCTGTTCGAAAAACTTTTGCTACAACTTTTGTGCCAATCCGTTTTTGAAAATGATTTTCCCTTTTTAGAACATGAAAATATATATTCAAGGCCTATTTTTAAACATTTACATTTTCAGTAGGCCCATAGACTATATCTAAAGATGGACCATATCTTTAGACTCACAACAACTCCCAAAAAAAAAACCAAAAAATTTTTATTCCCCCCTTTTTGCTTGTTTCAAGTTTTAAAACCCCCCCCCTCCATGTTAGTGAATGTGACATGGACCAAACTACACATACATGTCAAATACATTTGTCCCAAAGATGGTTTCTATCATGTTAGGTAGTTCTTATCATGGTGATAGATGTTCAAGTTGTTCTCATAAGTTTGGTTTTAATTAGTTATTTAATGCTATAAAAAGGAGAGAGATGTCATGATTGACAGCTGTGATTGACAGCTGCTCTGAGTGAGGTGGTTGCACAGTCGGAGGCTTGGAAATTGTAGGAGAGAGGACTTTATCTTTCCATTACCGTCACCAGTCTGTGTAATAAAGCATGTGTCAATCAGTTGAGGATTCAGTTGATCATAAATGTAGTCATAGAGATATTACGGTTATTGTTGTGTCTTTCTAGTCAAAGAGCCATGGTGCTATAACATAGAAGCTAGGTGGCTCACGCTAACAAGCTGTGACCTTGCTGATTGGCTCAGGCAGATGTGTCGGCTCCAGCTCTTTGATCACTACTGCACAGACTTGGCTCCAAATTACCGCAAAATCTCAAGATGGCAGCTCCCGTATCCGGGATATTTTGACTTCACTTTTGTACAGTGGGAGGAAGTCAAGCTGCATCGTCCATCTATACATTTACAGTCTATGGTAGGAAGCAATGTGCTCGGGGCTGAGAGCCACAAACACGCTAGTAATGAGGGACAGACTAACTCAATGTTGGCTTTGGTCTTTTCACAGGATTTTTTGTCAATAATAAAATTAAAATTTCTTTTCAGGTTAATTTAAGAGAAGAGCTTTATATTGAAATTATTGTTTTCGTGTCAGTTAATGACGAACTTAAATGTCATTTTCTGTGTCGTATTACCACTCACGTCTTTTTTATCCTCACAGGGAAGTCTGTTGTTGGATGCAAGTCAGTTCTGATCGACGACCATGTCTTGATAATTGTTACACAGCTCTTCGGAGGCTCCCATATTTATAAGTTTGACGACCGGCAAAACAAGTTCACAAAGTTTCAAACTATTGAGGTCTTCAATATCTCGAAGCCAAATGACATAGAGGTCTTCAAAATGGACGGTGAGTGGTACTTTGTGATTGTGGACAGCTCCAAGGCGGGTTTATCTACTCTGTACAAGTGGACAGACAAACCAGACCGCAATGAGACTGGTTTCTACTCCTACCAGTTCCTCCACGAGTGGTTTCGTGACACAGATGCTGAATTTGTCGAGTCCGACGGGAAGTCGTACCTCATCTTGACCAGTCGCTCTCAGTCACCCGTCATCTACCTGTGGAACAAAAGCACCCTGAAGTTCATATTTCACGGTGAAATCCCAAACGTCGACGATGTGGTGGCAGTCAAAGCTTTCCGGGTGGAGGATGAATTGTATCTGGCCATGACTTGCTATATTGGCGACTCCAAAGTCCTCAAGTGGACTAACAAGCAGTTCACTGAGGTGCAGGCTCTGCCTTCTAGAGGAGCAATGATCCTCCAACCATTCACTTTCACAGACAGGCACTACCTAGCTCTCGGCAGTGATTATTCCTTCACACAAATCTACCTCTGGGATGTAGAGACCAAAACCTTCCACAAGTTCAAGGACATCTACGTGCAGTCGCCCCGATCCTTCACAGCAGTGACCACCGACCGGAGGAATTTCATCTTCTCCTCCAGCTTCAAGGGCAAATCAATGGTTTTTGAGAATATTATTGTAGATTTAAGCTTGTAATGCTGAGCAATATAATGACTAATCACAGTATGAGTCATTCAGATCAATATTTGCGTGTATGCTGCAAAGTAGTCTCAAATGCTCTATATATTTCTTATGCAATTAGATAGATCTTTCTTGGTTTGAGACAAACATCTTTGGAAGGTTTCTCCAACTCATATGCATTTCTAGCAGTTACAGAGGTATGACAGGTCCAAAGTACTCGAAACTGAAGGCTGAAAGAAATATGAAAAAGTCAACTTTTGAAATGAAAACAGCTTGAGGATAATGTTATGGCATACTAGATATTATCTTAAGAGGTGTTATTGTAATTCTGGCAAGCAAACAATGGCTAAGGGTGTCCATCCTAGCCACGGCTAACATAAACTACAGTCTGGCCAGCCCACATTAATATGTCCCTGTACCATCGTATGTGGCTTCGAACAGAACAAAACACTGATTTCTTGGCCACCTCAAAGTGAACAGTCAAGTCAAGATGCGATAACTGTCAAATACTTTCAGCCACTCCTGAACTGTATTCATGGTGTTGCACTCAGTTGTACACACAAAAAGTAACAGAAATAGTTGAAAAAATGGAAAAGAGAGCTCAAACCCTCCTTACTCCCTCACACCTGGACAAATCGCTTGTGAAGTGGGTGTGCTCTTTGGACTGTCTGTTTTGAAAAATTACAGAAATTTTCAGATGTTTCTAAAAAAAAATTTGTAGATGTTGGAGAGGTGTGGACGGGGCGGGGGTCAAAGGTCAAAAAGTTATCCTAAAATGCTCTAAACTGTGGGTGAAGTGATTTGTTTGAGATAACTGGAACAACTGCAGAAGTCAGGAGAGCTTTTGAAGCCGTGTCCTCCGGTAACTATCATAACAATTAAAATGTGCATGAAAGAGATTTTCTCCAAAAACACAGCAGAATATGTATTATGAGCTTAAGCCTTACTGCACAGCATTTATAACATGCTACTGTATTAACTGAGTGCCTGATTAACGTCAGTACTCCACATAATTTACTCCTGATTCCTATGCAAAATGTATAATACTGAGTGTTGCTCTGAATTACAATCATGAGGTTAACTGTGTGCTGCTATGTGACTTGAAATGACATTTACATGGTATTTATACACAACTGTGTGCTCTTTTCTTTACTGATCTTTTGATATTTTTCATGTACAGTTTTAATTACAATCTGTTTGGCTTGGAATATAAATCTTTTTCACACATAAAAATAGCATAATGAGCTTTATAGACTGTCAAACATCTTAATGCTAACAAGATCTAGCATTTGGAATATGTTTTTGGTAGCATTTCAGATTTCTTGATAAAAACATTATTGCCTTCTGTCCATCTTCATGTCCTACCTACAGTAGCATTGATACAGTATATTTCTATTTTCCACTCTAGTACCCTAAAGCTACAACGCTGCACCAACAGCCTTTAGTCTTATGTAAGAATGCGTTTGTGTAAATGCATTAAAGAACATTTAACCACATGTACTGTATTCATCTGCATTTCCTTCTTTCTTGGTACTGTAGATGCACACATTGTGAAACGTCCATAAATCAAAGACAAAGTGCCTCAGACAGCATGTTTGAAATTGCTAGTGTTATCAGCATCTGGTGTCTGAGACAGCGTTTCCTTTCGTCTGCAACAGAGAATACACGGTATAATTTATATAAGGGAACAAGAACAGACACCATCATCTGTTATTATTGTCATTCAGTGTTGAGGGATGATGTGATTGATGCCATTTTAAAAGTCTCTTGAGATAAACGCTTGTCAAATCTCTCCCCACATTGCTGCCAAGGAGCCTGCACATGTTTTCCTTTATGTACATTCAAAAGCAGCTTGGAAAAATATGGCCCGCACAAACTGAATTATTGTCCTCTCTGTCAAAAATGAATTTATGTTACAGCCTGTCGTTCCTTCTTCCTTCAGCCTCAGTGTGAAATTTATATAGTCAACTCAAAGAAATGAGGCAAAGACAAACACCTCTGGCTGCCTCGCCCCTGATATCGCAGAATAAGGGGTCAAAGGTCAAACGGTTGCTGTGACTTCACAGCAACCATGACTTAAGCAGTTATATTTATTTACAGATGTTCATAATTGCAGTTTCATTAATTTATTAAATCAGTTAAGATCCATAAGCTTCAAATACAATAATAGATTTTACTGTCATTACTAGAGGACTTCTTGCTTCCTACCACATTTATTGTTTGTCACTGTTCATTTGGAATAATTAAAATACAAAATGAAATTAGTAATAGTATTTGTCAAGTATCAACAACTGCTTTAAAGTTGTTGGACACACAAGTATATTACATTCAAATAATTTATGCCACAAAATGGACCGTTCATTCTGGTGACAAAAAGTGTGTCATATTAAATCAATAGATAAGACATTATGAAATAGATTTTCACCTAAATAAATGTACACAAAACGTATTAAATTGTTAAATAATCCAAAGCATTTTTACAACTCAATTAATTATTATTACATATTATTTCATATTATTATTTTCTCATCAGAGCTATGCATTATGATTGTGGTTATGATTATTATTATGATTATTCATGCTTAACTACAATTAGTCTATCACTCAGTACGGAGTTTCCAAATTTCCGAGGGCTTCCAAACGCGTCGTGAAGCTCCTCTGACGTCAGGGACGGACGGAAGTGATGCAGCTCGTACTCCTCGATCAGCTAATCGGTTTTGATGATGCAAATTGTGTCTAAATCTGCTCACAACATGGTGATGCTTATTTGAAACTCAGCCAGTGTCGTTATCAGTATTTTTTATACCGCAGCGCAGATGGATCCGTCCAGGAGGAGCGAGAGCGACTGGCAGGGGTTGGTCAACGAGGTGAGAGACGAGCGTGAAATACTATATACTCACTGACCTCCACCCGTGTGGGTTTGTGCACCACCAAACTATCACATCAGCGGTACATTTGTGTCGTTTCACAGTCTTTAAATGCTGTGTGTCGCCTCCTGTTTGCACCCACAGACTGTTAACACAGAATAAAGAGGATTAAGCTGCTTTGGTTTCTCTCAGCATGTATAAGGAAGTAGATGTTTTTCCTTTTACCTGCAGAGATGTACAGGAAAACCATATACACCACAATTATTGTTTTTTATTACAGATAATCTATCACAATCAATACATTTAGATGACAGCTAGGGCTGTGTATTGGCAATTATCTGGCGATACGATATATATCACGATAAAGGGGTTATGATTCAACATATTGGGATACAGTTAATAAGACGATACATTGCGTTTTTAATATAATTTTAGGAAAACGGTCGTAACATAAAGAAAAAAAATATGAGTAAAAAAGTTTACTTTTTTATGCAATCAAAACAGTGGAATCTGCATTTGCATTTATCACGTATGCATTTATTTATTACCTTTAATTATGAATTAAAACTTGATTAGTTGTTAACTGATTAATTGCTCGTCCACTACTTGGTTAATTGATTGAGTGTTTTTTTTTAAAAAAAAAAAGGAAAATTCTCTGATTTCAGCTTCTTAAATGTGAATATTTTATGGTTTCTTGTCTCCTCTATGACAGTATGCTGAATATCTTTGAGTTGTGGACAAATCAAGACATTTAAGTGACGACAACTTGGGCTGACTGACATTTTTCACCGTTTTCTGACATATTATAAACCAAACAACTAATCAATTAATTGGGGAAATCATCGTCAGATTAATCAACAATGAAAATAATCGGTAGCTGCAGCCCTAGTTTTGGGACATTTTCACCATTTTACAACATTTAATCAGCAATTAATCAAAAACATAATAGATTAATCAGTAATTAAAATAATCATAGTTAGCAGCCCTAAAAAGGCGACCTTAACAGTCATGATACAAGTCAACATTAGAAGAAAGTCTTGTGATTATTGTGATATAGCTTCCTTCATTAATAAAGAGTTCAAATAATATAAAGTTTCTGCCTGCCTAATCATGTAACTATTCCTTTAACGTTTTCTCCCTCTTGTTAAACATTTGTTCTTACATGCAGTTCCTCATCTGTAAGCGGAAGCTGGAGAGTAAAAAAGAAGCTCTTCTGATTCTGTCGAAGGAGCTGGACACCTGCCAGCAGGAGAGAGATCAATACAAACTGATGGCCAACCAGCTCCGGGAGCGACACCAAGGACTCAAGAAGAAGTACAGAGAACTCATTGTAAGCTCAACTAGCAGCCATCATGATGCATCCTTACACTTTATTCTTTATAATAGGCAGAAAAATGGAGAATAAAAACTGTGATTGTCAACTATTAAATGTTGGAGATTTAATGACAATCTCCTTTTTTATTATCAATAGGATGGAGATCCCTCTCTCCCTCCTGAGAAAAGGAATCAAGTAAGTGATTTTAACATCATTTGCATTATGTGGTAAATAATATACTTACTACCTCATTGTGCAACTTTACACGTCGGCTCCAGATAAGTACAATTAAGGGGACTTAAATACCCAGAATTCAGTTCTGTGCACACTGTGCTTGTGTTAATGGACGAGGCTGGTCTTTAAGTTGTGCACTCTACAGGTCTGCAGATTTCATGGTATTTAGGTGATAATTTAAGTAACCTTTTTGAATTTTTTTTTGTAATTACTGCCAAATTACCCCAATATTTATTTGTCTTTACTTGGGACTTGACTCTAGACTTTTATTATTATTATTATTATTATTTTTATATCTATTATAAACATTATTTAATAATTATATTCTGTTATTTCCCAGTAGCTGGTAATTTATTTAATACATTTCCAGGAAAAGAATACAAAGTTAATTGATCTGCTTTATTTCCATTTCTGCTGGTAAGTAGATAATAATTTGCAAATAACTTGTTTGAAATTTCTTAAGAAAAAACTCGTTGAATCATTACATTAGCTACCAGGTTACATTTGTGTAGTCAGAGTGGTGAGATTTGTGCCTGATCAGAAATGTCTTCTATTGGTTTTGTGTTTCCACCTCTGATGAATAGCAGCAGCGCACAACTGCTTCTCCTGCCAAAGGGCCCTATTTTAATGATTATATGCTATTTTACCATTTAATTATTAAACTATGTTTATAAGAAAGTAATTTTTGAGAAATTTTGAGGTGAGTATTGGGGTAATTTAGCAGTAAATCCAAAGAAATTTCAAATGCGTTACTTGCTAATTACCACCTAATTACTGTGAAATTTGCAGACTTGTAAAATGAAGTATTACCAAAACATCATTTCGTTTAGGCAAGAATGACAAATTTAGATTGAGATGCTTTTCACCACCGCTGCTCCCTTTATCAGTTTAGGTTAAAAAATGGCGGAATAGTTCTGTTCAGCTTTCAGTGTCAATCGCTGATACATACATGCATGTAACGGCTGGTTTAAGTCTTTGTGATCAAGCTCATGTGAGGTCACATTTATGTCCTCTCCAGGTGAATTTAGCTCAGCTACTGAGGGACTCCAGAGAAAACAGCAGTCAACTCTTTGAGGAGGTGAAGGAGCTGAAACAACGACTGCTGGAAGCTCAAGGTGACAACAAGGTACCACGACATATAGCGCAAAAAAATCAGCTTAGGACATAATGTGGGTTTATGTCTTTTTCTGTGTTGAATAAATTTCCAACTTTTGCCAGTTAGTCATCAGAATTAAGTCGGTTGCGTTCAGGGTAATTCAAATGCAAATTAGTAAGTTCCTCAGATGAAATAAAGGAGAATCACATGTTGTTAAACTGCAGAAAATCCTCTGTCCCAACAGCTTCTACGAATGACCATCACCAAACAGAGGCTGGGAGACGAAGAGGTCGGCACTCGACACTTTCCTGCTCATGAACGAGAAGATCTGGTCAAACAGTTGGAACGAGCCGGAGAGCAGGTGAGAGCAAGAAGCTGACTGCTGCTTTCTGCCTTTTGTTTTTTTTTTTTTAATACAATAATTCAGGTGACTTTCAGTTAATAGCTTGTAGCTGTCAAATAAATGTCAAACCAGGAAGACTTGGAAGTAGTTAAAGCATGCTTGTGACCACATATACATGAACTGTGTATACAACAGTGGAGCAAGCATTCAGGTCATGTACTTAACTAAAAGTACTAAAACCACATTGTAAAAATACTCTATTACATGTGAAAGTCATGCGTTGAAAATGCTGTTATAGGAGCAGAGTGTAGCATTTAGGGGGATCTATTTAATAAGTGTGTTTTCTTTAGTGTTTAATCAACTGAAAATAAGAATCATTGCGTTTTCTTTAGTTTAAAATTAAGTCCTTCATATCTACACAAGGAGCAGTTCATCTTCACGGGGCTGGCTGCCATGTTTCTACAGTAGCACAGAACGGACAAACTAAACATTGGCTCTAGAGACTTTTGCGTTTTTGCATCGGCCCCCGTAGTTCTTCTGAGCACTGGTCACATGGGACTGAAGTTTTAGTTGGTTGCAATGCGTTTGTCCATTTTGTGCTACTGTAGAAACATGGCAGCCAGCTCTGTGAAGAGGACCTGCTCCCTATGTAGATATGACGGACTCATTCTGAGCTAATGAAAACACAGTGATTCTTATTTACAGGTGATTATACACTTGCTGTCTGCAACCTCACCACTAGATGGTATCAAATCCCACTGCACCTTTTAAGTAAAAGTATGTAATCAGGAAAATGAAAAAAGGAGCTCTAAATATTTAATATATTTATGATAATTATTATAAATAAAACATTAACAACACATAAATTAATTAAAACGAAACGCAGCATATCCTCCCATCTGAGAAACTAGAACCATAAAATGTTTGTAATTTATTTGAGAACTAAGTCAATCGATTAATCATTTCAGTTGTATATTATTTGGGTAGATGTATAACAACGCACATATTTTATAAGCTCTTCACATGTTTTGTAGGTAAAAGAAAGTAAAGCTGTCAAATAATTGTACTTAAGTAAAAAGTACAATATTTCCCTCTGAAATGTAGTGGAGAGGTATAAAGTGGTATGAAATAAAACATAAATATGTAAAGTATAAGTACCTCAAATTTGTACAGTACTTGAGTAAATGCACTGAGTATACAGTTTATATCACATCATTATAACACAACTTGAGATATTAAACTTAGTTAGTATTAGTGTTTGATTGTTGTCTTGAATGAGTCAGCAGAGCAAAGCTCCCATTACTGCAGCTGATCTTTAATACGACATTTATGTTATGTTATATTTATTTAATATAACATTTCTTTGTTCCTTTCATTTTTGCAGAACTTGTCAATGTTAGAAAAGGTCAATTTAAATGTTGAACGTTATTACTCAGAGAATAAGTCACATTATTTAAATCTTAGTAGCATACCAAGCAGTTTTTCAACAACATGGTTTTCACCGTAAAATGTGTTCTTTAAGGAAAATACTGTGTCAACGTCCAAAGAGTCAGTATTAACTCCTGAACAGTGCAAGAACAGGAGGCTCTCTCAGAGGCACTTAGGCACATTTTAATATATTTATGACAGATTTATGGCTGTGATTAATTCCAACAGGATATGATAATATTATAAAAATGTGATAAATATTGTGTAAAAGTATTAGTAGTGTTTTCTGAAACACGATACAGTTACAGGGATGGTTTTCTGAAATGTGACTTTATGAAATAATCCACCCGTAGCATTAGTAGATACACTCACAGTTTCTGTACTGACACGATGCAGAACGAGGTTTTGGAGAACAGCGTGAAGTCGCTCACAGACGAGCTTCAGGACGTACGAGCAGAGCGCGACGTCTTTCAGCAAAAGGCTCATCGGCTCAACGTGGAGATGAACCACATCGTGGGCAACAATGAGATACGCATTTTAGACATCGATGCTCTCTGCATGGAGAACAGGTGTGTTACTCTTTTTTTAAAGAGATTTTATTTGTGCCTCACTGTTAGAAATATTAGAATATCTGCAACAATTACTTGACTGATAATGTCCATATGTATATCAGGTATATGTATGTATATTTAGCTGTAAATTAAAAGAGATTACAACATAATGATATTTGGATTTTGCTGAGTCATAACTGTGAAGTCTACCATGTAAACAGATTGATGATAGAGCTGATGATGTTTAATGTTTTAATGATGCACTTCTGATCAAAATAATCTGTCAGGTATTTACATGAACGGTTCTGTCAACTTCAAGAGGAAATCAACTTGCTCAAAACAAACCTGGTGAAGTACAAGGTGCCTACATCTTAATTCTATGAAAACAGAAGCGCTTAAAGGCCCCGTGTGTAGGATTTAGGTGGATTTATTAGCAGAAATAGAATCTAATATTCAAAACTATGCTTTCATTGGTGTATAATCATCTGAAACTGAGAACTGCTGTTTTATTGTTTGCTTAGAGTGAGCCTTCATATCTACACAGGGAGCGGGTCCTCTTCACTGAGTCCACCATGTTTCTACAGCAGCCCAGAATGGACAAAACTGACAGAGCTCTAGAGGGAGCCTTTCACATTTTGACTTTACCTGAAGGCCACTGTAGTTCTCCGTCACACTTGGAAAGGGAGGCGTGAGCAGAGGGGTTTTCACTTAGTTGCAATCTGCAACCACACCACTAGATATCATTAAATCCAACACACTGGACCTTTAACTTTTTGCAACTGTTAAAAAATGTGGATTTATTAAAAAAAAAAATTCTGTCTCTGAGAAACACAAACCTCTCATGCTCAATGATGCTTTGCACTGATTTCAGAGTGCCCTGGACTGTCGGAAAACCTCTAAAATCTGTGGGAAACCCAACAGCAGTGCACTGACTGGGGTTCTCTCTGCTAAACAAGGTCAGAAGGATCATATATCAAAAAAATACCTCACCTCTGTATGTGCAGTGTCACAAAATGGCATGTAAACATTTGCTCAAGTGTTGAAGAAAAAGGCATTTTTATTGAAATATCCAGACAGCGTGTGGTGTCTCGTGGGGCTGAAACTGTGACTAACTGTGTGCGCAGTGAAGGAGCTGTTGCTGTCTGAGGAGAACGGCTGCAGTTTGCCGGTGACGCCTCAGTCCATCTCCGATCTCAAGTCGCTCGCCACGGCTCTGCTGGAAACCATCCACGAGAAGAACATGGTGATTCAGCACCAACGCCAAATCAACAAGTATTCAGTCTCGTGCTTCACACTCTAATTTGCACATATCAATGACGTGGATGCCAACAAAACGTGCGAATGTAAGTATGTATGAATGAATGTATGTTTTTGTACATTTTTCCGTTAGGATTCTTGGAAATCGAGTAGCAGAGCTGGAGAATAAACTAAAAACATTAGAGATGTCTGGATTATGGAGCTTGCCAGGTGAACATAAATATCTTAATATACTGAGGCTATTATGTTTGAAGCTTGTTTTCTACTTCCTGTTGCAAGAATTACATTCCTTCTCCTTTCTTCTGTCCTTTTGCTTTTTGCTACCCGGAGGCCTGACTTATAATGTGTCTCTGGGAATTTATGGAAGTATGTTCCTCTCACTTCCTCTACGATTTAACCTTTGAACTTCATCTTCTTCCACTCCAACTGTTATAAACAGTGACATACTGATGACTGAATTTCTGCCGCTTTTATGAAGGCTTACTTTGAATAATGTTCTGTCGTAAATAGGAGGAAAAGACGCCATCATCCTGGATACTCAGCAGGCTGAGTCAACGGAGTCTCCTGGACAGGAAGGTGAATATTCAATGCGACTTAGGCGCTTTTACAAGAAAAAGTCAGTTTGTCTGGTCCGAATCAGTGTAAAATTGATACTTTGGTTCATATATTACAGTATTTAGTCTGGTTTTGTTTCACAGTGCAAACGTTAAGGCGTTTTGCTGAGGGCCATGTATGAAGGAGCTGGGCCAAAGTGTTTCCACTTTGACTCGGCACTGATCGACAGAATCCTTTTTCCTCCAGTTTATCTTGAATGACTTTATAAATGTCACTATTTTTGTTGATTTTATTATCATATTCTGTATGTTCTCTTTGGCCCAGATGTCAAGCAAACATTGGCTTCTGCAGAAGTCCAGTTCAGTCCTCTCCTAAACATGCTAACCTCTCTTTTACCTGTGTCCGTCTCACGATATCCATGCAGGTAGCCTATAATCCCCTGTGTTTTGGCTCACTCCCTACAAGTGGGTCAGATTATGTTGTCACTGCAATCGAACCACACTGAACCGAGCCAGAGTTTGATTAAAACAAACAAAATTTTGGCTTGTGAAAGCGGCCTTATACTTCTGTCAGTGTACACCATCTGTCAATCTGTGCATTGTTATATTTCTTAAATCTTCTATTCTTTCAGGTGATGAAGGAACAGAAAAAATCGAGCGACCCACGGGAGTCCCAATCCAAGAGAGTGGACCACCAGCTGAATCTGATAGTCCAGAGGAGGTTTATGAAGAGACGTACCAGCCAAACCTCTCGTACCAGTCAGCTGAAGAAGAGACAGTCGGCCCTGAGAGAGAAACACCAGACAGTGAAGAGTGTCGTCACAGCGGTCAATCACAGGTCGCAGCTGATTTAAAGGATTTAATGAGTCACCGGTCAAAAGAAGAGGAGTGTCTGAATGATTCCTCTCCCTCCCAACATCCGTCAGACCTCTGCTGCTTACAGCAAACTTTAGAGAGCTCTGACCCCACCGGGGGAAGAGACAATGAGTCAGAGCAATGCACTGAAGGGCTGGAAACTGCTGAAACAGAGTGTATTCTTACAGACGAAAACAACAGTTGCGCAAAATCCACCGCTGTCGATGCAAGTTCTGAGGAAGAACAGGAGGACGTCCAGTCAAACCAGGAGACAGAGCTTTCATGTGAGACAGATGTTTGTTTTAGTCGGGACGCGAAGTCTTCCATGAGCCACTCGCATGCTGCAGAGCATCAGGAGAAATCCTCCGAAACATGAGGATAAATGATGCATTTATTCGTTTTTATGAATAATGGAGAAAAATGATACTATTGACTTGCTGTTATTGACAGATGGTGTGTTGATAATGGATGCCTATGTCTGTTATTTACTGTAAATCCAAGCAATAGAGAGGCAAAGTCACACCCCTCCAGTGTGGGACCTTATTTTGGAAAATATGACAGTAGTCAACGACGAGAGGGAAATATGTTTTTGAAAATGTTGAACCCGAGATAGATGATTTTGCAAGTCAAGAAAGTAGCAGTATATCATAGTATTTGGTTTTGTGTGAAATGGCTCAGTGAGCTACATCTCTCATCTTGTACAACACACGTCACCAGCACTAGCCAGCTAGCGAACTTATCTGTGACCAGGCACAACTGTAACATTATCTTCTCTGATGTGTTTTATCAAGCGACTCCTCTTTTTATCAGACAGCAAGCGAAAAAATGAGCAAGACCGCTAGGCGATATTACGATATCCTACTATAGCGAAGGCATGACCCACCCTCCTCTGCTGCTGATTGGCTTACCGTGATAGTCTTACCCTA
Organism: Pterois miles; assembly: GCA_947000775.1. Classification (NCBI taxonomy): domain Eukaryota; kingdom Metazoa; phylum Chordata; class Actinopteri; order Perciformes; family Scorpaenidae; genus Pterois; species Pterois miles. The sequence goes on along the minus strand of CAMQGK010000224.1, from coordinate 2,144,318 downwards.
ACCAATCCCGCTTCTCATGAACTCATGATTCCTAAACCTAATCAGTCAAACCAACAAGGGCAGTGAGTATTAGCCAATCAGAGGCAGAGGAGGGTGGGCCATGCTTTCGCCACAGTAGGATTTGTAATTTAGCGTACCGGTGCTCATCCCAGTACGAAACACACACACTTACAGACTTCTACTATAGCAGATTTACAACAAACTGTGAACTTTAAAAATATATATTTTCAAGTAGACAAATGTGCGATTCATGGCGCAATACAAACAGAATTCAAAAATGATTTGTCTCCAACTGATCATTGTGCAAGTTTTTGTCCAAAATAAGGTCCCATGGTGGTCCACCAGAAGGGGCGGGGCTTAGTCTCTCCGTTGTATTGGTGCACTACATGAGGGTTTTCTCATTAACAAAGCCCTGTCAAACTAGTAAGAATAACTCCTTAGAAACCTGAGAAACATCTTAGCGTTAACTGTGAAATGTCAGTAACTGATTATCTAATTTGTGCTTTCGCCTGATCCATTTTGATAGTTACCTCCCCCAAGGAGGTTATGTTTTTGCCGGCGTTTATCTGTTTGTCTGTTTGTTTGTTTGTCTGTTTGTTTGCCTGTGTTCTTAAACTTAAGGACGGATTCTGATGAAATTTTCAGGGTGTGTCGAAAATGTGAAAAGGAAGAACTGATTTAATTTTGGGGGTGATCCGGAAGAAATCCTGGATTCTGGATCACTTTGAAATTTTCGTTAACATTGGGGTAAATGGGACCCAAAAAATAGTTTCTCAATATCTCTGGTAATTGTTGCCCAAAGCTCATGAAATTTGACTCAGGGATTTACAATGTGTACTTCTATCAAATCCCAAAGGCTGATCCAGATCTGATCCAGATGGCGGATTTTATAGCAATTTATATAAAACAAATGGGGGTACTCTTACATTTTGGCCTACTGTGCATTTAATATTAGAGGTAGAGATTTCTAACAAGCGGCATCGTGTGGCTGAGACAATTCTGCATCTGAAGTATGTCAACGAATTTGATCTAGCTTTAATACTTGAGGAGATAGATCCAGAAGAAACCGCCAGGGGGGAAACTGTGGTGCTTGGCGGAGGTCTGCGCTCTCCGAGTGCTTTTCTAGTTTTGATAGTAATGGCCCAAAGAATGTGGAAATCCAAACATAATGTCCATATGTGATTGTTGAACAGTAATGTGCTGCTACAACAGCCTCCACTCTACTGGGATTGTTTTTTCACAAGATATCGCAACTAATTTTGGCAGAAATCTGATCCCATTCAGCCAGAAGAGCATTAGTGAGGTTGGGTAACAAAGCCTGGCTCACAGTCCAGTTAACCCAAAAGGTGCTGGGTGGGTTTGAGGTCAGAACTGTGTGAAGATCTTCCACACCATTGTCATGTTGAAGCAGGAACGGGTTAAACCCAAACCGTTGCTGCAAAGCGTATATATAGTGTATGTTGGAGAAACTGATTTATGGTGATAAAAAGTAGCAAAAAAGTGCTGTAGAATATGTTTATCACGCTACAGAGGTGTGATGGTTTTGATTTTTCTGCTTTTCACATCTAATTTCAGTCTTTGATCATTTACTTCACTGAGAGACTGAACTCAACAGTGAAGGAGAGTATAATTTGTAAAACATTTCTGCTGTTAACTCTGGTGTAAGACATATGTTTCACATCCTACCTCTGCCCACGCTTCCCCTCTACGTTAAAGAAACCCAACACATCTTATTGATCATTACGTCAACACATAGACCAGCTGTTGTGAACAATGTTTATGCTAAGTAGCAGGTTTATTTGTTTCTTTTTTTTTTTCAAACATAATTCAAACATTTCTGGTTTAATTTCTTATTGCTGTCTTAAGAAAGTTTTTTTTTTAATTATTTTTAATCATGAAAACACAATATTATCAAAGCTATTTAAAATGCTGCATGACAATACAGATTATTGCATTTTCTTTTTTAACCCGTGCTCTTATTTAATTCCTTGACAGGCGTCTTCAAAGCAAATATTTGATTTACAAGGATTCGTCAGTTGACATTGAGCAAACATCTTAGTTAAGAATACATTTACAGATAATCTGTAACATATGACTGAGTTACACATTCGTATTTAGATGAACATTTTAGAAGAGAAGTTGTCTGTATTTGTGATCACATATTTATTGATTTATTTGTTGTGTTTCCACCTCAATGTCACTAGAGATTTAAAGGAATGTATAAAATATTCTAGCAAGGGAAATAAAAGGGAGTCAGATTACATTATGATGAAGTCTGACAAGAACTGGGCTGGAGGCTCAATCACGTGAATCAAGGAAGGGAAAACACTCAAGATTCAGCTATTAATGCATTTTACAACTTTTAGGACCTAACAATTTAATAAGGACTGTTCATACTGGGAAACTGATATACCTAACAAAAAAATTATCTGCTGAGTTGCAGACGTCTCTTTGTCAATGTAAGTCTATGGGGAAAAGTATTTTGGGCCCAATGGCATCACATATTGGACACAGAAGTTGTAATTCCAGTTTGGCCATGATGAAAATTTGCTCAAAAGCCCGGCACTCTTACTGGGGGTTTGGATCACAGCCGATATGGGGATGATTTATACACTAGGATGTCATCTCGACAACGTCTTAATGACCCTAACTAGTGGTAGAACCAGCTGCTTTAGGTCATTGAGACAACGTCCCGGTGATGACGTCCTAGAGATATTGAACACGGATTGGACCAAAACGTCTAGTTGTGCATCTGCATTAATATGTCAAATCTGTGTTTCTTAAAGAGGATCTATTATGCTTACTTTCAGGTGTATTTTAGGTTTTTACTAGACAGGTTTACATGCTTTAATGTTCAAAAAACACTTTATTTTTCTCATACCACCTGTGCTGCAGCACCTCTTAACTCTCCTCAACTGCCAGAGCTCAAAATTACCAGCAGAAATCCACCCACCCCGCACAAATGGACCCTTCCAAATATTAAATTGCAGTTGTGTATAACATGTGATAGACCACAACATAGACGTATGCTGATGCAAACCAGTAGCATGGAAGACTTGATGGTCCAAACACCTAAAGATGTTAAAATGGATGAGTTAACAGGGCATTTTCTGTTGTTGGCATATTATTGCAGATGCAAAACTAGATGTTTTGACCCAATCCACCTTTGATATGGAAGTGTCCTCTATCATCCCCAGGCCGACAGTGATCTGGGATCAAGAACCTCACTGAGAGACTTCACAACGTCATCTTGACGTAATTCTTATTCCAGAGGTCGGGGGAGGAAATCCCAATAATGCAGCAGCCAAGCCTCCGACCAGCGTTTCCATGCAGCAGGCTCCCAGCGTCTCCACCTTGCCCTAAGTCGTCTATCTTTTCATGGACCACGACTGCTCTTCCAATCACAGAAAACTCTCTGAACAGCGTTGCCTCAGATTCAATCATCGAATTTATTTTTCCTTCCCGGGGCACAAAGTTACCAAAGTCTCCAGGGTGTTTGGGGTGATGTACACCATGTGGATTGTAGTGGCCGCCAGTGGAGTCACACCCCTGGTTCAGGTCTCCGTACTGATGGATGTGCACTGCCCTGGGCGCTGGATCACCCCCTCTGGGGAAGCCACTGAACCGAAGAAGGACTTTGAGCTTTCCCTCAGGATAATCTTGCTTAAACAGCACCTGACCGTACACTTTGGGCAGGCCGTCGGGCAGCGAGGTGCTGGGTCTCATTTTGCAGGCTGCATACAGAGTGCCATTGTACTGCAAGACCTCTGGTGGAGCCAGAGTGTCCTTGTCAGCTGAGACATGTTGACAGCCAGCCAGCAGAACCACCAGTGCCACTCCTAATATACTCATTGGCCTGAAAGATAATAAAATTATTGTTATTAGGAGCGCTGCATATTTATAAGCTCATCATACATTTTGCATGCTATCAAGTACATGTAGACTCTACTTAGATCCTTTATTTAAGTAAAAGAACACTTCATGAAAATATATTGTTCCGGGTAAAAGTAAAGTGCTTAAGCAGCAGTATGTAGGATTAGAGCAAATACGGCATGAGCAAAGTTTTTAATTTTTTATAAACCGTAACCATATCCTGACAGATATTCCTGAAAAAAAATCATGTTCCTCTGTGTCCTCCGGTGCTCCTCATGGCATCTGCAAGATTTCACAGACCAGAGGGAAACAACCAATCAGAGCCAAGCTGGAGCCTGCCGTCTCTGAGCAGCTGCCAATCACTCGTAAACTCTGATCAAACAATCAAACTTGGCAGCGCTGATCAAATATGAATCAGTATTCTGTTGTCAATGTTTCTCACCTCAAATGTTTTAAGAAACATCTTGTAGTAGCTGTTTAGCTGTAAAATGAGAAAGTTTGTGATCCGGCAGCCATGTTGAGAACAGCTGAGGAAATACCAAGCACCGCCCACCGGCCGGAGCAAACTTTCAACAGCTAAACAGTCACTACAAGATGTTTTTGAAAACATTTGAGGAGAGGAATAGTCATTGTAGTAACAGAATATTGATTCATATTTGATCAGCGCTGCCTAGTTTGACTGTAACTGCCTCTGTGGAATGAACAGCCAATAGGAATGCTCTCTCTCTCTGAAATGGCCTGTGATTGGCCAGAGCCTGAAAACAGAGCCAGGAGGAGGTGCAGACGTCTAGTTTTCTCCCAGAACACTTGAATCGCAATATGCTGAAAGGCATTTATGTAATTTTTGTGAAATGATGCTAAAGTATTCTCCCTGCTGCAAGTTTAAACATCAGAAAGCACCCGTTTTGACACAGAGATAAAATGACATTATGAGCTGACGTATTTTAACATTGCTGATTGAATTTCCCCTAGTGGTACTAATAAAGGTTGATCTTCTTCTTCTTCTTCTTCTGATGTATGTTTGAGTCCAATCCAGGTACTTTAGAGCTGAGTGCAAGATCATATGCTTTCTCATATAAAATCTTGATATGCACAGTAACTATAGTTGGAAAAAAAAAACCAAAACATAATGGAGTAAAAAGTACAATATTTCTCCTTACAATGTAATGGAGCAGCAAAAAAGGAATTATTCAAGTAAAGTACAGAAGTACCTGAAATGTGCACTAAATGTAGGTCTGCTGTAGTATATGCAACTTTCCTCCATTCTAATAAAGACACATTTCCATAAAGCAGTTGCAGTGCTCGAATAACACATTTCATGTTGTATGCATAGAGATAAAGCTGAATCCTACTATGGTTGCATATATTCATTCATATACATGCACACAGTATAACACTGACTGTACAGCAGGCAACATTAACTCTGAAGAAGATGAAGAAATAAGCTAACTGGAGCGTACACGGTGCTCCTATCACTAATCAAATATTATGTCGCAGTATTTGCCTCTAGTGATGAAGTTAATTCAACACAGAGACTTCAGAGATGACACCACCGGTCCATGCTGGAGTAAAGTCCACTTACCCGTGTGGACGCATACGTGTGGTCAACAAACAGTCCGCAGGACACTAACACGGGCTTCACTGTTGATCGTCTGACGAGTCAAGATGCAAAATGTGTTATAAAAGTCTGAATCGTGTCAGTGGGCGTTGTCTGCTGAGGGTGGAGCAGAGTGTTTTCTTCATGATTTTAAGCGGATCTAAGTCGCCTGCAGGCTGGCGTTAACTCTTCGTGGTTTTCCCCAGCTGAGCATGTTTTCTTCAGATTTATTGAAGTCTATAAACAAGTAGACATGCAGTGATCCTGCTGTTTACTGCGCCTGTTTTTCTAACAGCCTTCAGCAACACAAAACAGCTGTAGCATCCAAACAGAGCTGTGGAGAATTGGTAATGTGATGGCATAATAACCAAATTGTTATATGGATGGGAAATAATTTACAGTGAGACTTACGGATAGGTACGTCAGGTTCTCTGCAGGTTAGACTAAAGTTTTTTTTTTAATAATTAATTACAATCATAGAATATTTAGGGCAAAAGTGGGGTCTGGGGACCCTCAGGAGTCTGTGGCACTCTCTCAGGGGGTCAAAATAATTTGGTATAAATTATAAAATTGTGCTGTATCCTTACAAAGTGCATATATGCAGATCTTCTTATTGTGTCCACGCATGTTAAATGTTGTGTTTCAACCATAGCTGCCATGCGATTGCTGTTGATTGTTGAGATCTTCAGTTTTGCATTCTTGCACCAGCAGGGGTCAAGTAGGTGTTCCTTTGTTTGTGGCTCTGTACCACATTTGCAGGACACATCTTCACTGTCCAGGTATCCCCATTTATTCATAGACCTTACATCGACCAGTACCAGATTTTAACCGGCTGAGGCATTTCCATTCCACCCAACCTGAGTCAGCACCAGGTGGGATATCTTCTTTGGCACTTAAGGACATGATTGTTGTTGTTGGAAGGTTGGTGAGCCTCTCTTCCCATAATCTAACTTTGGTATCTTCTATATATTTATGTTAATATTTATATACCAATAAAACAAAGCATATTGTGTCCAATACTCCCATCCACATTAGCTTTGGACCAATACAAACTACACATACTGTATATCCTGTCAAGTTGAGTCCAAATGCAACTTGAATAAAATCACCCTCTTTATAAAAAGTAAATAAATTATATTTACATTCAGTAACATTGCAAATTTCCCCACTGTGAGACTAATAAAGGAATATCTAATTTTATGTTGATTCAAATTTAAATGTGTATAAGAATACAAATAGTTTCAATGACATCCAAGAGTACAAATGGCAGTAAGTATGTATAGTATATATATATATATATATATATATATATATATATATATATATATATATATATATATATATATATATATATATATATATATATGTGTGTGTGTGTGTGTGTGTATATATATATATATATATATATATATATATATATATATATATATATATATATATATATATATATATATATTGTTTATTTATTTCCGCATGATATTCTGTTTGCATTCCACTCCTTATCCTTTATTTTTGTGTTCTTTTCTTCATACATTTCTTTACATTTTTACATTTTTAGACTTTTTAGATTTCTGCCTAATAATACAAATAATGGGGATGAAATGCAAAGGGAAAATCGTGCAAAAATAAATTAAAAGGTGTTTTTTAATTGATAAAAATAAATACCTAAATAAATAAAAGTGTAATAAATGAGGGAATTAATACAGCCAACCAGTGGAGACAGATGGCTGCCCACACAGAGCCGGGTTCTGCCTGAAGTTTTTCCTAAAGGGGAGTTTTTTCTTGCCACAGCGCATTAATAATAATAACATAAAATTCATGGTGTATTGATGTGTGTATGTGTGTACATGTATGCATATATATACATATGTACTGTATATATGTGTGTATGTATTTATATGTGTATGTACTGTATATGCACAACATACAGTATAAAATGAAGATTAATAATAACAATGTAATGCTAACTGGGGATCTCTAATTGGGTTTTCATCTTGAGATAGAAAAATAAAGAAGCAAATTATTAATTTATATCGCATATTGTATTGTCAGTGAATTAATGGTTAGCTTTATTCATAACATTATTATTTTTTGCTACATGTATTTATTTATTTTAGTTTGGCGGGTTCCGTCCTCCATAGATGTCACGATATAACATCAATATATAGCCCAGCTCTACCTGTTTGCTGTGATATTTTACAGACATTACTGATGAATATTGTGCCATAGTGATGTATGAATAATAAACAAATTTCTATAACTCATCACAAACCAACCTGTCCATGGCTGTGGACGGTTGTAAATGCCAGTCCTCACTCCAGGCCAGCAGGCGGCGGTAATGTGATCTGCACACAGCCGCCGTAAAACACGTTTGAAAAGAAGAAAACACAAGCACGGGAATCTGGAAGTTAGCTTCATATTGCCCGGCAGATTTGTGTCCGCGTTAATAGATAAAAAAATAAGCAAACTTCATTCTTAAAGATGTCCAAAAGACATCGCCTGGATTTGGGCGATGACTACTCCTCCACTAAGAAGAGGTCTGAAGGGTAGGTGACGCTCCAAAGTTAACATGTCTGCCTTAACCAGTTAGGTACTAGCTAACCGTTAGCTGATGCTAGTTAATTTGGCTAATAGCCACCATGGAGGTAAAATGAGAACCGAGACAATATAACCGTAACCGGTTATTTTGTAGCTGTGGTCTTCGCTGCTGCGTAACGACACTTGAATGTTCCTGTGATACAGGGTTGTAAACGCATTGCGTTTAGTTGTATTGTTATTAACTTCATGTAGGTTAGCTACCGAGGACGGCTCTAGCTAACAAACGTTACCTTTACCATTGAGGCACGTGTATCTGTGGCTAACGTCCACTTAGCGAGTTAGCATCTTAGCTAGCTAGCTTAAATAGATTTAACGTAACCGCTAACCGTAACTTCAAACTTAAAAGACTGGTATGTTTCATTAAATAGTGATCTACTATTAGAAATGACCACCTTTTAAGCTCCATACATTCACTCCAGACATTATTTTTACTGCGCTATTATGCTTGTTAACTAAACTTTACAGGCTCTTACTACCCAGATAAAACGCTTCACTAACGTTAACTTAGACACTTTACTCATTTGGCCATTTTGTCAAGTAACGTTACACATATGTCAAAGGTATAATGTTCAGTTTTAGTGGAAACTGTTGTAAAGAGGTGTTCATTCAGTTTTATTGTTATTGTGGAGGGGTAGGTTGTGATACTGCTGGATTATACTACAGTATATCCGTGTGTGTTATTTTGTCCAAACTATCTAGAGAGTTGGCTAAATATTATATACCACCATTAAAATGACCCAAAGGTAAGCAAAAACTATATCTCATAACCTTCTTAAGGGGTGGATTTATTGCAGGACTGGCTTTCATAGTTTTTCCAAACACAGATCACTGTCAGGTTATCAGATGTAAAATGTGCCAGTCCATCCCAGTCACAGTACATGGGCCATAATTATTTTAAATCAATTGTACAGCTATTTTTTTAGTGATGTTCATTTTAATGTTGGGCATTTGAAAAAGATAAACTACAGACCAATATATTGTCATTACCTCATATCCATATCTGTCACAGAAGACAATTTTCAGGCAGGCTAAAGTACAGAGCAGGTTCATGCTTGTTGCATGTTGCATGTTTTTATGTCATATAGGACTCACCATAATTAATAGTTTTTGTTCACAACAACATTCAAGTCATAATTATCTCTGGGCAACCCTGATTTCAGATATTTTTTACCTGCTGCTTAATGATATGGAACAAAGTCTGCCATTCGATGTATTACATTGCATATTCTTTGCCAAAGCGCCAAGAGTTGACCAATTCAGCTCCTTTTCGCACATATTATCCCAGGGTTTGTAAACCCAGGGCTATACGATTCACATGCACTTCTACTAGCCCTGGGTTAGATGTCTGTTGTAACACGTAACTACTCAAGCCCTTTGTGCTGTTCATTCTACATGATGTGAACAGGGCTACACTAATACTTTGCAACTTGCAACTTTGACAGGAGTATAGGTAGAAAATCACAAAGTAACTTCGTAATGATTTCTAATGTCCTGCTCTGATGTTGACAGGAGAGACAGGGACCGAGACAGAGACCGTGAGGACCGCTCCAGGGACAGGGACCGAGATAGGGACCGGGATAGGGACAGAGACCGGGACAGAGATCCAAAGCCGTCTAGTGTCCCATCGAACAGCACAGCGCCCGTGCCATGCTTGGCACCCATCAAGCAGATGGCTATGCAACAGCAGATCAACCCATTCACCAACTTGCCACACACGCCGCGCTTCTATGAGATCCTGAAGAAAAGGTTGCAGCTTCCAGTGTGGGAGTACAAGGAAAGCTTCAGCGATATCATCACACGTCATCAGAGCTTTGTCCTTGTTGGAGAGACTGGCTCTGGGAAGACAACGCAGGTCTGAAATACAGTCTCTTTTGTGACTTATCTATTATGTTTTGAGGTACCAGCATATCCAGTATGATGGCACAGTGTTGCTTAAATATGTGATTTTAAATTATTTTATCGGAATTAACTGAAACTATTTCTTCAATTTCCAGATCCCACAGTGGTGTGTAGACATGGTGAGGGGCTTGCCTGGGCCTAAGCGGGCGGTGGCCTGTACTCAGCCCAGGAGAGTGGCGGCGATGAGCGTGGCTCAGAGGGTGGCAGATGAAATGGACGTGATGCTTGGGCAGGAAGTCGGCTACTCCATTCGATTTGAGGACTGCAGCTCAGCTAAGACTATACTCAAGTAAGTGATTAAGGTCTATTAAGGCACAGTAACTTCTTTTTACAGGCACAGAGCCACCAGTCTTATTTGGTTTAATCCATAACATCTCAATATAACAAAGCATGTCTGTAATTTCTTCAGGTACATGACAGATGGTATGTTACTAAGAGAGGCCATGAATGACCCGCTGCTGGAGCGATATGGTGTCATCATTCTGGACGAAGCCCACGAGCGAACTCTGGCCACAGATATCCTGATGGGAGTACTCAAGGAGGTGGTGCGTCAAAGACCGGATCTGAAGGTACTAGTTCATTTTTAAATAGCCGCAAGTTGATTGCCTTTATCGTGGTATATGTCATGCTTTCCTCCAAAAATATTTTCAACCATCTCAAAGTCAGTGTAAACAATCAAATTCTAAATATTATCCTTTTACTTTGTACCATGTATTATAAGTTGCTTAGAGCGAGTGTTAAGAGGTTAAACAGGTCATAATTCCTTCTCTAATGTCTATTTTATATTGCTTTGACAAAATATTACAAGACTACATTTGAACACATCATTATGCCATTATAATTTACCTTCGCCCAATAGTTGTTTTTACTGAATGGAGCTGAAGGTATCGTAATGCAAGTCAATGCAACCTCCATTAATGTTAGCTGTTAGCTCCGTTATAAGCAGGACTGCACTAGGGAGAGAATTTGCGCTGTCGATAGGCAAACCAGTCACTGTGATTACTGTGAGCAGCATCATTGGCATGAATTACAACATAAGTGTCTGATTTGATTCTTATATGGCTTTTTTTTTTTTACTTGCAATTGTGAAAAATCATGAGCTTTATGTCTTCACTCACACTGAAAAACTTCCACACCAGCAACATGTTGCGTGTGACAGTGCTGTCTGTGCCACTGTGCGCTGATGTAAAACTATCATGTGACTTGTGTAAATGTGTCTAACTCTGATTGGTGGCCGATTGATTGTGACATCTGTGCAAAAAAACTGTAGCAATGACTTGTACCTGACGAAAAGCTAGCATGCAGGTGTCTTTTAGTGTAATAAAAAAGAATTATCAAACTGTGTTGTGAGTGGAAGGCACAATAAGTTAATTGGCAAGTGTGCCAATTTAATTACATCATCACTTGTTTAAATTACAGTTGATCACTGTTTAAGAGCTTAGCATGTAATTAATAGAATAGTAGATTGGTAGTTCACACAGAGTTGCATATATGGAAGACTACATCAGAGCAACGTCTTCTTCTGTCACCATTAATATGTCTGTCTCTATAAGTCTGTTTTTATTTACTGGAGTATCGATGCTTCAATACATCATGTATAGCAAAGTTTTTCCTTCATGCACAGGTGATCGTCATGAGTGCCACACTAGATGCCGGGAAGTTCCAGGTGTACTTTGACAACTGTCCTCTCCTGACTATTCCCGGGCGAACACACCCTGTAGAGATTTTCTATACTCCCGAACCAGAGCGAGACTACCTTGAGGCAGCGATCCGCACTGTCATCCAGATTCACATGTGTGAGGAAGATGAAGGTGATTGCCTTCTCTTTCTCACTGGTCAAGAGGTAAGACTTGTGGCGCTTGTATTACTGCTCCAGTGGAATTCTCATTAGAGCCGCATTGTTCTGTTTCATCAACACAACAACATCCAATCAAATTTTTCTTTCAGGAAATTGATGAGGCCTGCAAACGAATCAAACGTGAGGTAGATGACCTTGGACCTGAAGTCGGAGACATCAAAATCATTCCACTGTATTCCACATTGCCGCCACAGCAGCAGCAAAGGATCTTTGAGCCTCCTCCTCCAAGAAAGCCCAATGGTGCAATAGGAAGAAAGGTACATTTTAACTAATACAACAGATATATTTTACTCTAAAAGGAGTTTTGCACCAGACTGAACAAGGCATCTGGCTTTGTGTTATGTGTCCATTTGCACCTACTGACAGCTTGTTGCTTCATCCTCAGGTTGTGGTTTCGACAAACATTGCTGAGACATCTCTGACAATTGATGGTGTGGTGTTTGTCATTGATCCTGGATTTGCCAAGCAAAAGGTGGGTGAAGCGTAACTCACCTCACTGGATTTTTATCGCATTTAATCCTGTTTGTCAGGTGCCTCATCAAATTTTGGATGATCAGTATAAATGTAGATACAATATGTTTTATTGGGGCCTAGTGGTCCCTTGTACATCTCAGGTCAACTATTTAATATAATCATGCTTTCTATTGTGTGTCCAGGTTTACAACCCACGTATCAGAGTCGAGTCTTTGCTTGTCACGGCCATCAGTAAAGCCTCTGCCCAGCAGAGGGCAGGACGAGCCGGCAGAACACGTCCAGGGAAATGTTTCCGCCTCTACACAGAGAAGGCCTACAAAACAGAGATGCAGGCAAGTGCCTGCGAGAGACTTCTTGTCACAAAAACTCAGTTAGTTTTGCCTGTTCTTGGAATGAATATACACTGATTGATTATTAACATTGTAATCACCCCTACTCCAGGATAACACATATCCTGAGATTCTTCGATCCAACTTGGGATCTGTTGTGCTGCAGCTGAAAAAGCTGGGTATTGATGACCTTGTACACTTTGACTTCATGGATCCCCCAGGTGAGTCAGTCTGCAATAATAAAACATTCCTTAATCTCTACTTGGGCATAACTCTCTGACCCCTCTATCGACCTATTCCCTCTCTGCAGCTCCTGAGACACTGATGAGGGCACTTGAGCTGCTGAATTACCTGGCAGCTCTCAATGACGACGGTGACCTGACGGAGCTGGGCTCCATGATGGCGGAGTTCCCTTTGGACCCCCAGCTGGCTAAGATGGTCATTGCCAGCTGCGAGTTCAACTGCTCTAACGAGATCCTTTCCATTACTGCCATGTTGTCAGGTAATGCCCAGGACTGGGCTGACATCTTCCTTGCCTTCTGTAGGCCACGTCTCTTGTGGTTAAACACACTTCTCACAGAATATAGTTTGTGCACAGCATTTTTGATCTTGTGAATGAAAGCAGGGCTATTAATCATACATAACTGTATATTTATTTTGGTATTATTTAATTTTTTTCACATTTTTTAATTCCCAAGTCCTGATGTGGTATTTCAAGCACTTTAGTTAATGCCATTGGATCGGTAACATGTACAGATATGGCAGTGATAAAACAGACAAGCAGATGCTCTTAGCAGGAAGTGAAGGAAAAATTATGTCATTAAGTAAATATGATGCAACAACATACTATATTGGCTTTGCTGCAGCTGTCACAAATCCATATTTATACTTACATCACTGTGGTGTTGCCAGTTTTGACATAAACTGGTAAAGATCTCATTTCTTTTAAAGTAGTAAAACTACTAAATGTGTCCAAAATGATGATGTATGAATGAAATGTGAAAGTCTTTCTGGATTTAATTCTGGGAATTATCTTTGTTTAAACCAGTCGGCAGCAACTACGTACAGGTTGTGCAGCATATCATGTTAACTCTCTGAATTGTAGTTACATCCAGATGTGAGCAAGATGCAAATATTAGATGGCAAATAATATTTTTCTTTCATTGTGAATGCACACAGAGAGGTGCAGACCAAAGTGTTGAACACAGATTTCCATTAAGTCCCAGAACGAACTTGTACGTCATCATCAGAAAGTCTTTTTAATCCACAGATTCAGTGATGGTTGAAATGTCTTTCACTGTGGACAGATTCACTTTGACTTTAAAGCTCTCCCTTAATTTTGTAATAGCTGTTAATTTAGATTGCGAAGTGGAAACAGCTTATAGTGAGCACGTCTGCCTGGGTCAAATTGATCACTATAAGCGGATAATTATTACAACCAATTTTTTTTATTTTTGTGTATTTCTTATTTGTCATGCAGATTACTATCTAAGTGACATTTGTATATTTATTACATGAAGATAAAGTAATGAAACGGACAGCTTTGTTATGTACTGGCTCGCTGTCCTGCAGCAAAACGTGAGCGAGGAGCTCCAGCTGCTGGTGACATAGAGGCAGAAGTTTCACTTAAATGGGGCATTCAGGGGTCAATGCTGATGGTTTTTCTTTACTTAAGGCAAGTAGATTTGTGACCCTCTTGCCCTAAGTCAGTTTTTACTTGCTTCTATCAAAATTGTTTTGTTTCTTAGCGGTTATCAAATAACAATAGTACAATACAGTTAGCTTTGCCTGCATCCTCTCATATGTCACACAACTAAACTCCAGTTTCAAGGGTAATCGTAAAGCACTTCAGCTCATGAATTTTGCTTTTATCCGCCACCATTTTCTCGCGAGTGCCTGATCGGTACCGTGCATTTGCAACTCTCAAAAGAGACGGACGTAAGAAGTTTCAAGTTTATATATAGAGCTTACACAGGGCAGCCTAAGGAACACCAAGTTTCGCTGCCATGACTCGTTGGCTCATTTTTGGCCGTTCTTCATAAGGAGATTCGAGGAGACTTCACTTGATTTTCTTTTTCCCGCCATGATTTTGATGTGCATGCAGTCTCAGTCTCAGCTAGCCAGCTGGAAAGCAGACAAGATATCTCAAGGAAAAGTATCAAGGGAGTAAAGTAAAAATATCTATTTACTCTGTATAGAATTATTGTTGTTTTAACATGGTTTTCTTAAAAGACCCAAATTGAACACTGTAAGCTGACTACTTGATTACTATATGCAAATTAGTTAAATTAGTCCTGCGCTTTTTGATCACTATGAGCGGTTTCCACTGTAATTTGTTATGGCCATAATATGTCCAGTATGTTTACTGAATAGTGAGTGAGCTTTTTCAGTAGTGTTTCATCACCCAAAGCAAGTGGATAGGGCAGGCACCACTTAAATCTTGTATTCATATTCATCGCATTTATCCGAATTTTCCTTTCATTGAAATAATGAATTGTGAATTTTTAACTTTTATTATTATGTATAGTTATCATATGTAGCCTGGAATTATTTTAATTATCTGCTTTCTTAAAGGTCTAAGCGTTTTGTCTCAATACGAAAAAGTAAAATATCTGAATCTTGAGAAGTTAAAGCATTGCTGGTGTCCCTAACACTTTGTAGTTGTGTGAAAACTCTTGTTTTACAGATGTGGTTAAATGACCTCTCTCTACGAGCTAATAGCCAATACAGTTGGGAATGACCATGAGAAAAGACTGCAGCCCCCTTTGATAGAGCTTGTGGTCCTGCCCTGTCCCAGCGCAGTGTCGAGTGCCCTAGCATCATAGGCTTTGCTCCATTTTTCTGTGAATATTTGACTCATCCCTATGGGCGGCTTTGTTGGGGCCCATACCAACCTTGTTTAGTCCCACAGTGCTTTGTCCGCCCCACGGAGGCTAAGAAGGCAGCAGACGAGTCCAAGATGAGGTTTGCTCACATCGACGGAGACCACTTGACGCTGCTCAACGTATACCACGCCTTCAAACAAAGTGAGCATCGGCCTTAAATATCCCATTGAGACTTGTTTCAAGCCTTGGTTGTTGTTTTGATGATGTTTCATACTTGGAATAATGATTTATCTCCACTGGTTTTTCTACAAAATAGTTAAACTACCATGTTAAAAATTATTAAAATCTCATTGACTCTCCTTCTATGAATATGCACATATTTCATGTTAAAAGTTAACTGCTGGACTTGAGAAATCCCCCTTCTCATACAAAGAGGTGAAATCCCTCCCCTTCTGGTGGACCCCATGGGCTCTTATTTCAGAAAACATGTGAATTGTAATCAACAGAGAGAGACAAATGTTTTTGTTCCTACTTGAATTGCAGCATGAATCACACATTTTTGTAAATTTAAAAGATAATTTCCCAAATCAAGAAAGTCAGTTTGTCGTAGTATTGTTTAGTTTTGTGTGAAACTGCTCCGTGAACTACATCTCTGGTCTCATCCAGTGAACGTCACCAACACTAGCTAGCTAACTTGGCTATGTTCCACACACAGATGAAATGTTATGTTACCTGATGTGTTTTATCCAGTAACTCCTGGTCTGTTTATCAGCCGGGAAGAGAAAGAATGAACACAAGCCTTTTGCGATATTATGAATCCTACTATAGCAAAGGCATGACCCGTCCTACTCTGCCTGTAATTGGCTTACCATGATATTCTTACCCTAACCAATCCCACTCTTCATGCTTAAACCTAACCAATCAAACCAACAAAGGCAGTGAGTACTAGCCAGTCAGAGACAGAGGAGAGTGGGCCATATCTTCGCTATAGCAGGATTTGTAATTTAGCGACCTGTTGCTGGTGTGAGTACAACCAGAAACACACAGCCATCACAGCTTCAGCGAAGGAGACGTCACGTAGGCGACTTTTGGGTGGGCAGTCTTTCTAATTACCATATATATTTTACAGTCTGATACTTCAACAGTATTACAACAAGCTGCATCTTTCTTGACTTGTAAATTGATGTCAAACGTGTGATTCATGGTGTAATTCAGGGATTAAAAAAATATTTGTTGCTTGTCATTGACTACCGTTCATATTTTTTCTGAAATAAGTTCCCATGGTGGTCCACCGGCAGGGGCTGGACCTCACCTTTCTATATACGTTGGAGGCTTCAAGTTTCAACGTCACACTTGTGCAAGTTGTACATACATATATCTTTTCACTGACACGAGGAGGAGAACTTCAGGGCTGGAAATCAAAAACGTTCCTGAATACACAAATTTGGTTGATAATTCTCTGTGGGTTTGTCATAACTGACCCCCTTTACATAACAGTCATTTGATCCATTGTTTATATGAAAAATATTGATAAGGGAGGCGTTACATTTTATTGCTTGTCATGCTGTTTTTTTTTTAATAACAGTGTAAAGACCTGACACTTTGAATCCTTGTTTTCCAGACCACGAGTCTAACCAGTGGTGCTATGACAACTTTGTCAACTACCGTTCACTGATGTCTGCTGACAACGTGCGGCAGCAGCTGTCCAGGATCATGGACCGCTTCAACCTGCCTCGTCGGAGCACAGAGTTCACCAGCAGAGATTACTACACCAACATCCGCCGAGCACTCTGCACAGGCTTCTTCATGCAGGTGAACACAGATTAGTAAATGTCTACACTTTTATTTAGTGTCTTTCATGATGTTTTTAAAGGATATAACTCAAATTTGCACCACTAGTCTAACATCTAGTAACATCTCTATGCCTTGTAGAGGACGTCATTTATCTGTTGATTACTACATTTTTTTTTTTAATCCTCCAGGTGGCTCATTTGGAGCGCACCGGTCATTACCTCACAGTCAAAGACAACCAAGTGGTCCAACTGCACCCATCTACAGTCCTGGACCACAAGCCTGAGTGGGTGCTCTACAATGAATTTGTGCTCACCACCAAAAACTACATCCGCACTTGCACAGACATCAAACCAGAGTGGTATGTGTGCCTAGATTTTGTATTTTAGTAATGCAGGTTCATAAAGATAAATTCGTATGATTAAGCATTAATTCTACATGATCTCCTGACAGACTTATTCATTGCCTTCTTTGCTCTGTTACAGGCTGGTGAAGATTGCACCCCAGTACTATGAAATGAGTAACTTCCCACAATGTGAAGCTAAAAGACAGCTGGAACGAATCATTGCCAAACTAGAGAGCAAGGAGTATTCCCAGTACTGAACAATACCCAAGAAGTGTCCTGGAAACCAACTGGGTACTTTAGTTTTAGATCATTCTATCATTGTATCTTAATGTTCAAAATTAGGCATTTTGATTTTTATATTTTGTTTGCTTTTTGTTTTGTTTCTTTTTCCCATCAATGTTAATTCTGTAACTAAGTGTAATGTCAGATGAAATATCAGCAGCAAATATTAGACCTGGCTATAAAGATTTTCAAAAGGAATATCAGAAACATGTCATTTAGATGTGGTTGACTTTCCTTTCGGGGATTGCTGAGTCCTAAAAAAGATTTGTGCTTGCTTTGTTTCTTTAATAAAGGAGCTTTGACCTAATTTCTGTGTATGTATATATTATTAGTAAAACTCGCTATTGCGAAAGTAGTGCAGTCCATAGTGGAGTTTTTTTGCTTTTATATTGGAATACTTATTTAGTAGGTTTAAATATTGAATTTGCTTGATTAAATATGTAAATATGTCTTCAGACAAATTTATGATGAAATAATACACAACGTAATACCACCGACTTTCACTGCTTAATATCTTAATACATTGTTATTTGTGTTTTGTTTTTTTACAGTTCAACTCTTATGTGTTGCCTAAGATGGAGCTCAACTTCTGATGCACTGTGCAGATAAAATACTGAATGTGTATTCTGGGTTAAGCTGTTGCAAATGGATTACCTTTTCAGGGAAAATCTTGTCAAATATCAGGGTTCATGAGCCATGAATATTTTTTATTTACTGTCAATAGTACTGCTAGTATAAGTGTTGAAGAACACCGACCTCCCCAAATACACTTTCAACCAACCAATACTTTGATAAAAACCTGAAGGTAATTCCTCTTAAATCATAAACTGAAAATTATATTTATTAAAAAAAAGTAGGCCCTAGACATACTGTCATTTATTTTATTTTTATTTAACTAAAAATGAGTGCTTGACTGAGTATGCACTGACACCACTACCTGTGCTCTACATCCTCGATGGTCTCTGGCAGGCACCTGTTGCGTGTCTCTGGCAGCGTTCTTGCCACTAATCCGCCCAGCACAGCCGTAGAGCAGAGGACGACCTGGGGCAGGTCCCTCCACACCTCATCCAGTAACAGAATCAATGGAGACACCGCTACACCAAGTCGAGCCATGAAGGAGTTGTAACCCATACCGTTCTGCCTAAAAACAACACACAGGAGACTCATTTAGGGCTCTTAATGATGACTTTAATGCTTTTAGGTAGAAAATCTATTGCATGATCCACAGTGTTGATATACTGTAGATCTTTATATAATGTATGCTACAAATCCAAAAAATGTGACAGTATTTTTAAGATAAGAAAAAGATGAAAAAGACGTATAGTTACCTTACTACAGTGGGATAGAGCTCAGAACTGTAGAGAACAATAGTTGCAAAGGATGCTGAAGAAAACCCTTTTCCAATGATTGCCACTACTGTTCTGACAATGGACATATCTGAAAAAAGAACATCAGTAACTGAGGGATGGCTTTTTATTGTTGCAGTAGTTGATTTTAATAACATTTTTAATACTATAATTCCTTATATATCCCCGTGTATAATGACTAATCTGTTGAAACAGCTGCATTTTAAAATGAAAAAATAACCTAAAAATTATTAATATTATTATTATTATTATAAAAATAAACAAATATATAGAAACTAATTGTGCCAATAACTAAGACCAGTAAAATACATAGACAGTAATGTTTGAAAATGTAAAAAATAATTAAAAGCAAGATCATGGGGCCCCGCGGGGCTCCTTGCCCCCCCCCCCCCCCGCCTTCCCCCCCCCCCCCCCCTTTTTTTTTTTTTTTTTTTTGGGTTCTTCCTATATTTAAAGGAAAAAAATTAATTTCCCCTCGTGGGACTAATAAAGGACTATCTTCTTCTTCTTCTTCTTCTAAAAATAAATCTGAGCTGAGCGATCAACAGAAGTTGCTTGTCTGATTTGTGATGGCCGTATGTTACGTACTAAGATGCAAGTCTGTGGACATCAATGACTGCCTACCTTTAGGTATTACCATGTTGATTCCAAGGCACACACCGACCATCAGCAGAGCTCCTGCTTCAGTGCATCGCCTGCCTATCTTATCCAATAAGTAGTAAATGGCTACTTTGGCCGGGAGCTCAATTAAAGCATAGGTAAACTGAGTGAGGTAGATATTGAGCCCAAAGTCTGTGATGTTGAAGCTAATGCCATAAAATGCAGTTGCCACACAAAACCTAGAGGAAGAGAAAGTGGAGACCCATTAAATCAAATACACTGTTCAGATTCAGTCAACATTATCCACCACTCTATGAACCAAACATAAGACATTACATATTTTACATGCATGCAAATCACTGAGCACATTGGCATTGGGAATACAGACCACACTATACCAGTACATAGGGCCAGTGTCCTCATTTTGGGTGTTCGTATCAGATCGAGGTACGAATATGGCCGATCTCTTTTCTCAGTCACAATAGCGGATAGTGTCTGAAAGAATACAAAGCAGTATTATTTGCGTAACCATGTGACAAAAAATAACTACAATAGTGTATTAGACAACTCAAACTAATTATAATCTGGAAGAGTACAGTCCCAAGACTATGTTGTTGATGTTTGTTAGTTCTCTTGATTTAACCATCATCTGGAATATGCTGACCTCTGTTTTAAGTGTGTGAATTAACTCCATCTTTCGGTTCATCTTGGCACATTTTTTCAAATACATCTGCGCCTGCTCCGGCTTTTCATTGGCAATGAGCCACCTTGCCGACTCTGGCATCCACCTAATGTTGAAGGCAAAGAGTTTTTTTTACTCCTGATGTATTTCATGGTGATGAATTTCATGGCATGTTTACATTAAAAACACATTTGACCAACCCTAGGCCTAAGTATGTAATCCCAGTTGGGTGCAGGCGTGGCACAAAAGCAGAATACAAAGACAGAAGACAGATGGTCTGCACATGAAAAAAAGATAAACATCAATGTAGCAGAACCAGAGATATTGTTTTTTTTATTCCACATATTCTTCCTTGTCAAAAGTGGGTTCCTAATTACCCACAATTCAACTAGACCACCGGCAGTTCAATCCAACCCTGTTTCCTACAAAATTATGTTCCCATACAACTAAACTGCATTCTCACTCACGTTTTGAAGGGTATTTATCTTCTCCCGGATTATGGTCCAGTTTTGAACAGTTTTTAAAATGTGATTAATGTTGTGAATTGAGACAATGCCAAAACCACAACAAAACTACTTTGATAGGTTTAGGCAAAACAAGTATAGTATAGAAACATAATGGTTTGGCTGAAAATTACTACGGAATTGAGACTAAACAAAAATGTAAAAAAACACATTGTTAGGTTTAGTGAAAAAAACATGGTTTGGCTTAAAATCACTATGTTTGTCATGTTATTAAACTACGGAAATGAATTAAAATAAGTGATTACAGTTTACATTTAAAATAAAGAATGATAGTATACCATGCAGATGTGCAAACATTACAGCAATTCAGGACCTGAGTCTAACACCACAGCAGCAACGCTGTCCCCATTATTTTGTATATAAAGCAGAAAAGGGGAACAACATCACTGTACAGTGCAAGTTATCACAAAGGACGATGGTTTGCACACTTTCCAGTTCATCAAGATCTCATGGATTTCATCCATTTTTTCGGGTGATATCATAAAAAAAAAAAAAAAAAAAAAAAAAATAGGGGGCGGCAGTAGCTCAGTCTGTAGGGAGTTGGCTTGGGAACCGGAGGGTCACCGGTTCAAGTCCCGACATGGACCAAAAACTGAGTGTGAACTGGTAGCTGGAGAGGTGCCAGTTTACCTCTTGGGCACTGCCGAGGTGCCCCTGAGCAAGGCACCAAACCCCCAACTGCTCGGGGCACTTGTCAGGAGCAGCCCCCTCACTCTGACACCTCTCCATTAATGCATGTATATGTGTTTCAGGTCTGCATGTACCATGTATGAGTTAAACAGAGTGTAAATTGAATTTCCCCACTGTGGGACTAATAAAGGTAGATCTTCTTCTTCTTCTTCTTCTTCTAAAATATAATGGCAGAACTTAAAAGTATTGGAAAGTAATCAGATTACATTACATTAAACAGGTATAAATTGTATCAGATTACATTTTTAAAGTAACCCTCTCAACCCTTGATACCAAGTTATAAGTGTATGACAATATTATTTCAATAATATTGTGATTATTTACATGCCGATTTAGTCCGTTGCATCCTGCTGGATTAAGCGCCGCTCTTGATTTTGCACTCTACTTCCTGCTACGTATCCACTCTTGCAGATATGATCTTAAATCAATTTAACTTTTGGGAGATGAACCAATGATAGTTGAAACATCGCAATAGTTTGCAATATTAGTGTGTGGAGTGCATAGATTTTCCCCCAATGTTTAGTTTTAACATAAAAATGTTTAGCATCCCAAAACAATGCCTCCAGGGCTTACTGAAGAGAACTTCTGTTAGACTACAAGGTCTGAGCTTTTGAGTCATACCTCCAGGTGATGATGGCCAAGGTTAGAGGTGAGGTGACACTAACAATTAGCCACCGCCAATCAGTCACAAAGTAGGCAATAGCTGCAAATACTGCGCTTCCAAATGTCCAAGACAAGCTGTCAATCACTCCAACCAGTTTCCTGTGCTCGATGTCCACCCACTCCACACCTGCAAAGAATAAACACCTAATCACTTTGCAAGGATCAAAATTCAGAGAAAACCCTTGAAATCTTTTCTGTAGACCTACACATAGTAGCTTAGGCTTCTGAGGTGAACTCAACATGATGCAGGGTATGCTTACAACAGAAATTTAAATATGTTATTACTGAGGACTGTTGAGACAATGACGATGCCGGTGATGCAAAATCCCGTGAAGAACCTCAGCACTGTGAACATCACGTAGGATGTAGAAAAAGCACTTGCAACAGCAAAGAGCATTCCGGATACATATGACACCAGCAACATGATCCTTCGGCCAAACCTATGGAAAGTCAGAAAGTCTCCATATTTTTTTTCTTGATTGCTGGGTAATCAAACTTATAAGCTGAATGTCATATAGCCAAGCTGTGATACCTGTCGCTCAGACTTCCAAAGGTCATGGCTCCAAGCATCACACCAACAAAGAAGATGGTAGCAGTTGCTTTGTTTTTTCCTCTTCTATCACACACCAGGTCCCACTTGTACAAACAAATGAGAAAGTTAGGACATGAGTGACTTCCCCCTAAAAGGTGTTCATGATGGTGAACAAGAACATTTTATTTTGATTGATGTTTTACAAATGATGAGAAATGAAGGTCACCTGTGAGGTCAGCGTCGACTTGAAGGTGGTGTTATCGTACACCCATCCATTCTGGCACGGCACTGTGGGTAGTTCAGTCATGTTGGAAGAGTTGAACAGCAGATGATACTGAGGTTCTACAAACATCAGACAGGAGTTTGGAGTCCCGTCCACCTGGACTGGAATACTAACAACAAGCCTCTCTTCCTGAGATAAATTCCTAAAAACACCTCCGTCATCCAGAGAGCTGATGTTGCAGTGATGAGAGGGAACAGCCGCTATGAAGTTGTTTAGCAAGAAGTGGCACGGCATTGTGAAGCGGCCGATGAAGCTGATTACAATGATCATTATCTGAAATCTTCCAAATCCATTAGTATTGGCTAGAATGTTCTCAAACTTCATTGTGGCGTCACACCGTGTGCAGAATCCTTTGAAACTGAGAGAGAAAGAATCCTCAAACGGCCATGCCTGAACACTAAAATGACGTAGATAGCAAGACCTGGACCAGGCAACCTTTAGCATTTATCCAACCCAGGGGTTGTTGGATAGTTAAAATTGGTAAATATTTTACCTCACTTAACCACTAAAATAACTTGTGCCTGCCTGAGTGAAGCAATGTATGCATTTGTGGTAATTATTAAAACATCCTGTTATACTCAAAAAAATTATGGGAAAACAAAATTATCCTAGTATAACAACAAGTCGGTTAAAGTTCATGGATATCAATCTGTCCATTTAGGAAGCACAAGTGTTTATGAATCACTTTTCCCTGCTTTGGTGCAAATGAAAGTGACAACAGGTGCAATGGAGAGGCAACAGCAAGACAACCCCCCAAAAGGGAATGGTTTTACATGTGCTGACCACAAGCAATTGCTCTCTCTTTATCCTTCCTGACTGAGTCTTCTCAAGTTTTGTGTAGTGTCCTTGTCACTACTTGTAGCATGAGACAGTACCTGTAGCTGAGTCAGGTTGTACAGGTAGTATAGGTAGTCCTGCTCCTACATGATGACACATCCATACATGTGGTCGCAAGAAGATTTGCTGAATCTCCCAGCGCAGTTTCAAGAGCATGAAGGAGATATCAGGAGACCAGCTGTTACATGAGGAGGGCTGGACAGGGCTGTAGAAGGGCATCAACCCAGCAGCAAGACCAGTATCTGCTCCTTTCTGTGAGAAGGAACAGCAAGAGCACTGCCAGAGCACTGCCTACAAAATGATCTGCAGCAGGCTACTGGTTTGCTTGTTTCTGACCAAACTGTCAGAAACAGACTCCATGAGGGTGGCATGAGGGCCCAACGTCCTCTAGTGGGACCTGTGCTCACAGCCCAGCACCATGCAGCTTGATTGACATTCGCCAGAAAACACCAGAATTGGCAGGTCCACCATTGGCGCCCTGTTGTCTTCACAGATGAGAGCAGGTTCACACTGAGCACATGTGACAGGCATGAAAGAGTCTGGAGATGCCATGGTGAATGTTATGCTGCCTGCAACGTCATCCAGTATGACAGGTTTGGTGGTGGGTCAGTGATGGTTTGGGTTAACAGTAACAGCTAACAGTACCCTGACTGCTGTTAGGTACCGGGATGAAATTCTCAGAGCGATTGTCAGAACTTACGCTGGTGCTGTGGGTGCTGGGTTACCCCTGGTGCAGGGCAGTGCCCGGCTTCATGTGGCCAGAGTTTGTAGGCAGTTCCTGGATGAAGAAGGCACTGATGCCATTGACTGGCCCTCATGTTTCCCTGACCTAAATCACACTGAGCAGCTATGTGACGTTATGTATCAGTGCATCCAAAGTCGCCAAGTCTCACCACAAACTGTCCAGGTTTTGGAGGAGATCCCCCAGGATCCCATCTGCCGACTCTTCAGGAGCACCCAGATGTTGTCTGGACTGCATACAGACACACAGGGGCCAAACACACTACTGAGTCAAATTATGAGTTGCTGTGACGAAATTCACACAAGTTGGATCAACCTGTGATTTAAATTTTTTACTTTGATTTTCGGTGTGATTTTGAATCCAGCCCTTAGTGGGTTGAGGATTTTGGTTTTCACTGACTGTTGTTCTTATTTTGTTCTCAACAAATTATACAGTATACATCAGTAAAGATTTTCAACTTGAATAATTATTTCAAGATCTGATGTGTGGTTTAAACATTCCCTTATTTTTTTTGAGCAGTGTATATATATATATATATATATATATATATATATATTTATAATATATATAATATAATATATATATATCCTGACAGCAATCAATAAATCAAATTTTCTGACATAAACAGGTATATATGGCTGTTCTGGGACTGTAATAAACCCATCTATTTATTTCATTTAGCCCGAACATAATGATCGAATGGGCTGCATGCACTCTGCTCATGCACTCACTGCACATCACCAGCGTCTTCCACAAGCTGCTTGCTTGACAGCCGTGAGTACTAACAATAGCCATGTTTGCTGTTCATGTTCATTATGATATGTTTTTAACTGTGGAGAAGTGGTTTTTGAGGGAGGCCTGAAGCGACAGACAATCAGTGTTGCCAACTTGGTGACTTTCTAGAGTTAGAGACTTTTGGAGCTAGTGCTGCCAGCTACTTCCATTGGAAAAACGCTGGCAACACTGGGCTCAGTTTTTCATTTGGATGTTTTTAAAAAATCTAGTGTATTCTTGCTTTCTCAAGCTCACCAATGCTGCCTTTAAAGCTGGCCACTCACAGTATGGTAAAATGACTCATCATTTTATTACCTTTCATTGAAGAAATATCTCCTAATTGCATTACAACACAAAAAGTAGCTATGAATCAGTGGTAGAGTAATGCATATGATCACATTTGTTTGTTAAATAGCATATTGTAAAAATGCATACAGATTTTGCTTACGTAAGACAGACTTAGGTGTCATTTGTCACAACCCGGCCCAAAGGTTGCAAATGTGGAAACTCAGTAAATCAGTAATGTGTGTGTGTGTGTGTGGATGTTTTACTACATGTTGTGGGGACATGAATTTGTTTACACAGTCACGTTGTGGGGACTCGCTTTCCTTTTGAGGACAAAATGCATGTCCCCATAACATAAAACATTATATTTTAGGGTGAGGACTTGGTTTAGGCTTAAGATTAGGTTTAGGTGGTGGTTATGATTAGGCAAATTACAGTTACACTTAGGGTTAGGGTAAGACTGTGTGTGTGTGTGTGTGTGTGTGTGTGTGTGTGTGTGTGTGTGTGTCTCATTCATTCACAAGTGGCAAATCTGGGATTTTTATTTTTACTTTGTAAATGGAAATAAAATTCACCTTAGTGGCCAGAGTAGATAAGATAAGATGAACCTTGAAGGTGGTCCATCCATTCTGACATGGCCACATGACCACTCCAACAAAGACAATGGTAGCAGTTGCTTTGTTTTTCCCTCTTATATCACACACCAACTCCCACACATTTCATTTTGTTTGATGCTTTACAAATGACAAGAAATGGTAACCTGTGAGGTCAGAGTAGACTTGAAGGTGGTGTTATCGTACACCCATCCATTCTGGCACGGCACTGTGGGTAGTTCAGTCATGTTGAAGGAGTTTAGCAGCAGATGATCCTGAGATTCTGCAAACATCTGACAGGAGTTTAGAGTCCCATCTGCCTGGACTGGAATACTAACAACAAGCCTCTGCCTGAGATAAATAACCAAAAACTCCTCTGTCATCCAGAGAGCTGATTTTGCAGTGGTGAGAAGGAAAAACCGCAATGAAATTAAGAGAAAAGTAGAAATGATCAGAAACAAAACGCACACAAGGTCTTAGTTTGACAGTGAGTCTGTCCTTTTTCATACTGTTGAATGCTTTAGGTTAATGCCTAGTCCAACTTCTCTCATTTAAAAGTACAGTTGCAAGAAAAAAGTATGTGAACCCTTTGGGATTACTTGGATGTCTGCATAAAAAGGTCATAAAATGTGTTCTGATCATCCCAACAATAGACAAACACAGTCTGCAATACTTTACTTTGTGCGGTATTAGTTTAATACTGCACAAAAAAATGATATGTCTCTAACCCTAACCCTCTCAGAAAACCTACAATCAAGAATTGTTGACTTATATGAAGCTGGAAAGGGTTATAAAAGTCTCTTTAAAAGCCTTGATGTTCATGTGTCCGTGGTAAGAGAGATTGTCTACAAATGGAGAAAGTTCAGCACTGTTGCTACTCTACTACTACTAAAAATGGCCGCAAGAGCACAGTGCTGAATCCTCAGAGAGGTGAAGAAGAATCCTAGAGTGTCAGCTAAAGACTTACAGAAATCTCTGGCACATGCTAACATTTTAGTTGACAAATCTACAAAAAGTAAAACATTAAAGAAGAATGGAGTTCATGGGAGGACACCACAGAAGAAGCCACTGATGTCCAAAAAAAACATTGCTGCACATTTGAAGTTTGCAAAAGAGCACCTGGATGTTCCACAATATAATATAAAAATATTCTGTGGACAGATGAAACCAAAATTGAGTTGTCTGGAAGGAGCACACAACACTATGTGGAGAAAAAAAGGCTCAGCACACCAACATTAAAACCTCAGCCCGACTGTGAAATATGGAGGAGGGGGCATCATGGTTTGGGGCTGCTTTGTTGCCTCAGGGCCTGAACGAATCGCTGTCATTGACGGAAAAATGAATTCCCAATCTTATCAAGACATTTTGCAGGAAAACTTAAGACCATGTGTCCACCAACTGAAGCTCAACAGAAAATGGGTGATGCAACAGGACAATGACCCAAATCATAAAAGTCAATCAACAACAGAATGGCTTTAACAGAAGAAAATAGGCCTTCTGGAGTGGCCCAGTCCTGACCTCAACCTGACTGGGATGCTGTGGCATGACCTCAAGAGAGCGATTCGCACCAGACATCCCAAGAATATTGCTGAACTGAAACAGTTTTGTAAAGAGGAATGGTCCAAAATTCCTCCTGACCGTTGTGCAGGTCTGATCTGCAACTACAGGAAAAGTTTGCTTGAGGTTATTACTGCCAAAGGAGGGACAAGCAGCTATTAAATCCTAAGGTTAACATACTTTTTACACCCTGTACTGTGAATGTCTGCATGTTGTGGTCAGTAAAAACATTAACACGTCTGATTTTTTTGTGTGGTATTAGTTTAAGCAGACTGTGTTTGTCTATTGTTGTGACTTAGATGAAGATCAGAACACATTTTATGACCAATTTATGCAGAAATCCAAGTAAGTTGAATGTTTCCTTTTCCCCTTTTTTGTATCATCATTATCTTGGTCACTATTCATTTGTGTCAGAAGAAAAAGAGGATGGTGGCCATGATAGCATAAATGTCTTAATTTGTATTAAAAATAACTGTGTTAGAAATAATTACTATTTATAAAAACAAACTATGGTTAGCACTGTCACCTTACAACAAGAGGGTCGCAGGTTCGAATCCGGCTTTGGGCCCTTCTTTGTGGAGTCTCCCCATGTTTAGTGTGGGCTTTCTCTGGGTTCTGCGGTTTCCTCCCACAGTCCAAAGACATGCAGGTTAATTGATGACTCTAAATTGCGACTAGGTGTGATTGTGAGCGTGAATGGTTGTCTGTCTCAATGTGTGAGACCTGTAATAGACTTGGCAACCTGTCCAGAGTGTACCCCACCTTCATTCAATGTCAGCTAGGAACGACTCCAGCAGTTGGAGATGATGTATGGATTAATTTAATTAAATTCACCTTGGGACACTGTTACTAAGTTTTTGACCCTTGTCATCAATTTTTTTTTTTTTTTTTTATCAAAGAAACATTTATTTAACAATACACTCTACTCTCTACAATCTACTAATTAATGAACATACAGATGAATGAGTGCAATGGCATATGAATAGATGAGTACAGTGGCTATTAGAAAATTCATGAATGAAATTTCATCCCCCCGTTAGCAGAATGACCTAAATCCCTGCCCCTTATTAACCTGCCATCCTGTCTCTCCATCCCCTAGTAGTCTAGTCTGCCTTACTTATTGATCCTTTATCTGACGGAGGTTTGTACAAGTTGGAGCCTATGGCCCCGATAATAGCCCTGAAATATCAGTAGCCTAACAGTGCTGTGTATTGACAAATCCATTGCTCTGTCCATGGTGCTGAAGTAACAGACAGATTTGTATTTTCGTGACTTTTTCTCCTGCCTTGGTATTAAAGAATAGGGAGTCAAAAGAGTTGTTCATGGGGTGGTTCGCTCATGGTGGGTGAATGAAATGAAACAATCCGTGTCCATCCCCTCTGTTAAAAATGAACAAATCGCATACTGTCACCAAGTGACGAAAACTTTAACCCATGTCGTGGCAACTTAAAGTCAGTTGCTGTCTTGTGTGATTAGAGCGAGCAAGAGACAACTGAATGCACAAACACAATATTTGTCTATCAGTTCTCCTACATGTCTTTAATGAGTACATGCATGGTGTCACTCCTACTGAATGAGCATCCTGCAATGGGTTACATACAGTCTTATAAAGTAGTGCAGACAACCATAAAACACCTGTCCATGCCAGGTTTCAACATCCTCCACAGCAGGGGATCTAAACAAAAAAACAACAACTAACAAATAGGTGAAATCTAACACAAAGATGAACTGATAACCCAGGGTCATATGATTTCTGATTTCCCATGTTCTGCTATGTTATAAAAGTATTTCATCTCAAAGCTTAGAACTTCTGTTCCTAAAAGATTGCAAAACTTCTTACTTTTCACAAAGATTATATTTCATATGAATTACATGCATGTAAACCTTTAATACCACAATTTATATAATACCCATTATAACGCACTTCACCTTACTGGACCATAGACTGTGTGACTTCATGCACCTTACAGCATACAAATCCTGCCATGCCTTGTCTCTGAATCTGGCTTGTCTAAATCGATGTTATCCTGTCTGGAACTCTTTAACACAACCGTTCTTTTTTATCCCTCGTCTTATTTAAATTTAACTAATGCTTCAGCAGCTGAGAGATTGTAGAGATATACCCAAAACAACTCCCAATAATCAATCTTTAATTAGTAGTACTGTAAAAAAATTGAGCATGTTTATTGAATATTATATTGTAAAAAGTTATACAGATTGTGGTTATTTAAGAAACACTTGCTTGTTAGTTCTTTTATTATTTAAAACATAGTACCGCCCCTGCCTGATATATAACTCAACTTTTGGGCCTTTTGGTTGCAGTGATGAAAACATTCAGAGTTGAGATTTCTCATCAGATGAGAAGACTGATCTTCTTCTGAAACACAAAATACATTTTTGTGTTATGACTTTCATTTGAATGTTTGGATGCAGTCCAGATTAAGGCCCATTACCTTGTGTGTTCCACATCCTCAATAGTCTCTGGTAGACGGATATTTTGTGTCTCAGGAAGAAGAGCAGCTGACAGCCCTGCAACAAGAGCTAGCATGGAGAAAATAGTACTCGGTAAATGGCTCCACACTTCTTCAAGAAGAATGATCAGGGGGGCTACAGACACTCCTGTACGGCCCATGAAGGAGCAGTAACCCAATCCATTTTGCCTGTTTAAGCAAACACACATTTGTAAGAATCAGGGGAAATCACTTTCAGTTTACAACTGCAGCTCCGTCAATCAGGAACACTGACTGATGTATAAAGACCTGATCAAGGTGTTCAGTTCAGTTTCAGTAAACTCTCAGGCCTCTGGATATAAATACAGTCTGTAAATATGTTAGGCTCTATATTAGTTTACTGACCTCATTACTGTGGGGTAAAGCTCTGTTGTGTGCAGAAATGTAGTTGCAAAAGATGCCTCTGCGAACATCTTACCCAAAGCTCCTAAAGTTGTTTGAAATGCCCCCATACCTGAAAAGAAAAAGTTGTGAAAGGACATTTTAACCCCACCTTGCAAATTATTAGAATTTTATAATCTATGTGTAGAATTCGACTATTCACGACTTTGGCGTCCCCCAGCGGCTGTTCTTACTTACTTACTCTTCACTGATGAAAATGAAAGTGTACTATCCAGGGTTTACTTTTTATTACAGTTGTTGTCATCTATTGTTGTTGTTGTCTCTTGCAGTGGCTGTATTAATCTCTCTATTGATTGTTTACCTTCAGGTACAAACTTGATGCAGAATAGACACAGTGCAGTCAGAACGAGTGTTCCAGCCAGACTCCACCTTCGGCCAGTTTTGTTCAAAGTGAAAATGACAAATGCTCTTGCTGGAAATTCAATCACACCATAGATGAACTGTGTGAGATAAATGTTCACACCAAATCCAGTGATATTAAAGCTGATACCATAGTATGTACAGGCCACTCCAAACCTATCAAGACAGAGAGACAAATTATTTTTTTAGTTTTTTAAGTTACATAGTAGACCCAGAAAATACTACTTTGTGATTGGATGGCAGGTACCTGAAACAGGGTACTTCAACACACAAAAGTTAAACAAGTGAACTGAAAAAGGGATGACAGCTTGAACACACAGCTGTCCCCCTTTTTTATTTTTGTTCTCAGGTTGAGTGATCATATATGAATAGTGGATTGTACAGATTATGCATTTTTTCAAGATTTAAAAGGTGAACATGTCAGTTGCTTAAACGCAGAAACAAAGATATGTTTACCACACAATGCCGGTGAGCAGAGCCAGTCTCCTCATTCTGGGGGTCCTCACAAGATCCAGATAGGAATATTTTCTGTTTTCATTTTCTATAAGTATTACTTTAGACAAAATCTGGAGAGGAGAATAGAAAAATACTGGTCAGAGTCACAGTGGATATCAATTTCTGATGAGAAGTGATTAGGTTATGTAAAATATTTTACCTCAGGCTTTATGTCAGCCATGAACTGCTCTCTGCCGTTGACTTTTGCACACTTGCTCAAATAAAAATGAGCACTGTTGACCTTTCCGTTACTTATCAGCCATCTAGCAGACTCAGGGATCCACCTGCAACCAAGTTTGATTTGAAAAATGACAGCTTTTAAATGTTTCTTTTTTATATATGACTTCATGAGTCACACTTCTGCCTCAAGAAGTCATTCTTCTAATGAGAATAAGGATCTTTAAACCAGCTCACTGGTGTTAAAACAGCTTTGTATTGAAATAATTAACTTGTTATGGCTGAATGCGCAATTGTTATTTTCTCCTTACCACCAGAAGATCATTGCCAGAGGCAGTGGGGCGGTTGCTATGGCAATGAGGTATCTCCAGTCAGTCACAAAATAGGCCACAAGAGGTAGCAGAGCAGTACCAAAACTCCAGTCCAGGCCTATTAAAATACCCGCTGCAGTTCGATGCTTGATGTCCATCCATTCAATACCTAGAAAGAAAAATGATAATAAATCAAATTACAACTCATATGACTAGAATTGCAGTAGACTCGTTAACACCTTATCAACAACTTTTTTATGAAAATGTCTTTATTGAGGTTATTGACGATAAATCGAAAATGGATGCAAAGATTATATGTAAGGGATAATGTACAGTGAGCCAGTCATTGATTCGATGGTTTGTTATTCCTTTATAGCAGAACGTTGCCGTGTAGAACAGACCGTTGCTATGGGTGCAGTTCTGATGTCGGACTCTGGCAGACTTATTACAGGCAAACTATTAATTTCTTGAGTAAGTGACTGCGTAATAAGCGGGATAATATACAGCTAGCCAGTAGTTGTTGTGACAGAAATTCCCTCAGGGTGATGTGGCATCGCCCCGTCTGGGTTTCCTTCTAAACAGTGACTGGCTCGCTGTACATTATCCCTTACATATCACCTCTTTACATTATAAAAAAATATCCCACATCTAATTGACACAATTTGGACTTTAAATAATTTGTGTATATATGTATGTTACTGTATTTGTTACTGTATGTTACTATGTAAAACTCACTAAGGACCAGGGTGATAATAGTTATTCCAGAAAGTCCAAATCCAGTCAAGAACCTCATAGCAGCAAACATGGTGAAATTAGACGAGAAAGCACTTGCAAATCCAAAGGAGGCGGTTGTCATGTAGGACAACAGAA
Organism: Pterois miles; assembly: GCA_947000775.1. NCBI lineage: Eukaryota > Metazoa > Chordata > Actinopteri > Perciformes > Scorpaenidae > Pterois > Pterois miles. Next base: position 2,111,192 of record CAMQGK010000224.1, on the reverse strand, counting down.
GTGTTATTTTCCTGCCAAACCTGTGAGACAAAATAATTATTGATAAAACTGCAGAATAGGTCATGTAAAAACACATTTGTTCAGAAGGTGTGACAACACTTTATTTGGATAGACAAAAATACTGTGTAGTGTCTGTGTGTAAGAGTTGTTTATAGATGGTCAATTTAGGTTTTCTGTCCATAAGTGCACCATCTGTGTAGTAAATTCATTTTGAGAGAGCCACACCCACAACACAGGTGAGCCTCAGCAGTCTATGGACCCTACTACAGCTGAACTAGCTGTATTTCAGACTGCTATTTAAATTTGATGCCATTGACACCTGTCACTGAGATAGCCAAATACTGCTGCACCAGCCATGACTCCCATGAAGAAGATAGTGATTGTGGCTCTGTTCACTCTTCTCTTATCACAAACCAGATCCCACTATGAGGGGAAGAGACAAGAGACAAAAAGTAAACATTAAAGTGGCTAATATGGGATTTGCATTAGTTTGATCCATTTAGAAATAGAAATATAGAAATAAGATTCACCTCTGTGACCAGAGTAGACTTGAAGGTGGTGTTATCGTACACCCATCCATTCTGACACGGCACTGTGGATAGTTCAGTCATGTTGGAGGAGTTTAGCAGCAGATGATACTGAGGCTCTGCAAACATCTGACAGGAATTTGGAGTCCCGTCTGCCTGGACTGGAATACTAACAACAAGCCTCTCTGCCTGAGATAAATAGGTAAAAACTCCTCCGTCATCCAGAGAGCTGATGTCGCAGTGGTGAGAGGGAATAACCGCGATGAAATTATTCAGCAGAAAGTGAAAAGGCAAAGTCAGACGAGGAATTGCCATCAAGATGATCGTCCTTATTTGGAATCTCCCAAAGCCGCCGACCTCTGCCATCACGTTCTCAAACTTCATCTTCAAAATAAACGACACAAAACCTCCAATTTGGAGTGAAGCTCAGAGAATAATACCACAAAGCACACAAGATTTTTCAGTTTGAGAGGGAGCCACTAGAGTTTTGCACTGTTAAATGCTTGTTAGTTAATGGTCAGCTCAGAGTGTGTGTGAATGTGTCAGGTAATTCAAAAAGAGAGAAAGGTTATTCTCACTCATCTGTATACAAGGAGACTGTCACATAACACATTTTTGTGAATAAATTATTTGCTAATAATACAAAAGTGGTACAAACCTGTGGAAACTACGCATGGCAGAAAGAAAAGAAAAAATAATAATTGAAAATATTTTTGTAACGGAGAAAAGAAGAATTCATCAGAGACACAATGAGTAACTGTCCTTTTGCATACTGTTAAATGCTTTGGGTTAAGAGTCAGCTCTGGGATTATATGAATGTGAAGTAAAGAGTGCAAACAGACAATGTATGCTCATATAGCCTATAAAAGTCTAACCAATAAGATGAGTAAATCATTTCTTAATGACTCAGGATCACCAGTGTTCATGCAGGTCAATAAGTGACCGGGTACCACACTCCCTAGAAAACAACACTGCCACTTCTCGAAAATAAATCTGCACTTTGTATTGGTAATTTTAAGGAGGGGGAGGTAGTCTAAAGGTGTTAATGGTCAGCTCAGAGAATGTGTGAATGTGTCAGCTAATTGAAAAAGAGAAAAAGATTATTCTCACTCATCTGTATACGAGGACGTAACACATTTTTTTGGAAATAAATAATTTGCTAATAATACCAGAATGGTACAAACCTGTGGAAACTGTGTACATCTAAAAAAGATATATAATGGTTGAAAAAAACCCTTTTAAAAAAAAATCATGGTTTGGTAAAGGGACCATATGTAAATTAGGGGGCTCTATTAAATATTAATTAAAAAGTATGTTTTCTATAGTGCATAATCATATGAAAATAAGAATCATTGTGATTTTGTTACCTTAAAATGAGATGTTTATATCTGCATAGGGAGCGGGTCCTCTTCATGGAGTCCACTATGTTGCACCATTGTGTGTTTGTACAGCAGCCCAGAATGGACAAACCAAACAGTGTTAACTTTTCCTGCTTGAATCAATAACATTACTTGCTGCTGTCGCCATTACTCTCTCTCTCCAGCTTCACTACTCACTTCTTTTATTCCTTACATACATGTACACCAGCTTAAAAATGGAGGCTAGTTGACAATCCAATTTTTTCTTCCCACATAGTCGCAAGTAGCATGTTGCATGATCTGACATGCAGCCTGCCTGGGTGGTCCCTGTAGTTCTGCCTGGAGCAGTACTGCCTTATTTTCATGTAATTTTACTGCATAGTATAACTACTGGAAATATTACATTTCGTTTGAACTTTAATTTCTAATGGTAATGTTAAGACTATTGCTCTGGACGAAATAGACATCTGCAGTTACCAATCAAAAGTCTCTATGCTTATCGATTGACAAACAGGGATTTCAGGTTTTACTCATGAAAAATGTTGCTGAGTTTTATCTCAGTGATGCTTTACCAAGGCTGTCTGTTCTGTTGTTTAGAGGGATGTGCTTTAACCCTGTGGTTCATGAGACCCTTTTACATGTTTTAATCCCTGTTTAATCTGGTAACTGTCATGTGGAGATTATCTGATATTGTTTTTAATTAAAGAAATTCTGTTCACAATCTCTCTATCATCTGCTGTCTCTCCCTCTCTCTTCTATCTCTCTGTCATCTTCTGTCTCTTTCTGTGTCTCTCTTCTCTCTCTCCATTATCTACCATCTGCTGTCTCTGTCTCTCTCTTCCTTCGCACTCTCCATCATCATCATCATCATGTTTTCCGTGTCTCTCTCGTCTATAGATTTCATAGTAACACGAGTCGTTTACCGGTGTAGTTCGTTTCAGAGCAACATCATGACACAGTGTAATGTTATGCAATGAAATGTTTGTGAAATAAGATAAAACGGCACATACCTTCATCATGAAAAGAAATGTAGGCTACATCATAATATAAAATCAACACCTGGACCTGAACGCGCAGCCATTTCTCCAGCTGAGAGTCACTCAGCGCTGACCATCAGACCCATACAGTCTGCTGCACTCAAAACCAAGATGCTTAGGGGAGATGTATCGGATTACAAGTATACATTTTATTTAGGAAATGTAGTGGAGTAAAAATGAATGCTGACAGAAATATAAAAAAAATCAAGTGAAGTGCCGATACCCCCAAAAAATAAATAAATACTGTAACAAAGTATTATTACTTTGTTACATTTCACTTCTGCTAAAGAGTGTCTTGTGCACCGGCATCACACGAGCAAGACACTACACTCGAGTTTTTATAATAGTAGTTTTTTTTTTAAATATTAAGATTTTAATTACAAAACATGATGAGTAAAATATTCTATGATGCAACTGCTCCTGTGCAAACAATATATATGTGCATTCTAGAATAATGAGTTTTTACCTTTGAATATTTTAAAGTATTTCTTTTATATATTATTTTTGAAATTATACACACACAACTACTATTTAATAAACATCCGGATAAATTAATGAATGAGGTATGAATAGGTGAGTACAGTGGTAGGCAATTAGGAAATTAATGTATGAATAATGTATATCAGATAAAAATGCTATCTTGGCAAGATGGATGAATTTGTGGGAACAATGAGACCACAAAATTAAACCTGTTAAGCCATACTTAACCTTACTGGACCATAGACTGTCTGATGACAAGCACCAAAATACATGTCCCGCCATGACTAGTCTCTGAGAATCTGGCTTGTCTAAATCTAGCAGTAATCTATAGTATCCTGTCTGAAACTCTTAAACACAACTGTCCTCTTTCATCCCTCATCTTACATTGAAAGACTTGCACCGGCAGCTGAGAGATTGTTGGGAAGTAAGAGAGAAAAAGCCGAAACAACTCAAAAAGGATCAATCATTAATGAGTGGCTATTTAAGAAACACTTGTTCAGTCTTTTATTTAAAACATATTACCATCACTGACTGATATGCTCTGCAACTCGGCTTGGTTGCAATGAACAAAACATTCAGGGTTGAGATTTCTCGTCAGATGCGGAGATTGATCTTCTTCTGAAACACAAAATACATTTTTATTTTATAATATAATTTTCACGTGAATGTTTGGATGCAGTCCAGATTAAGGCCCATTACCTTGTGTGTTCCACATCCTCAATAGTCTCTGGTAGACGGATATTTTGTGTCTCAGGAAGAAGAGCAGCTGACAGCCCTGCAACAACAGCTATCGAGGAGAAGATAGTACTCGGTAAATGGCGCCACACTTCTTCAAGAAGAATGATCAGGGGGGCTACAGACACTCCTGTACGGCCCAGGAAGGAGCAGTAACCCAATCCATTTTGCCTGTTTAAGCAAACACACGTGTAAGAATCAGGGGAAATCAGTTTCAGTTTACACCTGTAACTCCATCAATCAGGAACACTGACTGATGTATAAAGACCTGATCAAGGTGTTCAGTTCAGATGTTTCAGTAAACTCTCAGGCTTCTGGATATAAATACAGTTTGTAAATGTGCTAGGCTCTATATTAGATAGTTTACTGACCTCAAAACTGTGGGGTAAAGCTCTGCTGTGTACAAAGTTGCACTTGTAAAAGATGACATTGCAAACATCTTGCCCAAAGCTCCCACAGCTGTCTGAAACGGCCCCATATCTGAAAAGAAAAAGTTGTGAAGGGCGATTTAACCCTACCTTGTATTATTAAAAAAAGCTACCATGTGTAGAATTTGACTATTCAGGACTTTGGCGTTCCCCAGTGACCATTTTTACTCATTTACTCTTCAATTAGGACTCTTCTCACTATTGATTCATTTACCTTGAGGGACAAACATGTTGCAGAATAGACACAGTCCAGTCAGAAAGAGTGTTCCAGTCTGACTCCACCTTCGGCCAATTTTGTTCAAACTGAAAAAGATAAAGGCTTTTCCTGGAAGTTCAATCACGCTGTAGATGAGCTGTGTGAGATAAATGTTCACACCAAGTCCAGTGATATTCAAGCTGATACCATAAAACATACAGGCCACTCCAAACCTATTAACACAGAAATGCAAATTTATTCTATTTTTTTAAAGATGCACATTTGCTCCAGAAAAAAAAAAAAAATCCTGATTGGCTGGCAGGTATTTTAAACAGTCAGAAGTTAAACCCATAAACCATTGTTCTAAATCAGTGTGCAAGGTAGCCGTAGGTAACCACAGCAACAGTACTATGTTTCAGTGAAATGGATGAATGAACCTATGTTCTTCTACAAATCAATGTAGAAACTCCACTCAAACATCAAAACATTCAGCTCAGTTAGGAACAGTGTGCTATTACTTTTCTCATTAATACCTTTATTGCTTTCAGCTTCATACTGTTCATATTCAGCATTTTTCTGCAAAAATTCTCCCATTCAAAAGAATGGAGGGAATGGTCAGTTCTGACACAAAGTTCATGCACTTTCATGCATTTTTAACTGCAACCCACCATTCATACATTCACTTAGAAACTTAATCAAAACAATGGAGTTTTCCACATCTTTTATATATTCTGGCTATTATTCAAATTTTAAAATCCCATTTAAAGTTTTTAAACTATTTAACCTCCTTTGAAGCTTAGAAAAAAATGCCATTTTTTTTTACATTTTTATATAAGTGTGTCTTGGACAGAATGTTCAGAGCGAGAGAGAGAGAGACAACAGTCAAAGTGGAGAGGAGGTTAGATCTTCATAAAAAAAAATTCGAACTTCCTCTCATTACCACAATTTTCACTTTTCATACATAATTTCGCAATGTAGAAAAATGTGTGCACTTTCAAACAATGTTGCTCCTGAAGCAAACACACTTAAAAATTTGGCCACAGGTGCCTGAAAGTGATAGGATCGCCAACCAGCTGCTGCACAGGAACTCATATTAACGGATTCCAAACAACAGCAACAGTAGTCTGACTGAGTCACATTACAGCTATCATCTCCATGGCAACCTTTGTTTGCAGTTGTTCATTTATAGGGCACATTTAAAAACAAGCTTTGACATCAGACAGGCTGATTTTTGCCTCTCTACCTGTCTCATCCCCCTTTCAAAATAAAACCCCCATGAAATAACTATCTTTGCAGGAAGCTCAGTACGAGGCTATTTTTTTCTAAACAAGCTCTAAAAACACTTTCCCAACAGGGAGCTCAGGATGAGGCTTTCCTTTCAAAAGAAAAGCCTCCAACTTTCTGTATGTCGAAATAATTGTGCTCTTCTCAAGGCTTAGACCTCAATAGATGTTTTATCCTTTATAACCCATCAAAGAAAAGTAGGAAAGGAAACTTCTGATCATTCTCACTATTATTGAAGTCCTTGCTTTAACTCTCTCAGTTGATCTTCTTTCATTGCGTAGCCTAAATTCTTCATCCTTTATCCCTTTCCCACTTTTCCAACTATTCATGCTATTTCAGCTGCTTTTTCCACATCTAATCTACTGATTTTTTAAAGCCAACAGTGCCATGCAGCGTCAGCTTTTCCAAAAAAAATTAAAATATCCCACATCTTTTGGTATCATTCAACTTTTCAGTGACAGTCATAAAAATTAAAACCATTCCAACTTATACAACTATTCCTGCACATTGACCTTGTTTATACTAAAGCCAGCAATGCAGCATTAGCTTTTCAAAAAAATTAAATCTTCCACATCTTTATGTTATTGGTGTTGGATTAAACCCATTTCCACTTTTTCCAATTCCAACTACTACTTTTTTTTAAAACATTAGAGCTAACATTTCAGTGTAGCCTCAGCTCTTCAGCATTCACACTGCAATTGCTTTTCTAGTTTAAGGTTTGTTGTTCTCAGGTTCAGTGATCATATACAGTATGGACAGTGGATCGTACAGATTATTCATTCTTTCAAGTCTTAAAATTTGAACATCTCAGTTGTTTAAAGGCAAAAACAAAGACATGTATACCACACAATGCCAGTGAGCAGAGCCAATCTCCTCATTCTGGGGGTCCTCACAAGGTCCAGATATGAATATTTTCTGTTTTCATTTTCTACAAGTATTGCTTTGGACAGAATCTGGGGAGAAAAAAAGAAAGTAAACTTTGGTTACAGTCATAGTGGATATCAATTTCTGATGAGAAGTGATCAGGTTATGTAAAAATGTTTTACTTCAGGCTTTATGTCAGCCATGAACTGCTCTCTGCCGTTGATTTCTGCACACTTGCTCAAATAAAAATGAGCACTGTTGAACTTTCCTTGATTTATCAGCCATCTAGCAGACTCGGGGATCCACCTGCAATCAAGTTTGCTTTTAAATGTGAAAACTCATGAGTCACACCTCTGCCTCAAGAAGTCATTCTTCTAATGAGAATAAGGATCTTTAAGCAATTCTCACAGCTTGCTGGTGTTAAGGCAGCTTTGTTTTGAAAAGATTGCTTGTTATGGCTGAATGCTCAATTATTACTTTCTCCTTACCACCAGCAGATCATTGCCAGAAGCACTGGGGCAGTTGCCATGGTGATGAGGTATCTCCAGTCAGTCACAAAATAGGCCACAAGAGGTAGCAGAACAGCACCCAAACTCCAGTCCAGGGTGATTAAAATACCCGCTGCAGTTCGATGCCTGATGTCCACCCATTCAACACCTATAAAGAGAAATCATATCAGATATATTACAACATAAATTACTATAATTGCAGTCATTAAAACTATATCAACAACTTTATCATGTCTTTTTTAGTATCATTTATTGGTTAAAATACAAAATGGATACAAAGGTTAAAAAAAAAGTATATCACAGCTGGTGACTTTTATATTATAAAAAATCTCCCACATGCAGTTGAACCAATTAGGATTTTATGTAATTTGAATGTACTATACCTGTATGTTATTTTTTCATTATTTTTTTTCTGAGATTTACAGTTTATTTAATTACCTCTTTATGAAAAAGAAAAAACAAAAAGGACAGACTCTGTGCATAAAACTCACAAAGGACTATGGTGATAATAGTTATTCCAGAAATTCCAAATCCAGTAAAGAACCTCATGGCAGCAAACATGATGAAATTATACGAGAAAGCACTTGCAAATCCAAAGAGGGCGGCTGTCATGTAGGACAACAGCAGTGTTATTTTCCTGCCAAACCTGTGAGAGAAAATAATTATAGATAAATCTGCAGAATATGTCATGTAAAAACACACTAGTATTTGTTCAGAGGACAGTGTGACAGCACTTTGTTAGGATAGACAAATACTGCATAGTTCGTCCTGGTCGTGGACCAACGGACCAGCTCTTCACTATTCAGAAGGGTCCTGGATAGGGCCTGGGAGTGTGCCCTTGGAGAAGGCGTATGACAGGAGGTACTGTGGGAGGGGCTGCAGGAGTATGGGTTGAGAGGGTCACTTCTCAGGGCCATCCAGTCTCTGTATGCCCAAAGCGAGAGCTGTGTTTGGGATCTCGGCAGTGGGGGTGGAGGTTGGCCTCATCTCGTTGTTTTTTGCAGATGATGTGGATAGACAAATGTATTGCTTTTTATAAAATGTCCACAGTGTGTAAAATTAAGCATAGTCTAAAGATGATCATGTGTGGGTTGGGGTTCATTTTGTGGTTAGAACTATGGTCAGGTTAGGTCAAGAGTTAAGTGTATTTATGTCTGTAGAGATGCCCTCAAGCATTTTGCTGTACATTAACATTTTGTCACTTAATAGTTGAGTATTAACTATGAACTTATTTCAAATAAGATTTGGAGATAAGATTTCATGCATGTACTGGAAAAATTAAGGTCCTCTGTCCATAAGCACACCATCTGTATCCACCTTATTCCTAGCCCCCAGGATGCCTCACGTGAATTATGGGCAAAACTTCCAGGGAATCGTGTCTCTGAACCAGAACTAGCGTTTTCCGTTGGAACAGTACGGTAATCTTCTCTCCTAGAGTGACTGTATTAAAAAATATAGTAAAACATGTGAACACCACTTATTACATGTCAAACTGGATAATGTGATCACAGCTCTACCTTCTACTATGGAGGGATGGGAGGACGACCTGAAGAAGTGGCCTAAGAGAATGTACACTGGCATGTTAGTTCATTTATTGACTCTGCTGCCACGGATGGTGAAGCGCTGAACAATCTGAAAAGCTCTGAGGCATATCAGTACCTCCACAGCAACAAGGTTTAGTTTTTTTCTACAAATAGATAACCATACTTAAAGGATTTTTAGACTCATGCTGCCTTGCATTTTGTATCATAGACTGCCTTACATTTTAAATTGTACAGAAAATAGCGAAAGTACATGGTTTCTGGGTGGTCTCTTCAAGTTTAGGCTTCTCAGCCACATTCTTCTGGATTCCTCGACTGTAGGTTGGCCATGAAAACTGAATACTGTTGGTCATAAGAACAATCACTTTCTGTTTTGGGTGCATGTTCAACACATGGTTGTTGAAGACAGAAATCTAGTTTTGTCTGGTTAGTACAGCCACAAACAACGCAAAATACTAGAGCTCTGCAAGGACATTTTAGAAAATACAAATTAAATCTCCCTTTTTCCCCCCCCCCCCCTAAATATTAATTAAACATCTGTTTAAAAAAATAAAGCATGATTTGTTCAATTGAAGGCAAATTACTTTTCAAAAGAAGCACAGTTGGGACTAACTACTGAAGCTAACTGCTACTTCCTCTACCTCACAGGAAGTTACACCCATAATGGATCGTAAATGAATTTTGAGAGGGCTTCACCCACAATACAGACGAGCCTCATCAGACCACGGGCCCTAGTGCAGCTGCACTATAGCTGTATTTCAGACTGTCATATGTATAATTGATGCCTCAACTCAGGTGTTGTTACTATCATTTGTAGACAACGGATACTACACCATAGCACAGAGGCTAATGTAAACTAAAACAATAATAATACTGTATCAAAACATATTTTCAGCATATAAGTTTCTCTCATACAGTTGCAAGAAAAAGTATGTGAACCCTTTGGGATTACTTGGATTTCTGCATAAATTGGTCATAAAATGTGTTCTGATCTTTATCTAAGTCACAACAATAGACACAACAACACAGTCTGCTTAAGCTAATACCCCTCAAAAATGATATGTTTTCATGTTTTTATTGAACACATGCAAACATTCACAGTGCAGGGTGGAAAAAGTATGTGAACCCCTAGGCTAATGACTTCTCCCAGAGCTAATTGGAGCCAGGAGTCAGCCAACCTGAGTCCAATCAATGTGATGAGATTGGAGGTGTTGGTTAAAGCTGCCCTGCCCTATAAAAACACACACCAGTTTTGAGTTAGCTGTTCTCAAGAAGCATTGCCTGATGTGAACCATGCCTCGCACAAAAGAGCTCTCAGAGACCTACGATCAAGAATTGTTGACTTATATGAAGCTGGAAAGGGTTATAAAAGTCTCTTTAAAAGCCTTGATGTTCATGTGTCCGTGGTAAGACAGATTGTCTACAAATGGAGAAAGTTCAGCACTGTTGCTACTCTCCCTTGCCGTGGTCGTCCTGTAAAAATGGCCGCAAGAGCACAGTGCTGAATGCTCAGTGAGGTGAAGAAGAATCCTAGAGTGTCAGCTAAAGACTTACAGAAATCTCTGGCACATGCTAACATTTTAGTTGACAAATGTACAAAAAGTAAAACATTAAAGAAGAATGGAGTTCATGGGAGGACACCACAGAAGAAGCCACTGCTGTCCAAAAAAAACATTGCTGCACATTTGAAGTTTGCAAAAGAGCACCTGGATGTTCCACAATATAATATAAAAATATTCTGTGGACAGATGAAACCAAAATTGAGTTGTCTGGAAGAAACACACAGCGCTATGTGGAGAAAAAAAAGGCTCAGCACACCAACATTAAAACCTCATCCCGACTGTGAAATATGGTGGAGGGGGCATCATGGTTTGGGGCTGCTTTGTTGCCTCAGGGCCTGGACGGATCACTGTCATTGATGGACAAATGAATTCCCACTCAACCCAATTGAGATGTGTCATGACCTCAAGAGAGCGATTCACACCAGACATCCCAAGAATATTGCTGAACTGAAACAGTTTTGTAAAGACGAATGGTCCAAAATTCGTCATAACTGTTTTGCAGATCTGCTCTGCAACTACAGGAAACATTCGGTTGAGGTTATTGCTGCAAAAGGAGGGTCAACCAGTGATTAAATCCATAGGTTCACGTACTTTTTCCACCCTGCCCTGTGAATGTCTACATGTTGTGTTCAATAACAACATGAAAACATATTTTTTGTGCGGTATTAGTTTAAGCAGACTTTTTGTTTATTGTTGTGACTTAGATGATCAGAACACATTTTATGACCAATTTATGTAGAAATCCAAGTAATCCAAAAGGGTTCACATCATTTTTCTTGCAACTGTGTAAGACATTGGGCCTCATGCAGCAACATTCTCTTTTCATAAATATTAGTGTAGTACTGGCGTTCAAAAAACACATTGGTGAGCAGAACGTAGGGGAGTTTTATAGCCTTAATTGGGATCAACTGACAATAGTATTTATTTAGCCCACAAATAATATTAATCCAATCATCATAATAAATCTGAAATCTATAATAATATCAGCTTGCTAATATTAAATTCAAACCTTTTTTATGTTCCTTAACTTTAAAACTTTTGTTTACTAGTGTTGGACAAACAATTTGTTCACTGTGAAAACAAGGTGTTTTCTTCTAATCTTGATAAAAAATACTCATAAAATGGTCTCTTACTTAAGAGAGGAGCAAAAATAAGAAAACATTGATCAATCCCATAAATAAATGAGTACTAACAAAATAAGAACAAATCATGGATACAAACAAAAATAAGCAAAAATTTGTTTGTATCTCACTTCCTGCATGAGGTCCAATGGAATTTAACCACACGAACCCAAATGTGTCTGATTTGAGTTAAAGGCATGAACACCTGTCACTAAGATAGCCAAATACTGCTGATCCAGTCATGACCCCAATGAAGAAGATAGTGGCTGTGGCTTTGTTCACTCTCCTCTTATCACAAACCAGATCCCACTATGAGGGGAAGAGACAAGAGACAAAAAGGTGAAGAGTAAAGTGGCTAATCTGGGATTTGCATTAGTTTGATCCATTTAGAAACAGAAATATAGAAATAAGATTCACCTCTGTGGCCAGAGTAGACTTGAAGCTGGTGTTATCGTACACCCATCCATTCTGACACGGCACTGTGGGTAGTTCAGTCATGTTGGAGGAGTTTAGCAGCAGATGATACTGAGGCTCTGCAAACATCTGACAGGAGTTTGGAGTCCCGTCTGCCTGGACTGGAATACTAACAACAAGCCTCTCTGCCTGAGATAAATAGGTAAAAACTCCTCCGTCATCCAGAGAGCTGATGTCGCAGTGGTGAGAGGGAATAACCGCGATGAAATTATTCAGCAGAAAGTGAAAAGGTATAGTCAGACGAGGAATTGCCATCAAGATGATCGTCCTTATTTGGAATCTCCCAAAGCCGCCGACCTCTGCCATCACGTTCTCAAACTTCATCTTCAAAATAAACAACACAAAACTTCCAATGTGGAGTGAAGCTCAGAGAATAATACCACAAAGCACACAAGATTTTTCAGTTTGAGAGGGAGCCACTAGCATTTTGCACACTGTTAAATGCTTGTTAGTTAATGGTCAGCTCAGAGTGTGTGTGAATGTGTCAGGTAATTCAAAAAGAGAGAAAGGTTATTCTCACCCTGCTGTATAAAAGGAGTCTGACACGTAACACATTTTTGTAAATAAATGATTTACTAATAATACCAAAGTGGTACAAACCCATGGAAACTAAGCATGGCAGAAAGAAAATAAAAAAATAATAATTGAAAATATTTTTGTAACAAAGAAAAGAAGAATTCATCAGAGACACAATGAGTCCCTGTCCTTTTGCATACTGTTAAATGCTTTGGGTTAATAGTCAGCTCTGAGATTATATGAATGTGAAGTAAAGAGTGCAAATAGACAATGTATGCTCATATAGCCTATAAAAGTCTAACCAATAAGATGAGTAAATTATTTATTAATGACTCAGGATCACCAGTGTTCATGCAGGTCAATCAATGTGACCGGGTACCACACTCCCTAGAAAATAACACGTCCATTTTTCACAAGTAAATTTGTACTTTGTATTGGTAATTTTAAGGAGGGGAAGGTAGTCTAAAGTTTAGCCACCGTTTGAATCCCTGGAAGTATTGCTGTTCCTCAAATATTGTACTGTGTCAGTCATAATCAGCTTTTATTGCCATTATTATACTTGGACTATGCATCTTCATCTATAAAAGGCTTGTAATACTCCACATACTCAATAACATTCACACTGAAACAATATAGGGTTAAGGTGGTGTGGTTGTGTATTTAACCATCGTTTTAATACTTAAGGTGCTTTTTGTGTTATTCGTAGCCTATAGCATCACTCTATAATATATTATAGGATGTCTATAGCCTGGAAACGACACCAGCCAGACAGTTAGGCAGGCATGCATGCAGAGCTGAGGAGAGGGAGCTTGTCCCTCAGTCAAGATGCTCGTACATATTATGCAGCAGGAGTGAAGATACTTGGAGATATTGGGTTGGCTTTGTGATGATCGTGTGCGGTTTGGGGCAAGTCATGGTCGGGTCGGCACACTGGCACACTGGCGGCTGTTGTTGACTGTTGGACTGCAGTTTGCTATGTTATGATTTGCGCATACATTTTGTACCTGAGAGGGTTTCTGGACAATATTTGTTAGGACACTTTGTCGTGGTTCTTTTATTATTTAAAACATATTACCGCCACTGCCTGATATATACCTCAATTTTTGGGCCTTTTGGTAGCAATGAAGAGAATATTCAGGGTTGATATTTCTCGTCAGATGTGGAGACTGCTCTTCTTCTGAAACACAAAATATACATTTTTGTGTTATTATATAACTGTCACTTGAATGTTTGGATGCAGTCCAGATTAAGGCCCATTACCTTGTGTGTTCCACATCCTCAATAGTCTCTGGTAGACGGATATTTTGTGTCTCAGGAAGAAGAGCAGCTGACAGCCCTGCAGCAACAGCCATCAAGGAGAAAATAATACTCGGTAAATGGCTCCACACAAATGGGGCGGCAGTAGCTCAGTCTGTAGGGAGTTGGCTTGGGAACCGGAGGGTCACCGGTTCAAGTCCCGAGATGGACCAAGAACTGAGTGTGAACTGGTGGCTGGAGAGGTGCCAGTTTACCTCTTGGGCACTGCCGAGGTGCCCCTGAGCAAGGCACCAAACCCCCAACTGCTCGGGGCGCTTGTCAGGAGCAGCCCCATCACTCTGACATCTCTCCATTGTTGCATGTTTGTGCATGTGTGTGTTCGGGTCTGCATGTACCGTGTATAAGTTAACAACAGAGTGAAAAAATTGAATTTCCCCTAGTGGGACTAATAAAGGACTATCTTCTTCTTCTTCTTCTTCTTCTTCAAGAAGACTGATCAGGGGGGATACAGACACTCCTGTACGGCCCAGGAAGGAGCAGTAACCCAATCCATTTTGCCTGTTTAAGCAAACACACATGTAAGAATCAGGGGAAATCAGTTTCAGTTTACACCTGTAGCTCCGTCAATCAGGAACACTGACTGATGTATAAAGACCTGATCAAGGTGTTCAGTTCAGATGTTTCAGTAAACTCTCAGGCTTCTGGATATAAATACAGTTTGTAAATGTGCTAGGCTCTATGTTACATAGTTTACTCACCTCAAAACTGTGGGGTAAAGCTCTGTTGTGTACAGAAATGCAATTATAACAGACCCTTCTGCAAACATTTTGCCCAAAGCTCCGACAAATGTCCGAAACAGCCCCATATCTGAAAAGAAAAAAAAATGTGAAAGGCCATTTAACGCCACCTTGTATTATAATTAAAGCCACCATGTGTAGAATTGAAGTATTCAGGACTTTGGCGTCCCCCAGTGGCTGTTTTACTTTTTACTCTTCACAGGAAATCAAAAAATGCTAATATTGTAGTACTATTCTTAACACCAGCTTATCTTTTTCTTTAATTGTTGCAGTAACTATATTAGTTTCACTTTTGATCGTTTACCTTGAGGTACAAACATGTTGCAGAATACACACAGTCCAGTCAGAACCAGCATTCCAGCCTGACTCCACCTTCGGCCAATTTTATTCAAACTGAACAAGATAAACGCTTTTATTGGAAATTCAATCGCTCCGTAGATGAACTGTGTGAGATAAATGTTCACACCAAATCCAGCAACATTTAGGCTGATTCCATAATAAGAAAAGGACATTCCAAACCTGTCAACACAGAGAGAGCAAATGTTTTTTTTTTTTTTAAGTTACACATTAACCCCAGAAAAGTACTAGTTTGTGATTAGCAGACAGGTATCTGCAAAGGATGCTTCAACATTTGAACCACTGCTCTAAATTGGTGTGAAAGATATCTGTGGATAACCATAGTAACTGTCTTTGTTATACGTTATAACTATAAATCAACTTACGCCGCATAGTCAAATAGACCAATCTATGAAAGAAAACAGTGTGTTGATGTGTGTGAAATATCCAGAGTCTGTACCATTTCCATGACAACTTACCACGGACACACAAGACAGCTGTGTTCAAACTGTTGTCCCTTTGTAAATTTATGAGTTGATTGAGTGATCATATATGGACAGTGAATTGCACAGATTATTATTCTTTTTTGAGATTTAAAGATGAACATCTCTGTTGTTTAATGGCAAAAAAGACATGTATATATACAACATACCACACAAAGCCAGTGAGCAGAGCCAGTCTCCTCATTTTGGGGGTCCTCACAAGATCCAGATATGAATATATCCTGTTTTCATTTTCTACAAGTATTGTTTTGGACAGAATCTGGAGAGGAAAAAGAAAACTTTGGTCAGAGTCATAATGGATATTAATTTCTGATGAGAAATGGTTAGGTTATGTAAAATATTTTACCTCAGGCTTTATGTCAGCCATGAACTGCTCTCTGCCGTTGACTTTTGCACACTTGCTCAAATAAAAATGAGCACTGTTGACCTTTCCATTGCTTATCAGCCATCTAGCAGACTCAGGGATCCACCTGCAACCAAGTTTGATTTGAAAAATGACAGCTTTTAAAAAGATTTTTTTCACATAAACTCATGACTTACCCCTCTTCTTCATGATTCTGTTAATGAGAATCTATGTAAATTTGGGCTTGCTGATGTTAAAGCAGCTTCATACTGAAAAAAAATGGCTTACTATGGCTGAAAGCTCAATTATTCTGTGCGCTCCCATACCTATACTACTATAGTATTTAGTCCATCCATCCATCCATCTTCAACCGCTTATCTTGTTAGGGGGGGAATGGAGCCGATCCCAGCTCTATACTATTTAGTATGTTAGAAAATATTTAGTATGTCTATTTTCATAGTATGTCAAATGCAGTATGCTGAAAAGGTCACACTTTACAATGAGGGACTCAAAAATGTGAGTAGTTAGTGGGAAACAAATAAGGAACTACAGTGACCCACTAATGATTAACTTCCAATCGAATTAGTCAAGTAGCTAATGAATATAAAATAAAGGAGTAATGAATCACAAACAAATTGATAACTGATGAATCGTTAATGGGGGCAATACAGTAGACAATGATGAGTTGCTAAAGAACAGACTGGGAGATCATATATCAATGAATGATTAAATACTGATTAGTTCATGATCGTACGTGACTTGATCATACTGACCACTTTTACTTATATTCTGAATCAGCTGCTGATCGGCACAAAATTAGTAGCAACTAATTAATTATCAGAGATAATGGTTAAATCAGCAGCAGCTGGACTGAGATTCTTGAAGACGTTTCACTTCTCCTCCAAGAAGGAAGTGAAGAAGCTTCTTGGAGGAGAAGTGAAACGTCTTCAAGAGTCTAAACCAGGTCCAGTTGCTGCTAATTTAACCCTTACTCTAATACCATGATCTGGATGACTGAGAACCTTCACAAACAACTTATTAATTACTTAGTTACTGTTTTTGTGTCCCCCGACATATGACTGAATCGATAATGACGAGTCCCTCAGTACTTCATCATTCACTTTCCAATTACAATTAAAAAATCAAAGATTCAGGATTCTTAACAGTTGTTTTAGTCATCATATTCAAACAACATATACATTATATTAAACGTACAGTATATTGTGTATTCACATCCATGAATCTTATGAAGCTGAATATCATTGTAGCACACTGGTCGCTTTGGACTGTTGACTTCATCACATGACATCTAAACAGTACGTTGGTTCTCCTTTAGCATGTTTGCATTTAGCAGACTGTAATTGACTGTCATACATGCTATGTGTCAGGTCATCCAGATCCTAGGTTATGTTTATTTTCCTTTTTCACATTCATTATTTCCATTTCGTGTTTTATTTTGGCATCACTAACCTCACTAACAGTTTCAGATCACTGCACTTCCTGCCCTCGTGTGTCTCCATGCCCACTGACCTACTTTTCATCACTGCACCTGTATCCGATTGCCTGCCCCGCCCGACTGTGTCCACCTGTGTCTCGTTGATCACTCCCCTCTGGTATATAATGTGTGTCCTCCCTTCCTCATGTTGCCAGTTTGTATTTGATCCTTATGGTGACGGTTGTGCTTGCGTTTTTTTCCTTGTGCTTGCCTCTCTTTGTTTCTAACCCTCTGCCTGTTTTTTGACCCTGCCTTTTGCCTACTGTTTTTTGGATCTGGTTGCCTGTTTGACTGCTTACCCCTGTACCGACCCCTGCAAAGTAAAGATTGTTCTGAACTTTTACTCCTCCTGAATGTGAGCTGTGCATTTGAGTCCTGTGCCTTCCCCAACCTGTTGTTACACTATGTTCACTTCACTCATCAGTTCAATTTCAACTTGTCCATCTGATGGCCCCAAGCAACATTTAATACATTTATGATGCATTTTAAGCATCGATCAGAGCATTACCTGAACATAGAGTGGCACATGTGCTCTGCTGTGGATTTATGCCTGCAGCATAAACATGTTAATTGTTGCTTGGGGCCATTAGATGGATAAATTATTTGATCATTTATTTAACCTCAACAGTTTGTGTCCAACAAGAAATGGTGAGTGAACATAGCCTAAACAATCAGAGTTATCAATTCTGCTAACTGGGGGTGGTGGTGCACCACTCTCACTTCACAGCAAGAGGGTCGCAGGTTCAAATCCAGCTTGGGGCTCTTCTGTGTGGAGTTTGCATGTTCTCCCCTTGTAAGCGTGGGTTTTCTCTGGGTACTCCAGCTTCCTCATGCAGTTTTGGTTAATTGATGACTCTAAATTGCCCCATAGGTGTGGATATGAGCGTGAATGGTTGTCTATATGTTGTCTGTCTCTATGTGGCCTGCGATGGACTGGCGACCTGTCCAGGGTGAACCCCGCTTTTGCCCATTGCCAGCTGGGATCGGCTCCAGCCCCCCCGCGACCCCTAACGGGATAAGCTGTTGAAGATGGATGGTTAACAAACATGTTGCATAGATCTATTGTGATAAAGTCAAAGGTCTTGGTCTGATATTTTTAAGGAATTAATGGTAAAGATAAGTAGTAGTAGTGAGGGACTCCTCATTAACTACTCTGTATTATGTCACACTTTACTGGGGGGGCACAAAAACAGTAATCAATGTTTAAATAATCAGTAATTAATGAGTCATTACTAGATTTGTGCCGCTCAGCAGCTGATTCAGAGTTAATCAGGAGCGACTCATAAAAATGGTCAGTATGATCAAGTCACAGACACTCATGAGCTAATCATTACTTAATGATTCACTGATATGGGATCTCCTAGTCTGTTCTCTCGTAACTCATCATTATCTACTGTATGGACCGCCCTTAGGAATTATTAGCGTAGCCGTATTTGTAGTATTTGTATTTGCAGGTAACTCATCAATCATCAGGTCATTCATAATTCGTTCCTCACTCATTTTATAATCATTGATTACTCTTATTGTATTGTATTACTGCCAATAATACTAGGATGTCCTACTACATCTGGTTGTATTTTGCAGTATGCAAGCCAGCATGTTTTTATGGCTCTTCTGACCCACGCTTCTCTACGCAGCAGATATATGAGCAAGAGGGTCAAAGTTGAAGGCACAATGCTATGAGGAAGTAGTATGTCCAGCTGTTTGTACTAAAAGTTAAAAAAAAAAAAAATGCAAAAAGTATGCGATTGAAACACACCCATTATTTTCTCCTTACCACCAGCAGATCATTGCCAGAAGCAGTGGGGCGGTTGTTGTGGCGGTGAGGTATCTCCAGTCAGTTACAAAATAGGCCACAAGTGGTAGCAGAGCAGCGCCAGAGCTCCAGTCCAGGCTCAATAAAATGCCCGCTGCAGTTCGATGACTGATGTCCATCCATTCGATACCTATAAAGAACAGTGATTAGAAATCAAATAAACATATTTGACTATAATTATGGTAGACTTGCAAACACTTTCTCTTTCTCTTTCTTTAACGTATCTTTTGTATTATTAATAATTATTAAAGTTAACCTTAACAAAGGTTCAATTAAAAGGTAGAATACTGTATATCACCATGAACTGCACAAACTTTTTTTCACAAGTGACCTTTACATTATAAAATTCTCCCGTATCTAATTGAACCAATTTGGATATCATATAATTTAAGTGCATACATGTATGTAATTTTTTCTCTTCTTAGTTTTTGTTTTCTAAATGTTTAAATTTTCTCTTTAAAACAAGAAGAAAAAAGAGAGATACTCATAAAACTCACAAAGGACTGTGGTGATAATACTTATTCCAGAAACTCCAAATCCAGTAAAAAACCTCATGGCAGCAAACATGGTGAAATTATATGCGAAAGCACTTGCAAATCCAAAGAAGGCAGTTGTCATGTAGGACACCAGAAGTGTTATTTTCCTGCCAAACCTGTGAGACAAAATAATTATAGATAAATCTACATAATATTTCATGTAAAAACACACTAGTATTTGTTCAAAAGATGTGACTTTATATGGATAGACAAATATAGTCTGTCCTTGTTTTGGAACAATAGACCAGCTCTTCACTCTCGCAAGGATCCTGGAGGGGCCCTGGGAGTATGCCCATCCAGTCTACATGTGTTTTGTGGACTTGGAAAAGAAGTATGAAAGGGTCCCCCAAGAGACACTGTGGGAAGTGCTGCAGGCGTATGGGGTCAGGGGGTCACCTCTCAGGGCCATCCAATCTCTGTTCGGGTTTTTTGCTGTCAGTCAGACTCGTCTCTGATGGTTGGCCTCTGCCAGCGCTGCACTTTGTCGCCAATCCTGTCCATGGTATTCATGGACAGGATATTGAGGCATAGTTGAGGGGAAGAGGGTTTGCAGATCGTTGTGCTAAGCAACACATCACTGCTTTTTGCAGATGATGTAGTCCTGTTGGCATCATCAGTCTGTGACCTCCAGCACTCACTAGATCAGTTTGCAGTTGAGTGTGAAGCAGCTGGGATGAGGATCAGCACCTCTAAATTGGAGGCCATGGTTCTCAGCAGGGAACCATTGGATTGCCTACTCCGGGTAGGGAATGAGTCTCTACCCCAAGTGAAGGAGTTCACGTACCTCAGGGTCTTGTTCGCGAGTGAGGGAACAATGGAACGTGAGAATGGCCGGAGAATCTGAGCAGTGAGGGTAATATTTCATTTGCTTTACCGCACTGTTGTGATGAAAAAAAATGCTAATCTGGAAGGGTAATCTCTTGATCTACTGGCCAATCTTCATTCCTACTCCCACCTACAGTATCGTCATGAGAGATGGGTCATGACTGAAAGAACTAGATCGCAGTTTCAAGTGGTCAAAATGGGTTTTCTCAGGAGGGTGGCTGGCGCCTCCCTTAGAGATAGGGTGAGAAGCTTGGCCTTTCGAGAGGGACTCGGAGTAGAGCTGCTGCTCCTTTGTGTTGACAGGAGCCAGTTCAGGTGGTTTGGGCATCTGCTAAGGATGCCCCCTGGGTGCCGAGGTGTTTCGGCATGACCACCTGGGAGGAGGCCACAGGGAAGACCCAGGACTAGGTGGAGAGATTATATCACCACACTGGCCTGGGAACACCTCTGGATCCCCCAGTCAGTTCTGGTTAATGTGGCCTGGGAAAGGGAAGTTTGTGGTCACCTGCTGGAGCTGTTACCCCCGCGATCGGACCCTGGATAAGCGGTTGATGATGCGATGAAATATATTCCTTCTTGTAAAGTGCAAGATTGGTGGGCGATAGATAGTCATGGTGTAAACGTTAGAATCAGGTTCAGGTTTGGTCAAGAGTTATATATACAGTATGTCTGTGGAGATGCACTCAGAAACATTTTGCTGTAGCTACTTTAATGTTTAATCAGTCAAAAATATTAAAGATGCTAAATTCCAAATTCAGATCTTATCTATGATTGAGAGTTTGCCTCCACACGGGTCTCAACATGGCGATGGCTGAGCCGGCTGCTAGCAGCTAACGGTGCTAATAGTATGACCAGTGCAAACAACAGCAACAGTGGTGACATACAGTAGCTAACAGTGTTAACCTGGAGGGGGACCAGAGTGATGACACAGTTTTCTTAAACTCTCCGCACCACTGATTACAGAATGCGCAACTTGTATCTTCAACTTCACTGTCTCCACTGCAGTGAACCCCACAGCCTGGAAAACAGCTTATATTCTCCCTTTACATAAAGGTGGCGACAAAACCAATGTAAATAATTATCATCCCTATCATCAAATTGTGTTGCCTGGCTAAATCTTTGTTCTATCTCATTTTGTTTTCTGTACTCACTCCCTATCAGTCTGGATTTAGGCCTATGCACAGTACCATTTATGCAGTGTCCCTGGTTTTCAGTGATACTGCACTAGGACAACAATGTCTTGTGCTGCTCTGTTTTTAGACTTGTCCAAAGCATTCGATAATAAGCATTGTTTTACGTCTTGACACCAATGTCAATGGTCTTTCGAGGTTAAATAAATAAATATGTTTGAGAGTTAAAGGCATAAACACCTGTCACTAAGATAGCCAAATCCTGCTGCTCCAAGCATGACCCCAGTGAAGAAGATAATGGCCGTGGCTCTGTTAACTCTTCTCTTATCACAAACCAGATCCCACTATGGGGGGAACAGACACAAGTCAAAAAAGTGAAGACTGAAGTGGCTAATCAAGAATTTGCATTACTTTGAAAGTGGAAATAAGATTCACCTCTGTGGCCAGAGTAGACTTGAAGCTGGTGTTATCGTACACCCATCCATTCTGACACGGCACTGTGGGTAGTTCAGTCATGTTGGAGGAGTTTAGCAGCAGATGATACTGAGGCTCTGCAAACATCTGACAGGAGTTTGAAGTCCCATCTGCCTGGACTGGAATACTAACAACAAGCCTCTCTGCCTGAGATAAATTCCTAAAAACTCCTCCATCATCCAGAGAGCTGATGTCGCAGTGATGAGAGGGAATAAACGCGATGAAATTATTCAGCAGAAAGTGAAAAGGTATAGTCAGACGAGGAATTACCATCAAGAAGATCGTCATTATTTGGTATCTCCCAAAGCCGCCGACCTCTGCCATCACGTTCTCAAACTTCATCTTCAAGAAAACAACAACGACACCGCACTAAAGCTAAGAAAATAATACTACAAAACACGCTTGATGTTTGTTTGAAAGCGAGCCACTAGCGTTTTGCACACTGTTAAATGCTGATGGTTAATGGTCAGCTCAGAGCATGTGTGAATGTGTCAGGTATTTCAAAAAGAGAGAAAGTTTGTTCTCACTCTGCTGTATAAAAAGAGTCTGACAAGTAACATATTTTTGCAAATCAATCATTCATAATACCGAAGTACATGTCAGTTGATACTGTATACATCCCTAAGCATGGCAATACTCCGCCTTGAAAAGAAAAACAAGTCAGTTTAAGATTTACTCAAAGGATCAATGTGTAACGTTCAGGAGGCTCTATTGACAGAAATGGTATGTTTTCTTTAGTGTGCAGTGTGTTTAGCTGTGTTGGGAGAAGTTTCAGTTGGTTGCAGTCCGCAACCTCACCGCTAGATGCTGCCACATCTTTAAAACTAATTGTCTAAATTAGGCCTGGACATTATACGGCCCATGGTCCAGAACCGGCCTTCACGATGGTTCGGCTCAAGGGGTCTCAGACAAACCACTCAATTTTACTGACACAGCTTAAAAAACATTGAAGAAAATAGCTTTTGTTTTGAAATGCTCGTGTATTGTTAATGTGCTTCTTCCTGTTACACTTGACATTGATGTAAAACGAAAGAAGGAAATTTAAGTGTTAATGTTAAGTTAAATGTTAAATGTAAGTGTAAATGCCAATTTAGATGTTAAGTTTTGTTACTGGAAACATTATTACCCAAAACAGTCAGTCCTGTACAGTTCAAAGACTCCTGTATATATTGTCATTTTCTTAATAATATGCTGTTTGGAGTGATTTTCAGTATAATAGAAAACTAAGACAGAAAACTAAACAGAAAAATAAGTGGCCAGTATGTTTTCTGTAGTGATGAAATAGAGGTTACGTCTGATAGTATTTGTTTGCCCCCCAGCAACAATCTGTAAGATACAGAACAGATTTCAGTAGCTACCATTTAGTCTTAGAGCAAAACAGGTGGATCTTGTGCATTCATTCAACACACAACACAATTCCCATAAAACCAATAGTCATGTTCTCATTCAGCACATTTTTTGTTGCGATCTACAAGTAAACACACACACTTCTCTTTCTCTGGCTTCTTCCATTGTCCGACTTACATCTGTACAGTACATCATTTTGACAGTACATCGATGGATAATGTCAAATCGTGACAGACTGTTGGTTCAAGTATTGATTGGGATTTAACAATGTTATTGTTGCAAACAGTATATATTTCAAAAAGCAACTCATCTTCAATTATTAAGACTTAATACATTGCATAACAGCGATACTGTGGACTGTGGAAGTATCACTCTCATTATCAATAAATATGATTTTTATTGAATCTCCTCCTTCCTTGTGGACTGCACCCTGCAACATATATAAGACTTAAGTTAGTCATTTTATCTTGAACAGACATGAACAACAATTATTTATTTCTGACTCCTGCAAATGATTAAAACTGTAAACTTTACAAGGTACTAAAATTACCCATAACCCACTTGTCCTTGCAGAGTTGACTAGATTATTATTTAGCAGTGAATTTCAGTCAGGTGGCTAATGGTTTACTGTAGCTTTAATATTGAATTAAATCAAATCTTCCTTTTTTACCTTGGTTTCTCAATATCCTCGATGTGCTCCGGCAGCCGGGTGTTTACTGTTTCAGGCAGGAGCAAAGCCACTGAACCAGATACGACTGCCACCGCACAATAAATGACCGCAGGGAGGAGATGCCATACGTCCTCCAGTAGCATGATGAGTGGAGATATGGACACGCCCAACCGCGCCAGAAAAGCCGTGTAACCTAAACCATTTTGTCTGAAAAATCAGAGCAATGAGGTTAATGTAAACCTTTATTACATGTTGTCTAAGCCGTATAGAAAATCATTGTCTGTAGTCAAACTGGCTCCGTTAGTTATTTTGACTAACCGTACGACTGTAGGATAGAGTTCAGCTGTGAAGAGGTATATGATGGTGAATGAGGCTTCTGACATGGATTTTCCAAGGACGGCCACAACAGTACGAATGGCCCACTTGTCTGAGGGAAAATGTTAAGATATTTGATCAAGATAATTCTCAAATATGTTGACAAAAATGTATGTTTTAATTACAAAAAAAAAAAAAACAACCTTTTGCAACAAACATGTTGATGACGAGACAGAGACCAGTTAACAGCAGGGCTCCCATCTCACCACACCGTCTGCCAGCTCTCTCCAGGATTAAATATACACCAATCTTCAATGGTATTTCGGTGGATGCAAATATGAATTGTGTGAGGTATGGGTTTAGTCCAAACCCAGTGATATTCAGACTTATCCCATAATATGTAAATGCAACTCCATACCTAGAAAAAAGAGCAAAGCATTGAAACTTTCTGTATTAACATGCTATTTTTAACATTTGGGTGATTAGTGCTTGGATTTGACTGTAAAAAGAGAAAAAAACAACATGGCTGACAGCAGTGATCTCAGCCTAATGTTTAAATTGTATTCTATTATTTTGATATCGCCAATCATCATTATATACCAAATTGCACATATTGGGCTACATTATTTATTTCTTTATTTATTTATATTATTCTATATCAGAGTAATAATTATTTATCAACATTTTACATTTGCTTGCATTTGATTAATGTCACTCACACTATGTCAAACAAATAGTTCAACATTTTTGAAAATATGCTTATTCACTTTCTCTCTGAGGGTCGATGAGCAGATTGACACCACTCGACCGGAGCCACGTAATTAGCTTACCTTAGCTTAGCATAAACATTGTAAACAAGCTCGCCTGGCTTTACCTCAAATTCATAATCCACCAGCACCTCTAAGGCTCACTAATTAAAACGTTTCATCTGGTTTATGTAATCCATACACAAACAGGAATGTGGATTGAATGAGGAATCTGGGTTACCTGTCTGCCTGTTTGTTTATGTTCTTAAGGACAATAGTGGTGGAGCAGCTTTGGAGGGAGGCCCGAAGCAATGGACTGCCAGTATTGGCGACTTGTTAACAGCTAAAGCTGCTAGCCGATTTCATTGGAGAAGAGTTGGCAACACCGGGCTCCTTTTTTCAATTTGATCATTTTTAAAAATATAGTGTAATCTTTCTAGTTTCTCAGCCACCCTGCCTTTAATGCACAGAGGAGACTGGTATTGATCTACTCATCTGACTCTTAGAAAGAAAGCAAACAAGCATATTTCCCAAAATTGCTAAACTATTCCTTTAACCCATCTCATGGAACTGAAACTTACCATACTATTCCAGAGAATATAGCAATTTTCCTTAAATTTGGGGTCTTGAAAAGATCCACAACAGTGTACTTCTTATCTCCGGTTTCACCTTGTACAGATTCCAGTAATTCCTATGAGAGAGCAAACAAATACAATCAAACCGTTCATTAGCAACGCTTCTGAACTACACTGTTTACCTCATCATAGCACTGCGAGATTATCAATGTTAAAATGTACCGCTGGCGCGATGGTGGCCAAACACTTGGTTCTGTTGTTCATCTTGGCACATTGCATTATGTAATGATGAGCAGCTTCTGCCTTCTCTTTTGCCAGGAGCCACCTCGCAGACTCTGGAAGCCACCTGAAGAGACAAACGTGGTGAGTTCAGTGTCTTCTGATAGGATTCAGCTTTCTTTGCTGCAAGGTGTAAATTATGGTTTAATACTTCCAAGCAATGATGGACAGTATCAAGGGTGAGGTCACTGCCACGATGAGCATCCTCCACTGATTTACATAGTACGCCATTAGAACCAGAAACCAGTTTCCAATTGTCCAATCCATGCTCATGATTATAACAGAAAAGGTCCTGTGTTCAATGCCGAACCATTCAACACCTGGAGATATAGCACAGATGAAAAGTCCCATCAAAATATTTCACATTTAATTTCTTGACACTAAAACCAAACGTGAACAAACATGTTCTATTTTCCTCATCTCATTGTTTTAGCATTAGCTTACTTACTTAGAACATAAGAGACGATGCTTATTCCTGCGAGCGACATCCCCGTAAAAAACCTCATGATGACAAACATCACATACGATGGTGAGAATGAACTCAGGACTGCAAACGTCAAGGACGACAAATAAGCCACCAACAGCAGTGGGCGTCGGCCAAACCTGGTCATGAAAATTAAATGTTAAAAATCATGAGACAATTTGTCTTAAATTGCATTAGTTTATTTTATTTGACTTATTTATGTTTCTCTTACATTTTTTTCCTCATATATACATACTGTATATTCCTATTGCACACTCCCTGCTGCTGTACTACAATTTTTAAAAAGTCAGGCCTGTAACACACATAGCTTCGAACATTATTATTGTTATATAATTTTCTTTATTCTTCTTCTTCTTCTATTACTATTATTATTATTATTACCTCCGACAAGGAGGTTATGTTTTTGCCAGCGTTTATCTGTCTGTTTGTTTGTCTGTGTTCAAGATAACTCAAAAACTTATGGAGGAATTTTGATGAAATTTTCAGGGTGTGTCAAAGAAGAACTGATTTAATTTTGGGGGTGATCAAAATTGGGGGAAGAAATCCTGGATTCTGGATCACTTTGAAATTTTCGTTAACATTGGGGTAAATGGGACCCAAAAAATTGTTTCTCAATATCTCTGGTAATTGTTGCCCAAAGCTCATGAAATTTGACTCAGGGATTTACAATGTGTACTTCTATCAAATCCCAAAGGCTGATCCAGATCTGATCCAGATGACGGATTTTAAAGCAATTTATATAAAAAATGCGGGTACTCTATTTGGCCTAATGTATTGTGAGTTTTATGTTGTGTCATGTATATATGTTCTATGTTTGCCACTGATATAAAATTCTTTTTTTTATTTTGGAGTGAATTACAATATGGGGGAAACTATGGTGCTTGGCGGAGGTCTGCGCTCTCCGAGTGCTTTCCTAGTTATTGTTATAGTTTTCTTCATTCTTCCTCTTCTTCTATTATTATTATTATTATTATTATTATTATTATTATTATTATTATTATTACATTATTGGCTTTTTCACATTATTTATGTCACACACTTAAACAGGCTTCTCTATCAAAAATTAAGAACAGCTACAAGCCAAATATACCTTTCTGTAGGCCTATAAGGTAAGAATACTTTTTTATACTTTTCCTAAAGTATATCTCCATCAAAAGATTAAGTACAAACAGACCTATGAATCAAGTATTACTTTTTCTGTATAGTCTTCAGTATGAGCCAAGTTGGACTTCTTGGGATACTTGTCAGCATGAGCCAAGTGTACTTTTGTATATGTATAAATACATGAAAAGTAAACTGAAAGTATACTCTCAGATAGTTTTGAAAGACGTATACAAATAGTACACTTCTTTTTGGTAAGTGTGAGTTTTCTGTGCTATGTACCTAATGTTCCAACAGCCTCTTTTTTCTGTCATATTTAAAAATCAAATGACTCAGGCACCTCACTTGAATCACACAGACTCAGATTAAAGACAGAATAATGTAAATCAAAGCAGCAGAGGCCAAGATATCCTGACATTTAGTCTGGGTCAAGCTTTAAAAAACCTGGAACGTACATTTTCCTACATGCCTTGTCTCATGAACCATGCATTGTTTTTAGCCAGAGGACATACCTGTCACTGAGAAACCCAAATAAAGGGGCTCCACACATAACACCAACGAACAAAGTAGTGGCTGTTGCTTTGTTCATCCCTTTTCTGCTGCACACAAGATCCCACTGCAAAGAAACCATTGAAATAATTACAGTTATTTTTGCATTTCTTTTTAAAATTTCATCCACAAAGGATGCTATCTAATTTTGATCACAAGAAATATGTCTTTTTATGTATATATATTATTTTACAAAATACAGATAGATGTCTTTAATGTCTCTGAGGATCATGACATTTGATTAAAATATACATAACATAAAAGAAAACTTATTGAAGACACTTACTTCTGTTGCCAAAGTAGATTTAAATGTGCTGTTGTCATACACCCAGCCGTTCTGACACTGAACACTAAATGCATCCTCACTACTGTTTGAGCCTGACAGATGTTGATATTGGGGCTTTGAAAACATCCGACAGGAGCTCAGAGTCCCATCCTGCTCCGCTGGAACACCAACAGCCAGTTTCTGCTCCCAAGTTAAATTCCCAAAGACGCCTCCATCATCCAGAGCACTGATGTTGCAGTGGTGAGAGGGAACAGCCGCCATGAAGTTATTTAGCAAGAAGTGACATGGTAAAGTGATTCGAGAGAGGACCTGAATCAAGACCAGCTTGATTTGGAATTTTCCAAATCCATTAATTTCTGAAAGTATGTTGTCAAATTTCATTTTGCAGCTGTGCTTTCAGAGTCAGCAAGAGGCTAAATGTTCTGGCAGTGAAGTGAAGTTAGGAGACACTCGACACATTTACTACCATCACGTTAATCATTATAATCTGCAGAATGTTCTTCAGCATTTCCATGCTGCTGCTGAAATGAGACAGTATATTCTGTCTGAAACATAACTTCTACACTTCTACACAGACTACACTGTCACGTTACAGTTCTGCTGTATCACGTGTGGTTGCAATTCTTCTAAAATACTGAGAGCTAGTTCTCTTAGAAATTACAAACTCGATGTGATGAATCGTATTTCTTTACTTCATGCAGCATGGAGAGGAGACCCATATGGCAGCTCTCTAACTAGACCGCCAGAGTGCTTTGCCATATTTATAGTATCATTAGGTAAACAAAGACCTCATAACAAGACTGATTCAATTAGTCATTCACCTTTGGACTTCCTCAGTACAGCTGACTGTCAGCTGGCTCTAATCTGACTACATCACAGTTTAAACACAGAGAATCACATCGGCATCCCTGAATCAATACATTGATTGATTGATTGGGGGCGGCAGTAGCTCAGTCTGTAGGGAGTTGGCTTGGGAACCGGAGGGTCACCGGTTCAAGTCCCGTCATGGACCAAGAACTGAGTGTGAACTGGTAGCTGGAGAGGTGCCAGTTTACCTCTTGGGCACTGCCGAGGTGCCCCTGAGCAAGGCACCAAACCCCCAACTGCTCGGGGCGCTTGTCAGGAGCAGCCCCCTCACTCTGACATCTCTCCATTGTTGCATGTTTGTGCATGTGTGTGTTCGGGTCTGCATGTACCGTGTATAAGTTAACAACAGAGTGAAAAAATTGAATTTCCCCTCGTGGGACTAATAAAGGAATATCTTCTTCTTATTATTATTATTATTAAATCTAAATGGTCATTTCCAACACACATTGAATGTCACAAACATGAATTTTAAGAACTAAAATTATTTTCAACAATATTCAATTATTATTTCCTGTTTTATTTTTCAGATATGTCACTTCCTGTCCCTGTGTTTCCCTCCTATGTGTTTACCTACCCCTACCCGATGGCTTCACCTACAGCTGATTATTCTCAGTGTGTGTTTTCCCCGTCTCTGTGACAGTTCATCATCATCAACATCTTTGTCCCCTATGTCAAACACCCCTGTGATTTCCTAGTGTTTGTTTTCTTGTTTTTTTCTGAGCTCAGCTGTTTATTTTCTGTCCATGTTTTTTGCCTTACCCTTGTTGGCACTGACACATTGGAGAACAACACATATTTTAGCCCATAATTTAAAATAATCATAATTAATTAATTAATTAAACAATTTGAAGAGAGGGGGAAAAAAGTAATGCCGATATAATCTAGTATGACTATAACCCTGTTTGTGAATGCAGGTCAAGTCTTTTATTGAGTGAGGAGATCCAGTGAAGATCTAACAACTCCAGTAGATGATGAGCCACCCAGCTGGATTTCCAGGAACCCGGATCTCCATCGCCACCGAAACAGCCAGATGATCAGCTTTGTGGTAGGATCGTACCGGTCACCTGCAGTGGTACCAGCCGAACATACAACATATCAAGTGAATGCAGTCTGACCCATCTGACTCTTGACAGTGCTTTAAAACTAAGGACACCTTTCTTTGGTTTAAAGAGTGTAATATTTTATTTTTCATGCCCAAGTTAATGTGATACAATCTACATGGTTTTGCTATTCATAGGCAAACTAACATTGAAGTTAACTGATTAGTTACTGGTTATTGCACTCAAAACTTATCTCCTTCTGAGCCTAGAGCAAGTTGTACTTATCCAGAGTGGCTTACACAACTACTGTCGTCTCTCAGGTTAAGATTAGGAAAGAGATCCAGGGTCAGGTTACAGAGACAGAGCTCCAATAATTAACTCTTGCCGTCCCCAAACAGGTTAAGATTAGGAAAGAGATGCAAGGTCAGGAACAATAATTAATAAATAAATAATAATAATAATAATAATAATAACAATACATCACTTTTCAAAGTTCTCAAAGATGTTTTTCACACTGTAGAATAAAATAAAGAATAAAAAACAAGCAGCAAACTCTTAAACTACACTTTCATATTCATACATTAACCTGTTTATGACTCAGTCTAATATGTCCTGACATGCAAGAGTGGACTAAAGCTATTTTAGGACTAGAGACCGACCAGCAAGACTCCAGAGTGTGACTTGTTCTACTTTTGTGAAAATATGTGACAGGGGCATGAAGTGTGTGGGGGTCGGGGGGGTCGGGGGGTTGAGGGGTGGGGGTACTCCTTCCAGCACCCTTATGAAATAAGGGAAATATCGTCGGCAGACATGGACCCAAAAAATATTTATCTGCACCTTTATTCCTGTTAACAGTCCTTTACATAATGTGTTAAGAAATTAACAATGTGTACGGTAACTGACAAAAAAGGCAGCGTATTATTGTGGAACCAAAAGGCGCTGTGAAAAAATTGGGTGCATCCAAATGATTTGTGTAATGAAAAAGATGAGTGCACCAGTGCAACCAGTGTAAAAAGTTAGTCTGGAGCAGAAAGTGGCAGAAAGTGAGAGACGTACAACTGGTGTAGGGTCAATTGTTCAAAATATCCATGGTGAGTAGTAGTAGCAGGTAGGGCTGTGTATTGGTAAGAATCTGGCGATACAGTACGTATCATGATACAGGGGTGACGAGTCAAGTTATTGTGATCCTAGTAAAGCTATCATAGTATAAAGAACATGCCAGAAATAAACAGAATAGGTTAAATAAAGACATTTATACCACATTGTTATTCACATATCATGAGGTAAGAGCTCAAGGGGCCCCTTTGAAAATGGCCATGCCAGTTTTTTTGAGTTTGGAGAGTTGTTCGACAAACTAGTAGGCAAGGGGACCAATGGATTCATTGGGTTTTCTAGTTTCATATGATGCCAGTATCTTCGCTATAACTTTAGAAGTGGGTCCACTAAAACCTCCAAAAGATCAAATAGCATCTGGGCCTGACAGTAGGCCGTCCGATTTTTAAGAGATTAATTAAGAATCAGTAGTGTTTTGGAGAATTGATCC
Source organism: Pterois miles (assembly GCA_947000775.1). NCBI lineage: Eukaryota > Metazoa > Chordata > Actinopteri > Perciformes > Scorpaenidae > Pterois > Pterois miles. The sequence goes on along the minus strand of CAMQGK010000224.1, from coordinate 2,079,246 downwards.
AGTATCAGAAAAGATAATATCACAATACTCATGTGTATCAGTATTTTTCTTACACCCCTAGTAGTAGTAGTAGTAGTAGTAGTATTAGTAGGGTACTTTGCTGCAAGAAAAACAAAACAACTATTTCATGAATACATTAGTGGACTATGGATTTTAATCTAACTGGAGATAATGATTGAATGTGAATATCAGTTGCTGTAGACTAGTTTCCATATTACTTCTGCAAACCACTGTTTCAAACTCAGATTAAGTTCCATGTACGGGCATCCTGTCAAAGAACAGAAGTCATACCTCATCTATTTACTGTACAGCAGCTTTATAATGTCTCATTTTACTTTCATTTCTATAAACTTTATTTCATGATCAAGTCTGACAGCAGCGAGCAAATGCTTATTAGCACAACTTGTATTGTAAATGTAGTGGCTGAAAAGCAACATTCAGATTATCTGTGTTCATTTTGTTAATTTCTCTGTATTTTTGTTATTATTAAAAGCAAAACACAAGTTCATTATGTGCATGATGCTGAGCCGAGCTCTGTCCGAGGGGGGTCAGGGGCTCTTTAAATATGGTATCGTGCATGAATGAGCAAGGCTACACTATGAGCAAGGTGGCAGGACTTGAACCTGAACTTCTGCAGTCCACAACAAGTGCTCAGATTCTCTTTTCTACGGCCATGCGCTGAAACCTGCAGGATGTGAAGTCTACAATGCTGGATGTCAACTGACAAGGCTTTTTTTGGGACAAACTTTTTGTTTTTGCTTCAAGGATGGAAACTGTAAGTTATGGATGATGTTTGGCAAGTAATTCCTTACTCGTATAGCTGCTTCTTTATACTATAAGCCATATGTTTTTGTTTCATTCATCCTATTGTTGTGAATTTCTTTTAGTGAGATTTTCCCAAAGTTTGACTGCTTTTGTCTTTGATAGACACCTCTAAGGAACAGGCTAAATTTAGTATCATGTTACATAATCGTTGGTGCTTTTATCATTTTCATTGAGATTCTCCTGTACGAGAACCTATTTAACAGTAAGATGTAGTAGAAATAAGTAGATGCATCTTTCGATTTCCTTCGCACTTATTAAATTACAGTTACTTTTAATAACAGCGATGTGGGTCAGTGCTGATCTAAGCTGCATATTCAGCTGATTTTTATTCTGTTGTAAGGCTCCTGACGTGAGTACTGATGCAGTATTTGTGGCTGTTTTAGCAGGTGCATGTTTCTCATTAGTGGTTGAAGTAAGGCAGTGTAATTGTGTGGAAACATCTAATCCGCTAGAGCTCAGTCCTCACCGGGGTCATCCTCTCAGACCAAGAGTTCACTCGTTTGTCAAGGATGCTGACTCCCTGTTTCCATGGCGATGAGTCAACATGCTGAAGTTACTGCCATACTAGGAAACAGAAACTCCTGTAGCACCAAAGTAAGGCTTGATGATGGTTGAGCGTTAAAACGAAGTGGAACCAAGTGTGAAGAGAAGTGTGGGCATGATAGGACAAAGTGTCCAAGAGTCTTTGTGCCTTTTAGTAATCCCGGCGCTGCATGTGCCACAGGGCCTCTTTATGGCAGTAAAGACTGAAGAAAAGTCAAGTAGTGTAATGCAATTTATCTGAGCCTTCGATTCAGTAAAGTGGTACCACATAAAGCCATACCTCCTGCTACAAATAACAGTGTGTGTGTGAACTGTATGTCTGCAATGATGCATGCTAGTCTGACACTTTTTTATATGGTCAAATATCTTTTTGCTATCATTGATGTTCTCTCACTCCTTATGGACAAAATCAGTTTGTACTGCAAATGCTCATATAAATACACGGCAGTAGGGTCAGTAAAGTGCCATTACAAAAGCATAGTCAGCAAATATTTAACCTAATTATGCCTTTGATTGTAAATTGGTTGTAAACTCAGTCTGATAAACATTGAAATTCAAATTTATTAATTTGCAAGTGGCAATGTTTGGCCAATAACACTCCTTGTCCTCTTATATTGCAAAACTACTTTTGTTATTCCTACACAAGACAGAGCTTGCATGATCAGTAAACTAAAATTAAGCTTTCATTTGATTGAAAGAAATAATACAAAACCTTTGTACAATTACATGGGACATGCAAGCTTTTAAAAATACATGTGTACTTTCAATATTTTCTTTCAATAATCTGTGGACATAGTGTTCCTGTAAGTGTGTAAAGTGAAAAAAAAAAAATTTAAAATATATTAATCAGGAGTGAAATAAATAATGTAAATGTAGGAGTTGTGGAGGCCACATTAGCCTGGGAACACCTCGGGATCCCCCAGTCAGAGCTGGTTAATGTGGCCTGGGAAAAGGAAGTTTGGGGTCCCCTGCTGGGGCTCTTGCCCCTGCGACCCGACCCGGATAAGTGGTTGATGATGACCTGACCTGACCTTATTGTTCCACAATGAAAGAATCCTCATGATGTCCAACTTGACCTCGAGTGTCATGAGGCCCCAGTGTCCTCTTGTGCAGAAGAATTATAGAAATCTGAAGTTGCAGATTGATATGTTATTCAAAGCATTTATTTTGGACAGTTAATGAGCTTCTCTGAGCAGCAACTGGCCAAAATGTCAACTCATAATCTAACAGTAGGCGGCAGTAGCTCAGTCTGTGGGGAGTTGGCTTGGGAACCGGAGGGTCACCGGTTCAAGTCCCGACATGGACCAAGAACTGAGTGTGAACTGGTAGCTGGAGAGGTGCCAGTTTACCTCTTGGTAAAGTCACTGCTGAGGTGCCCCTGAGCAAGGCACCAAACCCCCAACTGCTCGGGGCGCTTGTCAGGAGCAGCCCCCTCACTCTGACATCTCTCCATTGTTGCATGTGTGTGTGTTCGGGTCTGCATGTATCATGTATGAGTTTAACAGAGTGAAAAAATTGAATTTCCCCTCGTGGGACTAATAAAGGAATTTCCTCTTCTTGAATGATATTAAATTGCCAACTCACCTTCAATCACCCATTAGGGAACACACTTCTGATTTTAAACTGCCTTTCCTCTAGCACAATCCTCAGGACAAACATCTACCCTTTTGTAATAATAGCAAAATCGTCAGTTTTTACTTTGTGACTTTGCTACAAGTCCAGGCTGTTTGTATGGATTTGGACTTTTAGCACCGTTGATTAAATCGTGTTATTTTCTGGTGAGAAAAATATTTTGGTTTGTATAGTTTCAAAATCATATTTGTAGTATTAGTGTGTAGGCATGGTCCTGTGCCACCTTGAAAAGTAGGTCTTGGCACCAAATCAATTCATTGACTGATTTGACTGTGTTTGTTTGCAACAATGAAAATAATAATAATAAAAAAAAGTTATGCAGTGATTTGGAGCACTGAGCCACGTTATTGGCCTCAAAACAAGTCTTAAGCTGCTGAGCGTTTGGCCCTGTGGCAGAAATCTGTTGAAGCAAACATTGTTGTCCTCACAGTGACAAAAAGCAGACAGGTTTAATTTCCACACAGATAATCTGACCATCAGTTGCTTTAAAAATTAGATCAAGCTGCCATGTAAAGAACTGATGTGCATTGTAGCCTCTGACCCTTCTTCTCTTTCACATTATAATCTGTTTATTGCAGAGCTGAAATTAAGCTATAAATACGATGAAAAGATCAATTATAGAGTAAAATGGGAGATTTTTTTACAGTCTTTTTTTAAAAATCTGGTGATCAGATGAATTTATGTAAGTCGTGGTTACAGTGTTATGGCGCTACCCTCTGGTGGATGTCAGGAAATGTTGTGGTTGGGAATACATCTACACATATACTGTAGTTTGCAGTAAAACTTGCATGCTTTGGTTTCCCTGCATTTTTCTAAATGGGAGCAAACTACTGAGTTTGTTCAGAACCCTGGTCTGTAGATCAACAATTGTGTAGACACTAACATGAATGATTTCAACAGGATGTTCATATTGAATTTTAAAGTTTCATATTCGTATTCGTTCATATTATTATTTTCTGCTCATATATTCATACTAACCTGAAGTAGATGTAAGCAGCAAAACTGCTGAAAATGTAAGGCCAGTTTTGTCTAAAATGATTGTTTTGATGGAAAATTATAAAAGCAGCTGTTTTGTGCTGGGTAATGCTCATTTTCTGTCATTGATTTTGATACAATAATGGATTACCAGAATAATAAGTACCAGAATAATTTGACAGCATAATCTGGTAGCCTATTTGATAGATTAACTGTTGATATAATTTAACTTCAGTAACAAAACAAACACTAGCATTAAGTGAGGCAGTAGGAGGCCTAGTATTTGTGCTATGCATACAACAAATAGTCTCTCAGATTCAGTTCTTAAATGGAGATGCTGATATTTGTTGCAGTGATGGATGAGAACAGCGGAGGGAAAGAAACCTCACTGTATAAACAGGAGTTCGGAAAACAGCCGCCCAATTGTTTTGCTTATCCTCTTGGATGTGGATGCTGTTTCCCCCTTGATATTACATACCATTCCATTTAGAGCGATGGCAGCCCTGATGCGACTGCCAAAGAAAAGCTGCACTTCCTATTGGGGATAGGAATAATTCAGACAATTACACGGTAGTTTGAAATATTACAAAGTGTACTAAAGCTGACATATCTTGATCTGAGCATTATAAGCACTTGAATGAAAAGGAATTCATAGGTTTTAGAATTTGAATAGTTTTGCAGTGTTTACTTTAAATCATTAAATCTAGCATTTGCACTCATGTTTGTCCAGGTAGAGAATATTTTCAAGGGTACTTTGCGTAGAAAACATCTAATATTGAAAGTGTGCTGAAATGTCTAGGGCTCTTTGGCCTGAAACAGTTTGTTTTTATCTTAATGAAGGCATTAATGGTGATACCCAGGACACTGTGAAGCCACATAAGAGATGGAACCAGAAGCTGAAGACCCAGACAACAATGATAACTTGGTCCCTTGGTCAGGTTCAGATGGTTCCCAGGAGCTTTATGAGTCCTACAATGATGACGATGCCAGTGATGAAGAGTACTCTCTAGGCCCTCTACCTGCTCGCATCCTGAAGTCTGATCTCGAATCCCCAGAACGCCTTCAGTCACAAGACTGTGAATGTGCAGGTGAGCAACAGTCCCTGCCTGAACTCAGTGGAAGTGAAGAGGATGTTTCATACCAAGAAGAAAATGACATCTACCTTAGTGGATCAAGAGAGTCCATTACAGAGTCTCCTCGCATCCAGCCCTCACCGACATCCCTATCCCCACACCCAAAGCGCCCTGAGTCCGAGCCTCACGCTGGCCAGATATCGCGGCCTGATTCCCAGTCATCCTCTTCCTCTCTTGGCTGTGCAGCTGATCTGACCCTGGCCTTGACCCTGACCACAGAGCAGCCCCTGGGAGCCAGTAATAGGCAGGGCCCAGGCACTGGGAACAGGAGGGTTGAATCTTCAGAGGAAGGAGGGAGTAGTGAAGCACCTCCTGCTTCTGTCTTCTTTGGAATTTCAGACGAGGCTGCTGAGCCGGCAGACAAGTGGAACTGGGAGTCTGACACAGATCTGTGCAGACCGGACAGGAACAGGGCAAGGTCCACACGTAAGTATCTATCTTCTACCTTCACTTGTTAGATTCCTGTGGACACATGAAGCTAGTAGTGCAAACTATACCACATATTCTAAATGTTTTTTTTTCTCAATTTAAATCATGTATATAGATATCATTTTGTGTTTGCTTGCTCGATGCATGAATTACCTTTTGATAATAATCTTAAATTACATTTTCTGCCTGTATTTATTATTGGTTTTATATGAAGAGTTGATTTCATCGATAAATAACTTATACAAAGCACCATGGGTGCTGGTTATTTTCATGCTGTAATGTGGGGTCTATTTGAGGTGGACTTACAGGGAGAATTCCCATGGCTTTAATCATCAGAGAGGGATAAGAATAAAATATGACCATATGATGAGGCTGGCAGAAACAAATTTGACAGACACCAACATGTGTCACCCTGGGGCCTGTCACCCGATCCCCTTTCCAATCGTAAGACTTGACGGCAATGGAAAGTGAGCTCCTCACTTTTCTTGCCTCTTGGATCTCCCTAAGTTAGCTGTAAGTAAATATGATGCTTTTATTAGTGTGCTGGCTTCAGCAGGGGAAACTTTCATATTCCTCTTACTTGTTACTAGCGTGCTTGCTTCATATAATGTTTTGTTATTATATTAAGCAAATATAATTGCACTGCATTGCATCTGCCTATTATTTGATTTTACTGTGCACTGATCAGTTAAATGCTGTAGCTTCTTAAATGTCTACTGACAAAATATCAAAATACAAGTTTTCAGTCTTCTTCATCGTCATCTTTTTCATCTTCCTCACCTCCCTTTTCTTCTCACTGTCCCTCACTCCTCTTTTGCTTCAGGGCTCAGTCACAGCGAGAGCCAATCAGAAAGACACGTCAAAGAGACCAAGTCCAAATGTAAGCGAATTGCTCGGCTTCTAACGGATGCACCCAACCCTCAAAATAAGGGAGCCTTGCTGTTTAAAAAACGCCGCCAGAGGGTCAAGAAGTATACACTTGTGAGTTACGGGACAGGTGAGAACAAGCTTGACAGCGAAGACCAAATAGAGGAGGAAACTGAAGAAGTTGAATCAGCTGGTTATAACTTTGTGGCCACAAGTGAATCCGAGTTGGAGGAGGAGTATTCTGTTTATCGGCAGCAGCATAATTTAAGTCTGAATTGGGGAAGTGTTCGAGAAATGGAAGCGCTACCAGAAACAAAAGGAAAGGGTGTTATGATGTTTGCACAACGCCGCAAACGGATGGATCAAATTGTGTCGGAGCATGAAGAACTGAGGAATAAAGGATTACCTGTGGAGACATTTACAGAACCTGAACGTACAGAAGCACAGAATATTTATGATACTGAGGAAATGTACTTGCACACTGATCAGGCAAACTACATGGATGCAAATCTCAAACAGCATGTAGAATACCAAGAAAATATTCAACAGATGAACCACCTACCCAATGTGCCGAGACCCTTGGTGCCAAACAGAACTGCAAAGCCTTTCCTCGGATTTCACGTCAGCACAACTGTTCCTGTCGTGCCTAGTGATGTTGTTCCAGTGACAAAAAAGCATGAACCAAGATTCAAAGTACCTGTGCCTATTAACACTAATCCGATGGTTTGGTCCCCAACTGGAGACATCATAGCTTCAAGAGATGAGCGAATATCTGTGCCAGCAATAAAGACCGGCATCCTACCAGAGTCTAAAAGGAAAGCCACTAATAAACAGCCATCAGTGGTGGCGCAAGGATCAGATCATCACCTTCAAAACAAAGGGGAACGGAGGTCTTATATTGAATCAGAGGAAGACTGTTTTAGTCTAGGTGCTGAAGCTTGTAACTTCATGCAACCCAGAACAGTAAAACTCAAGAATCCCCCTCCAGTTGCCCCAAAACCTACCATCAATCCAGCCTGCCCACCTTGGATGAGGAGGAGCCCCTCTAATGAGCCCTATATCCCACCGAGAAGTCCGGCTTCACAACCTACTCATAGTCCTGTGGGGCCTCATAGTCAGCATTACTTACAGCAGCAAGACTGGGCTCAACCTCAACAGGTGGCCAACCACTGGGCACCAGATCAAACTCCGGCAACACTTCAAACACCTGCCACTGCCTGGGCTCCCATCAACTCTTCTTCTAAGCTTCATCTTCAGCCAACAACAAATAGCTGGAGTCAGCAGCCATCACGATCCCCTGTGAGTATGCAGGCCCGCAGTCCCACTTACAGCCCACATCATCCACCTTCACCCTCAAGGAATAAGTTAGACAGTGCTCCAAACTCAGTTGTGTCTTGCCCACCACAAGCGGGAAAGTCATACGATCAAACATCGAAAGCATCACAGGCTTCTCCAAAGGGTCGAGTCACAGACAGAGGTAATCGGGCCGGTGATGGTCCAGCTATGGCCGGGAAAGGTGCAGAGTTGTTTGCCAAAAGACAGTCCCGTATGGAGAAGTTTGTTGTCGATACTGAATCAGTGCAAGCTAACAAAACAAGATCCCCCTCCCCAACTACATCACTCCCTAGCTCCTGGAGGTATTCTTCCATTGTTCGTGCTCCACCTCCTTTATCATACAATCCCCTTCTTGCTCCTTTCTACCCTCCATCAGCAGCCAAGCAGCCCCCTTCCACAAGCCCCAAAATCAAGCCTAAGACCAAAGCAAAACCTAAAGCAGTCCAAAAGCACCTCAACCCCTTAGATATTATGAAACATCAGCCTTATCAGTTGGACTCATCACTGTTCACGTATGATGCAGTCCCTGAGGCCAAAAGCCCCAGCCCAAGCCCCAAACCAACTCCAGCATCAAAGTTTGAGGCTACCAAAAGCCTGAAACATAGATCTGCCCTCTCTCATTCTCCTGATTATGCCTCTAAGCGTGTTGATCAAAGCAAGGCAGAAGTCCCTACTAAGTCTCCTGTATCGGTAAGTTCCCAAAATTCTTCTGCTCGCCAAAGCACAAGATCAGCTGAGCCTCTTGCAACTGACAAGCGCTTGGATAAAAAGCACACTGTCACGCCTGCAGCCCATCACATAAGCAACAAGCAAGCACAAAGCGCCCGACCTGCAAGCACATCCTCCCAGCATTCGTCTATTGGTGACAGCATAGCTTCAGCATTTTCTCCTGCATCTCTTATTGCTAGAGGCGCACGTCAAATGGCACCTCGCCCAAAGTTTTCTGCAAAGAAGCCAGTGGTGACAGGCAAACAGTGGAAGCCTGTTGCTACGCTTCATTAGCTCTAATACTGTATATGGTCATGCTTCGGTGTAGTCACCACTGAGACGATAGAACACAATTACATCTGCGACCCGGTAGCATCTAAAACATCATACTTAACAGGTGGAAATGTTCGGACTATTTGTCTAAATGTAGGTCACATCCAGAATAGTTTACAGTGTGCAGCTTTCAGGATATATTTAAATGGCAATTTAAGGAAGACATGTTGAATGTACAGCAAAGCTCGCTTAAAATTGTAAATTAAAAGAATATGAACTACAATAACTTAAATAATTACATCTTCCTCATACTTGGGAGGTGCATGTGTGCTTGAAAAAAGGAAATGCGAGATGAAATAATGTTGAGTGATTCTCAGGAAGTGCTATTATATGTGCAATAATGTGTGAGAGCCTTGTTCAACTGGGGTCTCTAAGTTGTTTTTGTTTTGTAAGAAATAAAATGACATGCCTGACATGCATTTTTATCTAGTAGTAGTAGTCATCACTAACCCCCCAAAAATAACATTTATAAATACATTTATTTATTAAATTAATAATATACTTTTCATAATTCTGCCATCTTAGGTAACAGTAACTCACGATTATATTTACTGAATATCTTTGATCATTTATTGTGTCTCGGGAGAAACTGTTTATGCACTTCTTCTTTTTTTGGACGCATACAATTTGTAATTCCTTCAGTTTCATTCCAAACTTTAATAACATCACAACAGCTAAAAGCCTTAAGTTGAGTTGTGATTATTAACCCTGATGACTTTAAATGTGTTTTTATGTGGATATATTCTCTGCAGTTGTCAGTTATGGCCAGTTATTGAACTGTCAGTAAAATCATCACACATTCTGGATCCTCATCCTTATCACAGAAATTTGACTATTTATTCACATTGCCGGTAGCAAGTTAAAATGAAAAAAGGAAACAACTGTCTTATTTGTGTTTATGTCTCTGTCTTTTGAACATATCACTGTTTATTGCACTTCTTGTTCTCAGCACAATCATGATATTAAATTTCTCTTTCCCTCTGCTTGTGTACTTCCTATGTGTGTCATGTCTCTTTTCCTGAACTACTGTATCACTGCTTTTTCTGAGTCAACATATCTCCTCCGTTGTGTTTCTCACTGCTTCACATTTTCCTCATATTTACTGCACCTTCAGCAATATCAGTTTTCTAAGATTCACTTCTTCATTGGCAATTCTCAAAAACGTATTGCTCTTATTAATGTAAAATGGTAAATTGCTGAAGGTAAACACCGTCACTGATGTGCTTGTTTGTTTTCTCAGCATTTCCATCAGTCCACCTTTAACTCTGAATGTGAAAGATTTGGAGCTATGATCTTGGCCTTCAAATAGATTTTCTGCACAGTTTTTTAGGACGATGCTGATAATCTATTGAAGGGAAATCCACCCTAAAGTAGGATTTACATTTTACTATTCTAATGAACATAAACAGAAATCAATCATGCTTTCAGTTTTAAAGCAGTTGCATTTCCTGGTTATTTGTTCCATTTAGCTGATTTAACCAAAAGAAACAGATTTCCTGCAGTGATATGGTTGATAAATGTGATCATACCTTAGCTGCTAAGGCTTCTAGGCAGATGAATTAATAATGAGGTGACCAACCTGTTTAGTTGTCAAGTATCCTTGAATATAAATAACTCAAACAGTGGCGTACAAGATTTGAGAAAGTATTGGTTGCAGTTAAGGTCAGATATGACTTACAGGGAAACAGTAAATGGTGTATTAAAGGCCCTCACAGGTGATTTCACTGGTTTTGGTTGCTGAGAGGTCTTGTCAGACTGTATTTGATTGTTAGCTTTGTTGTACCAGCCAGTTTGGGACAAATTAAAGTTTTGTCATTCAAACTGTCAAAATGAAATGGACATGTGAATTGTATTTTAGGGTGGATTTCCCCTTTAAGTAGAATAAACAAAGACAAGCAGGCGCAGATGTAGTTCCAAGGCCTTCATCATCTTTCAGATTTTTGATGTTGTAAGTTTGCCACTGTGCTTGTTTTAAGTTGACTGAACCATCGGCAGGTAAGTTCTGAAATCCTCATTTATTTTTAGTGTTGTTCAATGTCTCAAATCTAGACTTTAACATAGATCTTACCCATATGTTTATATCACTCAAACTTTTTTATGGGATTTAATGTAAGACTCGATCCCCTAGTTTGTCTACAAATTTGAAATTTTGAAAGTTCATTAGACAAAAAATCGGTTTGTTGAATCCAGGCTTTTCCAAAAGATAGTGTCAGGTGTGTATAGCCATCAACAGTCACATTTCATAGATAAACTGAAAAAAAAAAAAAATTAAAAAAGAAGAGGCTCTCAAGATGCAAAATAATAAATGTATGCCATGTGCAAAAAGTGGCATAATGTGAATAAATCCTAATATTGATAATAATTGTGGAGACATAAATAGGTTAATTAGACTAACATCAATAACCAATCAGGAGAGGGGAGATATAAGGCTGAAACCTTGACTTTTTTCACATTGCTTAACTTTTTGCACATGAAATCAAATGATTAATTTACATTCTTTTTGTCAACGTGCTGTCTATTTTTCTATGAAACTTTAGTTATTTTAGCAAAGTCATCATTCATTTGTGTTCACCCCTTCATTCACTAAAACGTTTAGTCTTTAATTTTTAATTAAAATGTGAATAAACTACATTATTAGTTGTCCAGGCTTCCATGAAGCCAGATGGTGGCAGCAAAGTCTGCAGCACTGCTGCCTCAGCAGTCAACTAATATGTGCTTTTCTTTCAGGGATTTGGTAGAAGCCGCTCCCTGAGTCTGCCCAAGCGACTGAACTCGATGCCTCCTCCCAGACTTCTGTCACCTGTGAGCACACCTGGGATCCAGTCACCATTTTTACATACCCAGAGGCAAATGTCGTTTCAAGAAAAGATCTACAAGCCGCCGTCACCATGGGAGGCAGCATCCAGAAGCCCCATTGGTTCAGTGGATGATGCCTTTGTGTTTCAGAGCCTCCCGTCATCTGTTGCCTCTAATGTCAAAGCTGCAGGGCACCGCAGATCTCTGCCAGAGCCTCCAGATGAATGGAAACGCAGGGTGTCTCTTGATCCTGCACCTGTCAGTGTGGGTCATTATCATGCTGCCCCAGCTTTCCAGGCACCGTTCATGAGCAGGACATTTTCACCTGAGAAACCAGCCTTCTATGGGCCTCCCTTCAGACCTGCCCAGCCTCTGAGGCCTGCCAGCAGGGCCAGCGTTGCATACATGGGACAAGGCTCCGGTCCAACAAAGTACTCACCCCTGCATAGTGCAGTCCAGAGAAGTTAATACCACTGAGAGGAGGTCAGACATACATCAGATAAAGAGAAATATACTACTAATAATAAACATACATGATAAAAAAAAAGGAAATTAGGCCTGAAGATATGGAATATGTTCTGTGATGAAAAACTAGCTTGTTGAATTGTTGGTTCAAGCTTTTCCAATAGGCCTGATCAGATTTTACACAACTTACTATCTTTGTTTGAAATTATTGATGGGAGTGTTAAAAGTTGCAATCTTGGTACGAGTGGTCACTTGGTTTGAAGAGCACAATGACTTATTGCAGCTGTTGTGTTGCTGATGAGATATTATCCTGCTAATAACTGATAGGAGATTTTGCTATTGTGTCTAAGAGATCATTTCAGAATCATCAGGGCTGGGCAATATGACAATATATATCGTCAAAACAATCTAAAAATGTCCATTCTATGGTGATACAGGTTATATCAATTTCTTTTTTTCTATAATCTCACTAAAATCTGTCATGTTAATTTTGCACTCAAGTTCTTAAAAAGAGTATTTAATTCACACAGGTTATACAAAATAGGTTGTGTTTATTTCGTATATTAGACTATTCATTTACTGAATTAGCAGAAAGTAGGAAAAAAATGTTATATTGTGATATATTTTGTTATTGGGATAAAAGAGTTTTGCCATATCGCCCAGTCCTAAGAATATTTCTCTCATTAGCTTGTTACAGACTGATTTAGGAGTGGACCATGACAGTCAAGAAAAGTGTTAGCTAAGTGTTATGAGAGTTAAAGTGAACGTGTAGTAGATGAAAGAAATGTTCGGTAGACTGCTTTTTTAAAATATTTTGTGAGAAATAATACGGCACTTTAAGAAATATTATGTGTGGTCTTTAAAACTCACTGGGACGTTGTCATCACTTCTGCACATCGGAACATTTTATACTTGTTCAAACCTTTGTTCTCTCTCACTTTTATTGCAGTGGTAATGGCAAGTATATCGTATGTATTATTCTGCAGCACAGTGACTGCTAGTTTACAGACACACTTATCTATCTGCTCTGAGGAAGCTACACTGCATTTTTAGGGAATTTGCAAAAAGTGTTGCATCTTAACTTTGACCTCGTTCGAAGTGATGACCCACATGTGATATTGATACGAGCTGTTTTGCTTTATTTAAATGTATTTTTAAGTATTGAGAGAATTTAATGTTGCATGCATACACTCATGGCATAGCCCACTTTTGTTCATACGCTGTGTGGTGTTTAAGTGTAAACAGAACCACGGTTTCTGCCATTGATCTTCAGTGTTTCATTATGACTGATGTAGCCATGTTTCCTGCCTCATTGTTGGGGGCGTTTACTCTGATGATTTTCTTGAGTAAAATGTTGTGTTTTTGCACCTTTTTAACACATATTGAAAAAAGTAAAAGACATGAAAATGCTTTCAGTCTTTGAAGTCGTATTCTTTTTGGCTTTAAAGGTGCTCTGTATGATATTCAGAGCATTAATATAGCATTAAACAACTAATTGCTATGTAATGTTATGCAGGAATTAAGTCTACCTAAGCAGAGAATGAAGTCACTCTCCCTCTCTGTGTTTTGTAATCCGACTTTCTCTTTGCTTTGTTGGGCTTTTTTAGTGCATGAGTGCCTCACTGGTTAGCTTATGGCCGCCGCTCTGCACTGCTGTCATACGGCGATTACAGCTGATAACGGTATCCTGATTGACGATGTCATCGTGGAAGTGTAGCACCCATCCTCCAGATCCCCCCTCAGGTAAATACTGTTAGCTCTGTCAGCAGTGTTGCTGTTGTTAACATCGTTAGCTGCGAGCCGTCAGCTCACCCGCTGCCATGTTGAGGGCTATACAGAGGCAATAGATATGCTCCCAATCTCACATTAAGCACATTTAATTCTATGACATTGTGCTATAATTCAAAAAACTGCTTTTAGTGCTGATGGTTTTGATTCATTCACTGATTTCATGTTAGATTTTTTTTCCTTTTATTCAAGTAAGATATTAATGTTACATTAACACATGCAGTTAATACTATTATATTTATTATTACCCTAAATAGAACACCAGCAACAGCAGTAAATAATCTGCGAATGTAACAGGAATTACAATTCATGCGTAAACCTCTTTCATGCAACAAATTGGTCAACATTCCCGTGTATAATGTATTGAATATGACTGTAGAATTGAGTTGAATAGATCGGCCTCACCGTCACTGATAACCGATCCACCTACTTGAGTTAGTATCGCCTGATATCCAATATCAGTGCATTGTACTGCTTAAAACTGTTTATTATTTTTCTGCAAGAGATTAAATGTCCAGTGTGTCTGAAGTATGACAACAGGTTTAGCTGCCATGGTAACAACCTTGATGTTGCTTCATAAAAATCTTTTTGGCTGACCGCCATTTGATGAGACCACACTCACTCTTTCACATGGTCCGTATATCATTATCCAAAGTCGCACATAACAACAGTAACAGTAACAGTAATACAACTCAGAAGAGAGGCGTATACGAGCAGCAGCTGCACCCAGCATTTAAAACGACCTCGCCAACTGGAAGGTAACAGTGCCTCCTCGGAGGTCACATCTACTCAGGAAGACATGCCGACTGTGAAGATTCAACACAAGGAGGGAAAAATGTCTCTGGAGGGGAGTCCTCGTCTCAGAGTGGGCATGTGTTGTCCATCCTCTCCCCTCTCTCTCTCTCTCTCTCTCTCTCTCTCTCTCTCTCTCTCATAACTATCCTTGCCCCATGGTGTTTGAGAGTGGTTTTGAGTGTTTGGCAGGTTAAATTTAGCCTATTGATGTAAGCTGCATTCCATTCACAACAGACACAGAGACACACTCACAGTTTGGCTTTAGTGTCCGGGAGTGTGAAGATCAGGGAAGATCAAACTACCCACTGTAGGTTGACCCCTGAGCCTCCGTGTCTCCCCTTCAAGGATACAGGTTGCACACTAGGGATACCATCACAGGTACGGACAAGCGTCGCCACGGCATCTTTTGTGGATTATGTGATTTATTTAAATTATATAGAAGTTACTTTAGAACATTCATTGTCAGTGTGTTTTGATAAAATAAGTTTAATCAAAATTTTCTATGAATTAAAAGGAGTCACTTTCTTGTGACCTAATGGAAACACAATATATTTTCTATTTTTATAATTATATTGCTTTGCTTCCCCTTTAGTTGCATGGAAATAGTTTTTGTCACAAATATAATAGCTGCAAAGTCAGCAGATGGGCACAATTGAGTTATTAATATTAATAGTGTTGCACCATGTAGCACCATGTTCTGCATTTGGCAACAAGGCAAAGAAGTTAAAAATATGCGATTGCACCAGACAGCCACTGCAAATGTAAAAATGTTATGTTGGATATTATCTTCAATGCTTTGTACTGCTATCCAGTACACGGTTACAAACTTAGGACACAATATTCACCCTTGACCTTTACACAGGTGATTTGTCTTGTGGCAATATTAAAGGGGGATACCACTAACATTTGCTCACAAACACTGGACTTGTGACGAGGCCAGATTTAAGAATTATGTGTGCGGTACTGACGCAAGTACAATGGGGTTTTAGGATTATGCAGTACATTGTAATCTATTAGATGTAACCTCTACGGAAAGATTATTATAACAAGCACTGATATGGCAGATTTATTCAACAGGTGGCTTCGTAACCATCTTCAAATTCCAATAGATGCTGGCAGCAAATTGGAGATATATTTTAAAGACTAAAATAAGTAATATAAATGTGGTAATATATTATGTAACAGAAAGGGCAACTACTCTGTTTCAACCCTCTGAATATTGTCTATTTCATATTTGATAATAATACAGATTGAGGGTTTTTTACGCTTACACACCAAACACCAACTGTGTGTTTAGCTGTAACCTGTCAACATATGGATTAGCACTGCATTGATGTTCTATATGGGGTCACAGTATTCAGATTAAACCTCCTTCTTCATGAGTCGGGCAGAGCAACTACATCCTGTGTCCTGTATGTGTTTCCAGTACTGCTGCCAAACTTGCCAAAGCAACAATGTCACAATTCTGTACAATGCCAACCGGAGAGAGGAAGAAGTGTGCAGCAGCTATTTGCCGAGAGGTCCACGGTACCAATGGTATGATGTTAGAGCTGAAGCTGCTGCAATAGAATATCCATTGTGATCTGGGTTCAAAATGTCAGGGCTGCACTCCAGCACTTGCCAGAAATAAGCTAATGGGATGATTTACTACCTATGGTGGCTAATCCTTTGTCGTTGTCCTTTTTCAAAAGTCTATTTCTGGAGAGGGGAGGGAAGTTGTGAGGGCCAACTGTGTGTAGCCGTTGGGATAACGTGAAGCTTTGTGACAGCTGCGGTACATACCGTCTGTAGCGGTGGATGAGGAAGCATCGTGTCCATCCAAGATTAATTCTCAAGAACAATGATAACTCGGTTTCCATTACAGGGCTTACAAAATGGAAAAATTTGAATTTTGTGACACATTTAATGTCCTTTATGGAACCCTTAAACCTATTCAGCTGGCATTATTATATCAGGGTGCATTTACAGTATATTGTCAATCCAGCACTTAACAGCTTTAAAACCAGAGCTGGATTCAACCCACCGTCCCAGCCATCACTATTTGCCACTATTTCCCCAACCCCTTCCCAAATTGGTTTATTTGTGGTTGAATATGCTGCATATAAGTATAATATCAACTGATCCCTTAACAGTATTAAAGGAGAAATATCATGGGAAACTTGCTTGTGCACTTACATTTAGGTGTGCCATATTTTTCTCACAAGCGGGGCGCTGTTTGGCTCGGTTAGAGCGAGCGCCCCATGTGCCGAAGTGGCTTTGCTGCGTGTCGTCCCCTCTGTCTCCCCATTTCACCACTGTCTCTCTCGCTATCAAATAAAATAAAATAAAATAAAATAAATAATACATTCTCACAAGCCAATCAGAGCAGACTGGGCTTTTGCAGTTGGAGCTCTTAAAGAGACAGGCGCTAAAACGTTTAAAACGGAGTGTTTCAGACCAAACTGATATCATGCCAAAGCATGTAACAGACTTGCATGTCCACCAGAGGACAGCGTGTTATTGTTACGTTTTGCCTTGCAGCAGTGAGTGTCTGTGCCGTACCACGAAGGAGGCAACAAAGCCTCTCACTTGGATTCAGGCAAGAAACCCACAGTTGGAAAACGTAATGGTTGGGCTTAAAATAAGAACATAAACTAAGTACACCACATACAGAAATAACGTAACATCAGTATGGAAAACACATGACAAATGTCACTAACGTAACTTGCAAAACAAAACACTGGCCTGAAATACAGGGCTCCCACTTGTCCTGTGTTTGTTGGACCCATCCACCTCCCCACCTGTCCAACATGAGTGGTCTTTCTCACATTACTTTCTATATAACGAGCTCTGAAGTTAATTAAACTTACGTCACTACACAATGCGTGATGAACGTTACATAACAATACAAAGGCACATACTATTTATGTCTCTGTGACACAAAAACGTGACACTGACATGCTTTCTTCCGGTGGACAGGCAGGTCGATTACAGGCTTTGTCGTTTTGGGGGTGGGGTGGGGGGGCCTTAAAGAGAAGCGTTAAAACAGTGTTGAATACACATATATTCAGACCGACAGTATGAGAAAAATAATGTGGTTATGGACATTAAAGCGTGTAAACATGTTCTTATAAAAACCCAGAATACAACCTGAAATTAAGCATAAGTTCCCTTTAAAACAAGATTGTTTTGACACAGGACTTTTCTACAAGACAGCCTAAGGGTTAGGTTAAAGTTCACCATTTCAGTCTGTATTGTGCTTTTGTAGTGGGTACTGTCAAACAAATGTGCCATTAATGAAATTATCATGATTGCCACACCATAAACTTTGGAATCTCAGAGGCAGTTACCCATGTTTCCTTGTTATTTTTAATCCAATAACATCAATGACAAATCTTTTGCTTTGTTATCCTCTTTAGAAAATGACTGAATGATACACGTTGGCAAAACTACATTTTAGTTTTTGAAAATATTGTTATCTTTCCATAATGTAATATGCAACAAATAATACACTGATTGATTGATTAATGATAGTCTGCTGAAGCTGCGTGTCATGCAGATTGTTTTCTTCCTCTTTATCTTCATCTTTATATATTTTGTCTCAACAGGAGACACAATGGATCTCGGAAAGAAGCTCAGCACTCCTAAAGACATCATGTTGGAGGAGTTATCGTTGCTTTCCAACAGAGGCTCCCGGCTTTTCAAAATGCGCCAGAGGAGATCTGAAAAATACACATTTGAAAGTATCCAAAATGAGGCAAACGCACAGCTGAACGTAAGTCAGATTGTGTCTTATTCAGTTGCTTAATTTATGCTTGAATCAATGAATACTTCATTTCTGTTTTTCTTGTCATTATCTGGAGTTCTGGCATTAGTACCGTCTGTATGAAAATGTCCAAGATTGTGTTTTACTCACTGAGCAAATTTATCAGGATATATGCTCTTGAAAAAAATGTGTTACAACGCATGGATGATAACAGAGACATCCAGACAAGTCTTGTGAGAGGCTGCTCAGGCACTTTGCTGCAGAGCTGCTCCTCTTTATCAGTGCCTGTAGATGTGTTTCTGTGTGTACATGCATGGAGCTATGAGTGTGTGTGTGTGTGTGTGTGTGTGTGTGTGTGTGTGTGTGTGTGTGTGTGTGTGTGTGTGTGTGTGTGTGTGTGTGTGCATATCTGGAAGACAAGAGCAGCTATAGATGTACCAGCTTCAAGTTTTGTCGCTCAGTTGATACCCAGTACGTGCATTGTACTTTACTCTGTCTTGCAGAATGATATTTTACACACTGTGGAAATTAAAGTGGATGCACCACCAGCCGATACTGGCAATACTGCCAACCCAGAAATCACTACTTCAGGTAATTATGCTGCTCAGCGAGTGGGGATATTCACACTGAATCCAATAAGGACACAACATTAATTGAGATTTAAACATTAAAAAAAACAATGAGTAATACATGTGCTAACATTACTATTACATTTGGTCATTAAAAATCATTCCTACTGTATAGTCAGTATGTCTTTCACTTTCAAACTGTAAAAAAATTAAGCCTTTATGCTGAACAGTAAAATAACAGTGAGTGATTATGTAACGCTGTCATAATAATGACGACTGGAATCCTACATTTATAACAGCTGGTCTTGTTTTATGACAACTAACTTCATGTATGTAAGTATGATCTATGATTATACAACCTGAACAGCTTTAAATGCTTTACTTTATAATATTATATTCTAAGAGTCCTGTGCTTATTCAGAACTGCTCCAGTAGGGTGTCATCCCATGTCGACACATTATATGATGAGTGCACACTTCAACTATGCGCTATTTTAAGGCCTCAGATCTCAATGACGGACAACTCAGTCTGCCTGTGTAAGTGTTCTCTAAGCACAGTCTCTATTCATAATCCTATCTGCTCTAAAACTTAAGCCCCCCCACCCATCCCCCCCCAAAAAAAAAAAAAAAAAAAAAAAGAAAAAGCAGCTAAAGAAAACAGCTCAGCATTAACCCATAGACTGCCAATGCTGTTGCAATGCTGGGACAATTCTCCACAATATGACCTATCTGGTTTTGTTTGCTCCTTGACAGACACAACTGCAGAGAAGCCAAACACCGATGCTAAGACAGCGATGCCCAAGACCTACCACTCTCCGTGGGATCAGGCGATCCTCAGTGACCCTGACCTCGCCGAAACCCTCAAACTAGCAATGTCAGCACCAGACCCACGACCAGACCTGCCTGAGTACAAATGCTTTAATCGGTGAGAAATCTATGAGCACATGTTTAATTACTGCTAATAACTGCTGCAACGCATTCTCATCCCAACGCGGGGATCCCTCTGGGTCACTTTCCAGTCACAGTAAACACATGCTCAATGTTGTGAATTCAACAAAAACACTTGCTTAGGATTTGGCAACAAAACCATTATTGTTAGGTTTGGAAAAAACAACTCTGTTAGAAAATTACTACATGAATATGACACTGAACATTGTGAACACGGCACGGAAACAAACAGCTAACATGACATACAGAGATAAACATCTGTGTCCTGGACGAAAGCCTTGTGATGTTGGTCCTATCCGACCTATCCTGTATCTCTTTTGCACTTTAAATTATGTCACTGCACTTTCTCAGTGCGTTCAATAGTGACGCAGATGGGTTTACACTGTAGTTAATGGAAAGCTCGGTGCATCTCATACAATGCTAAAGGGTGCCTTGTTCAGACGGTCGCGACAAAGTGTCAGTATTTGACACCCTGGAATTGAGAACTGGCTGATCATTCACACTTTGTCAATTACAGGGTTGCCACTCCTTTTGGTGGCTTTGACAAAGCTCCCAGAGGAATCACATTCAAGCTACCCGAGCTGGACCTGAACCCACCCAGGTATCCAGAACTGCAGGAACCGGGCATGAAGCGACCCACCTTCAACAGGACGGCCCAGGGGTGGATATCTGAGGGCACCCATCTGATCCTACCCACTGTTACCCTGGAGCCCATCAAAGTCCCAGAGTCTGACGACCTGTAGGGACTCACTGTACGTAATCTGGCCACATGATGCCAGCTGTAGTATTCTGGCCTCGCCTGTGATGACATTTAGTAGCGCAGTCACAATTCCTTACCAGTATTTTGGATTTTGTTTCCCATTCACTGGATGCAAATTGTTTCATGCATTTAGTGTGTTTGGTGTACACTTAAACTGTATTCAAAGAAAATCATGTAAATAGCAAAATGAATGTGCTATACGTCACTCTCAAGAAGAGTTTCCACTGAAACTGAAAGCAAAACTGTAAACATTTTATAAATGTTCAGATGAATTGATGACTATGTAATGTAAATAAAGAATGCAACTTATTTATTGATAGCACACAGCTGGAACATGCAGTGGGTTATATTTAGTTATTATTAGTAGTAAGCAGCAGTTCAATTATATCCACAGTGATGAATTATATTATAGAAAAATGCACAAATTATGTATTATGTTTGTTGCTATTTATCATCATAATAAACATCTAATCTAAATAACCCTCGACTACGTGTTAGAGCAAGCAAATTCTGAATATGCAAATAAAAAATTTAAATTAATCTAAAATTCAATATAGCAAAAAAATCATTTATAGATTTGTAGAAATAAAATGTCATTTGCATTGCAACTAATAAAATTTTAGCTTGAGGAAATAACACATCAGTGTGGCAGAAAGGCTGAGAAAGCTGGACTTTGACCTGTGATGGAACGGACATGATTAATTAAAAACACAGCATTTCATTTTTCATATATTATGAAACACGTTATGAGATATGTATCATATTCATGGATTCAAAATCTTTGACATTATATGCAAATACGTTTCATAACTGTACAAAATGGATACTGGTATACAGTCACATGGCCTGCCTTGTTTGTAATAACACTAAAGAGAAAATATATTTCTTTTTTCTTATGTTTCTTGTCACAGTAACTTTACAGCATCCCACCCTACAGCAAAAACAATCTAGCTGCATGATTTTACTTCTACAGTTTAAGTGTATTGCCTTCTCAAACATATTGTATATTGTATATTTAATGTCTAACTCAAGGCATATCATTTTTATGCTTCTGAATGTAACATCACATATAATTTATAAACTCAGTTTCATACAGCTGGATAATAGAGAGAGGAGATACAGGAGAGAAAACAGTCAGTGGGAACTCATGAGCAGTCTTAAAGGAACAGTGTGTAGCATTTAGGGGGATCTATTAGCAGAAGTATTCATAACTATCTTTACATTAGTATGTAATCACCTGAAACTAAGAATTGTTTCGTTAGCTCAGAATGAGCACTTCATATCTACATTTCATTCACATGAACGAATCAAGGGGAATAACTCTGGATTCGTCTATTAGTGCACTTTACAACTTTTAGGACCTAATGATTTAAATAAGGGCTATTCAAGTGTTCGTGCTGGGAAGTTGATTCACCACAAAAAAAAATTTGAGTTGCAGACGTCTCTTTCCCAGTGTAAGTCTATGGGAAAAAGCCCAGTGGCATCAGGTAATGTACTGTACATGAAGTTGTGCCGCTGTTTGGTCAGTACGAAATCGGGATCAACGACAAGTGTTCTTCTTGGGGGTTTGGCAGGGCCTCACCATGGAGTCCATCATGTTGCTCTACCATGTTTCTACAGTAGCACAGAATATACAAACCAAACACTGGCTCGAGAGATAGCCTTTCACAGTTTCATGATACCTGAAGGCCACTGTAGTTCACTGACACACTTGTGAAACTGCAGTAATGTGAGGATGTCCTCTGAAAGAGGTGAACGGTGTTACCACGGTTTTAGAAAGGGAGGAATGAGTGTAGGGGGACTCAAGTTGGTTGCAATCTGCAACCACACCACTAGATATCGCCAAACCCTACACACTGTCCCTTTAATGTATGACTATCACTTCTCCAAATCCTCAACAATCCAAAGAATTCACACAGAACTGTTTGTGAGTCAGATGTACAAACATGGCTTCATTTTCTTCAGCTGTTTCATTCCTGTCATGATAAGAAATGTCCATTTGTGTGATTTCAAATGAATTCATTCAGCAGCTGTGCATTTTGGGGATTTTTTTTCTCACCCACTCCCAAAAAGATAAGCTATTTTGAGACTTAACTGTGAGAAAGTCTAGCTTTACCATATAATTATAACTGGTATCACAGCAATGCACGTAGAAGGTTCAATACAGTATCTGACACAGACCTCAACATGTAAATCCTGGTTTATATAGAAGGTGTACTGTCAACCGGGGGCAGTTTCTCTGTGACGTCTATGAACATTATAAAAATAGAACTAACTGAACTAAAACTACTGTATAAACTCTAACTGCCCTGATTTATGGTTGCTATTTAAGTCATTTCTGGCTGAACTACTACACTCTGGAAACTGTAAAAAAAAGAGAGAACAAAACAGATACAAAAAATCCCTCCAAAAATAAACTAAAGAACAGTAGAGTTTGACAGCTCATCTGAGCAGAGCTCAGCTGTGCAGCATTCAGAGGGTGAAATACAAAGCCTAAAATAAATAATACCAAAAGCGTTTCATGTGTCTCAAGGGATGTTTCAGTGCTATTGCTGGAGACTGGATCAGAGAAAAGCTATATACAGTCAGACTGTACCACCCCGTAGCCTGCACATGGTCCACAATTTTCCCATATATTCACTTCAGTATATAGCGCTGACCTGTGTGAAAATAATGGTATAGCCTTATTTGAACTTCCTGCAGTCACAGCCACAATGAATCACTGAAACAGAAGATGTGCCTGTTTAATTTTCCCAAACAGATTTCATTCTTGGACTCAAAATCTTCACAGTGTAACAAATCACAAGGAGTGAATTACACTGTTTTCACAGTCTGGCCCACATGCTGTAGTCTCTCTCACACACACACACACACACACACACACACATGCACACATACACACATACACATACGCACACATACTGTAGATAATCCACACTGTGTTTAAAGGAAGTGAGAAAGGCAGCAGGTGATGAACACTTGGCATGTGGCATGAGGATTCACTGCATCATCAGATCACTCATTTTTTAACATGAATAAAGAAAGAAAGACAATATTGTTTAATATGCACATTCACATTAAAACAAAACAGAAGCTGCAGTAAAGGGGACCTATTGTACTTTTGTGTTTTTTTTCCCCTGTCCTTTAGTGTGTTATGTAGTTTTGTGTGCATGTGAAAGGTCTGCAAAGTTGCAAAGCCCGAAGTCCACACCAAAGGAAGTCACTCTCTCCCACAGAAACACTGCTCTTGAAACACCTCAGTGGATGTCCCGCCTTTTCTTCCATAACGTGGTGACGTCACCAAGTAACACATTTGCATGATACCTGCCTAGCGGCTAGTTAGCACACCCTCAAACAAAGTTAGTTAGAGGGAAGCTGCATTGGAGTTTGAAGAGTTTGATTCGGTTGACCAATCACAACAGCGGGGACCAGCTGATCAATCAGAGCGTGCTGTGCTGTGCTACAGCACAGCCGGTATGAGAACAGTAAAGTGATTTTTGAACATTACAGCATGTAAACATGTTCTAGTAGAAACCCAAAATATGAATACGCACCTGAAAATAAGCATAATAATTCCTCTTTGATTGTAGCAGTAGGTACGTGATGGTGAGGACTGAATCAAGGTTAAGTAAATAGATATAAAATGCTCTTTTCTGAGGTAGGCAGCTGGCTTCAAAAAGTGGCTGACCTTACTGATTACAATGTTTTATTGCACCTGCAACCAATGATTTATTTAGTGATGTTTTTCTTTCCACATAGGACTCTGTGCCTTTGCCCTGAGGGCAGTAGCTGATAGTGGCGACTGAAGGGATGACCGTGGTCGTCTTAGATTTTTCTGCTTAAATGAACAGTGTGCAACTTTTCAGAGGATCTATTAGAAGAAATTGAATATGATATTCATAACTATGTTTTTTTCACCTTAAACTAAGAATTGTGTTTACATCAGATTAGAATGAGTCCTTCATATCTACATAGGGAGCAGGTCCTCTTCAGGGAGTCCGCCATGTTGCTCCGCCATGTTGGACAGGATATCATATTCTCATTCCCAATCTGTCAAATACCACCACTTGGTCAGTGCCCCTCGGCATCAGAGACCGGGGTACCCCTCTTATGTTACTTTTAAGATGCACCAGAGACAGTGTGTCATCATACACTTGTTACATGCATATCCTTTCAAAATAAACTTCCGTTTTCACAGGAAGTTAGTTTCAGGCAGCATCACCACTTATGTAGGGTTAGGAAATGGTCGTAATTGACATTAACTTCACTGACTACCTACTCACATGACTCACAGGTCTGACAGGTTACACTACCAAGGACTGAAGCGACAAAGTACGTCAACGTAATTTTTAGTTTCACACGGGACATGAACAGTGGTCTCCTGGTTGAAAGTGTTTGTTTGAAACTGCAGCAACGTGAGCCATAGAGTGTAAAACCATGGTAACGCCAGCTGCCGTCTGACTTCTATTGCTCCTAAAGTAGTGTTACTATGGTAAGGACGGCCTCTGAGTGAGGTAAATGGCATTTTACACTTGGTGGCTTACGTTACCGCAGTCTTGGAAAGGGAGGAGTGAGGGGAGGAGTAATCAGTTAGTTGCAATCTGCAACCACACCACTAGTTGCTGCCAAATCCTACAGTGCGTCGTGTGGTGTACTCTAGGACAGACCCACTAAAACTTATGTGGAAAAGAACACACTCTCCAACCAATGAGTGTCATTTTTGCTGACTGAGGCTCGTACTGCACCATCAGCCATCCTGTCTACACTTAAAACCTGCTCAGCTCTGCAGGCTCTCCCGTTCCAAACCCTCCAACTGTGCCAAGTTTTGTGATCCCATGTCCTTTTTACTGCAGCTTCACAGAGACGGAAAGAAAAAATGAACACTTAAACCTGCGATAGGCAGAAAGTTTCTGGCATCAGAAAATCCACAATGACCTTTCAGCATATTGCAATTCAAGTGTTCTGAGAGAAAACTAGACTTCTGCACCTCCTCATGGCTCTGTTTTTAGGCTTTAGATAATCTAGCCCATCATGGGACACTTTGGTCAATCACAGGTCATTTCAGAAAGAGAGTGCCTTCCTATTGGCTGTGCTGGTGGGAGGTGCTTGGTATTTCCTCAACTTATCTCAACATGGCTGCCAGGTCTAAACCTCATTTTACAGCTAAACAGTAACTACAAGATGTTTCTAAAAACATCTGAGGAGGAAAATAGGCATTAGAGTCATATAATATTGATTAATATTTGATCAGCGCTGCCTAGTTTGACCATTTGATTGGAAATTGTGAGTGATTGACAGCTGCTCAGAGACAGCAGACTCCAGCTCGACTCTGACTAGTAGTTTTCCTCTGATCTGAGAAAGATGCCATTAGGAGGACACAGAGGAACTTGATTTTTAAAGAAATAAAATAACTTTTTTTGTAAATCAGATTTGCTCCAATCCTACCTACTGCTGCTTTAATATTATGTGTTATTTGAGAGGATGAGAAAGGGGATGAAAGCAGGACAACTTCTGTGTCCAGTGTGGCTTGTTATGGCATGTTTACACATTTCACTTCCAATCAGAATATAAAACATATTCTGTACTATTGACATTTAAGTGAGAGCGTTCACAACGACAAAAATCCAGGCAGGGTTTAGTCCCGACAGTGCTGCATGATTATGAAACCAGTGCAGTCATGTGATGTCTTCTCTCATCATCATCATGACAAGTTGGAAGTCTGACCTTCCGCCAGCCAGCACACAGTTTGCCATGCAGGGATTGAAGATACAGCAGCAGCAGCAGCAGCAGTGCGCTCGAGGCTACGCTAGGGGCGGAGTTTGACCTCTCAAGTCTCAAAACATCACTAATCCGCGTCGGACATTGTGGCACAGGCCATCACTGGCCCAGTTTGCACAGAGGCGAAAGAGACGATTTCTTCCACCGAAATAACGCCGTCCCGCCCGGGTGTGTGTGTGGCAGCGAGCAGCGGCTCGGGCTGCCGCCTGTGTGCGCGTCGGAGGGATCGGGGGAAGCGCTGCACTATGGCAGGTAGTGCGTTACATGCGCCTGGACGTATCCGCAGTGTTTTCTAGCCAGTTTCATGTGGAACGACTCGGGGAGAAGAAGTGTTGGGATTTGCGCGTTGACAGCTGGACCGCCCTGCGCCTTCATTGGAGGCAATCAGATACCCGCTTCCCTTTAAGGTGAGTCCTCACAGCACTTGTTTTGGCAATGCACGAATGCAAGTTGCGGCATATTTGTGCTGCTGTCGCTGACCGGGGCGACGGTTCACCGTGAGGTTGGTGCAACGCTGGCAGCATGTCTCCTCCTGCTCTGGGAGCTGTAGGGGGTTTGTTTTTTAACGCAGAAAAGCTCAGGATGGTCATAAAATCCCGTCCAGTAAAGGATTTATGTCTTCTTTCTGAGCACCACTGCAGAGATGGGCGCTTATATCCGACCGTATAGGCCTTATACGGGCATCACATGTCAGACAGGCTGGTGCAGAAAAACACATGTGGGCACCGACACTACACCAGGGCATTAAAGATGGATTTACATGACGAAAACGTTGGGATATTAAGGAAATAGGTCATATTGTGACATCCAAAATGACTTAACTACCTGTAAAAAAAAAACACAATTTTGCTTCTTTCTCATCTAATCATAAATGAAAATGATATACTCCCCCTGTGTTAACATTACAAATGTAAACAAACCAGAGAGCAGCATCAGATCAAGATGAAACAAATCATAATTTGGTTTAGTCTCATGTGTTGCTGACAGTAATAGGCTTCAGATATTTTGGTGTCTTGTTTACTTTTACATTAAAGATTGTAGCTTAAAGTTTCATGTAATTCAGTTTCAGATAGGACAATCTGCTGTTTGTTGATTATTAGCTCCCTAAAGGTACAGTGGTGGCACATTGTCACATCTGTAAGAAAATGAAGTGTTCAAGAGTAAAGCCAAACTGTACACTACCCTAGCAAATACAGTACAATTTTTGTTTTTATTTGCATTACTAATAAATGCTGTAATAAATATAATTTAAATAAGTAATACAATTAGGGGTGGAGAGGGTGGGTGCTTTTGTATCCACGCCAATGAAGGTGATCTGATCCCTGAACAGATACAGGCATCTGCTAATAAATTATCAAGTTTTTTAGAGCCCAACCCAAATGTGAATTTTGTTAAATGTGCAAGGAGTACATTTTCCAAAATAATCTAATCTCCCCAGGATGGTTCGGACACCTTGTTCTCGGTTAAAATAAATATCATTTAAATGGGAAAAAAAGTGCAGTCTAAATCTGAGCATTTTATATTTACAATCAGTTACTTGTTGGCAAATTTCTTTGTGGAAAAGAAAACATTTGTAAAATTATTATATTTTCATAAATTACTGAGATATGAAATGTAAAGGGTTTCTTACTTGCTGTCACTTGACTAAACATTCACTCAGTGACTTCACAATGGGTCCAACTCAGTTAGGAAAGGCCGGTCTTGTTTTGTCTGTTTTTTGGTTGATTTGTAAAAAGGTAGCAACGATAAACAACCAGGTCAGGCAGACACGCTTTGGATTCAACTTACACTCAACTTAGCATCAAAATAAGCTTTCCAGCAATATGTTTTTTTAGAGATGTCAATCGATTAAAATATTTTACTGCGATTAATTGCATGATTGTCCATGATTAATTTGCGATTAATCACAAATGCGTGAAGTCCTCATCTCTTCTTTGACATTTTCTATGCACATTTTTTATCTTTTCAAAATGTACATTAAAGGGAGATTTGTCAAGTATTTAATACTCTGATCAACATGAGAGTGGGATAATATGCTGCTTTATGCAAATGTATGTATATATTTATCATTGGAAATAATTAATTGAACAAACTGACAAACAATGACAAATATTGTGTAGAAACCCTCACAGGTACTGCACACAGCATAGAAAATATGCTCAAATCATAACAAACTGCAGCCCAACGGGCAACAACAGCTGTCAGTGTGCTGACTTGACTATGACTTGCCGCAAACTGCATGTGATTATCATAAAGTGGGCATGTCTGTAAAGGGGAGGCTGGTGCGTACCCAGAGAACCCATTTTCATTCACATATTTTGAGGTCAGAGGAAGCGGTCAGCCATGCCAGTTTTTCCTTTGGAGTTGTAAAGATATTCTTTACAATTCATGGTGAGGGAGTGAAGTTAATTTAGTGTTTATCTCCTATATTCAGCAACTTTGTTTATGTTAGGATGCAGGACACGACTGTTATTTGGCTATTCTGCTCCTCAGCCTCGCTAGCTGCGCCGTGGACTTGTGTCTATGGTTTACCTCTTCCTTCCCACCTGTCCTCCTCAGATATTGTCCAGTTGCCATTCAATGTCCAGTAGCACTTGGCTGAGGCTGCCCTGTGGCTGATCATTAGGACGATGCTTTCGACTAACCGCTCCGGAGGTGCGTGGGGATGAAATGGATGGAGCCCATGGCCAGACCAGCGCACCAGCTCCCACCTCCCAGCAGCATGTCCAGCCGCAGCAAGTCTCCCCCCAACTCTGGAGAAGGTAGACGACATGATTCATCTGGCAGCCAACCACATCAGTCATTTGGATTAGTGATGTAATGAAAACTGTGTCCAAGATGAGCCGAATTTTCATCCAGCGTTGCTTATAATGCCTCCATAGTGCCATGCAATAATAATCACATTTTGAATCATTAGTATACTAGTGTAGACATTAATGGCAAATACGGACTTTTACAGGATTTAACACATTTACAGGCTTGGTATTTGAGTGGGTATATGATATGATGTGATAATGATTTTAAGGTTACACATAGGGTGTAAATTGCTTTGAAAGATGCAAAGATGCAAACAACTCTGAGTAAAATACCACACAGAAGATACATGCCAGAACCTAAGGATATATTTTTTTTCTCATTAGCTGCAGGCTCTAACTCCATGGCATGGGTGAAGATGTTCAAAAGACCTGGAGGAGGCCTGAAGAAATCCTACCAGCCTGGCAGCATGCTGTCTCTCGCTCTCACCAAAGGCCTGCTGAATGAGCCTGGGCAAAATAGCTGCTTCCTAAACAGTGCTGTTCAGGTGAAGAACCATTTTCTACCAACTCGAAATCACTGAAAAAAATACTTCAATTAAAGCTGTAGTCGGTAACTTTCAACAAATATGGTAAAACATTCTTTTTATAAAACGGTTACCATGTCTGGACAGTAGTGCATGAGACAGGTAATCTGAATCAGGTTCCCGTGTGTCCTCCTGACCTCCTCATTGCATTTGCAAGATTTCAATGTGATATGAAGGAAAACAACCGATCACAGCCGAGGAGTCTCTACAGCAGCTGTCAGTCACTGCTCACGAAACTGGCAAACTGATTAAATGGTCAAACTAGGCAGCACTGATCAAATATGAATATTATATTACTGTTACTGTAAAACCAGCTGGCGGATGGTGCTTGGTTTTCGCTTGACTGTTTTCAACATGGCTGCCGGGTCACAAACTGTCTCATTTTACAGCTAAACAGTAACTACAAGATGTTTCTGAGAACATTTGAGGCGAGAAATAGACATGACAGTAACAGAATATTAATTCATATTTAATCAGCGCTGTGTAGTTTGACCGTTGGATGGAAGTTTACGAGTGTCACCAGCAGTGATTGACAGCTCCGCTCTGATTGGTTGTTTTCCTTCAGCTGGTGAAATCTTGCTTATGCCATTAGAAGCACAAGGAGGACACTGAGGAAAAGTTTTTTTTCACAGATTATCTGTCTCATGCACTACAGTCAGGGTATAGTAAGAGTTTAAAAAAAACACCTTTTTAATCCTATTTGCTCAAAGTTGCCGACAGCAGCTTTAAATGACTTTACTCCTCTGAAATAATAGCAAAACTGTCTCAGTGCACAAACAAAGAGAGCGAATTTTCCTTCTTACATTTCCACTCTTTTGTCTTGTAAAATTAGTTTTAAAACACTACAGTGTAAAGCTGAGTAAAGTGGCCAGTAGAGAGCAGAAGTAGACCCCAAAAAATGACTTAGTCAGTACAAACAGCAATATGTGTAAAATGCTTTTTTGTCACCAGCCAGCACTCACTTATGTTTTTTTTTATTTATTTGGTCTGTCAGCTCTTGAATAAAATATCTGTCTCTAGCTACTTAGCTAGATTTATTTTTTTGCTAATTCCACTCTCTCTAAATGATGTCTGTGAGCTGGATATGTTTTTGTTTTTTTTTGTTTTTTTATGCGTGCGTTGGTGAAAGAAGCTGGGCCTCGGCCACATGGACCAGCAGACCAAAATAAAGAGCTGAAAATGACTAAAAGCTGCTGAGTCGAGTGTTGACTCTCCTTGGGTTTGGCAGTACTCGCAGCTCTTTTATATTTGAAGAGAAAGATCTATCAAACATGTTGTTTGTAAGATCTTTCTCTTCAGTCTGAGCTTCTGAAATGCTTGAAATGTGTTTCTGTGCATGTCAGTATTTTGATGTTTTTCGCTGTGGTTAAATCTTCGCAGGTGCTTTGGCAGCTGGACATCTTCAGGAGAAGTTTGAGGCAGCTCTCAGGTCACTTCTGTCTCGGTGATGCCTGCATCTTCTGTGCTTTAAAGGTTTGCATTTCTGCACTTTTATGAAGTCAGATCACTCTCACTATTAAAGGGGTCTAATTCAGCATTCAAAGCATTAATATAGCAGCAAACAACTATTTGGTATGTAAAGATCTAGAGTAGTGATGTCTACCTGAGTAAAGACTGAAGTCGCTCTCCCTCTGTGTGTGTTGTATCCGGGCTAGCCGTGCGCTCACAGTCGCCGCTCTGCATCGCTATCATACGGTGGTTAAAGACCAACAACGACCAACAACGTTTCGGTAGCGTAGCACATAAAAATGCGTACAAAAATAGTAATCGTTGTATATGAATGCAACAAAATACAAACATGTTTTTGATGACGAATGCAAATAATTTTAAATACACATATTTGTGGATTTCAATTACATTTGTTTAAAGCAAGAACTATGTGTATGTGTATCACAAATATACTGTATTTTTAAACCTTATTTTTTTATGTGTGTGGATTATTTTTAAATTTATACATAACAATAACTATTCTTGCGTGCACTGAAAAATATTTTCATTTCTCAGTCATTTATTCCCAAAAAATATATTTGTGAATCCTTTTTGTGCCTTCATTAATGCCTTCATTCATTAATGTGACTCCATACGCTTTCAGCTAAACCGGGTATTATTTGTAGTATGGTTGAATATTTCTAATTGTCATTACTCAATAGTGGTGGTGAAAAAAACATATTTGATGTTATAATAACTGTCATAAAAGTAGAAGTAGTAGATAAAAGACGGTGATTAATCATAGTTTTTCTTTTTCAGAGCATCTTCAGCCAATTTCAGCAGAGCAGAGAGCGCGTGCTCCCCTCCGACAGCCTGCGTAACGCCCTGGCTGAAACCTTTAAGGATGAGCAACGCTTCCAACTTGGCCTGATGGATGACGCCGCTGAGTGCTTTGTACGTTGACGCTGTGCCTTTGGCTTCTAATCAAAGTAGCATCCAGTGGGAGACCTTTCCACAGTAACTGTGTATTATTATGGTGCCTCCCCCTCTGTGACACTGAAGGTAAAAAGAAGCAGAGGTCACTGACAAAACTCTGTGGCCATGTGTAATCCCCAGTTTTATCTACTGTATGTAAATTATGATTTTGGCCTGCTTTTTAGCATATTTAAGTCCTGTTAGGATTGTATTTAGTTGATTAAGTAAGCCTTTTAGCGGTGTTTGTTTGATATTTGTCTGTGTAGTGCCTGAAATCCCCCTAATTGTATAGTTGTTCATGTTGCATATACTGAACTCAAAGGCAGAGAACTCAGTCAGTCTGTTTTAAAAAGGGACCCCATTTTATAACCTACAACCATTATGAACACAAATCTAATAGACAGATATGTCGATATTTTAAGTGTTGCACAGACACGTTTGAGTCAGTTTGACTGATTAAAGGTCCAGTGTTTAGCATTTTAGGGGATCTATTGGCAGAAATGGAATATAATATTAATAAGTATGTTTTCATCAGTTTTTAATCACCTGAAACTAAGAACCATTGTGTTTTCGTTAGAATGAGACATTTATATCTACATAGGAAGCGGGTCCTTTTCATGGAGTCCACCCAGTTTCTACAGTAGCCCAGAATGGACAAACCAAACACTGGCTCTAGAAAGGGCCATTTATGTTTTTGGGTCAGCCACCGTAGCTCTACACGCTTGGCACACAGGAGAAGTTTTAGTTAGTTGCAATCTGCAACCTAGATGGCACCAAGTCCTAAACACTGCACCTTTAAAGGAAGGAAACACTGAGCAGATAACTCTAAATTGCCTGTAGGTGAGAATGTGAGCTTGAATGGTTGTCTGTCTCCATGTATCAGCCCTGTGATAGTCTGGCGACCTGTCCAGGGTGTACACCGCCTTCACCCAGTGTCAGCTAGGATCGGCTCCAGCTACGATGGATGGATGAAAATGCTGTGCAGTAGTGCTGTGTAGCGTGTTTGCATATACTCAATATTTACACTGTGTCTGCTCTCATTTCTTATATATCAGGAGAACATCCTGGAGCGAATCCATTTACACATTGTTTCAGACACTGCAACTGATGCTTGTTCATCCAAATCCTGCATCACCCATCAGAAATTTGCAATGATGCTTTACGAGCAGGTAACTGAGTTTATTCAATACTGTTTGTCATAAATACAATAAAATGTTTATTTTTTTTGTTTTGTTTTGTTTTTGTTTTGTTTGTTTGTTTATTTTTATTATTTTTTTGTATTTAACTGGAGTCTAAATTTCATCAGCAGTACATGGGAAAGAAAATGCACAAATTGGCATCAAATGTTAAAATTCAGACAGCAGTACAGGGGATAAACATAAGAAACTAAAAACACTTTCCATGTAAAAACATTGCATCATACAAAACAATGAGATAGAAAAATTTGTGTTATTTTAGTGTTAATGTGAAGTACATGGGGACAATTACTGTTAGTATAATAATAATAATAATAATAATAATAATAATAATAGTAAAGAAAGACTCCCAAAGCTGCTGTCACTAAATGTTAATATGTAATCTGTGAATTAATGTGCAGTTTTTCTTTTGCAGTTTGTGTGTCGCTGCTGTGGAGCATCTTCAGACCCTCACCCATTCACCGAGTTCGTACATTATGTCTCAACCACTGCTTTATGGTTAGTGCTTGATTTACTGCCATGGCTTGAAAAATGGGATACAAAAATCAGGCCAGAGTGCTAATCCCGATTTAAATGTCAAAGTACCAGAAAATTATTTGACTGCAATTTTAAGCATCTTAGATCAATGCCATTCCTGTCCTTTAGCAGCTATACCTAAACACCCAGCGCTGATTCTTATCACTTTAAGTCCCCCAAAGGCTGACGATGCCAAATGATTGTTTGGTCTCATGTTTTCATAATTTTAAGTTCATAATTTCTTTTGTTTTTTTTGTGCACAATTCCTCCTCAATTCACTTTCTGCATGCAAACATAAATAGCTGTGTGTTTACATTCATTGTGAGTAGCTGCAGAGTGTTAACAGGAAGACCTTTATTCATTTTTAATGTATTCTATATTTTATACAGCTGTGCTTTCAAACTAATTACACTGAATGTTATTAGAGATTATGAAATATTAAAGAAGTCTCAGACATAAATTGTACCTTGACAAAGATAATTATGTTCAGTTGTGACTGACACTGTCATTGAGGTAATTTAACTATATATGTATTACTGAGGTTGTAGTTTGCAGTGTGTCCAACTGGACTGTATTATAATAATATATAATAAACATAAAGTTTAATTAGCACCTCTGTATTAAGATAAAACGTATTTAATGACCTAGTTGCAAAAATGCTGATATAATTATGCTATTACTACATCATAGCCAATAACTCTCAGTGAAGGTTAATCAGTCTTTGGAGCAAGATAGTTTCTTGACCAGTGTGGCAAGTTGAGCACAGAGAGAAACTTAAACTAGATTTTTAAGGCTGTCAATGTTAACTTTATAATAAAAATTATTAATTTTTTTTTGGAGAGAGTTCTTCCATTTTGTATTTACAGCGACAGTGTTGAAAGGGGGAGACAGAGGGGACGACACACAGCACGGACTCAGCCTTGGTAGATGGGGTGTCTGCTCTACCAAGTGAGCTCCAACAGAGCCCCAACATAAATTAATTTTTAATGCCACTAATTTCTTTAACGCATGAAGGAAACTTGGAATTTTTAGGTTGTCTCAGCTCTAAAGTTAGAGTGAAGATACTGACACCATAAAAACTAGAAAACCTAAATAATCCATTGGTACCGACCAATGTCGTACTAGTTTGTTGATAAGGAATTTAAATAAAGCTCTGAACTTGAAAAACTGTTATGGCCATTTTCAAAGGGGTCCCTTGACCTCTGACCTCCAGATATATGAATGTAAATGGGTTCTCTGGGTACCCACCAGTCTCCCCTTTACAGACATGCCCACTTTATGATAATCACATGCAGTTTGCGGCAAGTCATAGTCAAGTCACCACTCTGACACACTGACAGCTGTTGTTGCCTGTTGGGCTGCAGTTTGCCATGTTATGATTTGAGCATATTTTTTATGCTAAATGCAGTACCTGTGAGGGTTTCTGGATAATATTTGCCATTGCTTTGTGTAGGTAATTGATTTCCAATAACAAATGTATACATACATTTGCGTAAAGCAGCACATTTGCCCACCACCATGTTGATAAGAGTAGTAAATACTTGACAAATCTACTTTTAAGGTACATTTTGAACAGATAAAATAATGTGTCCAATTAATTTGTGATTGGTTGTTATTAACTATTTCAATTGACTGATAACTCTAATATTTTCATTCTGTGTAAACTTGAAAGGGAGTTACTGCCTCTGCAGATTCATTTTGTATCAAGCTTATTGCCAGTACACAGACTATAACAACCTCTTTGACAGCATCAACAAAAAACTGAACATTATCATCTTCCTAAATGTAGATTATGTGGCAGATCTGTTGTATTGGATAAAAGTTGGTAAATGTACATGCACCTTTCTACTCTTCTGACCACTCAAAGCTCTTTACACTACATGTCAGAATTCACCCATTCACACACACATTCATACCCTGATTCATAACCTGCCCATCAGGATCTAATGTAAATACTCATTCACACACCAATGGCACAGCCAAGGTCCGCATAACAATGTGGACTGAAGGAGCCAGGGTGTACCTAATAAGGTGGCCAGGGAGTGTACATTCCAATCTAAAAGATTTCATATTGATTACTAAAACACTGTTTCTGTCCATTACTACATACAGAAAGGTTGCAATCATGGAATATAATATTTACGACTATTATTAACACGTTCTCTGTGTTTGTGCACAGCCAACAGGTTGATCGCCTGTTGGGGAAGAACGAGCGGCTCAGGTCAGACATGTTTGGAGAATTGCTGCAGGCGGCAAACAACACAGGTGACCTCCGAAGCTGCCCGGTATGTGACTTCCTGTCAATGTTTATTTTAATGTGATAGTTTTCACAACAAATCAAAGCCCATCTTGTCATAACTCAATAACTCTCCCCATTCTGCTGTTTTGTGAAAAATGGTTGAATTCAACCATAACTAAAGTAAATGTTGACTCGTTTCAGGCAGCTATTAAACGGTAATTCTGGTATTTTTCAAGCAGGACCCCATGTTTTTGTGTCTTACTGACTAATAGTGACAGCAGTTCCTGAAATCGTTCCAGTATTGAGGGAGAACGCTGTAGACGGCAGCTGGTCACAGGCTGCAGTATGGTGCTGTTGGGGCAAGCTGGAACTGTCATTTACGCCCACTAAAAGTGCTCGTTTTTGCCATGACAGGTTCTGATTGTTATACTGAGTGTCTGACATTTTGGAAAGAGTCTGGCTGAAGGAGAAGTCTCATTCTGAAATCTGGCGAGGTGACGTGTTGCCGGAAGACAACAGTGGAAAATAGAATACATCCATGGTAGAAACGTGAGCGGCAGCCGAGCAGAGTTTGTTGTGTTGGAGAACAGACAGCGTAGCTCAGTGTTATCTAAAAGATTTCCAATGTCTGGCTGAATATTTACATTATTTTGACAAAGTGGATGTGATCTTTGAATTCGATGGCTGCCATGCAGCATTACATTGACGCGGCTCACTTGCCATTACAGCCTGTTTCTCTGCCGGTTACAGCGTTATTCCTCAGTACTGGACCAAAAAGACAAAAACAATGGGGAAAATCTAGGTTGAAAAATACCAGAGTTACCCTTTAATGAATCATGTAGCCTTTGAGCTGCGCCGTTAGTATGTTATTGTAACATGGACACAAAGAGGATTCCTGCAGCTATGCAGAGCACACTCTGTGCTTTCTACCGTGACTCTGCACTTGAAGCGGCCGGAAGGAGACGGTGCCAGACTAGTGTTAGGATATAAATAGCAGTAAGGGGGTATATCCACTGTTTTTCTCTCATCTGGATTTGCTACCGCTGTCTTCCTCTTCAGTGTGCATCAGTTGGGTGAAGGTGAGTGTTCTGTTCCCTTCACCCATTATTGTAACAGAAAACTCAACACTGGCTTAATGATGCTGAAGTGCTGATAATACATGCTGTCTGGCTCTTTTTCCATCTTTTTTCCATCTATTATGACATTTTGAAGTGATAATTCACAAATGTGTGTGTGTGTGTGTGTGTGTGTGTGTGTGTGTGTGTGTGTGTGTGTGTGTGTGTGTGTGTGTGTGTGAGAGAGAGATAGAGAGAGAGACACAACCTACTTCTCTGACATTTGGGGAAATTTGCTCATTCATTTATTGCTGATTTAAAAAAACATGCATAAATTAAAAAAAAAATCAGTTTCACTTTTACTCGCAGCATATTTTACATTTCTATGCCATGTGTGGTTGACTAGTTTCTGTCTTGTTAGTTTTATTTCTGTATCGTTAAGTTATGATTCATTTTGTGTAAAGCACTTTGTAACTTACTGGTTTCTGTCTTTTGATTTTATTCTTGTACCTTTGTTTTGATTGTTGTGTTCAAACTTTATTAATATCCTTATTATTGTAAAGTGAACAAACGTATCAGCAACACATCCAGGAATCTGCAGAGTCTGGCAGTTTTGACGTAATTGGGCCAAGTTGTTGTTTGTCAAGAAACAGAAATAGAAATGCTTCAACTAGGAGCTTCTTGAAATTGTCTGTTACTACACATCTTAAATACCAGCCCGTTCTCACTCCCAGGGCGTCAGATAGCGAGGCTGTGTCACGGCCATTGGCGTTCGATACCGCTGAACAAGGCACCCATGAGCGCCAGTATGAAACCCCCCACGGCGTTCTGTTAACTATAATATAACCCCATCCGGAAGGGGAGGTGGATGGAACCACCAAACACAGGGCTTTCATCCAGGAGACCGCTGTTTGTGTCCCATGCGTCACGTTACAATCAGCTGTCAGCTTTCGTGTCATGTGTTCACAATGTTCTCTATCATTTTCACTGAACAATCATAGCTGTTCTCAGCCCAACCATGTGTTTTTTCCTAAACCTAACTAAAGTGGTTTTAATGCCAAAAATAAAGTGATGCCAAGGGACGTGACCAAACGGCAGTGTGTGACAAGTTGAGATGAGAACATGCTGTACAGTGTAAATACAGACAAACGGTTATAACATTTGCTGGTTCCACCTCCTTCCAGTATTTGTGCTAAGCTACATGGAGGCTAAATACAGTGACCTACTTCTGTCTGAAACACATATACCTTACCTTATTTTCAGTCCCTGTAAAGAAAATATACACCGATCAGCCATAACATTAACAACATTATGAGCACTGACAGGTGAAGTGAATAACATTGATAATCTTGTTACAATGGCACCTGGCACTGGGTGGGATATATTAGGCAGCAAGTTAACATTTTGTCCTTGAAGCTCTTGTGGGATGTTCCCGGTCTGCAGTGGTCAGAACCTACCAAAAGTGGTCCAAAGAGGGAAACCGGTAGGATCTTGGGTGGCCAAGGTTCATTGATGCATGTGGGGAGCAAAGTGATCCAATAGAAAAGCTACTGTTGCTCAGATTGCTGAAAAAGTTAATGCTGGTTCTGTTGGTACATCACAGTTTGTTGCATCAGACCAGTCAGGGTGCCCATACTGTCCTAATGTTATGGCTGATCAGTGTACGATATAATACATAATGAGAACTTAATGTTTTTCTTGTGTGTACGTTGATATTTTTATGAACCTTCATATGTTCTACTTCGTATTATACAGAGCAACTGTGGTCAAAGTATCAAGATCCGCCGTGTGCTCATGAACTGTCCAGAGATCGTTACCATTGGATTTGTATGGGATGCTGAGCAGTCTGACCTCACGGACGATGTCATTCGGTCACTTGGCCCACGTTTAAACCTGTGTGGGGTAAGAGCCGAAGCAAACCTCACCAGATGACAAATCACTTCTCAATAGACATTACACATATTATATATGTCAATATTTTTAGCATATTTTTGTGTAGAAATAGGGTTGTGAATCTTTCGGCGTTTCATAATTTAATTTGATTTTGATTCTTGGGGTCACGATTTGATTCAAAATGAACTCTCAATACAGTTCACAGTGGTGCTAATTTCAGGATCTCCTCCAGTCCGCTGTGCACTAATAAAGGCGGTCTGGAAAATTATAGAGCGAAGAGTATATACAATTTTCTTTTTTTTCTATTTGAAAAAGTTATATCAACTGATTACAATAATGTAAACACAAAGAAGAAGGTATCATTTATTCATGCTAAACTTGCTCACATAAACCTTTTTTTACTAAAAAAGTTCAGTGTTTCTCAATTCTCAGTGACTTCAAGAATAACAAGTTCAAGTTATACAAAAAAATGCTGTTTAAATACATCAATACAATTGGTAGGAATTTATCTATCAGAAAATTTTCAATTGCAAAGATAAATTGTACACAAAACAACACTGTAAACTGGTATTTTGAGTGATTTTCACACAAATCACACAATAATGCTTGACACAACTTTGTCTTGGTGTGTAGATTCATAGTTGTAAAACAGTAGATGCGACATTGGATCATAACTCGCGGGATAACTGTCCGCCATCATACCTGCCACCTATGGGAGGCAGCTGGTTGTCAGCTGTTCAGCACCTAACTGCTTCACCAAAAGGACCAAAGATGCCAGGGAGGCTGGCATCACTTTCCACACGTCAGTACAGAGTAGATGAGAGATTTATTTTTTGTGTATTATTATATTGAAGTTAGTGAACTTGGTAGCTTTACCATTAGCTACCAAACAACGGACCAGCTGAGTTCCAAGTCAAAGTTATTGCTAATTGCTGGTTCAACAGCATTAATCTGTAAGCTAAACAGACTTCCTATTTTAATGCTAACTATGCTAATTTAGCACAAAAGTAATGTAGTAACATTAACATTATCACAAAGTTATTAATATTACCCTAACATTTGACTGCTAGCAGCTGATGTCACGCCACTTGAGTGTAAAGTACACAACATGTTAATGACAAGGAGATAATATTAAAAAGTAAAATCATTGTTTGCAATATAAATGCAAACTTCTGAGATTATCTTCATGATTAATAGCATGCCTTGTTCTCTTGGAGCTATAATAATCCAAAATGTACCAAAATCATTATTTGTTTTTGGTTCATTCTAGACGACACAGTCGTCTTACACTCATTTCTTTGAATGAAACACAGTATTGGTGTATTGGTAGAAAAATAATAGGATTATAAGGACAATATAAGCTTTTTTCACTGTAGGTTTACAACAAATTTAAAACTGGACCCAGGTAATATGACTGCTATATGAGTCCATCTTGAAGTCATTAGAACATGTCCCATCATGGCTTCATCCAAAATCACATAACATGCACCACATACTCAATGGATGTACTTTTTACTTTTTTGTGAATAAACAGTGTGCATCTTTTCAGATGCACTGAGCAGTAGTTGACATTGTTACTACCTGAGAGCCATGGAACATGTAACCATGGTAACCTGTGCCAACCGCACGTGACCAAAATGATGGTTTGTGAGAATCAAACTCTGAATTAGTTTAAAATATATATTACGCCTAGCTAAGTGAAATCATATATTTCCAGTTAATTTGAGGCCTTACTGACAGAGAGCTGTCCGCCATTGTCTGTTATGAACATTGTTGGCACTACCGCATTATGTCGCCATAGTGTCCAGAGTTGCATACTGTAATATTTCACTGGAAATAGTATGCAGTTTGAGCACTATTGGTTTCATACTAAGGATTCGGACAAATATCTCACATATTGTTTTAGCGTACTATATAGCATGTTAGTATGGAATTTTGAACGCAATCTGTTTTATATCTACGTGTAGATTACTGTTAAGAAAAGTTATTAAAAACAGATTTTTGTAAGTTGTGAATCAATTCAGAATCTTAGAAGATAAACTGGATCCATACACAAATCCCACCCCTCACTAAAAATGTAATTTACTCATACAAAATTGTAACAATGACAGGTATCAGCTATTGTATTATTTTTGTCCATAAACTAGTAATGATGGTCAGTCTGCTGAAATCTTTTAAAAAAAAACAGTTCAGAGCATCTAAAACACAGACAGATTTTGTTCTCATAGTATTTAGCGAGCAATATGTGGAGATCAAACTCAATTTGCTCTGTTTCAGCTTTTCAACCGTGTCACTGATGAAAATGCCAAACGGAGTGAGCTTCATCTGGTGGGGATGATCTGTTTTTCCAGTAAACACTACTCAGCCTTTGCCTATCACACCAAATCTTCAAAATGGATGTTTTTCGATGATGCTACTGTAAAGGAGGTTAGGAACTCTGCGCTATTAATCTGCTTGATCTCTGTTCAAATGTCTAGTACTCCGTTACACTGTGTTGCATGCTCTTATATCACACTCTGTTTTCCCCCAGATTGGATCCAAATGGAAAGATGTTGCTTCTAAATGTATCAGGGGACATTTTCAGCCGCTTCTTTTATTTTACACCAATCCTGAGGGATCTCCAGTGTCTAATGAAGATGCTCCGAGACAAACCACCATGTGTCCTCGGTACAAAGCCCAAATAAATGGTGAGGTGACAGGTAAGACAAGCCTCCCGTTACCATCACACCTAACCCTCGCACTTCTCACAGACTCAAAATGTGTGTATTAAAATAAACAGAGGATTCACAAACCTTTTACTACTATATCAAACAATGTGACAGATAACGGTGCTCTTTTACTACTAACTTTGAATGTTAAAAGTGCAATAATCCTCTCAAAATCCACTTTGCCTCATTCGTTCATTCATTCATTATTTTCTTATATCAGGACACCTTGTCATGCATTAATGCTTACTGAACACAAACCTCATCCCAGATAATCCTACTTACACCACAGTCAAAAAAAAGTAAATTAATCTCCCACTACTCTTTGTTAAAAGCTTTGGATATGACAACACCGGCAACACAGTCAGAGAGTCAATGAATGGAAATGGGATGAATGAATTTTCAATATGTGCAGAAAACTGTACAGTCCTGACAGCTTGATTAATATCCCATGGTTATTCCCTGCAATTAAAATAATAGATTTATTTATATACTTGTTTTTTTTGCAATCAGAAGTGACAGGAGAGGGTAGAGCTACTACAAGTGAATGCTGAATAAGATATTTTTAGGTGACCAAAAATGTTCGAATTAACTTTCATGAGCTGAAAACACACACACAATGTGAAAGGCTTAAAGTTTTAAGACAAAAACACAGACAACGATGCTGTTTTAGCAACCTGTCAATCACAAGGTAGCCACGCCCCCTAAATCATACCCTCCTTTATGGTCTATTTGACTCTAAATGGGACCATAATTTACTAAACGAACATCAGGCTGTATTGAAGACTCAACTTGAAAGTAGTGATTGAGACCATAAAGTCATGTTTACAATGTTTACTTAGATAAGAAATCAAGAAGTAGGCTCATTTTCTCAGAGATTTCTATGCAATCAGACTTCATTTTGCAACCAGAGGAGTCGCCCCCTGCTGGTTATTAGAAAGATTGCAAGTGTAAGAATCTTCAGCATATACATGCTTTAATGTCTAATATGTCTAAAATCTAATGCTTTACTCGTACTGGCTGTGCTGCAACACTTCTTCACCCTCTGTCTGAAATGCTCTGTTTGTGCTCCAGTCTGCTCTGATTGGTCAGCTGTCCCACTCTGTTGTGATTGGTCAACCAAACCAAACTCTTCAGACTCTGCTGCAACCCCGTTCTAACTAGATTTCTTTGGGAGCGTGCCAAACTAGCTGCTAGGCAGGTATTATGCAAATGTGTTACTTGGTGACATCACAATGTCATGGAAGAAAAGGCGGGACTTCAGTCAAGGCATTTCAAGCAGTTCAGCAGCAGTGTTTCTGTGGGGGAGAATAACTCCCTTTAGTGTGGACTTTGGGCTTTGTAACTTTGCAGACCTTTTACATGCACAAAAAAACTATATATAACACACAAAAGGAAAGGGAAAAAACACAAAAGCAATAGGTCCTCTTTAATATCCTCTTCAGGTTATGTACTCAATAAAATGGTGTATGAACGCAACTACACACATTTTCACAAATGTTTTTCTTGAAGGTATATATATATATATATATAACCTATACCTATATATATATATATATATATATATATATATATATATATATATATATATATATATATATATATATATATATATATATATATATATATATATATATATATATATATATATATATATATATATATTTCTAGATTATTCAGTTATTCATAAATAAATAGTCTATATGAAATAACCACACGGTAAAGCCTATTTTGTATATTCCTGTGTGAATGACCAAATATTCTGAGGAATTTGAGTTAGTATGTGCTTGTTATTTTCAGTTTAGACAACGTAATTGTGTTTTGTTATCATGATATCTCGATATGTGATTCCATCGAAAGATGATAAATGATGATGAGATCATATTGAATTATCGCCAAGTTACTATGTTCTTTTATTGCCATATCCACCATACAGTAGGTTATATAGGTTATTTAACAAGTACTTTAATTCCAACAACAGAGTTGTGCAGACAACAGAGAGTGCATTTTTAGTGTATTTAGCATTGACGATGAATTAAAAATCATAGGGATCATAATGGTGATCGATTTCAACTGGCCTAATAATATAATTTCCATAAATCCCAATCTATTAGAGCATCTGAACACTTTTATGGCCGCATCACTAAGCAAACATCAAACAATGTCAGCACCCATGAGAATAATCATTTCACTGTTGTGTTTTGCGTTGGGATGGAGAGAGGGCTGTTAAACCGCAGGCAGAAAGATTGTCCTGCCCTGTGTGCTGGCTTGAACTTGACATGAGGATGATGCCTCTGTTGCATGCAGATTACCACCCACGCCTCCCTCCCTAATCCCTGCTCCTGTGGCCAAGCGCACTCCTGCTCCTGCTCCTGCTCCGTGGTTCTCACTCCTCCCCTTGACATTTACGATGTTTGCCTCCATTAATTTATCTGCTTGGGTTTTTGTTTTTTGTTTTTTTTAATGGCGCCTTGCCTGTTTAGATGGATTGCTTTGCTTTAGTGTAGTGCCCAGACACTTTGACTGGCATGGGACTGGATTGTTTTTATGAAAATAAGCGTAAGTGATTTAATTTATTGTATGTATTGTAATTATTTGTTATCTCTTTTGCTAAATTTGTTTATATAGAGGTTTACTGATAATTTGCCCTGCTGTACATCATGGTAGGAGTTTATTTCATCCACTCACAGCTACAACTAACAAAGACAAGTATAGACTCCTCTTCCATTACTCAGCCTGAGAGTCTCTGTATAACTTGAAGATGAAGTGTGGCCTGGTTAATTACT
Source organism: Pterois miles (assembly GCA_947000775.1). NCBI lineage: Eukaryota > Metazoa > Chordata > Actinopteri > Perciformes > Scorpaenidae > Pterois > Pterois miles. Next base: position 2,034,690 of record CAMQGK010000224.1, on the reverse strand, counting down.
CAGGAGTTGGAAGTGAAAGGTGCACTCAATCTTAAGTCTAGTATCCTTTTTCAGTGGAACTACTTAAATGTCAGCATTCAGCTACGTGAACAAATCTGGACATCAGTAATACTTCCGCTTACTCACTGCTGTTACTCACCAATGCCATGCACATGCACACAGCTTTCTGTTTTTTTACCTCTCCTTTCAGAGCAGCTATTTATTATCCTGTTTAATGTACTGATATATTATGATTTAAATATGGAGCATCTTCTTGAATTACTATTGAATAAAAATGCAAAGATAGAGGAGGAAACAATGTTAACATGCAGAAAAGAGGTGATGCAAGGTACTTGTAAATGTGAAAGACTGCTGTTGGGTGCTGATTTTTTTGAACACCTCTGGTTAACCTCATATGTGGAAGAAAATTTTGCAGCACCTGTTCAAATTTTTTGCATTTTTTTGGATGAGGGGGATCGTCTTGGTTCCCAGCATTGGATGTTTGATGGGCTGCCGCTAGACACAAGGCACCGGATTGGAGGAATACTTTCCATCGTGGGCTGCTGCTCCCAGCTTTCAAACTGGAACCAACATGGCGGCTCATTTAGAAACTTTTTTTTTTTCGTATCATACAGAATTTGATCACCAAAATGCGTTTCTGAAAATATTTTTGGTGAGAAACAAACCATGCAGAAGCTGAATCTGTCTTCATTTTAGATCATTGGTTCAAAAGTTTTTCAGGAGTTTCCAGAGGTGGAGAGTCGCGCTGGGCTTAAACAAAATTTTATGCAGATGAGGAGCAGCCATTCTGATGGTCCATCTTTTGAAATTTGCACAGCTGCTTACATAGAAAATGAACGGGAAGCTTATGAAGGACATGTACCATTATTGGTAGCTCTTACCCCTTGATTTTATTTTATGCAGGTAAAGGGAATTTAGGGTCAAATAGCAGTTATTTACTATTTGCATCACTGATGTATTCAGTCAGAAAAGGTAACTTAAAAGCCAAAAAATAAATCAGAAGTTAAAAAACATCCATGAGCAACCACTCACCTGCCATTGCAATATGTTCTTTCCGCAGTGAAACATCCCCTCGGCAGTCCGAACAAATTCCAGGAACCTTTCATGGAGAATTTGCAGAGGCCGAGTGAAACACTGAAAAAGGATCGAGGGCATCGGAAAACGGACCCATCACAACACAAAGGTAGAGACTTGTGTCTGCATCATAGGAAACACTGATAATAGAGAGGGACAAGCCAGGGTAGATAACTGCTGTACATCAGAGCATGTTGATCAATAATCCATGTCCATTCTCTCTAGAGATGGCATATGCAAGATCTTCATCTCCTCCAGAGAATGGACTGAGGCCTCCTGTGGACCAAAAATTAAAAAGCTATCAACGCACCGAGAAGACATCAAATCACTCAAGCAGAGGGTCTCAGGAGCCACGTGGACAGTCCCTCGGTACGCAGGGTGGCGGGCACAGCCGGAGGAACAACACCTCCCCAAATCGCTATGATCAGGAAAGCTGCCAGGAGCAATGGGAAAAAGGTGGAAGCGAAGGAAGCCGCAATAAATCCAAGTCCACTTGGAGACCCATTCGGGAGGTGTTGAATGTGGACACTGTGCTGAACGAGCTGGAGCAACGCCGTCAGCAGCAAAACGACAGCCCACGGCACAGTAAGCCTTCATCCCAGGAGCGAGTGCACGCCGAACAGAGCCGAGACCGCGAGCGGGAATATGTACGAACCAGAGAAGACAGGAAGCAGAAATGTTTAATGACGATTTATGAGGACGAGCAGCGGCAGGAGACTGAGAGCCACAGCTCCGTAGAGTCAGAGAGCAGGGCCAACCAACAGAGGGGCAGCAGACTTAAGGGTGGCCCCAAGACACTGCTGCGTAGCGATACCTGGACCATCCAGAGGACAGAGTCTGGCTATGAGAGCAGCGATAGACTCAGCAGTGGCTCCACCAATCCTGACTCACCTGGCGTTGATGGCTTTGTTGTTAAAGACCAGAGGTCAACACCAGAGGCACAGTTGCAAAGGTAAGAAACACTGTTCAGTGTTAGAGTTTTTATAAGATTTTTTAAAACAAATGGAGGTTTCAACAAGTGTGTACATCTTATTACAGCCTTAAATAAGTCAGTAAATGATAAATGGATATTTTTATAGCACCTTTCTAGTCTTTCAATCACTCAAAGTGCTTTACACTACATTACTACATCTACACTACATCAGTATTCACCCACTCACTCACACATTCATACACTGATGGCAGAGGCTGCCATACAAGGTGCCAACCTGCCATCAGGATCTAATCTAAATCCAGCTGTGCTCTAAATACTCATTCACACACTGATGGCTCAGCCAATTTGGGGCTAAGCATCTTGCTCAATGATGGATGTGTGACTGGAGTAGCCAGGGACCAAACCGCCAACCTTCAGATTGGTGGGCGACCTGCTCTACCCCCCAATATTTCTTATTTTCGCAGCACTAGTTCTGCTTACCAAATGTGGCCCACGAGGCAGCTCACATTTCACACCCAGCTCGAAGCCAGCGAGCCAGGTTTCATCCCCAAGACCTCTAATCATTCGCTTTAACAAATAAAACCATGAGACTCTGAGCACCAGCTGTCTTGAGGGAAACTTTGGAGGGAACCAGCAACTAGATGGTTTGTTTAGTATTAGGAACTGATTTGCACTTCAGGACGCTACAGCGCTACACGCCTCCACCAGAGTTTCCTCATAGTTCTCAGCATAGTTCGCCATCTTTCGGGTCCTATCACAACTGCTCACGCTCCACCTCCCCGACAGTGCGTGCAAAACCCCAACAGGTTTATAAAATGTCAGAAGATGGTGAAAAAAAAGTCTGTTTCCTAAAGCCCAAGATGACATCCTCAAATTCAAACATATTCAGTTTACTGTCATAGAGGAGAAAAGAAACCAGAAAATATTCACACTTAAGAAGCTGGAATCAGAGAATTTTGACTTTTTTTCTTAAAAATTTGCTCACACCAGTTAATCGATTATCAAAATATTCGGCGATTAATTTAATAGTTGAAAACTAATGGATTGTAGCTCTAAAACCTTGTTAGTGTTTGTTAGTACAAAATTCCCTCTGTGTTTCCCTGCTGAGCTTCAATGGAGGGAAAACACAAACCACTTGATCTGACTAATTTGGACAACTGCAAACTTGTATTAGCTTCAAGTAAACTTTATTATACAGTACATGTGCAATAAATATTCGCACAGAACAAAGACGGCCATCACTTACGCAGAAAATACATTAGGAAGTGATCTTTTAATGGCCAGTATGAACAGAAGGAATAATTAAAGGAAACACAACCTGTTTCAGTGTACATTTTGGGCATCTGACTATTGTTTTAAGACAGATTTGAAAAACTGTGAACTTATCCTTTAACAGCCTTTTTCCGTAAGTAAAAGTCCTTTAATTTGTGGAGGAAAATCTCTTTCTTTTTGGCAACAGTCCAAGTTTAATTGTGGATCTTAAATACCGTCCCATAAATAACCTTTATCATTCAGTCATTAAATAATAAAACATTTTTTATGTAATAATCAGCATCATAGAATATCAACGATCATAGATAGACCACATGCTTTTCAGCCATTTGTCGATACACTTCCTTCAGTACATTCCTCCACCAGTTTGCTATTCTGAGATTCATGACTGGTGATGACGCCACTGTGCACTGTGCATCATCACTCAGAAATACTTTTGATTTCCTTGGAAGTAGGCTAAAACTGAACCGCAAGAGGTCACGTCGCTTGTTCCCATGACATTAAAACTTGTGCTATATATAATATCAGTGCATCAGGAAGAAAGGTGAAACTTTGAAGTAGACCTCACGTTTATCTGTACAGATTGTTAAATCCTCCAGTGAATATCACACCTTGCACAACTAGAGCTGTTGTTTTAGTGATGTAGACAATAAACGTGTACAGGAAGAGAGTTTTATTGACACTGCATTCAAATTGGAACATCTTACTACAACTGTGATGATAAATGTCAGAGGTGTTATTGGTAATTAAGTTGGGATTTATACTGTAAGTGATTGGTTAGTTAGTTGCAGCTCTGTATACTTGGTAATGTGCTTCACTCATCTGCATTTATCTGGAGAAATGCAATTATGGTGACTGTTAAAGGAAATTATATTAGGGTTCTCAGCTTATTTCCCAAAGTGCACATGATGCACAATTAATATATTAAAAAAAAAATTTGTTACACCAAATACAAACTGAATCAGTATCAGGGCCATACACAAGGCCTTTTAAAAGTATCAATCATCGATATCAAACCAATGATACAAATAAACTCAAATAAGTCACATTTTTTTTTGGACATCAGAATCCAGTTGGACCCGAGCAGACTGAATTTGTAATGCCTTCATTTCTTTTACTGGTGTTTTTCCTGTGGTGTTTGCAACATTAGTTGTCTCAAAAGACCATGAAAGCTGTTTTTTCAAAACTTACTAATCATGAAAACAGGATTGACTAAAAAAATGTGTGTAGAGTAATTTTAGTCTTTTATTTTCAGTCAGCTGCACCAAAAAGGAGGCGATGCCAAATCAAGTACAACATCCTCACCTTCACATAATGGTAAGTTCCAAAGTTTCAAGGGTTTCTTCTTTGAGTTTTTACACAGTAGTAAGTTTAGTAGATACACTGTGTGTATATGGAAAAATGTGAAATCAATAATTTACCAGTTGAAACAAATTCATATCAAGTCATCTTTAAGAAAAACACAATGATCGTGTTTAAAAAAACTGAGAGGTGATAAAAGAAAAATATAGTATAGTGACATGATGTGAATATCAAAACATTAAGAGCTTAAACGAACATGTTGTGAACTTCCCCACTGTGGGACCAATAAAGGAATATCTTATCTTATCTTATGTCAGGGTCAGTCATATCTCACATCTGTGAAGAGTATTATTGCCAGGCATGAGGGAAGAAATGAGAGGAGGAAGATTTGTTTTGACTTTTGAGAATAAAGTATACATTTTTGTAGATGCGCTAGCAATTTGATTCATTCTACAAAGTTTGATGTTTATTCTCAACATTTTGACTTTATTCTCAACATTTCAACTTTAATCTCAACATTTCGACATTAATCTCATCATGACAAACAAAAAAAGAAATCTTCCTCCACTGATTTATTTTTTTTCTTTTTCATAACTAATACTGGAAGCTCGACCTTATTCTCGACATTTTGACATTATTCTCAAAATCCAAAGTAAAGAAAAATCTTGCTCCTCTCCTTTTTAACTTATGCCTGGCCTTGATACTCTTCTGTACACATCTAAGCTGCAATACTTAAAGAAACCTAAGATATACACAGACAAATAAGAATTTAGTCTTAGTAGTAGATAGTACATCAGATTTGTAAATTCAAGATATACACATTTTTGTCAGTGCATAAAAGGTATTTGTGCACACCCTATATAATTTAATTTTAAAAAACTTTTAAAAAAGCGATTACTTTCTGTCTTTCTTTATATTTCTGTTAGTGTAACAGATGAAGTGTGATGTGAGAGTAATTGAAGATGGACCAGCTTCTTTCACCTCTTCACCCAGTCAGCCCTGCACAGGCATTAATCTGATGATAATCCCACAAAGCTCATTCAGATAGCACAGCTGGACGTGGTTGCTGGCATTGTCATAAATATCTTTCTGTTTCATACCAGTACTTTGAGCTTGCTGCTGCACTCGATACTTTATCGAGGCATCCAGAGCCAGTGTTTCCAAACGACAGCTAGAGCTTTTATCCTTGCATGGGCCTCTCCAGGGCAACAAAAATGACACATCTATTTTTAAAGGGAAGGAATTCAGCACCACGCTGCCTCTGAGTGTGCAGACTGGTTCATCCAGCTGTGAGAAAGTCGGATTTACACTCTGCTGCTGCCACCTGGTGTCCTGAGAGGACATCAGTCTCTGGTCTCTGCTTTCCATTCATTTTGCTTTATTGTAAGCATTATTAGGAAAGAAGATTAGGAGTAAGTGGAAAAAATCTTGGAATTGTTTGAAAAGTAAATCTGAATTATGAGATTGAAGTCTAAAATCTGTGATTTAGCAGCTCAAGATTCTGAAATCAATTTCATTAGTCTCACTCGTTGCATTCAATTGTATCGTATTCCTGATTTTTTTTATGTCTTCTCATTTGTTGTATTGTTTTCTTTCTACATTTTTGTCTTCTGACATAGTTTCTAAGATTTTTATTTATTTAATTTTGTTGACAAGACAATTGAAAGCGCTGTACATAAAACATCAAAAGCATCGAAACAAAGTGCAAAAGAAACACATTATAAATTGACAATTAATGCAGTAATAATAAAAATCCAAGAGAATAGAAAGTAAAAATAAGCAAAAATAATAAATAAAACACAAGAATAACAGTTACAGTGCAGTGTAAGAAGTGATGTAGTGGTCATAAAAAACAGCTGCAAACAAACACAATGTAAAATAGTTACTTGCCATAACAGAACAGACCTTTTCAAAACAGGACTGTTATACAGCTTTGTGTTTTTTATATTTTATTTTTTCTTCTTTTTCTGTCACTATGTTTTCACCTTTTTGTTTTATATTTTATAGGTAAACATCAACCCAAACCTCAGGGAAAGATCCATGACCAAGTTTCACATTCACATCTAAAGTGCAGTCCAAGTTCGAGGTAGTGCCCTCTATTATAATCTATATACTGTAAATATAACTTGTTCTAATATGTATGCACTGTGTAAGGACTAAAGGAAATTGGATTTCCATTAAATTATAATTCCCATCATTCTCTCTTGTAGACGGAAATCAAAGTACACATCTAGTACCTCCAGAAAAGCAGCATCCTCAGAGAGGGAGTCTGCTGGTTCAGATAACCGGCAGTGTGAGCAGCAGGAGCTGACCAACTTTAGAGGGCATGCTGGAGAAAGTACAGCCCTGAGGCACATTACAAAAACCAGCAGCTCAGAATGGAACAGCTCCGACGATCTCGCTCTCTCTGAGCCCGAGGACAGAGAAAACACTGTCGCCTCTGAACTCCAGTGTCCTCACATAACCCTGCCATACTACCTTCCCAGCAACGTGACTGCAGAGCCTCTCCAACTGAACAATCAGCGCCAGCTCGGCACGACAGGGTCGCCTCAGCTTCGACCGACCCAGCGGGTCTCTCCTCACCAGGGAGAAACAAGCCACGCGGTGTTTCGCCCGAGGATGCTTCAAGAACCATTTCCATCGAATCCACGTCTTTTGTCCACGTCCTACGTTAGTCCTCACAGGAGGCCTGACATCTCAGTCCTTAGAACCTTCTCAGATGCAAGCTCCAAGTCGGGCTCAGACCCGGAGAGGAGCACCCCATCGTCGTGTGAAAGTGAGGAAAGACTGACTGGGTGCAGAGTGGAACAAGCAGCGCCAGCTCAAGAGGTTTCTCTGACAACGTACTTCACCGTGGATAACTGTATGACGGAAACATACCGTCTCAAGTACCACAACCAGAGGCCTCTTGTCCTCTCAGCCACGGTGCCGCGGACAGTGGTTGTGACTGAGCGCAGAGATACCAGCCACACACTCCCCACTGACACATACTCACAAGATGTGCCAAAAGCCAGACCTGAAACAAGTAAGCCTCTCTAATATGCAAACCCGAATGTAGGGATCACCATTCTGACAACATACTGTATATTAGGGGTGTAAGAAAACAGCCATACACTTGATTGTTAGCTATCGCGATACTGGCTGCATCCGAAATCACACACTATGCACTACATACTCAATATGTGTACTATCACTCAACATACTTTTGTGAGAATCAACAGCAGTATGTGTCTTTTCGGACACACTGAGCTGTAATTTATGTCGTCACTCCCGTGTGACCAAAATGATCATAATCTGGGTTAATTTAAAAAATCTATCACGCCTAGCAATGTGAAATTTTATACTTACAGTTAAAGTGAGGTGGTATTGATGTCACAGAGCTGTCCGTCAACGTCTCTTATGAAGTGTGTCCAGCGTTGCATATTGTAATATTTCACCAGAACTGGTTATTGGTTTCACACTAGGATTTCAGATGCAACCATTATGTGTTCTGATACTGTAGCGATTTTTAATACTATGGCCCTGTTCAGACCTGGCATTAACGTGTCCTGAATGATCGGATCACAAACGGACAACTTTGAATACGTCTGTTCACACCTGGCATTAGAATGTGTCTCCACATGCGTCTTCAGTGATCTGACCTCACTTCCCCGCTCTATATGTAAACAGACATGTAGTAAACACATGGCTATTACAGCAGACAAGACATAATATCACATGAATGTCAGTAGACATATCCTACATATTCATGAAATCAGGTACATTTTATTAACATAATAAAAACAAACATAAGGTTTGTTTTTGTCAGGAAACAGCGGCGCACAGAGCTTCAGAGAGCCGGGGATGAGAGAGCGACCGGGTGGGCGGGTGTCAGCTCCGTGCAAAGCACTGCAACAAAAACACCAACACATCTCAAACAGTATGATAATAATACACTTTACGTGCCAAGTCTGATAGTTTGTAGATATGTAGCTTATAGATAACATATAATATTTTAAAATAAAGTTCTACCAACAAAATACACTAGAGCACAGAGTTTCCTGCTGCAAAGCAGACAATGCTCATGTCTGCCAGTCTGTTCACTCGAGCAGAGACCCCGTGGGTCCCAGAGGGACGCCAGTTGAGTAGGTGGTCCTTAACGTGGCCCAAACCACCTCTGAATGTGGCCTGAGCGATCGGATCTCAATGCATCCACAGTGCTTCCTGAGTGCGTTCACACCTGTACTTAGAGCTGTCCGCTTGTGATCCCGTCACTCAGGATGCATATTAATACCAGGTCTGAACAGGGCTCATGGCAGTTTTTGTAAAATTAGATTTAAAAAAATGCAATATATCTTGCTTACAGTATCACAATATATCGCAATATATTGAATCGTAACCCATGTATCGTGATACGTATCGTATCGCCAGATTCTTGCCAATACACAGCCCTATTGTACTGTATACTGTGAGATTCTATATATAGTCAACCGTAGCAGCTATTCCGTTAATATCTGGTTGTTTCGGGCCATTGAGGACTACTGGATGGCAAAATCATGTTTTTGATGATTTGTGCATCAATGTAATGAAGTTTCTTGATTTGATTCATGTCTGGTTGTTTTGAATCCATTAATTTCTCAATTAATTTTCACCATATATGTATATATAGATATATTTAAATCTCAACATAAAATGACACCTAGCATGAATGAAGGTTTTATCTATATTGCCCACTCCTACCTGACAGTTATTGGACAAAATGAAAGTTTTTTTTTCTTTGTTGTGTAAATGTACACACAAGGTGAATCATAAAACAGAATTTATACAAGATTATTCTTTTTTTTTTTCTTTACAGGCCATAATAGCAATAAACCCACTGCAAAATGGAACCCAGTGACAGCCAAAGGACTGGATGAACGTGGTTTTTTATGAGTGTTATTGGTAAGGCTTGTTTACATGGATGGACGGTGGTCAGGAGAGTACTAAACGGATGCCAAAGAGTTTACAGAATGGAAATATGTGCTGAAGCGCAGAATTTATTTATGCAAGTTTGTCACATAAGTTAAAGCTATTTCTAAATGCTGTTGCGTATCGTTTGACGGATTATCAACTATCGCGTATACTGTACTGTCTTCCATTGTCCCGCAGTACTGCTGCAAGAAGATTTTCTTTGAACCAAAATCTGGACGGTTTTCAGTTTGCACAAGGGGTTCTTGAGTCTTTATTCTTCTTTTTAGTCGCCTTATGTCAAGTTTAAAACATTTTATTTTTTTTTGTTTTGAGCAGCTGCCGAAGTACTGTAGAATTAAAGATATACCAATATATTTAAAGCAAGGCATGAGAGAGATTATAGTGAGCCACAGCTGTACAGTAATTATACAAAGATGAAAGAAGGAAATGTGACAAATCGCAGCACGTTGACGTGAAAAGATACGTTATCAGGATATGATGTCATTCTACACAACAAAATAAAAGCAGCAGGTTTAAGGTAGTTCGAAAGAGTAATATCTGGGCAGCTTACCGACTTTATGCACATTGAGGGCTTCAGGTCACCAGGGAACAGATATTGCAACATATATTGAGTTACTGATTTGTTTAAGCTGTTATCGTTTATCAGTTATTTTACAACATTTATGTGTTAATGAATTACTGAGGGCTGCCCCGTACCAGTCAACTTCTTTGGCTGTAAAAATCTGTCGACAAAGATTCTTCTGCCATCATTCGTTAATATGTACAGATCTTTTTCAAAAAGTGATTCTGCACGACTGTGTTCATTTTCTGGCAGTCTAAAAATCCCATAATATGTTGTTCTGTAGTTGGGGCAGCTCTCATGTTATATGTCATGTTATACTATGTCACCTTGTGTATTCTACCTTCAATTGTGCTGGTTCTTGTAATCCTATTTTGTAATTCACAGTGATGTCAAATTGTATTTTTTCAGTCTTCCTTTTGAAGTAGACGGATTTAAAGAGGTCTGTATTTGCAGGTATTTTCATAATGATGCCAATATAATTAATATGCCTATCTGATATCGACCATACAACGCAACAATTATTCTCGTTCGTAAGACTAATGTTCTGAAACCTGCATGTGGCCTTTACAAAGTCTTACTAGCTGTGTGTGCAGCATTAGCATGAGCATGACAGTCCTGGACTTTAAGTCCAACAAACATAAATGAATTCTATTGGATTTTACTTAATTGTAATAAATTAATTAAATAGCAATTTGTAACTACAGTTTGATTTGGAGACTTTTTAAACACTTGAATGTTGTTCCCTTCTCTTGCTCATGCATACTTTTTGTTATGTAAATATAAACATATGATGCAAATAATACGCTGGAAAACAACTGACTGTCCAAGACATACTATGCATTCACTAAAAATGACTTTGAAAGCAGATTTTGGCATTTTTAAGGCTTTGTATTCTGAGCATCCAACATTCCCGAGAACACAAAAAAAGAGTGTTGAAATATTGATAGGAATTTTATTTTGTGCTCACTAAATGGCCAAGTCTTTTTTTTTTTTAATAATCCTGCCATTTATTCATACTTTCTTTAATTTTGCCACACTGATTTAGTCACTAACTCTGCTGTTTGTGTGTGTTGTGTTTGTGCTGCCTGACACAAAAGGATGGTGGTTAGAAATTTGTGTTTGTTAGTATTTGTGTTAACGACGATAATACTTTATAATAAGCCACATAAATAAATGGTAAATTGATAGTTAATTAAACTTAATTTATAATTATTTTACTGTTACTAAACCATGGAATTGTAATTAATAATGCTTACTAATCATTAGTAATTCTATGATTTGTTATTTTACAGTTTATTGTACACATTATAACATTCTATATACTATATTAAATATTGATGATTACCAAATGCTTTTTTAAACCTTTAAGAAATTGGTAGTGAAATATCTATAGATATTATACAGACTGATGAACCAGATATTTGTACCACTTTGTTAATGGTTAATAACTGGTTTGTAAACCATCTGTAAACATTACATAGCTAATTATACTACTTTGTTCATTTTAATAATTTTTAATTTGTAAACTATAAACATTATTTTATTATAAAGTTGCAACTGATGATTATAATACCTTGTTAAATGGTTAATTAATACTTTGTAAAAATCTATAAACATTATTTAGATAGTCAGATTGCCAGTGCTTAATAATTGGTTTCTGGTACATCAATTTATGTACAGTTTCTAGATGTTTTACAAGTTATTTCTTAAATGTTCCAAATCATTTGGTAATCACAAATAAATACTTAATGTGATAGCATATTTAAAATGTTATAATGTGTGCAACAAAAATAGTTGATAGTTTAATATAATTGTGAATCAGCCATGATACAATATAGAATTTATAAACTAATTATTTCATATAACACAAACTAATAATAAAGTAACAGACATTATTATTGTTGTTGATTACCATTTCATTGTGTGTTAACAGTAAAATACTTATTAACTATGTTTAATTAACTATCAATTTATATTCATGAATGAAGGTTATAAAGTATTATCGTAACAATACGTACACCTGTAATTTGAGCATCTACTTGCATTTGTTATGGTTTATTTATTGACACTGTTTAAATTCAAGAAAAAAGAAAGCATTCAGTGTAACTGAGCTATTAAAAATTTCTTTAATCTTTCAAAAAAATATATAATATCAGGATACCTTTACACAAGGTTGTACTGTAGTAATTATAACTCACTCCTTTGTAATTATTATAATATATCTAACATATTCACTGGTTAAAGAAATCACTAAAGTATTGGAATAGATGAATCTCAGTTGGAGTATATTAACAAGATTGATCTTAAAGCTGTCTCACCTGCAAAGTGTTTTTTTGTCTTATGTGAGTAATTGTTATGTCATTTACAGTATTTTTCCTTGTTATTGACTTGTTTTTTTCATCTGTAAAAAAATGGGATTTTTTCACACAAGTTGTATTTTACATTTTGAATTTTGTGTCTTCAGTTGTATCAAGAGTGCCTTGACATTTTTCAGTGGGACGTGTTGTTTGTGAGTGAAACCACAGTTTGGGAATGAAATTGATGAATGAAAGTGGATGGAGGATGTCATGCAAAGCTTTTTAAATATGCAATGCTAATAGTGACATATCTGATGACATGCCTTTGTGTGCACCATTGTACTGTGTGTGTGGGTGTGTGTCGGGGGGATGAAGCCCTTTCAGACTTAGAAGCTACAAGAACAGCAGCTCGCTCTGCTTCCATTGACATGTTCAAATGTCAGTAGCAGCAAAAAGGAAAATCTGTGCTCATAAGTGGCAAGTGCATCCCACCTTCTCAGTTTGAAAGTATAGTTAAGTATGTTAATTAGGGCTGTCAATCAATCAAAATATTAATTGCAATTAATTGCATGATTGCCCATATTCAATTGCAATTAATTGCATTTTTTATTTGTTCAAAATGTACATTAAAGGGAGATTTGTCAAGTATTTAATACTCTTATCAACACTGAAATGGAAAATATGCTGCTTTGTGCAAATGTGTGCATATATTTATAACTGGAAATCAGTTAACAAAACAAAACAATGACAAATATTGTCCAGAAACCCTCACAGGTACTGCATTTAGCGTAAAAATAATATGCTCAATTCATAACATGGCAAACTGCAGCCCAACAGGCAACAACAGCCGGCAGTGTGTCAGTGTGCTGACTTGACTATGACTTGCCCCAAACTGTAAAGGGGAGACTCGTGGGTACCCATAGAGCCCATTTTCATTCACCTATGTTAAGGTCAGAAGTCAAAGGACCCCTTTGAAAAAGGCCATGCCAGTTTTTCCTCGCCAAAATTTAGTGTAGGTCTGGAGTGTTATTTAGCCTCATTCACAGCAAGCTAGTATGACATAGTTGGTACCTCTGGGTTCCTTAGATTTTCTAGTTTCATATGATGCCGGTATCTTCACACAAGCTTTAAAACTGAGCCCACTACAACCTTTGAAACATGGATTGTGTTGAAGCGTTAAAAGAAATTAGTCCGTAGGAATAACTGAAAGATTCACGTATTAAATGTGCATGCATGTGTGTCTGTTTGTGTGCCTGGAAAAAGATGCTGATAATTGGTTTTCGTCATACAGCCATGATCCATAGTCTTCAGCCAGGGCCTGTTTCACAAAAGATCTTTTTGTCCTTCTGTCTCACATAATGTCACAGTTGGCATTGCATCAATCCACATCTTTTATCTTGTGCTAAATATGCGGGGACAGAACCTAATTAGACTGTATTGCATCAACACTCGAGAACAAAGGAGAGCTTTCCCCATTATGTCACTGATTTTATCTGATAAGTTACTGGCTGATGTGGCCTGATGTGTTGGAAGTGTATGCCTCACTGAATCCTCTTGTCATACCTCTGTGTGTGGTTGGGATTTGGCCTGACATTACTGTTGAATTGAGTTGTTGGTGCTTCAGTGAATGCTTCATGACTTGTCTAAGTACAGATCAATTTAAAGAAACATGTAAAATCTGTCTACACTTTATATTTTTGTAGATAATATATATTTATTTTTATTCATTGTTGAATAAAGTCTAAATTATTGTATCACTCTCAAATTAATCACTTCACTGTGTATGTTTTAACCCTTGAACAGGCCCCTGATTGAAAATGACATGCCCAAAACTGAATAGAGTGTATCTCTGCAACGGCGTGATATATTTGAATAATCTTGGTATCATAATGAAAGTAACACTTGTGAGATTTTTGCAGAGGTGCAATCAGTATATGTGTTTCTGTATCACATTAAATTAAGATGGAACACAGCATAGATGAAACTTTATTTCCACCTGACACAACTGTACTTTCTAGAGTGACTTTTTTTTGGTTGTGAATTGAGAAGTCTCAATGACCTCATCTTTCTCCTGTGTTATTTTGTATTTCCTGCATTATTACCCACTTGCTAGCTTCCTAAACTGGTATCCTCTGTGGCTTCTAGACTCAGACAGTAATGTTAATATTGCTGTTGCTTAACAACTAAACAGTGAATGGCACACATACATCGTGAACATGACCTCCCATGTTGGAAACACGTATAAACACGACCTCATTTGAGGGCACTTTATGATGAAGCAGCTACACTACAAAAGCATGAAGTAGTGTCGACAGTTTTTGTAACCTCTCACTGCCAGAGAGATGCCGGGTGCCAGGAAGACAAAGGTCTGCACTTGGGAGTTGCAATTTAGAAAGAGGTGTCACTGCAGGTCAGAACAATGCTCAAACCGAAGCACCTGTTTTCCACTATCTAGCTGCTGGCTCACCCTAGATCGCTAAAGCTGACTAGCCAGGTAGCTAGTTAGCTTTCACCAAATTGCTATATACAGTTCATCTACATGGCTAGCCACTATCTAGCTAGATAGTTATCTATCACCAAATTGCTATATACAGTACGTCTATATAGCTAGCCGTTATCTAGTTAGACAGTTGTCTATCGCCAAATTGTTAGCACTAAATAGCTATGGCTAGCACTAGCTAGCTCTGTCTCTTAGATTGGTGGTTAATTTTATTTTTATTGCTTTAAGAATCCAGTGGTTAAACCTGTAGTGTGGATCTGTGTCTACCCCTTCTAGCAGTGAGTTATTACACAAACACTTGACATGTGCTTATGTGCGCTGACCACCTGATCTCACATACAGTGGCTGGCAGCGCCTCACAGCACCCAAAACATTGGCACAAATTTCAAATCATGATCACATATTTAAAATCTAAATGGCCACTTTCTCGCCTGAAAAAAATAAAACTTACTAGTAGCTACGGCTTAAAAACATTTTTTGCAAGGCCGATAACTGACGTGTTAACATTGACGCCCCTAAGCGAAATAATGCCACTTCCGGTCTAGATCAGCTGGCTGTACTGTTACTAAACAGAGAAGAAGAAGTCGAGGTGAACCGGAAACCAAACAAACCGGCTAATATTTAGCTCATGTACGCGCGAAAAAATGGAGAGGAAGGTCTAAAGGGATTAGTTTCAACTGCGTACGTTTTAATTGTTATTTAATGTCAGCTAGTTTTGGCCATGTTTCTTGTTGTCCGGAGGTTATGGGACTGTGTGAGAAGACGTCGACAGAAACGGCTCCTCAGTCAGGTGAGTTAAATGTTCGCTACGTCAGCGTTTATTCAGTAAAGGTGTTTCCATCACACAGTTGGCGCCTCAGCTGTTTTAGATAAAGGCAAAAACACCTCAAGTGAACGTAAAAATTGGAAACTCGGTCAGCTAAAACAAAACAAGAACAACAGAAAACGAGCAGTTACAGGACGGCTTTATTACTGCAAGTATCAAAACCCTGGCAATTCAAAGCTGTTTTATATACTATACAAGTAGTACTCTTTTTACAGGTTATGTTGTAAGTAGGCTTGTTGATAATTCAACACAATACTGTATGTAATCATGATATCGAACATCTTACGTTTGGTCTAACACCTCTTGAAAATCCTCTTCGCGTCCACACCTTCATAGTTGTAGCTCTGTTGAGGAAAGATCATGTTAGATAGGATTAAAGATCATGTCAGGTAGGATTATTATTATTATTAATTTAGCCATTATAGTGTCTACATCTGGTTGAATTATCAATAGGGTTTACCCTGACTAATAACGAAATTCTGCATTTAGGGTCCTTAACATACTAACATATGTAAACTGGTATAAGATATCAGATTTTGACTGGAGTATCTTATGTATATTTAAATAACAGTATATTGTAACAATGTTGAATAACATGTATCCCAACTCAACCTAATATCAGCACCTTAATGGCTTCCCAAGTGTTTGATATAAAATGTGGATTTGCAGGCTTTAAATAAAACTTCATCCCACCTGTATAAGTTCATCTCCTTGGACGATTCTGGTTGTTAGCAGCTGCTTTCCGTTGTCCTTTCTGGTGAAGGTTCCCTTCAACATATCTCCCTCCAAAGTCCACGATCCCTGTAGAGTCAAATGTGAAACTTATTCATAACAAGGTGGGAAATGTTTTTGCAGAAGGTTGAGAGTTTTATGGCTGGAACTGGAGTTAAATCAACCGGGCACATGGGTTACCACAATAAAAGTCAAGAGTCAAGTAAAACTCCCCTTAGCAAAAATTAAATTTACTCAAGTCTGCTCTTAGTATATTTCTTTTGAACTGAAAGTAAGCATGTATACTTTCAGTACTTATCAAAGATATACTTAACAATACTTAAGAATACTTGGCTAATACTGACAAGTATGCAGAAAAGTCTAAGTATACTTGGCTCATACTGACAGGTATGCAGAAAAGTCTAAGTATACTTGGTTTATACTGACAAGTATGCAGAAAAGTCTAAGTATACTTGCTTATACTGACAAATATACAGAAAAAAAATCAAAGTATACTTGGCTCTTTGACAAGTATACAGAAAAGTCTAAGTATACTTGCCTTATAGGCCTACTTAGTTATCATCATCATTTGATCAAGATATACTTAAGAAATGTTTTGATATGAATTTAATTCAGTTCATCAAGTTTTTGGATTATCTGTTCACCTTAGAGGCATGAAAGAGAGACACATTTTATTCATTTTTTAAAACCTCATCACAAATCAAGTCAAAGGAAAGGGGCAAGCTTCTTTATGGAATACACAAATCATTGGCTAAGTACTATAAGTTGAAGTATACAAAGTATACTTTCATGGACTAAAAAGCAGAGATGCTCACAAGTCATCTTTTGCGAATTGCAAATTTCAAGTCTTTTTTGTAGCTCAATGGTTCAATGTCTAAAGTGACTGAAATACTCAACTCATCTCAAAGTATTTAGAACAGAAAAAAACTAAAATTTAGATAATTGGAGACATACTTGAGTCTATTCTTGTAATGGTCAGTTTCTGAGTACTTATAAGGTGTAATGATTTTGCTTACTGATAGTTCTGTTCCATCTGCAAGGCTGTACTCGAAGGTGACCCCCAGGGTGAAGTCTATTTCCAGATTGCGGAAATTGCTGCTCTCCTTGACATGGAACTTGTCTCCAGTCTGTGTGATGGTGATGTTGAGGTTGTCGTGAGCAGCCAGCTTCCTCTTCACTATGTTAATTCCTATCAACAGACCCATAGAAATGTGTTCAATAGGTTATGAACAATCAAAGGAAGTGTGTCATGATTTAATCACTTTTCAAGTGCAGGTAGTTCCTTTGTTTGTGTATTTTTAGAGAGTAAGTATGTACAAAAGCTAAATCACAAACATAAATCATTGTGCCGCCAAGCATGTGAAACTTAAGCTCCAGTATTTGGTCTTCTATGTAAGCATTTAAAGACTATTATCTGATAACTTTACTACTTTACTGCACACATTAAAAAAAAAAGATAATAAATTCGATCAAATTAAACATTGCATGTTTATCAGTTTGCTGCATAAATATCTTAATTAAATTAAAACTTTCAACTGCGTTATCAGATCTTGATTATAGAGCTGCAACGATGAATCGATTAGAAACTATTAAAGTAATCTTCAGCTGTTTTGATAATTGATTAATCGGTTTGAGTTTTTTTTTTTTTTTTTTTTAAAGAAAGAAAAGTCTAAATTCTCTGAATCCAGCTTCTTAAATATGAATATTTTCTGGTTTCTTTACTCTGTGACAGTAAACTGAAAACAAGACATTTGAATATGTCATCTTAAACTTTAGAAAAAACAGATTTTTCACCATTTTCTTACATTTTTTTAGACCAAACAATTAATCCATTAGATTAATCCATCAAGAAAATAATCGCCAATGAACATAATTGTTAATTGCAGCCCTACAGTGATAGTAGTCAGAATAATGAGACACATTGTGATTTTTCTACCCATACATCCACATATTTAAGAAATATGCTGCCCCATCTTTAGCATTTTATCAAGTATCAAATGCAGTAAGCTATCACTTACCCATTTGTTCCATGAATTTCTCATAGTTGTCATTGCGATCAATTTTCCAGTTGCCGTTGAAGGTCATGGTGGCTGTGAGGGTGAGCTTGACGACTCTGCAGTGAGGAGTGTCTTACTCAAAGTCTGCCACTTCTTTTAAAGCACACACCCTCTTATCTCCTCATCTAATCTCAGTGCTGATGTGGCCGTTTAAAGCTCATATTTTCTCAAGGCAATATCGACCGATGCAGCTGATTGGACAATGCCATGGTCCTGAATTTAACGGTGACAGTAAAAAAAATACTGTATACTTTTTGATTATCAGAATGGTTGACATCCTGTTTTGCCAGTCTCTCTGTTTGCAGAGAGTGTTGGTCCATGCCTACAGTGTAGAACTGCAGTAACTGTGTTTTTAGTGTGAATGCTGTTCAACAGCATTCATTAGTGTAGATGTTGTTCAGCAACATTCACTAATGTTGATATTCTGATATTCACATAAAGCATTTCTTCCACCTAGACAGGAAAATTCAAATTTACCACTTTTGCAGTATTACAGTTTAGCTTCCAGCTTGTCCAGTCTTATATTTCAGCTCTTAGCATATTGAGATGATGCAGTTCAGCTTCCAACTCTGCAAGTTTTACATTTCAACTTCAAAATTTTTTCAGCAGTGCAATGCATTTGAGCTTTAACATTTTTAGGCGAGTCATTTCACATTTCTGCATTTTCAGCAATGCTTTGTAATTAATTATTGTGAATGCTGATTCAATATTCTCTTCAGTATACTCCTGCATACTTTAAGCTGCAGAAACCATTCAGCTATCAAAATATTCTAATATTCAGATAGATATATTCAAATTTTCCACTTTTGACAGTATTACAGTTTAGCTTCTAGCTTTTCCAGCAATTTTTCGAGCATTTTAGCCCTTAGCTTCTTCTGGGTAATGCAGCTAAGCTTCCAACTCTGCCAGTTGTACATTCCAACTTCAAGGGTTTTCAGCAGTGCAGTGCAATGGATTTGAGCTTTAACATTTTTAGGCAAGTCATTTCACCTTTCTGCATTTTCAGCAGGAAATGTATTTTCTAGTTAATATCTAGTTTTTGTTCCCTGCACGTGAAACTCAGACAGAAAATAACTAAACAAACCTGTTGAAACATATGTGAATACCATTTTTCTGTGACTTTTGACTGAATGTGACTGATGTCTGATGTAATTTTGCCAAACCTCTTATCGCTCAGCCAGCATATTACTGCACTGCATGTAATTGCTTTGTGCAAATAGAGTGGTGATCACTGTGGTTGATAATGCATTTCCACTGATACCTTTGACCATGATCTGGCCATTCTTGCTAAATGAGACCTTTGATATTTGAAGTTAATATTAAACAAACCCCCTCATTGTGTTTTATTAAGATACAGTGAACTTTTTATAGTCTTTCTGGATAAACGATAAGCTTATGCAAATGAGAAAATAATTTTTGTAGGGTGTCTTGTTTTTGAGTAGGGGATATCCTGTATGTTGTATTTAGAGGAATAGTGTGTAGCATGTTGGGGGATCTCCTAGCAGTAATGAAGATAATATTCCTAACTATGTTTTCATTACTGTATATTGCCTCAACACTAGGGATCATTGTGTTTTCATTAGCTTAGAATGAGCCCTTCATATCTACGTAGGGAGCGGGTCCTCTTCACAGGTCTTCACAGAGTCCGCTATGTTTCTACAGTAGCCCACAACAGTTTAACGTTTCCACTAGGGCTGTCAATCGATTCAAATATTTAATCGTGATTAATCACATGATTGTCCATAGTTAATCATGATTATTCACAAATGAATCACACATTTTTCATCAGTTGTACCTTAACTATACCTTAAAGGGAGCTTTATCAAATATTTAATACACCTGTCAACATGTGAGTGAACAAATATGCTGCTTAATGCAAATGTATGTAGATATTTATTAGTGGAAATCAATTCACAACACAAAACAATGAAAAATATTGTCCAGAAATCCTCACAGGTACTGCATTTAGCCTAAAAAATATGCTCAAATCATAACATGGCAAACTGCAGCCCAGCAGGCAACAACAGCTGTCAGTGTGTCAGTGTGCTGACTTGACTATGACTTGATCCAGACTGTATGTGATTGTCATAAAGTGGGCGTGTCTGTAAAGGGGAGACTGGTGGGTACCCAGAGAACCCATTTTTATTCAGCTATATTGAGGTCATAGGTCAAGGTCATGGCAGCTTATCCTCCTTTAACCTCCTTCACCACCATAGCTGGTACCACCTGATTTGTTAGGTTATCACATGATGTCAGTTTCTTCACTCTAGCTTTAAACCCGAACCCTTTGCAACCTAAAAATCACAAGTTGTGTTAATGCATTAAAGAAATTATTGCCCTTAACACAGATCTGTGCCCTTAACACAGATCTGTGTTAATGCATGCAATACATGCAACTGGAGTGTCCTGCCAAAAATGCCAATATGGGCAGAGAGGTAACAGCAAAAATGCACATGAAAAAGTATTTCTTAAACACCCCCACCAAATCTCACATAGGGATGAATAAACATACACATGTCGATTGTCTTTCTTATCTCAGGTTTCCTCTCATCTTACTATGCAGCTCAAGAGACCTTTGTCGTTCACATACACTTCCGCCTCAGTGAATCTGCCTCTTATCACACAAAAGACCTTTCTACTATGACTGCAGTGATGAAATTAAGAAGTGAGCTTGAAACAACCCTGTTCAAGCTAATCTTTAACATAATTACATCCCACAATGTTTTATGCTAGTTGTAGTATCAGCTGTAACAGTACAGGATGTATAAAAGGAGAGGTTTGTCACACCAGTAACTGAAACTCTGTTTTACATAACGCTGTATGCCTATGTGGATCCAACATTTTACAGACTGTGAAGGTTTCTAGCATGGATCCAAGCATAAGGGGTTTGGGGCCCAGAAGCAGGCTTGAACTGTCAGGATAAATCTGGACTCCACCCCCATTACCAGCACTGAGGGCCACTCGAGCTCTATGGCCATTCCATCAGATTGTGGTTGAACTGAGAACATTACTCTACTTTTAGCATGGCTACACTGTTTGTCCATTTGTTTCAGGATTCATTTTAAAGGAACGGTGTGTAACATTTCGGGGGATCTGTTAGCAGAAATGGAACATGATACTCATAACTATATTTTCGTTAGTATATAATCACCTGAAAGTAAGGATTGTTTTGTTTTCGTCAGCTTAGAATGAGTCCTTCATATCTACATAGGGAGCGGATCCTCCTCATGGAGTTCACCATGTTGTAGCCCAGAATGGACAAACCAGACACTGGCTCTAGAGATAACCTTTCACGTTTCCACTAGAGCTGTCGTTCGATTCAGATATTTAATTGTGATTAATCACGATTAATAACAAATTAATCTACATTTCTTTTCTGTTCAAAATATACCTAAAAGGGAGATTTGTCAAGTATTTAATACTCTAATCAACATGGAGGTAGGCAAATATGCTGCTTTGTGTAAATATGTTATGTTTATTATTGGAAATAAATTAACAACACAAAAAAATGTCAGTATTGTCCAGAAACCCTCACAGGTACTGCATTCTGTGTAAAAAAAAAAAAAAAAAAAAAAAAAATACGCTCCAATCATAACAAGGCAAGCTGCAGTCCAACAGGCAACAACAGCTGTCAGTGTGTCAGTGTGCTGACTTGACTATGACTTGATCCAAACTGCATGTGATTATCATAAAGTGGGCATGTCTGTAAAGGGGACTCATAGGTACCCACAGAACCCATTTTCATTCACACATCTTGAGGTCAGAGGTCAAGGGACCCCTAGGAAACTTTGGAGCATTGTTTTGCCTCCTTTGCAACAAGCTAATATGACATCATTGGTACAAATTGATTTGTTAGGTTTTGATATGATGCCAGTATCTTCACTCTATCTTTAAATCTGAGCCTGCTATTATCCAAAAATCACACGCTGTCTTAATGTACAACATAAAGCCGTGTTACTGCCAGCTGCTGTCTGACTTCAGTTGCTCTGAAGAAGAAGAAGAAGAAGAAGAAGAAGATAGTCCTTTATTAGTCCCACGAGGGGAAATTCAATTTTTTCACTCTGTTGTTAACTTATACACGGTACATGCAGACCCGAACACACACATGCACAAACATGCAACAATGGAGAGATGTCAGAGTGATGGGGCTGCTCCTGACAAGCGCCCCGAGCAGTTGGGGGTTTGGTGCCTTGCTCAGGGGCACCTCGGCAGTGCCCAAGAGGTAAACTGGCACCTCTCCAGCTACCAGTTCACACTCAGTTCTTGGTCCATGGCGGGACTTGAACCCTCTGGTTCCCAAGCCAACTCCCTACAGACTGAGCTACTGCCGCCCCCAAGAAAGTAGTGCTATTAAGGTAGGGATGGCCTCTGAGCGAGGAAAATGGCGTTACCACGATTTTGCACACTGCGACTCACGTTACCGCAGTCTTGTAAAGGAAGAGTGAGCGGAGGGGTATTCATTTGGTTGCAATCTGCAACGACACCACTAGATGCTGCCAAATCCTACACACTGTCCCTTTTAAAATAAATTACCTGTTTAGACTATTGCAGGTCTTCATAAGGATGGCATGGTATGAATTTTTCTCTGTAACAAGCGATAACATTTCACACACCGGATCACTGCATTAAGTTATATTCACTTTGTCATAACCTCACACCTTACAAGGCATAAACTAGTATGCCATCTCACATAATACAAGTTTGTATCCACTTTTTCAAAAGCACACTGTGTATTTGGTGCTTTTGTTATTTCATATTTAATAAAAAAAGACTCTCCAACAGCTTCAGGTGTGTCAGAAATGCACAGTGAATGGTGGAGGCTTCACTTGGTTTTGTCCCCATGATTGTAAACTACTATGTGACCACTAGAGGGAGCACTTTACAAAAGAATCTGCTGTATAGAGACTTGTACTGATGTCTGCTGTGTAAAAGAAGAAGAAGAAGAAGAAGAAGATCTACCTTTAGTAGTCCCACAATGGGGAAATTCAATTTACACTCTGTTAAACTCATACATGGTACATGCAGACCTGAAACACACATACATGCATTAATGGAGAGGTGTCAGAGTGAGGGGGCTGCTCCTGACAAGCGCCCCGAGCAGTTGGGGGTTTGGTGCCTTGCTCAGGGGCACCTCGGCAGTGCCCAAGAGGTAAACTGGCACCTCTCCAGCTACCAGTTCACACTCAGTTTTTTTTTGGTCCATGTCGGGACTTGAACCGGTGACCCTCCGGTTCCCAAGCCAACTCCCTACAGACTGAGCTACTGCCGCCCCCACAATACTTTCATTGAAAGTAAAGACCGTGCATTACTTTCTCTGTTCATCTGTACAGTTTTTAATAATAATAATAAAAGTCCAGAGTCAAGTCCAAAGTCACTACAGCCAAACAAAGTAATTTTTGATCAATTTTGAGGTAAATATTGAGGTAATTTAACAGTAATTTCAAAGAAATTTCAAGTAGGTTACTTGGTAATTATCACCTAATTATGAAATTTGCAGCCCTGTAAAGTGAAGTGTTACAAGCAGGTTGGTAGGTTGTGCTGTACAAAAGAAAAATCAAGTAGCCAACACTTCTCAAGACTATTTTATTAGTTGCCTCCTACCAGAAACATTGTTTAAATAAAACAGTCACATAGTAGTAAAATACAGAAATGCACTCGTACAGTACAGACGCCTGTTTGTTTCTTACACAGGAAGCTGCATGGTTGGAGAGGATTCTTTGCAAAGACGTTATGTGAAGTTTAGTTTATGACTTTGGAAAAACAGGGTGAAAAAAGTGTGGTACTTTTACTCATGTGACTAATACAGCACAAAGTTGAACTCATAGATGCACCAATGGTAGTTTCACCCCTAGTTAAGTGAACTTAGTGACTAGTTCTTATGACAAAAAAAGAGAATAAATACCAAATAATACAATGTTAACAATAAATAAGAGTATATTAACAAGTTTAGTAGAACTGAAAATAGTAATACTTAATTATAGAAGTAGACAAAAAGTGACGAAAGGTGCAATCAATATATCAAATAAATTAGTGTATAGTTATATTTAATTATCAGTGACATACATGATGATACAGGTTTACTAAAGGCTCAACATGTATCAGTTTTAACTATCAAAGAATAAACATGAAATACATCTTCAAATTGTAATGTACTACTCTAGTTAGCACAGTAGCTGTTACGCCAGGTGAATGTGATATAAATCTATATAAATACAGCTATAATATCTAAATCCTTATTAATTTTAATGCCAGTGGAACATATTCAGTGTTAAACTCTCACAGCCTATGAACAAAAAATGGGTCCCTCAAATTGTGACAGTAATGTTTTGGCACAAACATGATATCAAGGTATAGTATATGTGTATATGTGTGTGTGTGTGTGTGTGTGTGTGTGTGTGTGTGTGTGTGTTTATATATATATATATATTACACTCAATAGTTATTTGGGCCGATAGTCTATCACTAACAAATACAGTATATAACAAAATTGGCAACTAAAAATATTTAAGATGGAAAATGTTTTGCTTATCAAAACCTTTAGTGATTTTTATGTACAATAACAATGTGGGAATATTTTGTCCAAAAATGTATCAAACTTCAACCTCTACTATTCATGAAACACTTCACTATTGCCTCTAAAAAATATAGTGAGGTCACGACAGGTCATGGTCAAGTGGAAACAAGCAGGGAGAGCGGCGGTTACAGGTTCATCATATTAAAAATATCGGCATGTCTGTGGAGAGATAATCACCCTTTATTTCACCTGATCCATCTCATCCCTGCATCAAAGTTTGTGTAATTTATAAAGACATTTACTGAAGCGTCTGTTAGGTGACACTTTTAGTGCAGAATCGGAGCCGTTGAGATTTAACTGGCTGTGGCGGACTCTGTGTCGGTGGGCTTCCTGGACAGAAACCACACCTTCATCGGTTCCTTCTTTCCTTTCATGGTGACGGGGCCCCGATACTCCAGATTAAACTGTGGGTCAGCGTTCTCTGGAGACTGCAAACACCTGGAAAACAGCGTCAACGCCGTCATTAATCACACAACCTTTATAGTCTGGAGGGGGATTCTGTATCTTATTCTCACTATCTCCATGATAACATTTCTGTGTCAACAAAGAACATCAAATCCACAGACTAAAACAGACCTACTGGTTTGTGTTTTGAATTGATTCCTTCAAGTCTAATACTGGTATTTTCTTATCAAATGATAAATCCCTTTTAATGCTGCAACCCTGTCTCCCACAAAATTCCATTCCCATACAACTAAAGCTGCATAACCAATGAGGGAAACATATTTTCTCCTGGATTACGGTCATGGTTTTAAGTATGTGATTAACATAGTTAATTGAAACAAAACAAAATGAAAATATGACAAATACTTAGTTATACGTAGGCAATAAACCGACTTGGTTAAGTTTAGAAAAAAAAAAAACATCAGTTAAAAGCGTAAAGTCAAAAACAAAATGAAAGCGCAACAAATGACAATGTTTCGCACAGGACAGAGCAACAGATGCAATTTGTTGATGCAAAGCTCCTTCAAACCTACTTAATTTCTCTAGTAATAAAATCCAAACATGACTTCATACGAAAAGTAACAGGTGACAATACGCCCCTCTGCTTCTACTTACCGGTATGTATATTCGGAGACATTTATTTTCCCCTTTTCACCAGTAGTTTCTGTACGACTTGTGAGGTTGACCGTGTTTCCAAAAAGGCAATATCTAGGCATCCTCTGGCCGATCACCCCAGTCACAACTTCTCCTGTGTGGATCCCGATAGTGATCTGGAAAGAAAAGGAGACTGTGATGTATGCCAGTTACAATTTAACCAATGTAAATAAACATGCCAAAGAAACCTATTTCTTGGGGGGGGGGGGGGGGATTAACTAATAGATATCACCATGAAACTTCCCCAGTTGATTACTTCTGTTATGACAATTATTTTTTGTATAACAAGTTTTCTGAAATCTTGTTTTTATATGCAAATGTGCCATTATCTTGTCAAATGTGCTCATTTGCAAACATTTCTTAAAGCCAGGTTCAAAATCCTGGTTTTATTTTGCTGACATATTAGAGTCAAAGCTTTTTATGGAAGAGATTTGAGATATATCTTTGCATCTCTCCATAAATAAGAAAAAACTCTCTCTGGCCATAAAAAGCATTTTTGCTGTTTTTTTAGGAATAAAATGTTCTATAAATCAGGCTATAAATGATGTATGAACTAACCCCTCAGTAAAAACCTTCAGAATATAAATAGGAGTGAAACTGGAAAGGTTGGTGTGTATAAGAGCCACTGAAGTAGAGATTTCTGGCTCAGAGTCTGAGAAAAAAAAAATCATTTTGAGAAAATGGCCTTTGAAGATGTGGATTGTAAAATGCCATATAATTTGGAGACAGCACAGGTGATTAGAGTAAACATGTTTAACTAGATATCAGCATGAGACTTCACCAGTTGATTACTTACATAAAGAAATTATTTTTCTATTACAAGTTTTCAGAAATATTATATTGAAATATGCAAATGAGGGTTTTATCTAATGCTAACGTTTGGTGAATTTAGGAGAAATGTACAGATGCAAACAGACAAAGTAGTAAAATAAACACCTGAATATGTATTTTAGATGAATTTTGTTGTTATAGAAGCAAAATAGAAAGCCAAAAAACTTTGTTTTTGCCTGTAGCGTTTTGTCTGAAATCAAGGAGGTAAATGCTCCACAGAGAGAAAGATAAAAATAAATAAATGCAAGCAACTATCCAGCTCAATACTTCTTCTCTTTGTTTGTTGGCACAAATTCTTAAAGCTATCGACTGAAAAGGTGCAACATTTGGTGGGTGGATATGAAAGGTTAACTTTGCCAGAAATCACTCCATGCACAAAATTTCTATATATACACTCACACACAATCTACAGACTAATATTTACTCTTGAACTTGTAGACACTTCAGTGCTTGTTGTCTTCAGAGCATGAACACGTTGAGCGTGTCTGAGACAAATGAGAATCTATTTTTAGACGCAGCATCGTGAGATGATCCGAGTCTGTTTCTGCTACTAAACCGGGCTCCCCTTCTGCCGGTGCCATGTCCCAAAATAAACAGCCTTTTGTTAACAAGACATGATTTTCCAAAGTTAAGTCTCAACAGTCATTGATACAATAACAATCTCCAACAGTCAGTTAAACAAAAGTCTGCTGTTTTTTATCCAACGTTTCACGGCGCATTACCGCAGCGTGGAAATATGTCCACATGCACAGATACTATTATGCTAAAATCAATCAAAACATCCTTGAGGGTAAAGTTTTGGTCACATTAGGTTGAATGCCAGTTCGTAGCATTCGTCAGGTCTGAGACTCAGTATTTTAATATATGAATTTTCAGAGCAACATTAGAAAAAAATTATATGTGCCAAAATAAGAGATCCATTACTTAAAACAAAACAATATATATCATTATTTATTATTTTCTAAATAATGAAATAAAATGATTATGTTTTCTTCAGTTGATGTATAAGCAAGGATGACAATATTTACATCAAAATGGTATTTTTACACGCACGTCGCCTTTAACAAATAGTGCACCTCCTGCAATTTGAAAATTGCAATAGACCATATTGCAATTTCACTAAAATTTGGATCAGTTGTGCAGCCCTAAAAGATATACATTATATAATAAATATGGAAATATTGCTAATTCATGTGCACAACACACAAACCATCTCCCCATCTAAAAAAAAAAAATTGTGAGATTTTTATGGCCAAAATTTAGTCAGCCTACAATGTTTTTGGAGAATTATATAAAAATCTAAATATAAAACTATTAATTTGGAGTGTGCTCAGTATAGCTTAGCATGTACAATACATACAAGTGACAGTAATTAGCACTTGACAGTTTTGGCAGTTAATCAACATCTTAATAAGTTTATTGCCATTATGTGAGAGCTGCTTTTCTATATTTATTGTCACCTTTCTTTTAACCGCGTCTTCTATGTTTTACGGTGTTTTTGTGGTTTTCCTGTGTATTGACTGTACAGCTTTTTGGTGAAGATTTGTTGTTGTTATCACACCTGTACTGGTTGATCATCCACTTTGACTTGTCCAGCGATCTCCAACATATCGAGAGCGAGGTGGCAGATGGACTTGGCGTGGTGTGTGCATGGCTCCGGTAGGCCGCTCACCGTCATGTACTTATCACCCACCGTTTCCACCTGAACAAAGACAAACACTTTGTCATATTCAGCTTTGCTTTACTTTTGGTTCATGTAAAATCATTTGTTCCCACTGTGCTACAAAGGTTTTTTTTTTTTAATGCAGTGTGCAGCTAGAAATAAACTAAAACACCCTGAAATAAACACTTAAACACTTACATCAGCTGTAAGACATTCAGGGCCTCTTTGAGCTCCGCTAAAACCCCGGGACCACCTAGCCATTCAGCTTGTAGAGTAAATATTACTTCTTTTGGTGACCCAGTGCCTGAAGCCAATCCCCTGGAAGTGCTGAGGTCTGTTTGAC
The DNA here is from genome assembly GCA_947000775.1 of Pterois miles. NCBI lineage: Eukaryota > Metazoa > Chordata > Actinopteri > Perciformes > Scorpaenidae > Pterois > Pterois miles. Next base: position 2,005,675 of record CAMQGK010000224.1, on the reverse strand, counting down.
TTCTTAAAGTGCATTCTTGTCTGAAAGCCTGGAGCGTAAATCTGCTTCACAAGGCCTATAAAATGACTCTGTAAAACTACACTATGTTTAGAAGTTAGTACTACTCTTCTTATGGTGAAAAACTCTAGTCAATTGATATAAATACTCTTATGTGACTTGTATGTGCATAGTTACATAACATTATTCACCAAGAGGGTTGGTGTGCTTCACCCGCGCATTTATACTATAGATCACAGTAGTTTAAAGCCCTCAAATTCTCAGTTTTAGATTATAGACTTGTAGTTTTTTGTACACTTTGATTATTATCACTTTGCTGCATAGATTTTCCTCTTATTCACAGCTGTAGTAGAAGTACTCAGGTCTTTTACTTCAGTAAAAATACCAATACCACAGTGTAAAAATACTGGGTTACAAGTAAAAGTCCAGCATTCAAAATCTTACTTAAGATACAGTTCGGGCTGGCAATGTTTACATGATAACATGTTGATGCAAATACATTTTAACACCACTAATTTCTTTAATGTAATAACGCAACGGAGGTTAAATCGTGCTCCAAAGTTATGCTAAATTTTGGTGAGGAAAATCGTCATGGCAGTTTTCAATGGGGTCCCTTGACCTCTGACCTCAAGACATGTGAATGAAAATGGGTTCTCTGGGTACCCACCAGTCTCCCCTTTACAGACATGCCCACTTTATGATAATCACATGCAGTTTGAAGCAAGTCATAGTCAAGTCAGCACACTGACACACTGACAGCTGTTGTTGCCTGTTGTTGCTGCTGCTGTTATGATTAGAGCGTATTCTTATGCCAAATGCAGTACCTGAGAGGGTTATGGACAATATTTGTCACTCTTTTGCGTTGTTAAGTGATTTCCCATAATAGATATATATACATGCATTTGCATGAAGCAGCATATTTGTCCATTCCCATGTTGATAAGAGTATTAAATACTTGACAAATCTCCCTTTTAAAGTACATTTTAAATGGATAAAAAATGTGATTAATTTGCAATTAATCACAATTAAATATTTGAATCAATTCACAACCCTAGTAAAAGTACAAAAGTATTAGTGTGAAAATATACCTAAAGTACCAAAAGTAAAAGTACACATTATGTACAATGGCCCATTTCAGTCTTGCATATATCAATGGATTTTAATTACTGATGCCTTAATGTGTTTATCACTTTCATTTTGCAACTCTTAAACATGGAGCTCATTTTAATTACTTCATCTATAATAATCTGTCATAATTTATGAGTTTATTTAGAATTTGTATTAATCTAAATCTGTGAATTAATTGACGCTGTCAAATAAATGTAGTGGAGTAGAAGTATAAAGCAGCAGAATGGAGTGGCTCTACAGAAAGTAACTCAAAACTGTACTGAAGTACAGTACTTGAGTAAATGTACTGCTTATTCTTCTCTGAGATAAATGTACACAAATGCGTGACATAGTGTCACAGTAAAGTTCTTGCTTCCAACCTTGTATACATAAGGGTTGTTCCGAGAGTCTGTCAAGATGTCAAACCGTGTGTAAACATCATTGAGCAGGTTGACGATCTTGATGGCTCCCTCGGCCGAGGCGTGCTTGCTGCAGAAGGCGTTGAATCCCACGATGCCACTAAAGAGGATGGTCAAGTTGTCGTAGCGTTTGGCCGGGACGGGCCGTTTGTGTCGCAGCTCATTGGCAACAGACGGCGGCAGAACGGAATAGAGCAATCTAAAAGGGGAAGAAGAGAAATGAACATTTTGAGCGTAGTCATGGTGCACCAGGGCAGCAGAGTAATGGGCTGCCAGACTGAAGTCCATCCTTTCAGATCAGCGTTTTATTTGCTCACCCACCACCTTTTGGTCATTTCGCTATGCAAGCTGCTCTCAGATGGGAGGGTGGTGTTTCTATGGTAACTGCTTGGATCATGGCTGCCTGTTAGAGGCAAAATACCTTTCATGATGCATCACATGAGCACAAATGATACATACAGAACAGATTAAGTATTTTTACCCAGGAGATGAAACTATGCATATTAACGTGCCATCTTTCACACACAAGAGTGTTTTTCTCTTTGTAGGGTGCACGTCTGAACAGCAGCAAAAACAGCATCGCTGTGTGTTTTCATTATCAGAAAACATAGTGTTTTTAAAGCTTTTAAAAGGCAGTGCAGCAGCAGTCCTCTTAAATATTTAGAGAGGAGCCGTGAATTGTAATCAACGTTCGAGGCCCGAGGCGCTTTGAGACCGGAGAATGGCGAGGATAATAATACAGAGATCCAAGAGGCACAGTGAAAGTCTTTTCCTATCTACAGCAGTCTTAATAAAGACCACGCTCCACCTCCGTGCTCCTCTCCAGCTGTCACCCACTGCTGTGCCAAATTACTATGACAGACCCTTTTCTCAAAGCCAAAACCCAACTGTCTGCACCACAACAGGGACTGGAGAGCAGCTTCTTAGGCATCAACTATCAACTTGGGTACAACAATAGATTTCTGACCCTAGGTGGTCCAACTGTCACGTAGCCTCAACGTAACTGTACGGGAGTGACACTTAGTGTCCTGCTGTGTCCTCAGTGTTGTCTTGTCTCAAGACTGTCCTTAAAAGGCAACACTACTCTTATCTCTCCAAAAGACTGATGACCAATCTGTGCCACTTATTTTTCCAGCAAAAGGAAGGTGAAAGAGGAATAACAGCACTGTTATTGTAGTGAGTTTTACACTGTTTAGCGCTGTTTTTGTAGTGAGTACACATAATTAGTATACACAATTTACACTAAAAGGGGCCACAATATAAGTTTAAGGGATTACTACAGAATTAACAGATTGAGGGGGAAAAAAAAGGAAAAACTACGTATTTCTGGTACACACACTGATTTTTACTGGGTACATTCTAAGTAGTTTTACCTCCATTAGGCCTCTAAAAATATTTAAACTATTTCAGAAGATAACAATCACTCTTGCTTGAGCTGCTCACTTTGATGAGGGTTCACAAGTCGACTTAGCTTGTTTTAAAGGGGACATGTCATGAAAAACATGTTTTCAGCGCTTGTGCACATACATTTGGGTATCTTAAGTGCCTACCATCACACAAACTGTGAAATAGGACAACACAGTTTTTTTTTGTGGGCTGTCTAGATCAGAAAATGTAATTCAACCAAGCAGCAATCTCCAGTGCTGAGAAATGAAGCCAATATGGAAATGCCAAAAACAGCAGTTCATTGAATGGCCACTTGAGGCTGGCTCCAAAAGCGAGTCAATCCCCATAGACCCCCATGTGAAAATGCCCAACTTTACAGCAGAAATAAAAGGCCGTGGCCATTTTGAGTGACAGGTGGATGCTGCACAGCCAGAACGAACATCACTTTTGTTTTTCAGAAACCTATGGATGAAGTGATGGAGAATATGTCCATATTTTATACAGTCTATGGATTCATCAAACCATTTAGATTTGGCTCCCCTGCCTACGTCACATGCCGGCTCATTAGAATGCGCCATATTTTTCTTGCAAGCCCATCAGAGCAGACTGGACTTTTTCATGTGTTTTTGAACATTAAAGCATGTAAAGTCCAAAGTATGAACCTGCACATGAACATGATATGTCCCCTTTAAAGGGTCAAAAAGGGCAAAAAAGGTTGGGAAGCTCTGGCTCAAAGGGCTCACTGACATACCCTACAGCGATTGTATAAATAACATAGTTTGAGTGGTGTAAAAGTATACTTTGATGTGTATTTGCAATTCTTACATTGTTGAGGTTGGATCAAATAAATAGCAGGTTTGAGGTTTTATTTACATGATACATTAGTATTTGGATAGTCTGGTGACCTGTCTAGGGTGTACCCCGCCTTCACCCCAAGTCAGCTGGGATTGTCTCCAGCACCCCCGCGACCCTAAATAGGATAAATGGTTACAAATAATGGTGGATGGATTAGTATTTGCTTATAATTCCTCGGCTGTTATTCTCACAAGAGAACTGTTAAGTTGCTAAAGCTGCAGTTTACGTCTGAGAGAAATAGTCTAACCTGTCTGTCTTTTTCTTCTCATCCTCCAGGGCTCTGAGTGTGTGTTGCAGACGATCTGTCAAGATTTCCAGCTCCTGGGTCAGCTTGTACTCTTCACGAAACTGTTCGCCCAGCAGCACCAGGTCACGCGTGGCGTCATGTAGCGGGATGTCGCTCAGGTACAGCCCCCTTCGTGTGAGATCATCCAGGTTCATAACACTAGAGACATAGAGGAAGGAGAGAACAGTGAGATACTCGAACCAGGTATCAGCGTGAATTAAACAGAACATAAAGTATAAACCACGAGTAATGAGATCACCATCGTCTTATCTCCAGATAAATGTTCCTGTTGTTAAGGGTGAGGTCAAACACTGAGTCTTATCTGGTCAGTTGAATAAGCATGCTTTTATGTTTCAGCTGCTGTCATTTCCTGTCAGGCAGCAACCTTTTTGAAAACAGTGACTTGACCTCCACAAAGTGTCTTCGATCTGTGAGGACAAGAGCTCTTGACCTCTGCTCCCCTGCATCCGATATTTCACTAGAAATGTCTGATTGGTTATACAAGGGCCACAAAGGCTAATGGGGGTCACAACAGAAAAAAAAAAAACATGTTATTGCCTCAGCTCACAAGTTTGTTTGTTTCTCTATATGACCATGTACCTATACGTGTTTATGAAATCAAAGCAAAATATATTTGAGCTAACTAGTTAAAGCTTCAGTAGGCAGATAATTTTTGGCATCATTGGGCAACAATTCCATAATAACCTGTCAGCATATTGTAATTCAAGTGTTCTGAGAGAAAACTAGACTTCTGCACCTCCTCATGGCTCTGTTTTCGTAGCCTGTGACGGGAAACCACAGGTCATTTCAGAGAGAGAGTGTTCCTACTGGCTGTGCACCAACAGGTGGGCAGTGCTTGGTATTTCCTCAACTGATCTCAACATGGCTGCTGGTTCACAAACTCCCTCGTTTTACAGCTAAACAGCACACAACAAGATGTTTCTGAAAACATCTGAGGAGAGAAATATTCATTACAGTAACCGACTCCAGCTCGGCTCTGATTGGTTGTTTTCCTCCGGTCTTTGAAATCTTGCAGATGCCATTAGGAGCACCGGAGGACACAGAGGGACATGATTTTTTTTTTTTTCTTACCTGTCTCATGCACTACTGTCAGGATATAGTGACTATACTTTTATAAAAATAACCTTTTTAATCATATATATATATATATATATATATATATATATATATATATATATATATATATATATATATATATATATATATATTAAATCCAATTCTACCCACTGCAGCTTTAAGTCTTCAGCCCAAAGGCCATTTGTTCATACTGAACATCACAAACAGAGTAGGGAATAAAAAGTATTAAGAGAAGGACCAACGCATTGAAGGTCATGTTATCAATATAGTGCTAAAGAGGAAACAGTAAACAAAACTGTTGAGGCGAGCAAGTGAAGCAAGTTTTACCCAATTTTGTTAAAATGTCAGTTTATGTGGATAGTGGGTTTTTATTTATACATGCTTCGCCCAATGCCAGCTGGGATCGGCTCCAGCCCCCCGCGACCCCTAACGGGATAAGCGGTTGACGATGAATGAATGAATGAATGCATAGAAGAGCTTTCATCAAATAAATTAACACACTGGAATTTCAGATTCCAGCACCCTAATCTTTGCCAGAATTAATGAAATAAATCAGTGATTTTGGTGTGTGTATATTCACTGTGTGCTTCTGCTGGGACAGACTGTGGGTTTACCTGGGTGAGCAAAGAAAAAGGATGTTCTCCGCCTCTGGCAAGTAAATCATCTGTCCTTTCAATCTCAGACAGCTGATCTCCACCCCCGTAAGCTCGTCCTCGTTCTCCACAGTCTCCACATTCAGCAGGCCCTCCTGTCAGGATTACATCACACACATGAATATTGCATTATATGTTCTCCTCTAAATCTGCTTCAAAACTGGGCACCAGTTCAGCCCACTCTTTATTTTTATACCTGCATGTTGTTTTTTGCCTTAAGTGTCACATGCATCATCCACCAGAGAAATAGTTCAGATTTTATGTGTAAAGAATAATATCAAGTAGTATCCCAGGAGTGGCAGCACTTTGAGAGCAGTCTCTTCATAATGAATACAATCTGCTGTAATGCTTTTTCAAGGCACTGCAGCTATTATTTTAACACCTATGAAATTTCCCTCCTGAATTTCCATTTGATTTCTCACTGAAATCTGTGCTTCTCAGTACAATACAATAAAAAAAATGAGCTTCACCTTTCTACTTCATCGTTTCTCAGTTTATGAACTTAGAGCGTGTTGAGTAAAAGTTATTTTCCAGACATTTAGACCCTTACACTCTTTGCTCCATGAATCAACAATATAAATACATTTTAAAGAGCTACGTATAGCTTTTACTTCACCTACAAATGAACAGATGTACTAAGTTACTCGAACAGTCAGTGCCAATCCTGGAATAGAGAGCCCAAGTCCCTCCCCTTCCTTGGACCCTGGGACCTTATTTTGGAAAAAAATATGAACATAGTCAACAAAGAGAGACAAATAATGTTTTGATCCTATTTGAATTGCACCATGAATCACACCCGTGATGTTTGTCAATTTAAAACATGATTTTGCAAGTCAAGAAAGTCACAGTTTGTCGTAGGTTTGTCGTTGTATCATTTAGTTTGTGTGAAACTCCTCAGTGAGCTACATCGCTCATCTCCCACAATATCCAACACCAACACTAGGTAACTAGCTAACTTAGCTATGTACCATGCACAAATGAAACATCATCTTACCTGATGTGATTTATCCAGCGACTCCTGGTCTTTTTATCAGCCAGAGAAAAGAAAGAACGAGCCAGATCCATTGCTCATGTGAGTACATCCCAGTACAAAACACACAGGCATTGTAGTTTCACAAAGAGAGACGTCACTTATGCAACTTTTAGATGTGTTGTCTTTCTAATTAAGAAACTGTGACTTTCTTGACTTGCAAAATTATATGTTAAATTGCTAAACATATGTGTGATTCAAGCCGCACTTCAAACAGGGTCAAAAAATAATTGCTTCTTGCCATTGACTACTGTACATATTGTCTTCTGAAATAAGGTCCACCAGAAGGGGCGTGACTAAGGCTTTCTAGAAACACATTCTGTCATGGACAATCAAAACCTGGATTGATCATTTAGACTTGCTGGTGTGTTTTAGTGCATTTTTGTCTCCTTGAAAATTATATTAATATAAGTTGGATTTGATTGACAACAATGCTGTGACAAAAAACTAATGTCATATCTACCTTGCTTCGCAGAACGAAGACGGTGTTGATGTGGGAAAGGATGCCATGAAAGCTGAAGTCAATGTGAGGACGGACCAATGAAAACACTGAAGGGAGGATGCAGGTACCGGGCTGGAGCTGGGGAAAAAATAAAATGTGCATATTTCATTTACATTATATCAGAAGTTAATGCTTTACCTATAAAATTAATTAGTGCTTCATTCTGGGCATCTAAAACTAAGATAGAGACAAAATACAGGTCAGACTAAAATATATTCAAGTGCTGACTTGATGAGACAGTGTTTGCTGCATGTAAAACTTTTAAATAACTGGACGTGAATCCACACCTGAGGCAGGACTCGATAAATGGCATTTCCACACTGTGTGAGCATCAGGTCTTTGTCAAACATGAGGTGGAACGGGAAGGCCTTGCAGAATGTGTACGGGCTGATCCGAGTCTCCTGTGTGCCGTTCTCCTCGAAGCCGTCCAGGTCCTCGTAGAACGCCTCTTCCTCCGAGTCCTTCTCCTCAATCAGAAACTTGATGTGGTCGCACTCCTCATTTTTTGGTTGGATCATCTGCATCGGATGAAGTTATATTGAATATTGATGTTATTGCAAAGCTGACTTAAACCTGCAGTAGGCAGAATATTTTTGTCGTCACTGGGCAACAATTCCATAATAACCTTCCAGCATTTTGTAATTCAAGAGTTCTGAGAGAAAACTAGATTTCTGCACTTCCTCATGGCTCTGTTTTCAGGCTTAAGAAACTGTAGCGCGTGACAGGAGACTTTGACCAATCGCAGGTCATTTCAGAGAGAGAGTGTTCCTATTGGCTGTTCATTCAACAGAGGCAGCCGTCAATGGCGAACTCCAACAAAACATTCATACTAGGCAGCGCTGATCGAATATGAATCAATATTCTGTTACTGTAATATCTATTTCTCGCCTCAGATGTTTTCAGAAACATCTTGTAGTTACTGTTTAGCTGTAAAATGAGAAAGCTTGCTCCGACTGGTGGGCAGTATTTCCTCAATTGATCTCAACATGCCTTCCAGGTCACAAACCCTCATTTTACAGCTCAACAGTACACTACAAGATGTTTCTAAAACATCTGAGGCAAGAAATAGGCATTATAGTAACAAAATATTGATCAATGTGAGTTTGTGAGTGATTGACAGCTGCTCAGAGACGGCAGGCTCCAGCTTGGCTCTGATTTGTTGCTTTCCTCCAGTTTGTGAAATCTTGCAGATGCCATTTTCCTAATGGCACTGGGGGACAATGGTAGACACAGAGGCACATGATTTATTTTAGGTTACTTGTCCCATGCGCCACTGTCAGGATATTAAGACCGTTTCAAAATAATTGTTTTTTCAAAACATATTTGCTCCAATTCTATGCACTGCAGCTTTAATTAAGGTAAAATTGAATTAAACAATATTGTTGTGGCTCATGGTTACACCAATAAAATATTTTAATTAAATATTTCACCCATACAATTTATTATTATTCCATTAATGTTGCCATGGAGTCTATTATTATAGAATTTAACAGTATAAAATGGCATTATTCAGTGGGTTTATGGGCATAAGGCATGCTGACGTCATGCTGCTGTCTCTGCACCCTGTTGCCACAGCAACAGTGGCTAATATTTCCAGAAATTGGGTGTCACATTTGTAGCGTCTGCCATTTTCTGTTCTTTCATTACACACAATTGCTTGAAAAATATGATCTGTCTGTACAATATGATTAGGTTTGGGAGAAAATGTTGCTCGCTTGTGAAACGAAGAGAAAACTACAGCCCAAGTACTAGTAGGGGATGTCTTAGGAGGATACCTGCTGCAATTATTGGTGCAGATTCATGCAAGCTACACATTGACAAACCAATAAAAATACTAATGACAGTTTATGATATTGAATCACACGTACCACAAAATCTGATCAATATGGTTGAGTAAATAAGTCAAGATCAAAAATATGGAACTCTTCTCAGGATTAATTTTGGCCAATTTAAATTCATCCGCAGTTTGACAAAGTTGAAATAAAACCCAAGAAGAAAAAAAACTCCCAAGCTAGAGACTCTATAACATGGATCTAAAAATATCCTCTGAGTCACAGACATTAGCCCAAAACTCTGAGCTGCAGCTGTTGCAGCGCAGCCCTGTTCCCGTTTGGTTGTTTGGGAAATTTCTGTTGCTTAATTTTCATATTATAACCTTGTCAATTATATTCTGACACACAACACAGTAAGAACTATAAGGCTTCATTCAAGTTTGAACCATAATTTAAGAGGAACAGGGACAAACATAACATTATCTTCATTCATCATTTGGTAGCAGAGTGAGCCATTAGAGCTGCAAAAAAAGAAGGGAACAAAAACAGCAGAGCAGACCTTCATCTCTATCTCTGTCCTGTGGATTTGTTGAGCGACAGTTTTAATGATGCCAATCACAATGTCCTGCAGGCCTTCTCTCTCTGAGTAGTAGTGAAGAATCAGATTGTTTCCCTTCTCTGCATCAGTGCAGCGGAACGATGGAGCCCTCATCCCGGGATAAATGGTACCCAGGTGGTCATGGAGAGCATCCAAATTCTGAAAATGTAGATTAAAGAAGAATTATGCAACATTCAATCACAGCACAGCTGATTAAAATGTGGCTGAGGCATAATAAGTTGGATGATTTATGCTGAACATTAGACATGAATCATTAAATGAGTATGGGACTTGTGAGAGACATTAAAAAAATGAATGTTCAAAACTGAAGCAATAGAGCCTGAGATATCCTGAGTCCAGAGTATGGGTCAAAAAATGCTGGATCCTACAATGCCCATAATGCAACACTAACATCTTTCATTAGACCCTCCTGGCTCGGTAAATGTTGACGTGTTACCGTAGACTTTCTTTGAAAAAGCCCAAACTTAGATGACCCTGATGACATCACTATGACACTGTCAACATTATTATCTTTACCGTTAAAGGTGCAGCATGCAGGATTTGAAGACATCTAGTGGTGTAGTTGCGGATTGCAACCGAGAACCCATCCGCTTACCAGAATAACACTACTTTAGGAGCAATGGAAAACTGATGGAAGCTGACGGTAGCACAGTTTTACACTCATGTTCATGTTACCATAGTTTTACAAGCGTGTTATAGAACTACAGTGACCTTCAAGTAACATAAAAATGTGAAAGTGGCTCTCTCAAGCTAGTGTTTGGTTTGGCATTATGGGCTACTGTAGAAACATGTGTGTTCTGTATAAACCTGTGTATACATGAAGGGTTCATACTAAGCTAACGAAAACATAACAATTCTAGTTTCAGGCGATTATACACTAATGAAAACATAGCTATGAATATTATATTCCATTTCTGCTAACAGATCCCCCAAAATGTTGCACACTTCCTTTAAACATTGCAATTTTACAAGCAATGTTGGTTAATATTAGCATCCAGCTCTCCTACATTCAAAGAGGAGAGAGTGTACCTGCAGGAATTCACGAACATTTGACCCTAACACCCGCAGGATGGTGTCATATCCCGACTCTTGGCAAAATTCAAAAAACATCTTCCCAAACATCTGCAAGATGTCTCCTGCATCAATCTCTGAAATACAGAAAGGATCTCATCAGTATCTCAGCTTACGTTACAAATTCTAATTAAGTTATAATACAGCAGAGTGTCATTTTTATTCCAATAACTGAAAAGAAACACACTTACTGAGAACTTTACTTGCAGCAGAAACAAGATCGTATGTTTTTCCGTCTTCATAAATGATTCTAACAAGGAACTGACCCTCAATATCAAGCTGAGCCTCCCTCCTGAAAACAAACATCAATCATGAGCAAATGTCACAGCAGAAATAAACAGTCACTGTAGGCAACCAATGGCTTTGCCTTTTTGGAATACCTTTTAAATTAACATCAGTTTACAGATAACAGTACAATAACAACTTATTTGTCTTATTTGTGGCCAGACAGTGTGAGCCGTCTTGATTCATATTTCAGTAACAAACAAGGTTTCCATGTTGCTTTAAGTGGTTGTGTGGTTTTACAGCTACACTGTTGAACGAGTACAGATAAGCTCAGACCGGTATTTATACATTTGACAGACCAATTTTTACAAAATTGTCAGAAAACTTAATGAGGTTCTGATTAGTACTGTTTAACTGAGAAAACAGACATGATTTACGGGCCTGAGCAGCAGCCGCTGTTTGATCAGAATGTGAAACAGCTGAAAAAACATACCAAGCCTCGAAAGCTTTTGTAAAGAAAATAAGAATTTATTTTTAAATGATTTGGCTCATCAAAGGTCTGAAAACAGAACAAACATGAAAAATTGTGCACTAAATAACAATGAGAGAGAGCAAGTTTTATTTTGGAGGCTAAAGAATGACCAAAAACATTTGCACAAGGCAGCTGCTGCTGTTTTTATTTCTATTTCTTCTTCAGCCGGGGTCACATCTAGGGCCAAACCTTTCAACAAGCCGAAAAAATGACATAGATGAAGACATTCATCCTACAGCATGTGTGTTAGAATGGAGTGTGCCACATTCCTCCTCTATATCAGTCATCCCCAAAGACTGGGTCGGGACCCACAGGTGGGTCGCAGGAGATTTTATTAGGGTCGCCAAGTACGTCTGCTGAATTTCCTCCATAGTCTTTTCTTCAAGATTAATTTCTGCAGTACACATTTAAACCATGTGAAAGAGCCTGAATGTTCGTATTATTCTGATAATTTTAGCCTATTTTAATCTAATCTAATATGAAAGCTAGCATGCATTCTGTTTTTTTTACGGATGAGAAAAAAAACAAATATTTAATGTGTGTATATATGTTTTCAGTAACATGCATAAAATGAAGTTGCGATTTATCAAACATAGGCTATAGCTCTTTGAAATGGCTGATTCACCTATTCAAGATAAAATAAGGTGATGCGGAAATGGCAGTAAAAATGATCAGGAACATTCATTGACACGCAAATTTGCGTGACTTATAGATTATTTATTATTTTATTATAGATTATATCACTTATTGTGAACTGGGTCGTGGTGTTTTTAAAAAGTAGGCCCCCAGAAAAAAAGGTTGGGACACACTGCTCTATACGATACAAAAGCTACTGTACATTAGCTTAAGGGAGTTTTTTTATATATATTGATGCATTTACATATGTTCAGTAACCACTGTTACTGTTACAGGATGATAAAATTCTCTTACTTCTTATGCTAAATACACCAATTTCAAACCAACCATGTTTTTCGACAACAAAGGAAAGTGATGTCATGTTGGGAATAAAACATACTCAATAAAAGTTATTACAACTGTTAAATACATAAAATATTAAAAAATAAAGTTGAAATTTCAGTTTAGGTGCCTGGTGATATTTTTCTGGGTGATGGTCAGTATATATAAAACCCTGGCTCAGGCCCTGTTACCAGGTACTTGTAGTTTACTTGAGTGCTTCTACTTTGCTTTGTACTTTCTACTGCACATTTCAGAGGGAACTATTGTACTTTTTACTCCACTACATTTATTTGACAATTACTTTGCAGTTGTTTTTTTTAAAGACATACACCATTTTATAGAATGTAATGCTTTGTTTTACATTAAACGACCCAAAAATATATCAAACCAAAGAGATTAGTTCCACCCCGACCAGCTACAACATTAACATGTTACTCACACATTAATTTACGATATGGTAAGTCGATGGTAAGTAGGGCTGGACAATAATTTAATATGATCATTTATTATCTTTCAGTGTGATCATAAATATGACAACAAGCACATACTAACTTAAATTTAAGAAAATCTGTTCATTTTGCACAAAAGTTCTTAATTAAATGTATTTTTAATTTGTCAAGTATTTAATTCACACAGTATACACAGAGTATACAAAGCCATGTGGTTATTTCATATAGACCTTATGTTTATTGATTTACCAGCAAACATGCTATCTTGTGATATATATTGTTATTGAGATATGAAATTACCTGTATTGATAGAAGATTTTGGCCATATCGCCCATCCCTACTTGTAAGTACATTTTTTTTTATCATGCTTGTAGATTTTGGTTGTAGCAGTATTTTTACATTGTTACATACGTTGTAATACTACTTTTCAACCTCAAACCACTGTTTTCTAGCCTAAATTACAATTATTGGACTTGACTAAAAGTGCTGTTTTCCTTAGGGCAGGATTTAAAACGTGATGTCTACCAACTTTATCGGAGTTTCAGTGTGAGGCTGGAGGTTAATCATTACTGTGTGTCTGTCCCAGCTGACAGTGAGATGGCTGGCTCTCGTTGTTGTGGTCTGGTTAATGGCCACACTGTCACCAGCTGGTGTAACCTGTGATACCAACAGGGCCGAATAGTAAACACACGATCCAGAAACTCACTTGATGTCTTCCCACACTTCCGGGCCGTAATTCCTTAAAACCAGGAGCTCCAAGGCGTGATTCACAAAACCATACTGTAAATTTATAATTAAAAAAAAACACAAAAAAAACGAGCAACGTCAATATTATTTCATGGCCATAGACATTTTTTAATGAAATAGCTATATATGCGTGTTTTATACGATCCATGCTAAAAACATGAGCCTTTAATATATATTCTGCTCAGCTGATATGCAGTTTATTCGCTACACAGCGGTCTCCTAACAGGAAATGTCAAATGCAAACACACCGCGTCGCGCGATAAAACGGACAATTTACCAGCATTAAAACACAATATAAAGTCTTAACAAACATACCATGATGCCGGTCGCTCTTCTTTTTCCTTGTTTTTAAGCGAAATCCGTTGAATCCGATTCAACCTTCATCGTTTGGTACAGATGCTGAGTGTCTCTGCGTCCATTCCCCCTTTTTCCTCCCCTCAGCTGGTAACTGACAGCGAGTCTGACCTATAGCAGAGCAGAGATGCTCTTACGTAAGCCGTCTATGACCAATGAGAACGCAGCTGCGTTGTCCAACTGATGCTGGTGAACCTGAAATCGCCGCAGGCAGCTATGTAGTTTCTGATATGTAACGTCATGTGTCACGTTATAAACTTTACAAATAATCTTATCTGCGCGCTGTAACACAAAAATAAACGTATCATATCTTCAAAAACTTGGAACAAAGCAGTTTTTTTCTACAAAGTCCTAATCATTCTTTATAAAAAAAAATATGATATGATATAATAGCCAAATAGCCTATTTGGAAGACGCACTGGTCCTTTATTTTAGTAAAAACTGCTCTGCATTCAACACGTAGAATGAAAATAATAGAAGTACAGTAGTATTATCAGCAAAATGTACTTTAAGTATGATAAGTAAAAGTACTCATTATGAATAATGACTAATTTCAGAAGGGAATATAAATATATAAAGGTATGCATAATAATAATAATAATAATAATAATAATAATAATAAGTATTGATGCTTTACCATCTACAGTGCTGTGGAAAAGTATTTGCCTCCTTCTTGATTTATTATATTTTTGCATATTTGTCCCACTTAAATGTCTCAGATCATTGAACAAATTTTAATAGACAAAGATAACCCAAGTAAATAGAAAATACAGTTTTTAAATGATGATTTCATTTATTTAGGGTAAAAAGCTATCCAAACCAACCTGGCCCTATGTGAAAAAGTAATTGCCCCCTAAACCTAATAACTGGTCGTGCCATCCTTGCAACACCTGCAATCAAGCGTTTGCGATAACTGGCAATGAGTCTTTTACATCGCTGTGGAGGAATTTTGGGCCAATTGTCTTAATTCAGCCACATTGGAGGGTTTGAGCATGAACGACCTGTTTAAGGTTATGCCACAGTCTGAACTTTAACTAGGCCACTCCAAAACCTTCATTTTTTTTTTTTTAAGTCATTCAGAGGTGGACTTGCAGGTGTGTTTTGGATCATTGTCCTGCTGCAGAACCCAAGTGTGTTTGCACTTGAGGTCATGAACTGATGGCCCAACATTCTCCTTCAGGGTTTTCTGGTAGAGAGCAGAATTCATGGTTCCATCAGTTACGGCAAGTCGTCCAGGTCCTGAAGCAGCAAAGCAGCCCCAGACCACCACACTACCACCACCATGTTTGACTGCTGGTACCATGTTCTTTTTATCAAATGCTGTGTTACTTTTACGCCAGATGTAACGGGATGCACACCTTTCATAAAGTTCAGCCTTTGTCTCATCAATACACAGATTATTTTCCCAAAAGTCTTGGGGATCATCAAGATGTTTTTTTGACAAATGTGAGACGAGCCTTTTTGTTGTTTTTGGTCAGCAGTGGTTTTCTCCTTGGATCTCTCCCATGGATGCCATTTTTGCCCGGTCTCTGTCTTATTGTTGAATCATGGACTCTGACCTGAACTGAGGCCAGTGAGGCCTGCAGCTCTTTAGATGTTGTTCTGGGTTATTTTGTGACCTCCTGGATGAGTCGTCGATGCGCTCTTGGAGTAGTTTTGGTAGGCCGGCCACTCCTGGGAAGGTTCATCACTGTTCCAAGTTTTCTCACCATGGCTGGCTTAGAAATGGCTTTGTAACCCTCTCCAGACTGATAGATGTCAATGACTTTGTTTCTCATCTATCCTTGAACTTCTTTAGATCGCAGCATGACGTGTTGCTTTTTAAGATCTTTTAGCCTCCTTCACTTTGTCAGACAGGTTCTATTTAAGTGATTTCTTGATGTTGGGTGTGGCTAATGAACTTGCCAAAAAATGTGGTTAATCACAGGTAATTCAAGATTTAACAAGGGGAGCAATTACTTCTTCACATAGGGCCAGCGAGTTTGGGGTAGTGTTTTTCCCTTAAATGAAATCATCATTTAAAAACTGCATTTTCTATTTACTTGGATTATCTTTGTCTAATATTAAATTTGTCTGACAAATAACATAAGAAATCAGGAAGGGGGCAAATACTTTTTTCACAGCACTGTAGTCTGAATAGCAATTTAACATTGTTGCAGGTCAAAAAGTAATTCACAGTTTTTATATGTTTAAGTACTAACAATACACCACAGCCTATATAATGAGCACAAGTACAGAAGTATTATCAGCAAAATGTACTGTAATTATCATAAGTAAAAGTACTAATTATGAATAATAACCCTTTCATAAGGGTATATTAAGGTGCATTGTTCTTATAATACTTATGTACTTGTACATAAATGAGGTACTTATGTACAAGTACATAAGATATCAGCAAAATGTGCTTTAAGTAAAAGTCCTCATTTTGAATAATGACTCCTTTCAGAATAAATATTCTGAATATTAATATACATAAATGCCTGTTTTATTATTGCATTATTATGATCATCATTATTATTAGTAATACTAGTAGTAATAGTAGTAGTGTTAATGATGCTTTCGGATCGAGGCTAAAGAGCAATTTAATATTGTTGCAGGTCAAAAGGTAGCTAAGGTAGCAGTTTTTATGTTTAAGTACAAACAATATAACACAGCCTAATGAGTACAAGAACAGCAGTATTGTAAGCAAAATGTACTGTGAGAATCATAAGTAAAAGTGCTCTTGAATAATGACTAGCTTCAGAAGGGAATATCAACATACAGTATAAAGTCCTGTTTCATTATTATTATTATTATTATTATTATTATTATTATAGACGTTTTAGCATCTAGGCCAACTAGCAATTTAATATTGTAGCAGGTCAAAAGGTAGCTAATTCATTTTTTATGTTTAACTGCTAACAATACACCACACCCTATATAATGAGCTGATCATATATTTATGTAAAATCTGATGTACTACAGTGCAGCTGTTAAATAATTGTATATACCAGAACAAAAAGTAGTGTTTTGCTCTGAAATCTAGTGAAGTTAATGTATAACGAAGCGTTAAATAAAAGTGATACAGTAATGTGCAATAACTTGAAAACTGTAATTACATATTCGTATGTAACGTGAGTAAATGTACTAAATGACTTTCCACCTTTGCATATCCTATCGGAATGTTTTTTGTCAATAGTGTAATTTACATTGCCAATCATTTATATTGCGTAATACTGTATTCTATACACTGTAGAGTCATTTTAATGTCAATATTTATTGCACCTTGATTACATTACAGTAATGATTAAAGCACATCATTATGAGGGGTAGTAGAACATTCACTGTATTTTTGTTGTCTTAATTCCGCTGTATAGGAAAGGAGTGCTATGAAGCCAATGTAATAAATAAAGTATAAATGTGTACAGTGGGGGGAAAAGTAAAAAATACATGTACATTATGTGTATTAGGAAAACACCATCTTGGAATGCTTATGTCTAATATATGGAAGTCTAAGTTATATGTTAATACAAATATATATATATATATATATACTGAGTTGCAACCACAAACCTCTGGAAGAATAAATTGACCTGTAAATTAATATTGAACCATATCTAAAGAAGAAAAAACAGGTAAAAATAAAATGAAAGTGATTCTGCCTGGGTATTATTTCCCATAAGGCACCTGAATCTGCTCTGTATCACTTCATTCGATTAGAGGAGTGAATCTGAGTTTAGGAAGGCGTGATGTCTCCAAAATATTTGAACAACTATCATTTGCTTCAGCTTTTACAAATTATTATTATTATTATTATTATTATTATTATTACATTCTCCATTGAAACACACAAAACCAACTCGTTTTAATCTTGATTTCTTCTGCTGTACCAACAGGCCAAGGTGCTTTTAGCAGATACCTGTTGTAGTCTGGACAGATGTGAATGGACCAGTCAGATATTTACAGAAAACAAATCTTCATAAAAGGAATTAATCTGTTCAACAACATCACATTGAGGATCACCATCCAAAATGTATTTCTACACCATATGCAAGATGATATATTTAATTCTTTACAATAAACCAGAAGCAGCTACTGTTTGGAAAATGGTGCCCTTTTTGGGCCACATTTAGCATACTGTATGTTTTGCACCTCTGACAAGTTAAAATGAACAAAAGTCAAAGAAAGCCACTTTTCTATAGCGTATCCATTTGCAGAGATGACTCATTCTGGAAGAAAAATGAAGGAAGTGAGTATTTCTCTGCGCTACAACTGTACAAATGGATAACTGTACAGAGACAAGACTCATGTTTGACAGCAAACTGACACATCTGTAATTACGCAGCTGCAGGAGTTTTACTGTTAGACAATATCATCAATAGCTAAACAACCCAAATCACGGATACTTTTATATTTTGTCACATTTAATGTTTTCGGGGCTCTGCAGCTGCTTGACTTCATTTCAGAGTCAGTTTTGAAGTTTTGAAGGACGCCTCCAAAAAGTAACAAACACCAGGGATGTCATCTGGGAAGTTGGCCGGAAGCTCCTGTCTGCTCCGGGGAACGAAGACAAACTCTGGCCGATCCTTCAGCAATCTGGGACAGAGAGCACACAAATAAAGCATGAATCTAAAAACAATGTGGCAAATTATTTGACACAAGAGGAAAAACAGTGCTCTTCTAAAAGTTAAGTTTCCTGTTGAGAGCACTTTTTTCCTCTCTCTCTCTCTGCAACAGCCACTTCTGGGAACAAGTGATATCATACAGTATTGGCTCATTAAAATCGGATATTTAGTTGTTTTGCTTTCAGTGAAAAAGAAAAGTTTCAGAGAGGAGTTAAGAGTTAGTATTGGCTGTTACTTCACCTGTGGGTTGTAGGGCTGATGTTGATTTTACTCGGCTGGCTGCAGGATTCAAACTTGTTGGCCAGAGTGACATTGTTCCCAAAAAGGCAGTAGCGGGGCATCCTCACCCCAACTACACCAGCCAGTACTGAACCAGTGTGGAGGCCTATACGCATCTGAGGAAAAAGGCAACATTCAACATGATTCAGGCTTCTGCTTGTCTTTTATTCATCAGTACCACTATCGGAGTCCATTTAGTATGTATTTCCTCGGACAAAGTGTGTGAAAAGTAAAATCTCAACAATAAGCACCAACCTGCTGCTGTATATAATCACTAGCGCACAGATTATTTCACTGAAAATAGTCCCTATAGCCAAAGTTATACCTTTTGCATCCGCCAGGGTGCACTGGGGGCCGCGTGACATCAATTTCGTCAACAGATGGACAGAAGGACGCAGACGTTCACTGACCTGTCAGCACAGCCACTACGCTCCAAGTGGTAGCATAGGGATTTACTGCACATGTGTAACTTGTCCTCCAATTAGACAGTATAAAATGAACTACTATGCATCCATGGAGTCTACAGTTGTCTGTGTACGCGTCCGTTTGGGAATATAAAGGCATATTAATAAATACACAATTTACTCCTTTTTAAAGGCACACATGGAATTTTTCACGACTAATAGCGCTATGCAATTATGTTTTTATCAGAGGGTCCCATTTTGTTTGTATTATGCAAGCACATGACAATGCACAATGCCTTGCTTTTCACACTGTTACACTAATCAACTTAGGGCTGTGTATTGGCAAGAATCCGGTGATATGATACATATCATGATACAGGGGAAACTATTCAATATATTGTGAGATATTACGATACTGTAAGCAAGGTAAAACTGCCATATTATAAAGAACACACCACCATATGCATAAAATCTGAGAAAAAAAATTGTTTACTTCCATTCAAATTGTGGGATCTACATTTGCATTTATCACAGTCAAATCTTTGCATATAAACTATTAATTAAAAATGTATAGCATTTTTGATAGGGCTGCCAATGTTAATACGATAATGATGCATTAACACTAAATAGTTTGAACACCATTCATTTGTTTAACATATTAACGCAATCGATCTTTTGGAGCAGGCTTAGTTTTAAAGCTTCATATACACTCCTGATCAAAATCTTAAGACCAGTTAAAAAATTGCAAGAATTTGCATTTTGCACTGTTGTATCTTAAGAAGGTTCTAAGTAGAGTTTCAAAATGCAAAAAGAAGAAATGGGAACAAGAGACCAAATGTTTTGAGCAGGCAATTTATTGAAAAGAACAATTTAACTGAAATAGGCTGTTCATCAGCTGATCAAAAGTTTAAGACCACATCCTTTAAAAGCCCAAATCTGTGCAAAAATTTGGATTCCATGTCATTTTCTGTCAAGTAATCACACTGTCAAGACCTCTTGATGGGAAAAGCAAAAAAACTCACTGCCTTCGAACGTGGCAGGATTGTTGAGCTGCATAGACAAGGCCTCTCACAGCGTGCCATCGCTGCTGAGGTTGGACGCAGTAAGACAGTCATTTTGCATTTCTTAAAAGATCCTGAGGTTTATGGAACAAAAAAATCAAGTGGTAGACCCAAAAAAATCTCACCGGCACTGAGCCGGAGGATCCGAACGGCTGTCCGTCAAGACACGGGACGATCCTCATCCCAAATTAAGGCCATTACTGGTGCTGACTGCAGCCCAATAACCATCAGACGGCATCTGCAAAGGAACGGCTTCAAAAACAAAAAACCTCTTCAAAGGCCACGTCTCCTTCAACGCCACAAAATTGCCCGTTTGGCCTTTGCAAGGGAGCACCAAACATGGGACGTTCAAAGTTGGAAGAAAGTTTTATTCTCTGATGAGAAAAAATTTAACCTTGATGGTCCTGATGGCTTCCAACGCTACTGGCATGACAAGGAGATGCCACCTGAGATTTTTTCAACACGGCACAGCGGAGGGGGCGCCATCATCATCTGGGGTGCTTTTTCCTTCAATGGAACAATGGAGCTCCAGGTTGTGCAGGGGCGTCAAACAGCAGCTGGCTACGTGGAGATGTTGCAGCGGGCATCCCTCATGACTGAGGGCCCTCGTCTGTGTGGTGATGACTGGGTTTTTCAGCAGGACAATGCTGCAATTCACAATGCCCGTCTGACAAAGGATTTTTTTCAGGAGAATAACATCACTCTTTTGGATCATCCTGCATGTTCCCCTGATCTAAATCCAATTGAGAACATTTGAGGATGGATGGCAAGGGAAGTTTACAAAAATGGACATCAGTTCCAGACAGTGGATGCCCTTCGTGAAGCCATCTTCACCACTTGGAGCAACATTCCTACAAGCCTTTTGGAAACACTCGCATCAAGCATGCCAACACAAATTTTTGAAGTGATCAACAATAATGGTGGAGCTACTCATTACTGAGTCTGTTTTTGAGACTTTAATTTCTGTTTTAGGGTTTTTTTTGAGCTATGGTCTTAAACTTTTGATCAGCTGATGAACAGCCTATTTTAGTTAAATTGTTCTTTTCAATAAATTGCCTGCTCAAAACATTTAGTCTCTTGCTCTCATTTCTTCTTTTTGCATTTTGAAACTCTACTTAGAACCTTCTCAAGATACAACAGTGCAAAACGTAAATTCTTGCAATTTTTTAACTGGTCTTAAGATTTTGATCAGGAGTGTACCATCCTATGAAATTAGACAACCTAAGGAAACCATTGATTGACTGTCCTAGTTTTTTTTCAGAATCACAAAATATAATATTGCAAGACTCAAGTGTATCAATATTTTCTTACGCCCTTATCAACAGGTAGTGGGGGTAAGGAGCAAACAAACGTAGAAATACACAACAAAGGCAGTAAAGAAGACATCTAGCAAGTAAACACAGATGTGCTGTAATGCACGATGCAAAATACTTACCAGCACTGTGACTGTTTTACAACAAAGGAAATGCTCTCAGAACATTTGTCAGATGTCACGGTGTTACTGAATATAAAGAAGTTTCTGAATCAGGCAGCTTTTGTATTTAAATACTTTAAACTTTTAATTAACCTTTTCATATTTGTTTATTGTTTCCAGTGTTGTCGGCGGCTACAGTTACCATTTGGTGCCACATACCAGTAACAGTAACATGCTGAGGCATTATAGTTGGCTTCTTGAGTTATTCACTGGTTAATGTTATGTTGTTCTCTATCGATATAAAAGATAATAACCTTCATTTTGTGAATAAATGTTCACTTTAGTGTTAGCTGTTAGAATAGGGAGAATTCAAACTTTTCATGGGAGATCTTTCTGTTAAAATTTGTATGAAATCTCTCAACATCATCAAGTTGATTAATGAGTATTATGCTAATCAATACCTGTATTGGCTCTCCAGTCGGCGTCATAACTTCGTCTGACAGCTCCATCATCTTCAAGGCCATGAGTGCAATTTGGACGGCGTGCGTTTCACTCTCCTTGTGTAAGCCGCCAGCTACACAGTACGCATCACCGATGGTCTCCACCTGAGTACAGCAGATGATCATTAAAATGATTTCTAACCTGGCAACCGAGACCGAGAAAAGGATTTCAAAAGCTGTGTGCACACTCCTACAGTGCCCTCCTTCCTTATCAGTGACTCTGTACAGCGCTCTAGTCATTTAATGTGGAGGTTTAAACTTAATTAAACTTCAAATGTAATTTGACAGCTAAACCTTAAGCAAAACCACAAATGTGAAGTGGACATGCATCAAAATCTCTTCACACTCTGAATAGCTCTCCATCTTACAGCAGAAGACAAAGGGCAAAAAGCTGAGGAGTAATAAAACTTAAATTGTAATAGTACTTGATCCCTGGTCATATTAAAAAGTCCACAAGTGTTTTCTTCTTCTTTGTTCGTGTAAATCTGGACCGGAGAGCACTCAGCCGCTATGAGACAGAGACAAAGTGAAACTATTTTTAGGCTCATACATGTGGAGTGGAAACAGGGTCCTGAAGGAACCTCTGACTTCCTAGCGTTTTACGAGATATTTGTCAAACATGCTGCTCTCTCTGTTATGCTTTCATGACACTTTGATTACATTATCCAACCTCCCTGTAGATTAGCAGCCTTTGGCAGACACTGGGGTACTTGGTTGAGCTATAGTGAGCTATAGTCTGTCTGTTGAACCTGTTGAGGAATAGTGTATTATTTTGTTTAAAACAAAATTAAATATGCGAAGGAAAATTATTTAACTTTGTACTTCATACTTAAACTTGTTTAACTTTGTTAACTTTGTTTTACTTTGTGTACCCTATGTTAGTAGATGTACTAAATTATTTATTTATTGAAAGACAAAAGTGCATGTGGTTTTTTAATCTTTGAGCTACTGTAGTTTTAAAATTCATAACATTATACAATATACATTTCTTTTTTGTGTGTGTCAGCAGCTACAGTTACCTTGGAAAAATTATCAATAAAAAGAAGATTTAAGTGTTTTTAGTGAGCTTTTAGCGAGGCCATAACTACTACACCAGTGAGGACGCTGAGTTCTGGGAATTCAAGGAGTTTTGATGCCAAGTCTGATATTTTTTAGGCTAAATATCGGTCTCTATCGTAACATAAATATCAGAATATAATAAGATTTAACTGCCAAAATTTTTTAAAATCTCACAATAACATTAACTACTGTGTCAACTACTCTGCCTTCATTGACAGTTTCAAGATAATCCTAAAGAAATACGTATTTTCAGTGGCCTTTGGTTCCTCTTAGTGGTTTTAATTTGTTCAATGCATTTTATAAATACTTAGGTTTATAAATTGCTCTTTCAAGTTTTATTCTGTTTCCGTTTTAGATTTGTGTACATATTATAATGTTGCCTTATATTTGGGCACTTAATGAATTTGATAAAACAGACAAATATTTAGCAGATAGTACTACTTACAAGTGTGTAAAATCAATTTTAATGTACCTAAAAATACATCACTTTCTCTTAGGTTTCATTTTAAAAGATGCTGGGATGTTAAAGTGAGGGTAGGCAGAATATTTTTGGCATCACCGGGCAAAAAGTCCATAACAGCTTTTCAGCATGTTGTAAGCAAGTGTTCTGAGATAAAACTAGACTTCACCTCCTCATGGCTCTGTTTTCAGGCTTTAAAAAATGTAGCCCATGATAGGAGACTTTGGCCAATCACAGATCATTTCAGAGAGTGTTCCTATTGGCTGTTCATTCAACAGAGGCAGCTCTGACTCTAACTCTAACTAATACTAAGCAGCGCTGATCAAATATGAATAAGTGATCTGTTACTATAATGCCCATTTCTAACATCCATGTTTTCACAAACATCTTGTAGTTACTGTTTAGCTGTAAAATAACAAAGTCTGTGATCTGGCAGTCATGTTGAGATCAGTTGACGAAATACCAAGCACCGCCCCCAGCCGAAACAAACTTTATGCTTTTTACAGCGAAACAGTAACTACAAGATGTTTCTGAAAACAATTCAGGCGAGAAATAGGCATTACACTATCAGAATATTGATTCATATTTGATCAGCGCTGCCTAGTTTGACCATTTAATCAGAGTTTGTGAGTGACTGACAGCTGCCCCAAGACGGCAGGCTCCAGCTCGGGTCTGATTGGTTTTTTTCCTCCGGTCTGTGAAATCTTGCAGATGCCATTAGGAGCACCGGAGGACACAGAGGTACTTTTTTTTCAGATTAACTGTCTCATGTACTACCATCAGGATATAGTGACTGTTTTATAAAAATAACTAACTTTAAATGTGACTTAGTATTGTATCATGTCATTCACACTGCCACGTTTGACTTGTTCACCTGCTGTTGGTGCTAGTTTCTTGACTTTGTATACTGAAACTTAAATTACATTTTAACATTTTGCATACTTACATACTGTATGAACGTAACTGTCTAACATTAGCTAACTCTAAAATGTCTCATATTCGCAACTCAGCAGCTGCAATAGATTAAAAAAATGAGCGTCGGCTAAAGAGGTAACTTTGTCATCAGCTCTTGCAAATCAAAACAATGCTCTTATATTCCATGAACTTGCCTTATAAACATCAAGCTCTCCACACTGGTGGTCAAACCTGGTGTACAGCTCACTGAGCATGGTTATCACTTGCATCGGGGTGCAGCGTGAGCAAACAGCCGTGAAGCCCACAATGTCAGAGAAGAGCATTGTAACTTGGTCAAACTTCTTGGCCTGCACCGTCTGGCCCTGCCACAGCTGCTGCGCCACGGTGCCGGGGAAGATGGAGAAGAGGAGGTCCACCGTCTTCTTCTTCTCCTCTTCCAGCGCCTGGTGAGCGTGCTCCAAGGCCGCCTTGGCCTTCCCCAGACGCTTCTTCAAACCATCCTGGGCTTTGGCCTGTTCGCCAACCAGCACGACGTCACGCAGTGCGTTGTGAATAGGGATATCTGACAGGTAGAGGCCGCGGCCCGTTAGCTCCTCTAGCTTGTCCACACATGGCGAGCCCAAGAACAAGATGGCGTTGGACTCCGAAACATAGATCATCTGACCTTTAAGGTCCATGAGCTGAAAGGAAAAATCAGATGAGAGAAGTTCATTTTTGTGGAATTTATAAACTTAGTTGGAGTTGTAGTTCAATTACTTTATTTTGTTTTTTGAAAGATTACTTTCTAAGCTACATCCTGGAGCAAAAATCTCTAATTGTTTTCTTAAAGTACAAACTCCCCACAGCTAAACAAGAAAAAATGTGTTTGCTGTCAGTGGCATCTGTGCACTTGTAAATATACAATGTACACATACATAATATATACTGTATAGGCATTTAAACACTTGCGTGGTGTTTTTGAAAGGGAAGCTGCATGCAGCAGTTTGTCAGCCACAACAGTACACAACGTCAAAAGTTTATTTATATTCCAGGATACCAGAATTTTTTGCTGGCCAAGGCTTAAATATCTCAACAACTACAGCAAGGCTTGCCATGAAATTTTGCTATTCACTATTCCTTGAAGATGAAACCTGCTGACCTTGGTGATCCTCTTGACTTTTGCTCTAGCACCACAAGTTTACAATTTGTGGTTCAAAGTAAAATGTCTCAACAACTATTCGATGGATTGCCATGAAATTTGCCTTTGTAAACTTAGGTGACCTCCTGACCTTTTCATCTACTGCCATCAGAAGGCCAAAGTTTTACTTGTTCAGTACTTCAGTTTATGATAAAACACCTTGATAATGTAGGATATCCCCAATATTAGCTAATCTCAGCGTTAAAGGTTCTATATGTGATATCAGAGCATTAATATAGCAGCAAACCTCTAGTCTATGTAAAGATATAGGGGAGTAATGTCTACCTGAGCTGCGAATTAAGTCGCTCTCCCTCTGTTTGTTGTAATCAGAGCTTCTCATTGCTTTGTCACAATGTGGTCTCACAGGAAGTTGCATAAATAGCACAACATTACAACAACATTCTGAGATCATGAGAAGGCATTCAGGCTTCTCACGCGTCATTTGTATGTCACGCAACAAAACTATGTTAATGTCCACAGTTAAGTTGAGGTAACCACTTAGTTAGGTTTTGGAAAAACTGAATGAAGTACATTACACACAACATCAATAAGACAACTTGCAAAACAAAACACTGGTCTCAAACTCCATCTCCCCACCTGTCCACCATAAGCAACCTTTCTCGCTTTTTATTCTACCTCACTAGACCTACCACTGACCGTGGTATATTTATGCAGATGTGTTTACATTGCAGTCAGTAAAGACTTCACGTTGTAGGCTACGGATGACGTGCAAAAAGCAAGAAAGGCATTCCTATTGCACGGGTTAGGGTTATTAATTGCCTTGCGCATTATTGTGGCATTCATACACCTTTTCCTGCAAACAAGTCGCGCATGCTTTAAGTGCATGTTCATGCATGTTAATGTGTCCCATTCGTGGCTGTCTTCAGAGAACTGGATACAGTGTTGGGCCCTATTCATTCCTATGAGATTTGCTTGACTTCCGACTGGAAAAGTACCCGGATCTTCTGACAATCTTCCACATCCATTGGGCCCGTGGACTCGGTCACAGGGTCATCACATTGTCGTCACAGCTTGCTAACTCCACCTCCCAGCCCTCACTCCAGCCACGGTCTGGGTCTCATTCACATAAACGGAGGAAGGCAAATTACTCTGGATTCGGCTATCAGTGCATATTACAACTTTTAGGACCTAATGATTTAAATAAATGCTATTAAAGTGTTCATATTGGGAAGTTTATTTACTTAAAAAAATATCCACTGAGTTACAGACGTCTCTCTCCTAATGTAAGTCTATGGGGAAAAGTCATTTTGGGCCCAGTGGCATCACATGACGGACACAGAAGTTATAGTACCGCCGTTTGGCCACTACCAGCACTCTTCCTGGGGGCTTGGTCCTACTGGTTAGCTCGTGGATGTCACGTCTGCGCTGCTCTCGTACACCAGTTACAGTTGACACTGCCGTTCAGACAGAGGACAGCGTAGTGAAAGCGTAGCCCTCAGGTAAACACTGTTAGATCTATTAGCACTGTGAGCTTTGTTTTCACTGTTAGCACCGCTAGCTGCGAGCCGCCGGCTTGTAGTCATCATGCTGAAAGCCAGGCGGCAGAAATAAATACGCTCTCAGTCTCTCATTTAGCACCTTTGAAACTGGAATACTGACTTAAATGATAAATAATACATGAGCAATGACAAACCGAATTTCTAATGTAATAACTGGGCGTAATTAAGGATTCTGTATTAAACCGAAGGCACAATTTTGATGCACATACTTCCTACCCTCTAATGTGTATTATTATTATTATTATTATTATTATATTATGAGACCACCCTTATGCCAGTTAATATATTTACTTTACTACGACTGCAAAAGATCAAACAATATTTTTTGGCCTCAACATTTCTTATCGCAGAGCCACACTTGTGTTTGTCTTCTTAACTGTTATAACAACAACAGCTCCACGTAAAAATATAGCTATGGAGTGTTTTCAAATGGTTAAAGTGTAACATGCCTCTTCTTTTGACAGTGAGTCATGTTTGTGTGTAGTGGACGTGTCAGCTGAGTAATGCATCACAAACCCCAAATTGAAGAGA
This sequence comes from Pterois miles, assembly GCA_947000775.1. Taxonomy (NCBI): domain Eukaryota; kingdom Metazoa; phylum Chordata; class Actinopteri; order Perciformes; family Scorpaenidae; genus Pterois; species Pterois miles. The sequence goes on along the minus strand of CAMQGK010000224.1, from coordinate 1,977,692 downwards.
CACTCAACTGATTTTTACCTGATTTACTCCACAGCCACTCACAGTAAAACTAGGGGAGACGACTGTTGTAGTAAGTGGAAGCATCTCTGGCTGAATGTTATCATACCACTGCCATGTTTACTCACTGATCACTTGTTTTTCTTGTCATGGCGACCCATTGCTGTGCACCCTCACATAAATAGCACGAACATGGCTGCGCCTTTGATGGATAAAATGGTTTGACATTTGCTTCTGATCTCCGTTGGGGGTATAATGTTGATTTCTACCTCAGGCCAAGAGCACCCGAATACAACACTAATAAGCCTGACTGCTTAAAAATAGCATTTTTTTTCTCTCTGTCTTACTATTAAGACAATGACCGGGAGACCTTTTCTGCCTCATTAGTCAGTGACGTCACTTTTCAAGTTATATCTCCCAGACATGTGGACGTACCTTCCCCGTGTTATCTGCGATGGAGACTCCATGCTTGATCCGAATGATAAACTGTGTGTTCAGCATGGTCAGAATACCTTGAAAGGTACATTTGATCTGGGGAGAGACGATAGAGAAGTGTTCTTGGAAGGTAGAAGACCGCCTCAGTATGTCCTTCCTGAAGAGCCTCTTCCTGAGCCCATGTCCTATTTGCACCAGAACCAAGTCCTGGTCCAGGATCAGATGGAAGGGGAAGATGGTGGAGAACAGAGAGGTAGGAAGGGTCCCAGCTGAGGTGGCCCGCAGCGGACTGGGGCTCAGATTTTTAGCATCCTTAACTACAACTGTGTACAGAAGACTGGGCTGCGGGCTGGACTGCAAGATGCTGTCTTTAGCACCGGGGGGGTCCATCAGCACATCCACAGTGGTGTTATACAGCAGGCGGGCAGCAGCTTTGATGACTCCAGGGAAGAAGAGCTCAGTGGTCGGGCGGGGGTTGAAAAAATAGACAGTAAGCAGACCTGCATCCTTGTCTAAGCACAGCACCGAAGGTTCGTTTACACAATCCTCTCTGTCCGGGTTGGGCGGCGTGCTGCTCTGTTTCAACAAGACATTGAAGCTGTTGAGGAAATCGTGGAGAGCTCCCCCCACCACCTTCAAAATGTGTCCGTCCTCCTCGTAACACATGTTGAAGAGCTCCTCGCCGAGAGCAACTTTGAGAGCTTCCATCTGGATTTCTGTTGGACAAAATGAAAGAAAATAAGTGAAGATGTGATGCCCAGAATTTAAAATTAGAATTACATATTTTACAGTTCAAGCTTCAGTTACCTGTTTTGGTTGAGTAAATACTCATCATTTCCACTAAATGCTCCGGTTCATCACTGCAGTTCTGATGGTCTGTGCAGCAAATTATTGAACTGCGAGATGACAAATAAAGTCAGACACATAAACCCCTCGGTGGAGGCTTCAGATGCATCTATTCATTTATATATCAGTTAATCTGCCAAACATTTTATCAATTAATCGACTCATTATTTTTGCCTAGAAGGAAGTGAAAATGGCTGTTATGATTCCCCAAAGCTCAAGTCTCAGTGGGGTGGAAGTAACCAAAATTAACTGATGAAATGGGAAGCGATGAAAATGCACGTGAATTGAAAAATGGAGCCATTAAAATGGATGTGAAATGGAAAATGGAGTGATAAATTATCAAGTGATTTGATGAATTTATGGCAGATTTGACAAAAACAGTCATGCTGTGATGTAAACAGGTTTCATCATTTTACACCCTTTTACATTCATCGCTCACAACACATTTTTTTTTTCCATTTAACGAAAGTCTGACAAACACAAAGATATTCTGTTTACTATCATATATGACCCAAACAAGCTGCAAACTCTCACATCTGAGGAGCTGCAATCAGCAAATGTTTGCCATTTTTGGATAATTTCATTATCTGCTTGCCTTTTTTGATAATAATGGGATTTTTCTAACAGATTTTTAAGGCATGTGTCTCTACCTCCTCGTATCCATAGCAGCCTGCACTACACCTCACTGTTGTTATCAGCATTAGTGTCAGTCTAGTAGTGAGAGTAGAGACATTTGTGAGGGATCTTAAGGTAAACAGATGGCCACATGAGGCTGTAGCATCCTTATTGCTATTAGGAATACAAGCTGTGGTGGTTCAGGCCTATAATCCACAGTCTAGGAGGAGAGATGTAGTTGTTATCGGTGTCAGCTGTATCTTAAAACACACGTGTTACCTTTCAGAGTCTCTGGATTGATCTGATAGTCTCATCATTCGTTGGAGGGCAGCGTGCAGCCTTTGAAACTGTGTGACAAAGTGTTGAGCGAGTTAAAGGTCATCGTCTGAGCAGCATGTTTTAATTACAGGGGCGCCCACAAATAGTAAAAATGCATGGTGTGGAAACGATTAAATGCATTTTAACTCACCTCAGGACATGCCAATTTTCTGATGCTCTCCCCAAGTGTGTGCAGGTTAACTTTGGCTCTGCTCGTCTTCTGCTGAGGTAGATCCTCACCTATTTTTCCGTGCACGTCCTTAGAAATAGGCAATAAATCCGCGGCGTCAGTTGAGCGCTCCTCAAAGTCTCCGGGCTCATTATTTTTGGCGCTGCTGGAGGAGAATGGACACTCTCCTGATATCTTCAGCTCCTTCAGCTTCGCGCAGAACATCTTTCCCCGCTGTATTAATCCCTCCTGGTTCTGCTCTTCTTATCTCATTTCGGGTTCAGACGGTCCTGGTCGAGCAGCTGCGGTCTCTAGGAGGAATGCCATCATGTGGTGTGCGTGCTCATCCAACATGTATACCTCTCCTCCTCGCGACCCGCTGATTCAAATGATCAGCACCAAAGCCAGAGAGCACATACAATATTCATTGAAAACTGCACGGGCAAATCATGGCAGGGAACTATCATTACCAAAGGCCAATGAGAAACTGGAGGAAAAAAAAAGAGCAGCAGGCCAATCCATGCGCAAGTGGGGCTGGTGGAACCGAGCAACCTATCAGCAATGAGAAATTATTTCCAGGCGACTACTCGCATGCACTGGACTTTTTTTTTTTATTTAGATCAGCCTATGGACTGGGTCCCATCATACGAGACTGGTCCCCGCATGAGCGAATAATCATATTTCTATTATATTCACATAGGAGCTCAAGTGCATGTGCCTGTGGTGCGCAGTGGTGCGTTTCATCTTTATGGTTATTGATTTTCCCACTATATTCCTGCAGAATACAGTTTAACATTTTTATTTAATAGGATTTTATTCGATAAATCAAAGCTGCAGTGGGTATATGGAGCAAACATGATTAAAAGTTATTTTGATAAAACAGTCACTATATCCTGACAGTACTGCATGAAACAGGTAATATGAAAAAAAAATCATGTCCCCCTGTGTTCTCTGGTGCTCCTAATTGCATCTTCAAGATTTCACAGATTGGAGGAAAACAACCAGTCAGAGATAAGCAAGAGCCTGCTGTTTCTGAGCAGCTGTCAATCACTCACAGACTCCGATCAAACAGTCAAACTGATCAAATATGAATCAATGTTCTGTCACTGTAATGCCGATTTCTTGCTGCAAATGTTTTCAGAAACATCTTGTAGTTACTGTTTATCTATAAAATGAGAAAAATTGTGAGGCAGCAGCCATGTTGAGATCAGCTGGGGAAATACCAAGCACCGCCCACTATCCGGAGCACAGCCAATAGGAACGCTCTCTCTCTAAAATGACCTGTGATTGGCCAAAGTCTCCCATCACTAGATTTTTTTTTTTTAAGCCTGAAAACAGAGCCATGAGGAGGTGCAGAAGTCTAGCTGTCTCTCACAACACTTGAATTACAAAATGCTGAAATGTTATTATGGAGTTTTTAAGATAAGATTAGATAAGATATTCCTTTATTAGTCCCACAGTGGAGAAATTCACACTGTTGCCCACTGATGCCAAAAACATTCTGCTTACTGCAGGTTTAACCAATATTTTATACTTATATCTCTGCCTGCCTGTTTCTCACACACACACTTTCACACACATCCCTACATTAGGGCTGCTGTATTTCCTCTGTGAAATAAAATAGGTTCCCCCATCACATAGCGCATTTATTAGAGCCATTTAATTCACAAAAATATTTGATGTTTATCATCAGCAGTAATATTATTGGGCTTGCTTAGGACTGCAGCTAATTATTTTCATTGTCAATTAATTTGCCAAATGCTTTATCAGTGGAAGGTGCAGAGTCAAAGGGGTTAAACTGAAAGATTCTGAATTTACTATTGTATAAGAAAAGCAAGAACCAGATAATTTTTAGGGGCATATTACCTAAAAAATAAAAAAAATAAAATAAAAGGGACTCCACCAATATTATACATCAAAAACTGTTTACAGGTCTTAGGGAATGCTGCATATGTGAAAAAGAGTGAGCTGTGCAAAGTCTGACAAATTGCCTCAAGTGATGCCACCAATGGGCTACCTCCAGGTCTGAAAAGTGAAGCCAATGCAGAAGTGCCTTAAACTTGTATTTTCTCTAATAGCCAGCAGGGGGCGACTTCTCTGGTTGCAAAAAGAGGTCTGAATATATAGAAGAAAATGAGCCTACTTCTCACTTGAATTATTACCTCAGTAAACATTGTAAACATGAGTTTATGGTCTCAATCACTAGTTTCAAGTCAACTTCAATACAGCATGATGTTCCTGTAGTAAATTATGGTTCCATTTAGAGTCAAATGTTTTATTCAGCGTTCGATTGTGCTTAGCGCCACCCGATGGTATTACTTCTGATTACAAAAAAAAAAAAAAAATGATGACGGCCAAATTGCCAAAGTGGGTGACATGCAAGACTGCAAATTTTGAAAAGGAAATAAAGTGTGGGGGTGTGGCGTGAGAAAGAAGTGAGCTTTCCAGACCTCTATAACCTGAGCAAATATTAGCCGCTACTAGCATTACACATACGAATTGGTCGTGTCTAGATGGTACCTCACAAGTTGCAAAAACAATTCAAAACTCTTGTGAAACTTTCTGCCCGTTGTGCAAACTATCCCAATCTAAACTGTTCAAGCTCGATGCCTTGCTACAACCATCTTGCGACACTTTCAAAACCTCTGAGTTAACTTCTAGAAATAATTCGTCTCTCACCGAACTGTCGGTGTGGTAGTTGAGTGTTGCATTGTGGATAATGTAGGCAGCAGTTTTTGACAAGGAAGAAGAAAACATGAAATTGGTTTTAGAAAATCCTGCCACAAACAGTGACACATTTACAGAAACATTACAACACTACGCTGTGTGAGTTTAAGTGCAACATGAAGTGAATCTGATTTGTTTTATTCAAGATGGTTCAGGAAATGGTTCAGTGATGATTATACATGTTTAGTGATCATTTATTCAGAAATAGATTTCACTGGCTGTGATGAGGTTACGGCACTGCTTGTTGGCCTTGTTTGGTCTGAAAAGAGCATTTTCATAGTCCAACATAATAAATCCATTTCAGAGCTTAAATAATGAACAGCTTTGTCATTTGGGAGTTTTCTCATTTCTCACAGAATAACTCTGCATGAGCATGCTGCTTACATTGGCAATCTTACAACAACAGGCCCGGGATGTTTCTACCACATGACAACAAAAAGTTTATAGGTTACAGATTAAAGGGGGAATCCTTTCATTAGGCCACCCTCAATGCAGTTCATTAAACTGCCTTTTTTAAAATGTGCAAGTTATTTTATCAGTGACATGTTTATGATGCATTATGTTAAATGATGCGGTTGTGGTCATTAAAGGCTGAATGAGGATCGTGTAGGTCTGTGGTGGCAAATAGCCAATTCTGTCCCTCTAACAAAAATATTTGGCTACTATGATGAAGTTTCTAGTTATTTTTTACTTAACTTTTCAAAAATCTGTTGCATAAAACAATGTAAACACAGCTCTCATGTAAATCACAAATATGTAAATATTACTGTGTAACATCTAATACTAAATTAATGTCCTACATGAAGAGGCATTAACACTGAGTCTTCTGTGCTACAGTACGTTCTGCAGGTGCTGAAATTAAGCTTACCAGATAAATAAAAACACATAAATATATCCACTTTATTTAAATGAAACAAATTCTCCTTGAATTCAAACACATTTTTGCCCCCACGGCTTTAGCTGTTTTACCGCAACAAAGCATCCGAGTTTACTGTTATCAGGCCATTGATTAGGCGTTATCGGGTGCTATAATCACCATAGATGAGGGTCAATAGGGGTTGCTACGTTGTAAAAGTGAAAGGGAAACTTAACAGCAACACTTTCTAACGTATTTTAAAACTGAATGAAACGGTACGTTTTGAACACAAACAAACCGGCTTCTTTCAGTGTAGATGGAAAAAAAAAACGCTCCTTCTTTTGGCCTAAACTTAAGGCTTGTGAACACCAACACATCTACACGTGTTGGTTTAGCACAGGATGCGAATCCCGACCTCCCCTCGGTCTTTCATGTGCGTGACTTTCACGTCTATGCTACAGTGCCTGACTTCTTCTGCTCCTGTCATCGTTGATGCACTCGCAAGAGGTCGCTGTCGTCTTCTTTTATATCTCCTCTCAGTGATCTACCATGTGAATAGGTGACACAACCTACTAATGGGTGTGGTAAACCCCTATTGATCCACATCTATGGTGCTTAGCACCCAACAACACCTATTTAATAGCCTGATAAAAGTCTAATAAGCTGAACAAATAGGTCGTAGCCGATCAAAAATGATGGTAGTGACGTCTGTATTTCCCAGAGCAACAACAACAGTATTTTAATTCAACCATAGCTGATAAATCCGACACCACTCACCAGCCAGAGAAAACTCTCTCATTTTACTGCAAGGTTTCTGAAAATATATGTGGTGAGACATAGGCATTACAGTAAAATAATTCACGTCTGATCAGCGCTGCCTAGTTTGACCGTTTGATTGGAGTTTGCAAGTGACTGACAGCTACCTCTATAGAATGAACAGCCAATAGGAACGCTCTCTGTGAAATGATTTGTGATTGGCCAAAGTCTCCCATCACTAGATTTTTTTAAAGGCTGAAAACAGAGCCAGGAGGAGGTGAAGTCTAATTTTCTCTTTGAACACTTGAATTACAATATGCTGAAAGGTTATTATGGATTTTTTTTTTTTTTTTTTTTGCCCAATGATGCCAAAAACATCCTGCCTACTGCGGCTTTAATTCATATTACACTGGGAGGAGCAATGTAGGGAAAGTTCACTGACGCTGAGCTGCCACTTTAAGATGATGCGGTGATGAAAGGGCTAACTTTAAACCTGCTGTTTCTAAATGTGTCAAACTTCAGCCTACTTTTAAAGACCAACTGAGCTGATAAACATGCTCTCATTTTTGAAAGCAAATTGAAGAGGACTCATTCTTTTTACAAGCACATTTGCTTAAAATGATAATGACCAAACAAACGAGAGGAGTTACCATGTGATTTCTATGCTCTGAGTTACAATTTAAACAGAAAGTGAAATACTGATGTCAAAAAACAGTCAAGCATTTGCACTCTACATGACGGAAGAAGTCCAGATTTCCTCTGTCAGTCCTTTTCCTATTCAAGAGGTAAATGCGCACTGCAATGACGTGTTGAAGCGGATCTTGCAGGCGGTCCTCAGGTCTTAGTGACCCATCTGCCGCTGTTGCTGCCGCCTCTCATCAGGACCCAGAGGAGATGGCACCAGCTGCACTGGCATGAACAAACCTCTTTGTCATGATTATCCACAACACAGAGCCTCTGATCTGTCCCAAGGTGGGGCAGTGGGTTCAGTTTCAGGACAGAGAAGTCTTCTCTCTGCTTTGTTTCTTCTTGTTGTATTTTCTCAGAGATGAATAGGAGAGGTGAAGGAGAGGGCGATGAATTGTGACGCATCTTTCCGACAAAATGAGGAGTACAAATCTTCATCAGAAGAGAGAAGAGGTGCTAGATGTGAAGACACAACATCTTCATCAGCTCACTAATCACAGAACTGAGCTGAAGTTGATCACATGGGCTCGTCCTTGAATTGTTGCCGTTAGAGGTTGCTTTTGATTTTTCTGCGCTGTTGCAGTCTGAACATCAAGAGGTGTGGAAGGAAGAGGCAGCTCTCATCCACAAAGAGGTCCTGGCATAAATGAAAAAGAAAAGAGGGAGTGTGCACAGACTGAAGGAAAAGAAATAAAGTCCTACAGCTTCATGCTCTGTGGAAAGGCAGTCATGGAAGAAGTGCTACATTAAAATATAGCCCTTTTAAGTCAGTGTAAGTAAAAGTAGCAATAACAATAGCAGTAACAATCTACAAATACTACAACTAAATGCCATGCTTTCAAAATCCTACTGTAGCTTGAAGTAAAAGTAAACAAGAATCAGCAAAATGTAAAAGTATTGAAAGTAAAAGCTCCTATTCAGCACAATTTCACCTCTGTGTTATATTATTAAATATTATTATTAGGCCTACTGATGCATTACCAGTGATGAAGGAAATACTCCTTTACTTAAGTAAAAATAACAATACAATAATAAAAAGTGCGATATTTCCCTCTGAGATGTAGTGGAGTATGAGTATAAAGTAGCACCCACCCTTTTGTTTTTTTTAAATATATATATATTTATTACTCATAAAAAGTGCGATATTTCCCCCTAATTATGAGTATAGTATAAAGTAGCATAAAATTAATACTCAAATAAAAATACCTCAAAACTGTACTCAAGTTCAGTAGGAGACCAGTGACGTGAAACTAGTAGATGTCCAGAGGCAGAGGATGTGTACATTTGAAGTATCAGGCTGTTTCCATCAGACGCCCTGTTCCCCTTTTTACAGCGAATTCTCCTGCTGTTTGGAGAAGATGACTGTTTTTTAAACTTTTAAAAAGTAATAAAAACCCCAACAGTAGGCATGCTGTATGCAGTACTTGTAGCATTGTTATTATTGTTAATGGACACTTTTTTTTTTTTGCTCTCTCTTCCCTCTGTTTAGGTTTTTTTTGTTATTGTATCTCTCTTTCCTTGTCATGTCTTATATGTTGCTTCCTGTTAATCTCTTGTCTTACACTATTTAGGATGGCATTTTATAGTATAAGCATTTATAGTATAGGCAGCACTGTTTTTGGATGATAGCCATACGTCTCCAAAATGGGAACTTTCAGTATGCATTTTTGCTGACACCAGTTTGGACAATATGAAAACTTTTTGGGATAACATAACCTCGTCCCATCAAGTCAAGTCAAGTCAATTGTATTTGTATAACCTAAAATCACAACTTTACCTCAGGGGGCTTTACAGTCTGTACAGGATATGACACCCTCTGTCATTTACAACGAGACCCTCTCGTCAGATAAGGAAAAACTCCACAACCAAAAAATAACCCCATTTAACAGGGAAAAAAGAAATAATGGAATAAACCTCAGGAAGAGCAACAGAGGAAGGATCCCTTTTCTAGGACTGACAGCTGTGCAATAGATGTCATGCGTACAGAGTAACAACATGATGAAAATACATCCATATGACAAAATTAATACATGTAATGTGAACATAATTATGTGAGAAGGTGGAACCAGGAGGATGTCAATCAGCTTCTCAGCGTCGCCAAACAGACAAAGCACCACGACCTCCTCTCCACAATGGAAACTTGAGAGACCATCATGATACTTTCACTGATACAAGAACTTAAAGGGCACCAAAGCTGGACAGACAAGGTTTCCATTGATGGTCTTTAGTTACATTGCCTGATATAGACAAATAATCAGATTGGCTTATAGCTAGATTCTTGTTTTAGCTATGAAAAACCTGTACACAAACCAACCATGATAAAGCATATAAATAGCACATTACAAGAGCATCCGTGTCAACAGTTGGCATTTTAGGCTTTCCGTGTGTCATTTGTGCACCATGCAACAATACAGTGTCCTCCACATTTTTGTTTAGGCAACAAAACCACTTGGTAAGGTTTACGAAAAATGCCATGGTTGGGCTTAAAATAAGTATGTAAATAAAGTACAATATGTAGGGAAACAATGTAACATATGTACAGTTTCCTGGTTAAAAGTCATGTTCATTGCAGTCAGTACAAAACACATGGCTTACAAATGACATGGCAAGTAAGAAAGCCATTCTTATTGCACGCTTAATGCTTTGCACATTATCATGGCATTCATATGCAGTGCGCTGAAGCACAATATGATCCCAAATGTTCCGCTGCTCTTTAGGAACAACAGCCACCAGTGTTGAGGTCACGAGCTGGAAAGAGACTGAACGCAGTAGAACAGTTTTGTCTTTCCTCCTCCATGTAATGTAACCAAATGAATCCAGATATAAACTTTGCCTACGTCCATGTGATGAATGTGCATTTGTAATGTGAGTTTCCATAGTGCCTGCCATATATTCAGTCCCTGCACGCACTCGACCAAAGATCCTAATGCTCTGTTTATGATACGCACAGAGAGATAGCTAATCTCATCACAAATCAAGCCCCAGCACACTTAAGTCCACAGAGACTCAGCAACCGTGACTTCAGACAGTTAAAATGTAGATACACTCAGTTTAACAAGAAGAGATTTTTTTTTTCAGGCTAATTGCAACATTCAGGCATATAAACCCTTTAATAGATACTTACAGTCAATTTTTGGTAATGTTGCATTGATGCACTCTGGTGAAGTTAATGGTGGATCTTTGTGAGCACTCTGGGTCAAAACCAGTTCACCAAACTAAGTCCACATTTTCAAAATAACTGTTTTTTTTAATGTTATTCTACTGACAGTACTATACTATGCAGCAGTTTGGTCTGTATGCTCATAGCAAACCAGCCAGGTGCACTGGGCCTGTAAAGTGTGTTCATTCAGATTTTTACTGACGATCTGCTACATTCAGACCGTGAGACGGGCCACCTCAGCTCCCCATACTCCCAACAAACCCTTGCTGATTTTATCCAGAAGCAATGTGAGAAGAAAACATGACTGACATAAAACTGACCTCTTTTTCAACTCCGCTTCCAGGCGTCATGTGTTTTATTTGACTTTGTAATAATGGGAGAATTCAGTGTAATGGGGCTCTAATGTGAATCCATGTCAGCATCTACAAATATTCATGTCGTTTATCCATAATTCATGAGCTTAAATGTTGTCCTTTGTTTGGCAAACAGCAGGTAATTATGTGCTGGTATTTGATTTCTCTACAAGTGCAGCCTGTGATGATGATTTTATTATATATTGTTACGTTTTGGGTGGGGATATTTGCTGCTAACGATTATAGAAAGCTCCCACTCTGACATGCATAACACTATATACAGCATTTCTAACCCTGTGTCTGCTCAGCACGCATAGCTGCCATGTACAGTAATAGCCTGAGGCAACAGGCAATGCACCACAAAATGGGGTTTTATGTACAGTATGTTGTGTTACTTGTGACTCTTTGCACTTTCCTTGCATTCTTTATCTTTGAATTGCATTATATATCCTTGAATATAAAAACATATAGCAAATAGATCAAAATATAAGAATGTGAAAGCGTGTACTCAAGTTGGGTGCATGGGCAGTGATGCTGGAATAATCCGCTGCTTCATTCAATCGTGGTAAAGCAGAACCAGCATCACAGACACTTAATACTGTACAAACAGCATCACTACAGGGGATCTTATACTGCACTCATTAGCAGTGAGCAGTTTGATTGACCTGGTTTTTATATTAGTACTATTTATTATTATTATTCCCCAAATGTAGGCCTAACCTATTCCCACTTTGACATGCTTAACATTTAGCCATTGTTTATTTATTTCCCTGGTCTCTTAAATATCATTTTACAGTATGAAACGATCACAAAAGAAGAGCTATAGAGGACCAAAAAAATTACTGTTTGCTCATATAGTGTGAATTTATTTAGTTTATTCAGTGCACATTAGGTGACATCTCTATTAATATGGCAACACTGTATTTTATTACAACTCCTAATAAGTATCAATGCACATACAGTATATGTATGTTTCCCAACTGTCACTGGGTTACCCTTGCAAATTTTCAGGCAGTTCGAAGATGAACCATTGAATGTCCAAATATTTTTTCTTAGTTGAAGCTGCAGCTACAATGAGACATGTTTTATTTTCAAAAGCACAGTATAGGACAAAAAAAAACAAACAACAACAATGCAACATTTCATGAAAGGTGGAATGAAAATAAGGCCACAACCAGTGTTGGAAAATAACATTTACTTTAAGTACTGTACTTAAGAACAATTCACAAGTTACTTTACTTGAGTATTTTAGAAATCTACACTTCAGAGGAAACTGTTTTTACTCCACAGCGTGTACCAGGTGCCTGTAGTTACTAGTTAGTGTGCAGATGAAGATTAAAAAAACAATAATAAGCCTAGAAAATGCTGCCACTATATATATATATATATATATATATATATATATATATATATATATATATATATATATATATATATATATATATATATATATATATATATATATATATATATATATATAATGTGTTCTTAGTTGAATCAAACTGAAAACTACAATGGGACATGTTTTATTTGTAAAAGCACAGTATATGAAAAAATAATGCAATGTAATAAAAATAAGGTTGTAATGTTGAAACTAGCCTTACTACAGTACATTTACTCAAATACTACACTTAGGAGTTACTGTCTGAGTTACTTGTACTTTACTTGAGTATTTTGGAAAGAGGAAAATGTTTTATTTTTTACTCCACTGCATGTATTACGTAGCTATAGTTACTACTTACTTTGCAGATGAATATTTAACAAAAAACATATAAAACAAATTATAATGAGCTTATAAAATACAACAGCTTCTTAAGTAAAAGTTCTTAATACTAACTCCACCACTGACTGCAACTGTAGTCCATTGGTTTCCAGACCATTACACTTAATTATTGACCTCATCGGGCCTTTAAAAATCATTCTGAGACTATCTGAGAAGGAAAATTACTTTATTCGCCTTTTTAATAGCCAAAAACATTTACAACCATTGTGTTGTTACTGTTGTCCTGTAAAGTTACTAATTTCGAGTTACACTGAATGCAACATCAGTGGGCGGGGTCAGTGTGGGCCAATAGAATGTCTAAGCCAGAGACACGTTGAATACTTCCTATAACAGACATGTCAGCCTCCAGAGGAGCAGCTTGATTTTACTTTCCTGGGCCACGATGGTAAATTTACTGATAAATTACTAAACGACACGTTCAGTCCTTTTTCTGTTCAGCTTTATTTTTACTAGACACTACCAGCTGATAGCGGATCCTCGCTTCCTTGTTGTCGGTCTATAAAATCTGCTTTAACGTTAATAATTGGTTCTCCTTCAAGTTATTTACTTCTCTTGTGTTATCACAGGTTGTTACAGACTCACCGTCCTCCGACACAGGGACCATCCTTCGTGTCAGAGGCCCACTGGAGTTCAAATGTCAGCTGAACAGCACAGATGGTATGTTCGTTTTACAACAATATGTTTCAGTTGGATATTATAGGGTTTAGTATGGTCCCACAACAGTTTAATCGTACCACCATGGTTTCAGTGCCTATTTGGATCACATGGTTCACTTTCCTTGCTGCTGTGTCCTTCTCATATGCTGTATCATTTATCTCAGAGCCTATAAGACTGTAGCCAGGATTTTAGCAATACCGAGGTCAACAGTCTAAAATCCCACAGTGCAATCCCACACTGAATATACTGTGACACCAAAACAAGTTTGTTCACTAGATCACTGTTTTGGCCAATTTTATTTCAGTGCACGATTATGGCCAAAATGATAATCATGATTATTTTTCATTGATTTTAGGAAGAACATGTTTTTATTGCACTTTCAAAATCGAATTAATGCCTCAGGACAGACCTTTTTATGTATTTGGTGTCGCTATGCTAGACTGTCTTTGCCCAATTGTGTCAATAACATAATCACGATTCATCCAGGAATTGAATAAAACTAAGCAAGTGGCCCTGCTTGCCGGTTGTTGTTTTATGTAAAAGTGTGTACACACTAAAGGAACAAGCAGATATGGAAGAAATTGGTAGAAAAGTCAATAAACCAAAGTGAAATACTAGTTATTCTTGTGCTTATTAGCTAAAGATGAATAAATGCAGTGGCACATTAAATGATGTGCACTGGTTTCATTATGTGTTTTAAAACTGACTTAAAGCTAATATGCATGGAAAATACATATGCAGCAAGAATAAACTATAATGTATGAACAGTGTACTATTGTTAAAGGAGTAATATTGTCTGTTTGTATTTTTTCAGCGCTGCTCATGCACAAAGTCATCTCGAGAACATTTGACACGCTTCGCGTTCAGGTGAAATCTGAGTCCTGTGTTCTAACAGTCTGTGACAGTCCTGTTATTATTTGGCCAAACAGAGGTTTTTATACAACACCCGAGGATGTAACTCCACACACGCCATGTGAAGATATTCATCAATGGATTCAGTAAGTTCACTTATTAAAGTCTTTTCTTTCTTATATGCAATCCTCCGCTTTTTATTTGTTTGTCTGAATTGTAATTGGGGTTTTCATTTATTTCAGGACAGATGAACAAGAGAGCACTGGCAAGAGAGCTGCAAAAAAGAGAAGCAAAAAAAGTTCAGCAGCGGTATGTACAAGTTATGTTTATGGAGATTGTTGGAAGTTGTGATTTTTGCAACATTAACTGTACTAATAGGGGAAGTCGTAAAACACTGTAAAATGCTCTTTTTTTCCTCTCTATATGAACCACTGGATATCTGCCAGTATTTTAGCTCTCGAGACCTGTCTCAAGACCACTTTTTGAAGGTCTCAGTCTCTTCTTAGAATCAGCTGTATTTTTACCCAGTCGTGTGTCAGATAAAGAGGACTCTGGATTTTATCTCAAAACAGGTCAAGACCACAACTGTGGGGATAACACTTATCTGCCTGTTTATTGTATCATTCATTTGTTAACATCATGACTGTGGTTGCTCTTAGAAAACAAAGGAAAATTCCCACACATACAATTCACCAATTCACTTCTGCAATGCCTTTTGGTTGTATTATCAAGACATTTCTCATGGTTCACTTATACATACACACACGGTATATATTTGCCAATAAAAGTGGTGAATAAAGAGGAATCTACATTTGTTTTATATGGGTGTTTTTTTATGGGAATGTGGATCTTTCAGATTAATTTGAGGAGAACCTCAGTGGTTTGCATCTTCCACATTTTATCATAAGTGTGTAATGCAGTGTGGGACTCATGCTGGTCTGGTCTTGGCTTGACTTGGTCTTAACCCTTCAAAGTCTTGGTTTTGATGTGTCAATTTAGGTGGTCTTGACTACAACACTGGTATCTGCCACAGCGACTCAGCAGTATATTGTGTTGTAGAAGTAACCTAAGAAGGGCTGAAAGTATTATTTTCATGGTCAATTCATCTTCAGATTATTTTCTCAGTTAATTGATTAATGACTTGGCTTGCAAAATGCATGAAAAAAAGTGAAAAATGCCCTTTACATTTTCCCAAATCCCCAGAACCGGCCCGCAAAAGAGTTCAATCTTTGCAAAGTTTGAAAAATTGGTATTTGAATTATTTGCCGGGGGCCCCTTTCCTATAAGAGAGAGGCCCTTTCGGAGACCTGTTATAGATCCCCCATCTCCAAACATATGTGTTCTTCCATTCTTCAATCCCTCCTTAAGCGCTTATCCCATTAGGGGTCGCAATCCCAGCTGGCATTGGGTGAAGGCAGGGTAAACCCTGGCCAGGTCACCAGTCCATCTCAAGGCTGACACATAGAGACAGACAACCAACACCGCTCATATTCACACCCATGGGCAATTTAGAGTCATCAATTAACCTGCATGTCTTTGGACTGTGGGAGGAAGCCAGAGAACCTGGAGAAAACCCACGCTACCACGGGGAGAACATGCAAACTCCACACAGAAGAGCCTCAAGCCGGATTTGAACCTGTGACCGGTTAGCACCGTTGCCTCTTGCTGTGAGACAACGATGCTAACCACTGCACCACCGTGCAGCCCTCATGCAGAAGCCATTGTTGAAAAATATTTTGTCAAGAAGGAGAAAAGTGTACACAGAATGTCATGTTTTCAAAGAAAAAAATGGATCAGTTCCTATTTTTTCACAGAAAGGGAAGCAAGTGTGCATGGTGTGTTCACAGCACCTTTCAGTGCTCAAGGAATTTAATATTCAGCGCCACTATCAGGCTCTCCATGGCAGAAAATCAAAGATTTTGCAAAGACCACTGAGAAGATCAATGAATTGTTGGCAGGTTTGAGGAAACAGCAGTCTGTTTTTAGTTGTTGCCGAGAGAACAGCGAGACATCTCAGGCTGTTCATCTGTTTTGTAAATGGATTTGTCATTAATTGAGAACAGTTTCAGAATGTAATTAGAAAGGGAAAATTTGGAAATGTAGTTACATATTATACAATGGTTTTACTGGTCCGGCCCACCTGCTGTCAAACTGAGGTGGATGCGGCCCATTAACTAAAATGAGTTCAACACTATACAATGTCAGAAAAATGCCTTATTTTTACAGTTACAGTTTCTCAAAGTCTGAAGAGGTCAAACCTCCAGCGACACTTGAAGTATATTGAACAAATTCATTGTGGGACCAACATGTTTCCACTTGTGTCCTTCATCAGGGTCCAGTTCCTCAAAAGTTCAAGTTGACGTCCTCACATGTCTTGTTTGTCAGACCACCAGTCCAAAACCCAAAGATATTTAGTTTACTATCATAGACGTAAAAGAAAAAAATAGCAAATACCCATATATTAGAAGCTAGAGCCAGTTATGTTTTTTGTTTGTCAATTCAATGACAAATGATTAATTGATTGTGAAAATAATTGCAGACTAATTTTCTTTTTACAAATTTTTTCAGCTCGAAACCTGAGGATATTCACCACTTTTTGTCTTTATGATGTCTGTGTGCTTGAATATACATTCACCCTTGTCATTCAGAGTGTCATTAACCTTCGCCTGATGATGGAGGCGACAAAAACAGGCCCTCTCTCAGCTCCGATCCTCAGCAGAACAGTCCAGAAATCCCACTTCCTGTCTACAATTCTTCCCATGGACTGCGTCATCCGTACCACCTGCAGTGACACTATCAAAAAGTATGTCTTACCTTAAAAATATTGCTGACCCAACTCTGAAACCTCACTGCATCAGTGTCGGTAAACTTGAATTCACCACCAGCCACTACCGTGAATAGTTTTGCTCACTGTGAAAGATTTTTCTCCTGGTGTTGCAGTGCCTGTGAGCGCCTGTTGGAGGCGCTAACTCATCAGCTGTGTGAGATGGAGAAAGTGACCCTGCAGCACATAAAGGGGACCACGCTGCTGGTACCTGAAGCACTCCACTTCCTCCTTCCTGAGCCCAAAGGACTGGTGACTGTGGTTTACCCAGCAGGAGTGCCTGACAGCCAACTAGAGACACAACGTAAGGTGAGAACCACAGACTGAGAGTTTTAAAATCTCAAACAAACAGGAAGGCATGTAGTTCCCCTGATTTTAAAATCTTTATCACTCAAGCAACATACAGCTTAGAGATATTTACTCTGTTAATCTAGCAGTCAGTGGATCCAATTCATTCTACTTGCATGCAACACTGCCTTATTTAAAAGTGTAGCATTGTCTTTGCTTCAAGGATAACTTTGGTATTTTTCAACAATGGGTACTGTTTTCCCATGTTACTTTGTGTAATTAACGAATAGCAACAACAATTTCTGAAATTTGTCCAGTATTGAAGGAGAAAGGTGGAGACAGCAGCTGCTCATTGGCTGCGATATGTTGCTATTGGGGCAAGCTGAAACGCTCATTTACGTCCACTAAAAGTGTTTGTTTTTGCCCTGATAGCCTCTGATTGTTATTGTTATGTAGTGCCTGACATTATGGAAAGAGTCTCGCTCAAAGTCTCGTTATAAAATCTGGCAAAATGACGTGTTGTTGAAGACAATGGTGGAATAGTGGAAACTCCTCCATGGTGGAAACTTGAGTGTCAGCCAGGCAGAGTTTGTTGTGTTGGAGTACAGAAAGCATAGCTTAATGTTTTATAAATGATTTTCAATGTCATGGCTGAATATTTAGATGATTTCTACAATGTGGATGAGGTCTTTGAATTCGATGGCCAAGCATATATTTGAGAGAGTATACGGATATTCCCATTTTACAATGAGACTTCTCCTTGAGCGGGACTTGGACACGATAACAAACAGACTGGATCAAGAGAAAGGAAGTATGTTTAAAGGTAAAGAAAGGTGATATATGATATTTTTATTTCTCTGTAGGGTCTATAGGCCCATAATGCTATCAGACACTTATAATAACAAACTGAGCTTGTCAAAAACAGGCACTTTTTGTAAGTGTAATGTTAGATTAACGCTGCTCACTTGCCCTCGCAGCTCGTTTCACTGCTGCAGTCTACAGAGCTCTTTCTCAGTACTGGACCAATTTCACAAATCGTTGTCTATATTAGTTACTTAGACACAAAAACATGAGAAAGTAGTGTTGAAAACGAAATCACCCTTTAAACATATTTTCTGTTTTTGTTGTATCTATGTCTAAGTAGGAACTGCATCAACAGTTTGAGCTACCAGATGACTGGCCCTATTTTAGAAGAGCCAATGCTTACCACTTCCCCAATGAGTCCTACAAAGATGGTTACCTCCGAAACCCTCATCTGGTCCTCACACATCCCACCCTGGACAACGGGAAGGTGCAGCTATTCACACTCTGTCTCCTCTTTTGAAGACTGATACTGAGATGTGCTCTGCAAGGAATAGTAACCCTCTCTTCTCTTGTATCTATTCTCAAGGTGTACTTGGTCCAGGGGATCTACAGCTACCACCACTACATGCAGGACCACATGGATGACAACGGCTGGGGATGTGCTTATCGCTCACTCCAGACCATCTGCTCCTGGTTCCAGCAGCAGGGCTACATAGAGCGGGCTGTGCCCACCCACAAGGAGATCCAGCAGGTACAGTAGTGGTCCTGGAAATACAATTCCCCAATACGATAGAAATGTCCAAATATCTGTTTTTAATTCCAGGCTTTAGTGGATGTTGGAGACAAACAGGCGTCCTTTGTCGGATCACACCAGTGGATCGGATCCATTGAGGTTCAGGCTGTTCTCAACCAGCTGCTTGGGGTCACTTCTAAGATCATGTTTGTGAGGTACGTTTTGGGACATCTGTAGATAGCACCATGTGTGATGATGTACTGTATGTATTTGCTTTTAACTGATGATAAATGTTTGTGCTCTTTAGTCAAGGTTCTGAGTTGGCATCCAAAGGCAGAGAGCTTGCCAGCCATTTCCTTACTGAAGGGACTCCCATCATGATCGGTAAGCTGCATGTCTGAACTATTTCAGAACTGTTCTCAAGCTATGCTACAAGCATTTAGGCCTTTAATTTAACTTAAACAGCTTACACAATCTTTAATACCTTAACATCATTTGCGTATACTGTATATTGTTATATAATTACAGAAGCCTTAAACGGACATGATTCAAACATTGTTTTAATCTCAAGATCACAAGTTAATTGTGTTGTTAACTCAAGAAAACAAGCTTGTTTATCTTAAGATAATAAGATAATTAACTTGTTATCACCAGATAACAACAGGTTTTCTTTGATTACTTAAAAAATGTTTGGGTCAAATCAGCTGATGGTAAATGTAATTAAACAGCTCAGATCAAGCTGACGGCATGTATACATCCATGGCTGACTGTGATAAAATTGGTGAAGTTAGCTGAAGGGTTTTGAAAGATAACAAAGCTTGTTTTCTCAAGATAACGCCATTAAAAGAATATTTGAATCATGTCTGTTTAGGGGTTCCTAAACAGATAGCCGGTGAAAAAAAGTAGTAATTGGCCATTGCATGCAAATTGTAATATGGCTGATTTAGTTAAGGGGGGCTTCAAAGATATGCCAAATCTGAATTTCCTATGACAGAAAACCTTGGTAAAAGCTTGGTAAAGGTGAAATCCTAAGATGAATTCAAGCTACTTTTTTCATGTTACCGTTTCCTGTGTTGCAGGAGGGGGAGTTTTAGCGCACACTATACTAGGTGTGGCGTGGAGCGAGACCACAGGGCAGATCCGTTATCTCATCCTAGATCCACATTACACAGGAGCAGAGGACTTGCAGGTTATCACAGACAAGGTAACTGTTACGAGCATCTGCACCGACTGCATGTCTCTCTGTAAAGTACACATTTAACACACTGTGCTGTGTTGAATGTGGTATGTATATTATCTTTCTCAGGGCTGGTGTGGCTGGAAAGGACCAGATTTTTGGGATCAAACTGCGTATTATAATCTGTGTCTGCCTCAGAGGCCAAAGGTCATCTGAGTTCTTCTCTCAGCCTTTCAGACGGAAATCATCTGACATTGCTAAAGCATCCACAAAACTGTGGAGTGACACTATAACCTGTTTATAGAAATATGTCCAGAGGTGCAACTTTGAGTCATTTCTGTAATGATGTTAAATTTTGTGTAGTAAACTTTATAGTTTTGGTCAATTCCTACAGACAAACTGTTGTCATGGCACAAAGGCACAACGCGAGATGGCTGTAATTTGGTGTTTAAAGAGAAACTGATTATATCATGTACTGTGTGTACTTTTCATTATTTAATAAGACAAAGCCTGGTGAAATATGTACTCTAATAAGGCTCATTTCATTCAGAAATATAGTTCAGGCTGATGAAATACAGCAGGGTTTATATATATATATATATATATATATATATATATATATATATATATATATATATATATATATATATATATATATATATATTTTCAGGTTTTTTTAAGTTACTGACTAGAGCTGAAATGATTTTTGGATTAATAGATTAGCCATTCAGCTGTTAATAATTTATTCATCGTTTGGCCATTTCGTAAGTAAAGAAATGGCAAATATTGTGTGATTCTAGTTCTCAAAATATGACGATTTGAAACTTTTCTTGGCTATATATGATCATAAAGTGAATGTCTTTAGGTTTTAGACTGTTGGCCAGATGAAATGAGGGCTTTGGGAATAGTTAGTTAGTAAAATAGTTAGTTGTAGCCCTATTACAGACAGTAACACAAGCCTATATATATATATTCTATATATACATATATATACTATATATCTACTAGTGAATCAATTATAGTGAAATTACACTAATCCTCATTTTGCTACGGACCCCCTGGAAACATTTAAAGGACCCCCAGGCGCCCTTAGTCCTACTCTGAGAACTATTTGTGAAGAGAAGAAGCTGCGCCTGAATGCAGCCTGTCTGACACAGCCCATTATAAAAAACAATCACTCCCTGTAATTGAGTTTTCACAACCAGTCAGAGTCAAATGGATGCTTTTCTCTTCTCACCAGTAGGCATAATAAAATGTAGAGTTTTCTTAAAAATCTGTAGAGTTTAGACCAGATGGTTCATTTCATTTTGCAGAACTTATTGTCACTCTTTGTGATTTCTTCTCCATGGGCTGATTGTGTAAGTATGGGACTGCCACAGAAATAGCCCCCATTCAATCCCCACCTCCACCCATCCTGCATAGGCATGCAAATTCTATGACAGTGACCAGACACAGGTTTATACGACAGATTCACCCAAGTCCTATTGTCCTAGGACATTGGCATTTCATTAGTGTGTGTCACTTCTAGGTCTAACAATGTTATTAGGAGAAAACCCGTGACAAATCATAATGTCAGGGGACGCGCCTTCAGATAATCCCCTTTCATGTTAATGGGTGTGCACTAGGGGGAGCAGTTACTTTGGCATAATAGATCCCCAAGGAAAAACTAAATGACCTCTTGTCTGGTTCTCTACCAGTTATGATTCTTGATGTTTCAGTAGTTCAAACATTTAACTGAAAAAGACAAATCACGACAGATTTGACAAAATTGTCAGTTACCAGATTTTATTATTATGATGATATCTACAATTAGTCAAAATATAATACTTCACTTAGTAGAGAAAGATATTAACACAAGCACTATAATAGTTCAGTGGACTCACCAAACTCAGTATATTCTGAATCTGACTGAGAATAAGTTTTGTTGCCAACTAGATTTAGTAGATTTTAGGAGATTTCACATAGAAGGGATTTTCTTGTTTTTCTGATTATTGTCTTAGTAGTTTAAACCTTGAGTTGAAAAAACAAATCACTGCGGTGTAATAAAGTACTATATACTGTATATAGTAGTACATAGATAATGTATATATATTATATAGTATAGATAGATAGTGTATATATATTATATAGTATAGATAGATAGTGTATATATATGTGTGTGTGTGTGTATATATATATATATATATATATATATATATATATATATATATATAATATTTTTATATATATATATATATATATATATATATTAATATGTTGATGTCTGTCACCCAAGAATTAGTCAAAATATTAAAAAAAAATAATAATAATAAATGAAATTTTATTTTAGGAAATGTGAATACAAACACTCTATGATAGTTCAGTCGACTCCCCAAACTCACTATATTCTGAATCTGAATGACAATCAGGTGTATTGCCAAGTAGACTTTTCACTTCTCTTTTTTTGGGGAGTCCATATCAATAAAGCAAAAATAAAAATAAAAAGCAAGTACTGCAAAAGTAAAGAAACAGAAATATGGAAACTTACAAGAAATATGGAAAAATACTAAAAGATATGTACAATATGTGTTTAAATGAAAGATCAAATCGTAGGAATAGAAATATTTCTATGGAGCAAATTATAACGTAACGTTTGTTGACTCAGAAAACTACTGCAGAGCTCTGCGCCAGAGAAACCGTTGCCAGGAAGTGACGTCGCTTAGTTACCAGGCACCACGCCGACAGCAGCCAGCTGGGGCTGTTACCCGCTAACGGAGGTTGTTTTTAAGTGCAGGTTTGCGCTTCATTTATTCATCTCGGCGGAACATCGTCTCTAAAGAAGTACTACATACATCTGTAACGTGAAACACTGTTTATCGTGTGACCTTTTGCCAGGTAAGATATCGTTGTCATACAGCTAAAGTTAGCTAGCTAGCTAAACTAAGCGTAGTTGGAATAAGTCAGCTAGCATACTTCACTTAGTTATCAAGATGAGCAACTATATGTTCTCGGTTTAAAACGCCCGCTGCCTTCATGGTTTATTGGGTGTTTTTAGTGACGGTACTGTTAACATAGCCTGTCTGTCCTTATCTCATGCTAAATTTCAGTGTAACTTTTAGATATATTTTATTAAAAATTATTGAAAAATGTGTAAATGCACCTCGTGGAAGGACCATGCTAATGTGTTTACAGGTTTTAGCTTATTAAAAACAAATCATCTGCAGTGGTCAACGCTTTCAAATGCATCGTTTTATGCTTTAAGATGTCTTTTTACCACAGCCATTGATTTTCGTTTATGTTTTCATGGTTTGTCAATCAGTTAGCGAATTTTTGAAACCTTTTTGAGATCTGTAAATCCATCACAGACCACATCTGCTTCAAGTCTGTATCAAGTCTTATATTATTGTTGTGTGTAATGCAGGCTATAGGTGCAGCTTGAAAAGGCTAAACTGATACCTTACAATGATAATGTCACAAAAATGAATGCAGATTTGATTTTCTAGATAGATTACACAACTTAAGCACGTTTAAGAGTTTGCTAAGTGGTTTTCATGTTGTATGGAATTGAATGAAACCCAATGAATGCAGTGGAGTAGTATAAAAAATGCATTCAATCTAAAACACAGCAGCATGGTTTGATTCTGACAATTTTATGTATTCCAGAAGGGCACCCAGTCCACCCAGACCATACACAAGCTCACAGACACACAGACAGCAGCTGTCACCAGTATGTCAGAGACAAAAGATAAGTGAATAAATAAATAACTCAAGTCCATCAGCAGACATGCACACTTTGTCACATTGCGAGGCCCTGTGCATACTGACTCACACAAGGACCAGGCAAAGAATAAAAAATAATAAAGTAACTAAATAAAACATTTTTATACATTACACTTACATAACTACATTCAGTGGATATATAGGCTTACCAGCCATGTGAAGAAAAACAAATGTTGGTGTAAACCAACTGTGGTAAAAGAATAAAATAAGGCATTGATTCAAGAAGGCTACCATCAACGTTTAGTAGCCTCAAAGCAGAAGGAGTGGAGTACTTAGAGTAGATATTTGTTTTCCTAGGGGGCAATTTGTAGCACTGGTCTGAGGGCATTTAAGTTAATTCACTGGACAGTACTTGATTGGATTAGCTAATAAGTCCTTTTGCTTTCTGGGCTACGTGTTTCTCCCACAGGGAGCACAAATCTCAAACATGGTAAATTGGCTGAAACGTGAAAAAAACACAGACTTTTAGATAACCTAACATCTCAATCTTCACACTACTTTCCAGGTGCAGTGTGTTGGGTAAGACTGCCATGTTCAGCCCCAGTGAACTAGAAGGTGAAGTGGATCATTCGTTTTTCGACAGTGACTGTGATGGTAGCAGCAGAGATGGAGGGGAAAAGATGGAGAAAGGCTTGAAGGCTGAAAAGGAGAGTGCAGCAGCCTGTGAGAGGTTACAAGCAAAACAGACTGAAAATGCAAAAGGCGACTGGCCCCTTAGGACTGATGGGACAAAAAAACACCAGAAGCCAGTCAACAACAACAGTAGCAGCAGAGTAGAAAGGAAAGAGAACAGCTGTCAATCAAAGGAAGATGAAGAAAGGAGCAGGGCTTCCAGCGTATCATCTGATGCCAGTACATCAGATAAAATCATCAATAATAGCAGTGACCATGAGGAAGACTCTAATTTGCAGTCTAAAAGACCCAATGGAACATTTATTTCATTGTTGGCTGAGCCCAGGGAGGTATATTATGAGGATTTGTACAGCCAGAGTCCAAATGAGTCAGAGGAAGATGTATTACCATCCAAAGAAGAGGTATTACCATCCAAACACACAAAAAGGAGAAATAAACAATCTCCTAAAAAACTAAAAAGGCGCGTCCGAAGTCCATCCCCCACGTCAACCGAGAGCAGTGTTGATGCAGACTCGGAGGGCTCCTTTAGCAGCAGCAACAGGAGAAGCAGTTTAGATTCCCCCACCCCTCCCACAACTAACAAGCCTTCTTCATCCCCTGGAGTGAGTAGGACTCGAGTGGGCTCAGCAGGATCTTGCGACGTACCTGTCGGTCGTACAGAGGAGTCAGAGGACACAGTGACAGATGTGAGCCCCCTCTCCTCTCCTGACATCAGCTTTCTCCAGTCATTGGACCTGAACCACACAACAGAGACTCAAGAAGGAAGCCTTAAAGAGCAGCAGCAGCAGCAGGAGAGTGTGCCCTCCAGTGGCCTTAGCGACATGCATCCAGATGAGGACTCGGATCAGGGTGTAGATGAGTGTGAGTATAGTTGTCTGTCATATCTGCCATGTTTGCTGTGCTGTTTGATTTACACCTATGGGGCCTCATTACAGAAACCTCCTAACCTTGAAATCCTATTCCACAGTTTAGGATGACATTTAAGATTTTTGATATTACAGAGACATGTTTCCTAACTACATTTAGGAAAAAAATCTTATTATAGGAATTTAGCTGTTCTGAATTTAGGGATTACCCAAGCTAGGAATCCTGAGTTAGGATGGCATAGATCGTATTCTAACTTTAAAATAACTGCTTAAAATGGCAGCAGCACTGTTGTTGTTGTCTGTATGGAGATGACAGTGAAGACAGGGAATAACATAAACACCAAAATATGATTGTCTTTAAATTTTATATTTATTTAATTTAAAAGGTGGTATTTCTTCTCACCCATTGACACAATTAGTGCCTCAGACTCATTTTAGCTGAAATTATAGTTCTAGTGAGAAGCTTTTGATATTTTGGTTTGTCCATCTTGAGTTGTTTACTGGTCCATTCTAATCAAAGATGCAGACATGACAGGACAGGTCTGAGGTCTGAGATAGGACACGACAGAGCCACAATTATAGGAATTGCTTCTGTAATAGGTAGATAGTATTTTTTCTGTCTTTGAAACTTCAGTTAAGATTGGACAAGCAGTTAGGATGCTCTCTGTAATGTCCCCATGTTCCCAACCTTTCTGGCTTAGGACTGCTTAAAATTAGGCAGTATGTACTTGTGACACCTCATCATAAGTTTGAGTTTTTGTGCCGTTTCATGGATAGAGGGAATATTCTCTCTCAAGCAGTCTGATTTGAAGGAGTTTGAAAGACTGAAGAGTGTAAGTATTTATTGTTTTACATATAAAAATAGAATATTAAAGGATGGTCAAAAAATAACAAAAAACAATTGCTCCTAAATCATCATGTAATGAGCAATAAAATATGAAATGCAACTCATCTTCAATCTCCCCAAAGTCATGTAACAAACAGCCTCTTCTCCTCAGGGAGACCATTAAACGTGCCTGTTTCTACAGCGAATGACGATGTAGCTGAACACAACAGTGCACACAGAGATTTTGAACAAGTAGTTGAATTCATATAAGGCTCCATACTGTAGTTACTGAATGTGTACATAATTTAGGTTTGTACTAAACATTAAAAGACCATCTTTCCCTACACTGTACATCAGGAACAAATAACACTAAGCATGTAGAAGGTTATAATGTAACCTGTTATAATAAATTAATCACACACCCTGGACAGGTCACCAGTCCATCGCAGGGCACCTAGACACAGACAACATATAGACGGACAACCATTCACGCTCACATCCACACCTACGGGCAATTTAGAGTCATCAATTAACCTAAACAGCATGTCTTTGGACTGTGGGAGGAAGCCGGAGTACCCGGAGAAAACCCACGCTTACACGGGGAGTACATGCCAACTCCACACAGAAGAGTCGAACCTGCGACCCTCTTGCTGTGAGGCAACAGCGCTAACTACTGCACCACCGTGCAGCCCCACAAACAAACCCATTACACCATTTAAACATTGCATGTAACACAGTAACTGTGTCCTTTTCACCAATCAGGCTCCTTCAGTTCAGAGAGTCAGCTTGGAGGCAAACTGGTCCTGTGCTATCCTGGAGGTAGAAACAGGAAGAACTACTCGTTCACCAACGACGAGGTCCGACGCATAGATCGTGAGAACCAGCGTCTTCTTCGGGAGCTGTCACGCCATTCTCCGGGGCCCAGACCAGGAAGTACAGCGAGGAAGAAAACCCCTATGACCAACAAGTCACCTCATATCCGCCTCTCTCACAGCGCACTCAACAGGCAGCGGGAACAGCAGCGCATCGAGAGGGAGAATCTGGTGAGTTTTGCCTCCTGTGTGGATCGACACTAAATATTAGTATAATTACAGGTATTTTTTCGTATTCCTCAGTTTGCTTTTCTTTTCTCTTTAATCTACATTGTTCAGTGCTTTTTATATAAAGTTGGATATGACATAGGCAGTGACAATATACGTCATGCTGTCAAAACAATATAAAAATGTATGTATATGTACAGTATATATTTTCTATATAATTTCTATCACAATATAGGCTAGACATATATAATTTCACTTAACCCATTAATACCTGAGGGGCCAAAAAAAAAAAAAAAAACACTCTAAAACAATTTTTGAAACAAGGATTTCTGAAAAACTTGAAAAAATTATCAACAAAAACTTTTATTTCTCAGCCTCTGTAGCAAATAGAAACATGAGATGAAAACTTAGCTTAGACTTTTAGCTTTGAAAGCGTATTAGTTAAATAATTTTTTTTCAAAATCATTGAGCCCTAATTTTAATAGACATTCTCTTGAAGTCTACATTTATTTAAGGGTAATACTTGCGTTGAGTTACTGTCAGACTAAGAGTGAAAGCAGATATGGATGGACTTGGACAGATGGCAGCAGGTGGCAGGCTAGCAGCGCCGCAGAGTGACATTATAAGACCATTCACCCTCTGCAGCTTTGACCTCTCACCCCATATATTAACTGTGCTTGACCGCTTTGTGACAGAAAACCAGTGTTAAAAAATGATTCAGGAAATTAGAACTGATAGCCATTGGCAGCCAGCAGAGTGCTATTGTCTCCTCTGAAAAGGGAAAACAGACAACTTTCATTATTTTCTTTTTCACATTTGTAATTAATATTGACTGATGTTTTTATCAGGGAATGTTTTCCAGTCACTTTCAGGACAGCCTGTTCTCTCTCGCGCGTCCATCTCTCTACGTTGTCGGAGTGCTTTTCACCTTCTCTATTCTTAGAGGGAAGTAATTGAATCTGCCGTGTGATGAGTGTACCCACCCCACACATCACACATGTGAGAGACACCCCGTTTGTCCTGCGCAAGTAGAGCTTCAGGATTGGTCAGTTACACAGTAAATCTGTAAAATGATAAATTCTTAAATGATTCATATGTTGGAACTGCAGTAGGTGGCCGGTGTGACTGCACTAATAAGCCTTCGGTGCCTTTTTATGACCTCTGGTGGACTTTAGAAAAACAGTCTCTTGACTGTTGAGCTTTTTGCTAGTTGCATTGCTTCATGTGAAGTTTTTGCTCACTGAGAGATTTCCACACAGCATGTGGGAGTCCGACTGCATGTATGACATTCAGCAACTTGCCTACACTGTTTTGCCTCATGCTGTTTGGTTGCGTTTGCTGTGAAGTACCAGATATTTTTCTGTTTTCATAATGTAATTGGGATCTGTAAAATAGGGCCTCTGAGTCAAATATTTGATTGTTTTGCGAAAGATATAAGCTCTTCATAAATATTTTATGGTGTTTTGCATGATTAGGGTCAAAACGCAGTAAAAATGTGGCTCAATGCTAGAAAAAGCTCTATTATTCACATAAATCTCCTGCTGCATTTTTAGGTTTTACAGCTGAATTCTGGCACAACACACACCCAGGGGCAGTTTATTTAACAGTATATATTATGAAGCACCTTGATATTATTAACTACTGGCTGATTTCCTGATCACACGTTTAATCTAATACATTTAACAGCTTGTCAAGACAATCAGCATTTACAGTAGGTTTTGACTTACCAGGTAAAATATGTGGTGTTTCTTTCAGGCTTTCCTGAAGAGGCTGGAGTCCGTCAAGCCCACACCTGGCCTGAAGCGCTCAGAACAACTGGAAGACTACCAGCGGCACGGTGGATACGTGGGAGCTCCTTCATACCCCGTCAGCATGTCCACTACCACCAAGAGAGGGAGGTCTACAAGCAGCACACCCTCAGGTAGGTAACCTGGGTTTACATCTGTCAGCTTTTGCTGTTAAAAATGAGCTATATACCCTAAAAACAGTGTGACAACATGGTTATTGAGTACGTGCTCATTCAAGCCAATGTATGATGTTTCTTCTTGGTCATAATATGGCCATCTCTCCAAACACTTATGCATTTCATATGTACGACTAAACAACAGGGGCCAGTGAGGTAGCTGCGTAACATAAAAACAACTGTGTGCTCCCAACCCTTACTGAGCAGTCCAACACCAGCAGTGTGTGCAGTTATTTTGTAGCAGCCTGCTGTTGTTTGCATGTGATGATTTAATCGAGGCAAACAAAGAGGATCAGCATGTGGCGCTGCGCTGCTCCTCTCAACTTGAAGGCTGCAGATTTATCGCCCATGTCTGAGCTGCTGCCTTCAGATGGCTGCAGCGATTTAATTACCAGAAGACTTTCAGACAGCAAAAAGCAGCTGTGGATGACTCATACTGGTAAGAAACACCCATTATTTTATGCATCAGTAATCACGGTTTGCCGATGTTCCTCTTGTCATGTTAAACTTTTTTAATGTTTATTTGAAGAGTAACTTGCTGGTTTATAAATATTTTTTCTAATTATATTTTGTCAGATTTTGTAAACTTTATCAGCAGTTGAACCAGTTGCTTTATGAACTCTGATAAACACTATTGTACTTGTGTATGTGTTTATCTGTACTGAACCTGTTATGGTTGAAATGTTCAAATATTAAATGTTAGTTATTATTTTTTCCCACTAGAAATGTGGAATAAAATTTCAAGAAGTACATTAGGTTTCTGATTTGATTATGAAACTGTTAATCAGAAAATATCTCTGTGTCTTTCACACCAGCAGATCCCAGGCCGGCCAGTTCTGCCCTCCACAGCTCCAGAGCAGTTTCCACCACCACTGATTCTGGCAAAACACGCGGAACCAGGTCCAAAAAAATGAGTGCAGCCCAACCACCCTGGTGCTGAGAACACCTTTTAGCACATCGCTGGTTCCCTTTAGTGATATCAGTTGGTATCCATTCATCATAAAAGGTTACATTCCAAGGTACTACGCTTAAAGCATCTTTGTTTACATGCATGGGTTCATCATACATTTAGGTGACTTAATCAACTATTCACTGATTTGTGTTGTCATGCTTATCAATTTAAAAGAAAATGTCCTTTATTCCACTTTGATGCTGAAATATAGCAAATGGTGCTCTGAGCACAGAGCTATTGTAATGTATCTAAATAGTTCATATGTGGCTTCTTATTGCAGTAACTCTTCACGACACTTAGCTAGCTATATTTTTGTAAGAAATATGTCCTATACTTAATGGAAATGTCACTCACTGAAACATTATAGAACATTATTTATTTACATATATCTATACTTGATTGATATTGAATATATATATATATATATATATATATATATATATATATATATATATATATATATATATATATATATATATATATATATAGTTTCAGTGAGTGAGTTTTTTTTAAATTGAAACTATTTGAAATATTATTCTGTGATTTGGTGTTGTGTATATTCTGTTCCTTATAAAATAAAGTTGCCTGTTCCAGCGACGACGACAGAAAATCTTTTTCTAACCTCTTCTCTCCTAAGGCACATGCCACAACTGGTACAAATAGGTTTTTGGTTAGGTGAGTGGTTGTACATACTTAACATACAGTGTTTCTGTGATACTCATGACTTTGAATATTTTGCACATTAGTAAAAAGGTTCTTCACAAACATGCAGGTGACATTAGAACAACATTTGTGAAATGAACAGACTTTGGCCACAAGTGCCACAACCAGGGTGTAGTTACTGGACGCCACTTTGCAGTGAATGAATGAATGAAAGCTGCTTCTGTGTCACAGCCCTGGTATTGTGCATACTGGCTCGCTGTCACACTGACATGGTTTATAGAGAGAGACACTTGAAAATTGTTAATGTCAGTGACATTTTTGTGCTACTAAAAGGTCAGAAGGTGTGCTGTGATAAAGGCCTGTTTAACAGCAGAAGACAGGTTGCCAAGACGACAGAATGTGCATCAAAAATAGTAGACTTAGACTACTAAATCTTTATTGTTAATAAAATAATACATGAGGTGGGAGACATGGGTCAGAGTGGTCACAGCATAATACATGGGCCTCTAAAGCAACTGCTTTACCAAATGACTCTGAGGTGTGAGGGGTAGTGACGTTAACTCCTGCATCATCACACCACTGAAACACTGGCTGGACTTTGACACACTGTAAGACTGTTTGCGCGTCGTGGATGGGATATATATACAGATTTGTGAGGAGGCATGTTAACCTGGGTGAAGTGCACCTGCCTGTACATGCCCACATTGTAATTCACCACAAGCTGTTATCACTCTATCACAAGAATTAAGACTTGAACAAAGTGAAGGGTTTCCTTGAGGACAGAGAGATTACAAAGTTTATTGTGTGAACTTCTTGATCTCGTCGTACAGCACCAACACGAAGGCACCACCCATTCCTCTGATCACGTTAGACCAGGCACCCTTGAAGAAGGCTTTTGCTCCCTCGTCCTTGAAAATCTTCCTCCAGCAGTCGATTGTGCCCGAGTACATGATGTCAGCTGTGGAAAGGGAGACATATGGATAGTGAGCCGTAACGCCCATGGATACATGCGTAAAATGCGCAATTGCACCAAACGAACGTAATCCATCAGGCCACTATTCCACAGACATGAGTGACGCTCACCTCCTTTGCGTCCAGACTGCATCATCATACGACGTCTGACGGTGTCGAAGGGATATGAGACGATACCGGCTGCAGCGGTGACAGTCTGGGCGATCATCCAGGTCACGACGATGTGCGTGTTCTTTGGGTCTGGCAGCATACCTGTATGAGGGAGGAAGTTGAGTCACCCGCCCGTCGAGAAACATAAAATACACCTTAAAGACATGACAACAATTAGATGGACCTGATTTACACACCTTTAGCTGTGTCGAAGCATCCGAAGTAGGCCGCTCTGTAGATGATGATGCCCTGCACTGACACGTTGAATCCGAGGTAAAGACCTCTGATGCCATCGGTTTTGAAGATCTTGGTGAGACAGTTTCCAAGACCGGTGAACTCTCTTTCCGACGCGCCCTTGCCGATGTCGGCAGCGAGTCTCGTTCTGGCGAAGTCGAGAGGGTAGACGAAGCAGAGCGAAGTCGCACCGGCTGCACCGCCGGATGCCAGGTTACCAGCGAAGTAGCGCCAGAATTGTGTTTTTTGATCCACGCCACCGAGGAAGATTCTCTTGTACTTGTCTTTGAAGGCGAAGTTGAGGGCTTGGGTGGGGAAGTAACGGATCACGTTGGCCAGGTTGCCTCTCCAGAAGGACAGAAAACCCTGTTCCTTTGGGATCCTCACCACACAGTCTATGATTCCCTTGTACTGCATCTCTGCGGTGATCTGTTTGCTGGCATGCTGGACCTACAAGTAAAGGCAACAAAAGCACGATATAAAAGACATAATTACCTCAAAATATATTTCATTCTCTTGTAAAACTTTGTAAAAATATTTTGCCATGCCTCATTTTCTGTCACAGTAACAATATAATTCATTATATTGTTTTGTATTTTAGTCGGCCACCCATTACTGTGTGTAGTTGTAGGCCTACAAGTCTACATGCGCACCCCTGTTACACGAGAATCAGCTGTGTATTAGATTACATAGTTCAAGTTAAATTTAGCATTTCATTTTCACAAAATATTACTGCGGCTATCTGTTATGTTGGAATAATTATTAACTTAGCGTATCAGTAGCGCACAAACCACTATCATGGCCATTTTATTGACACATAATTGGAGGCCTCATCACCATTGCCATCATAGCAGCAATACTGCCAAGTTCAGTGCGTAAAGCCACATTCCACAGGAACACGATGACCCAGGTCCTCTCACGTGCCCTTTGACTTTACGCACCATATGAATTTACACAGTTAAGAGTCGGATTTTTTTTTTATTCAAACCTATTCAATATTCACATTTTAGCGTTTGGTTTATCAGTAACCCAACTTTTACGCACACTTTACGCACAAAAGAATGAACATGCGGCCATGCTTCGGGCAACAGGTAGTTCAGTTATTTTACCTGTAGCAACAACTTGACTCTTTCAATGGGAGCGACAGCTGTTTTGGAGATGGCAGCGGCGACACCACCGGCCAAAAAGTCCTTCATGAAACTAATCACCGCGTCCGACATGGTTGGATCTGTCCTGTGCAGATATGAGACCCCTGACTGTTCCAAAGGTCCTCAAGGAAACCCAACGCCCCTCAAAGTGGACGAGGCCCCCCCATCTGTCCTTATATATCAGCCCCATATATCGCGAGAATTTTGAGTGATGGATTTGGGATTTGTCAAACAGAAAAACGAGGCTAAATAAATATCCGAGGTTGAAGTTCAAGACGTGCGCCATGTTCCTGAAATCAAGAGCCAAGCCGGGGACATTTAAAGGACACACTTAGTGTAAATATATTAATATTAAAATATATTTTTATTTGTAGTCTAATCTAATCCTACTCATAGTAAAGTATTTACCGTGATTCCTGCTGTCCCCAGCCTTCTCATCCTTTATCCAAGCATACATTTGTGGGTCAATTGAGTTTCCAGAGGCCATAAAATAAAGAAATTAGTTCTATATAGTGTATCTTAAATGTGATCAACTGTGGTGACATTTTTACAGTCATCCTCCAGAGTACAGACCAGTTCTAACATTTCAGAGCATAGGTATGGTGTGACCCTGACAAGGACAGAGACTCATTCATTTCCTTTATCTTACTAGTTTCACACATAAACGTGTTTTAAGGTCAAATTAAAGTCTATTTTCAAGAAAGATTATGTCACTTAAGGTTGAAAATACAGCCTGTTGATTCTGGATCAGAGGTTGGACGGATGAGGCACTAAAAGGAAAATGAGGAAAGAAATTATTCAGTTAAATCACCACCCACATCTTGCTCTTATTTTATTTTAGACTGGTCTTTTCCTCCCAGCTCACTGACAGTTTTGCTGCACATTCACTTTTGGCACCTGTTGAAAACCCGCGTCAAGTCAGCTGGATATAGGCCGAAGAGTGGGAGCGGAAACATGTACTTCATAATAAGTCGCTACAACCTCGTCCAAAAAGCAACAACATGGTTTGAGTCAATCTTATTGTGAAATACCATACCGGAAATATGATTCTGACTGACTTGACAAGAGGAACGTCACATGTGCCACGTGCACGCAGATCTAACACGAACACGCAACCTGATCCACAGCAATATGATCCAAAACGAAGCCAAATTGGCTGAAGAGACGTTGGATATAAGGTACTACAGCCTCTAGTCCAGCAGTGTGGTTGGATCCAGGACTGCTTCATTCATAGTATAACTACAAAACGTCCTGCTTTCAATGGGCTATTAAAAATACTGCAATAACAAGCTCGTAAAAAAAACATACGAACAAAATACGTCTCAAAGTCATTAGAAAAATGTAAGAGAAAAAAATGGAGCATGACAATTTCTCAAAGACTTAGAATCAAACTAAAATGAGATTACAATAAAATAAGTCTATTCAGATCTGTAAGTTTCACCTCTTGACCACTTGGTGGCGCTGCTTGACTGTGTTGATCCATAGGCAAACATGCAAAGTTTCAGGATGTTTCAAACTTGTAACACCAGATAAAACCTCAAAAATAATGCTAACAGTAATAATTAAAAAAACACTGGTTTCTACTTATTTTTAAATCCCTTTATGGCACTTGCCATAACTTGTCACATCCTTATATGTCACATTCACATCCTTAAATTGGTCCTGCAGTCCTTGAAGTACCATTTGCAAACACTAAATTTGGGGAGACTGCTTTTGGTGTTTGTGCTGCACAAACTCTGAACATCTTACAACACGCATTAAAACTTAAGACAGTTGTACGTTTAGGTCATTTTAAACCATGATTACAAACTACTGTGCTGTTGACTGGTTGTTTGTGTTCATGTTTTTCTTGTTTATTCTGTTTTAATTGTACTCTGAACATTGAACCCAAGGGCATGCCCTCAATAATACCTCAACATCTAAATAAATGTTGAATGAATAATATCATTATTATAAATAGTATTAGGCTTGTGCTAATTATGTAGAAAATCGAATAGGCCTACTTAAAAGCTGTAGGTCTACATTCCTGGGGTTGCTCTTGTATCAGACATCATCTCACTAATTCCTATGATATAATGCTAGTTTGTTTTGGGAGATGAAATGTAACGACTTCTCGTCATATAGTTTGATCTGGAGTGCTGTTGTGCACTGATGTAAACTTACTTCGAGTTGCTTATCTGAAGCTTTCTTTGGTTGTGGTTCTAGGTTCCTGTCTCCATTCTGCTGTGTTGTGCTGTCCAGTCAGTGGGTGGCGCTAGAGAGCTGGGTTACATTACAGGGCATCACTAACATCCCTACAGAGTCCAAACGTGGTACCCAGTGAAACAGGTGCTTTTCTTCATTTACGTCACTCACAACAATACAAATAATGCACCACTTTACTTGTCCCCCCCCACAGGGAGATATTCTTAAGTAGCCCTCATCAGCCAGGTCAGAGGTCAGGCTCAGCTGCACCCTCAGAGCTGGTTAGGGATTCAGCATCTTGTTCACTTCAACACTTCAGTTAGGCAGATGCTTGCTGACACAGGGGTTTGCACCTGCTTTTTGGCGAGCAAAAGTTGTAGTTTTTTGTCATTTCACAGCACATAGACTTATCCAAATCACATCTTTCTCCTCTAAAGCTTCTCCATCCTGAGCTGTCAGGGATCGCCTGGTCATTGTTTAAGTTTACAGTTATTATTTACACCTCTATCAATCTTATTTGGAAATTAAACTACTCCTCAAATTCTCTGTATTGTCATCAATCGTCAACATCATCGACAGATAAAAAAAAAAAAAAAAAAACAGAACACATCATTGTAAAACTCACCAATGGACACTTATTTATAGTGATCATCTAAAAATATCTAGTAACCATTTGCATGGTTGGAGGAGACCTGGCACAGTTTGTTGGCCTGCATATCAGAAAATTAGCTTCTCATATTATTTCCAGAAATAAAACCTTAATTCCTTGTTTAGTGCTGTTGAAACTCTTTTTGTCCTGTTATTTAAATCTGATCTAGATTTGCAAAAGTCGTTGCTCAGTAACCTCGGATCTCGGAGATTGAAGGAGGGGTTGTGGGCTTGGATTTGCATTTTGAGTATGAAGAGCTGCAGGTGTCAGACAGTTAGACCCCCCCGCCACACACATAAACATGCACATACGCAAAGCTGTTATGCACAGCTCCAACACCAATACAGTCAGAGATTTTATCTGTTGAGAAGCAACTGTGACAAGCATCTTTTTATTCCTCTGGTCCCCTGCCGTCTCAGACCTTAGATCTTAGACCAGTAGAGACTCAAAGATAATAGAGATTATGAGGGTTAAAACCACAGATATTAGGGTCAAACTCACCAGCATGGGACCACTGGTTGCTTCTGACTCCAGCATGGTTAGGATTTTATTCTTCTATAAACTCATTCAAACATTGAATTGGAAAACCTGCCATTTTGTTATGATTGTGAAAAATAAGACACACTGAGATAATAGTGTTCAAATACAGAGGTTAGTTCACTTCAGTAGGTTTACACTGATACCTTACAATAAAAGTTTGAACCATACAGCTGCTTGCTTACATCACATTTTTAAAAAAGATTTTTCTTGGACAATAATGTTTCTTCACTATATTTTTGTTTCTTGTTTTTTTTTAATCAATATTTGACTTATTGTCAACACATCAACGACAGTGACGTTTTGTGCTCTAGTGAGTATTTATGGCAGCAGGATGGTGAATGTGAGACTGACTGAAAAGAAACAACAGGGCCCATGTACCATGTTCATCATATTGAAGGAACATGCAACGTGTGACCCATTGGTGTTTTTTTTTTTAAATCACATCCCTTTTCTATCACTGAGTAAACTGACAACCCCTGACAACTAAGTGACGTATTTTTGGGATATTTCATATTATAGTCCATGCATAACAATAACAGTCCAGAACAATAAACTGCACAATTAATTCAAACAGTGAGCAGATTATTTCCTGTGAGTATTGTATTTTTACTGTACTTTTCTAACGCAGGACGTTGTTTAGCAGAGAGGGAAGCCTCTCTGAGTACAGCTTGTCTTCAGGTCATTACCGTGCCCTCATCCTGTTTATATCTTAAATAATAATCCAAACTTTTATTTTTCTTCACAGAAATGAATCAAATGCTGAAGGCCTTGTGACCTCTAGCGGGGGTCGTGACCCCCAGGATGGGAGCCTGTGCTCTGTGGCACATAGAGTACACAAACAAGACTTGTTATGGGATCAGTTCAATCCTGGTTTTTGGTATTTTCATTGTATTTGGTGACAAAAAAAAATCTAGAGTAATGCCAGCTAGTCACAATATCATATTTTCACTACATGATTATCAGGACCAAAAGAATTCACAATAATGTTATTGCAATATGTATTGAAAACTTGACAAAAAAGAACACAACAATACGATCAGTCAAGTTCATATTTAACTTTGTTCACTGTGGGTTATTTTTGGCAAATGAATTACACTGAAAATACCAACAGAGGGAGGTGAGAGAGAGTCTGTTACCATAACTGTACAAAAGCGTGATTTAAGAACCACTGGATTATTTACATAATATTATCATATGTGTGCCATTAACATTATATCAATATTTATTTATTTCACGATAGTCAATATTGGTATGTCGTGCCAGCCATATGTTTTCAAAATACTTAGCACTAAACCTCAGTAGTTATGTAGAAACTTAGAAGATGTTTTAATATATTCACGTAAACTCTATTAAGTTTTTCTGATACAGTAATCCAAGCAGCATTATCCAGCACAGAATAACAGTTATATGTGTCAACAAAAACTCAGTTCCCTCCTTAAAGACGATCATGTTGGCTGTTTTTTCCCTCACAATGCTCAATTCCATGAGTCTCCTGTTTAAAGTCAAAACCTTAATACAATCCTCTTGCCTCAAATCCAACAGGCTGGGATGCACACTGAGTATCCCCGGCAGACTTAGAGACAGAGCTCTCCACGGCTAAGGGGGAAGAAGGAGATTATTTAAGTATTTCCCCTCTTCTCTTTGGTGCCATTATTAGCCGTTGGCCTGTTTTCATTAACGTTAAAGGGGCTGAGTGAAACGCACATGTGTGTGAGTCTGTGTGTAAAAACAGCATAATGCAGCTGATGATCTCACCCGCAGTCAGGGCAGTGCCTATGGCAGAGCAAGGTGGACAACCTCACACACAATAAACACACTGCTGTGGAGGACGAGGAGAAATCCCCATGACCAATCAGGAAGACCTGGAGACACACAGTCAGTGGGGGATGAAAGGATGGACATGGTGGGAGTGGGGGGTGGAGGGTGAGAGACACAGAGACTGAGGGAGCGAAGTTCATGAGAAAGAGGAGAAGGACTGAGAGGAATATGAGAGCCGATCTGGTGATGTGGTGGAAAGATGAAAAGAGAAAGACGAGTGTGAAGAGCAGGAAGTCTGAGATTGGGGGGGGAGTTCTTGCTGTTTGGCTGTGATCGTGTCTGAGTGACACAACAACTCACCAACAGATGTCCTTGTATGGTTATCATCTGAAAATATCTAGTAAAACTGTGTGTGGCAGGCAGAGCATGTCACAGTGCAGCATGCTGGTCTAAACATACCAACAAGTCTCCAGTATGACTGGAAAATCTGAAATCTTAGGCAGTTTTTGCCTTTGACTTTACTGCACATTACTTTACAGCAAAACTGGTCACTGTGGGGTTTCTCATGATTTCAGCACACCGAGCAAACATGTCAAAAATTTCGATTTTACAAATGTTTCCAAATGCCATTTTTTTTTTTTATTTTTACAACTATGAAAATGCATTTTAATCCAAGCAACAAAGAATTTATTTGAATTCACTAATTTCATGTATAGACATCTTAGTTGTAGTGTACATAAACCACACAACACTTTCATTCAGAGGCTGTGTCTTAAATCAGTGGTCTCCAAACTTTTTCACATCAAGGACCATTTGATAAGATTTTGACCTAGATTTTGTCCCCCATCAATCAGACTTTTGCTTTTAGATGTTTTATAACAGAAAGTGCATGAAATTGATGACCAAGATAGTCATACATTCAGTCACTGTGTTACTTATGGATGAGTCTTGGTGTGTCTTGGTAATTTTATGTCAGAGGAAAATCTTGACATTCCCAGTAGTCTCATCTTTCTCTGCTGTCATTACACCTTTTCTTGCATTATATTACCCACTAGCTAGCTTGCTAACTTGTTAGTCTCTGTGTCTTCTAGACTCAGACAGTAACGTTAATATTGCCGCAGCCGAGCAGTGGTGTTCATCACGATTTAACCACTTGAACTTCACGCATATCGTGTACACGACTTCCCATCTTGTAAATACGGTAAACACGACCCCATTTGAAGGCACCATTCGTCATTGTGATGTACTATCTATGGGAAATTTGACAGCAAATACTTTTTGGGAATCTTGGTTTTTCTTTACTAATCCATATTTACAGTACCTTTGGTGCAATTCTGTTTCTGTACAGATTATCTCCTGACAGTACCTGCTTCAGCCAGTTTGAGGTCATATCTACACCCAACACCTCAGAAGATAGGGACGGTAAATATACCTTATATATCTTACATTAAAGACACTTTGTTTTCCTTATTAAACCTTTAAACATTACTAATCACAGTCAAGACAGCATTACATCTGACTTAGGACACTTTAGATAACTGTGTATGAAAATAATGTACCACCTTATTCAATAGCAAAGACTTAAAGTGTTGCAGTTGCTTTTGTTGTTACGGTTTGGTAGTTTTCAGGGTTCAGAGGTGTCACACTGTTTATTCTTCAGCTGTGATGTTGGGACTGAGCAGTGCAGGCAGCCCCACCACAGATTAACTTCCCTAAATTGGATAAATTAGACAAAGTAAACTTTGCTCACAGTCCATTTTCAGGGTTTAGGAAGGCTGTAGGATGAGTGTGACTAGGATTAGTCCAAATAGAGGGCAGCGAGATTGTGTATGCATGTGTGATGAGGTAACTCCAGTTATCTCCAACCGTTCTTTATTTGTAGTTTTTCCTCTTGATGTTTTTTAGTTTAGTTTTCGGCCTTTTCTACTAATCAAATAAATCAGCCTGTGTTTCCTAAATATTAGCACCGGGTGCACAAATGTAATTGGGATTTTGTAACAACCCCCACAACAAAACGAGAAGCCAGAACAAAAACTCTCATTTCTTTGCTGTGACAGTTCAGTCCCCTTTTACCTTCCTCTGCCTTGTTTTCTTTACAACAAAGTGTAGAAAACTTTAAATAGCAGCACCCGTCTCTCGCTCACAATGAAAGAATTCCACTTGGACCGGCGGTCGCTCAAGACGAGCTGATCAATTCAGAGGAGTAATATATTTGTAGCACCCTCAAGACGATGGCGCCTCTCACGTAAGTGTTTGGACTTCATTCATCCATTCTTCCTTCTGCTCAGAAAGACAACAACCTCTTCAAACCTCAAGTCCATTTAAAATGGATTTCAAACCCCCCTAACAGCCGTTAGTCCTAAATTAGTGGGTCATTTTAGCTGTGAAATGATCTCATCTGGAATTAGAGTGTGTAACGAGGAAGACTTTGTCACACAGCTTGTTAAGAGTTTAACCTGTAGCGTCTCTATTGTGTAATATTGCTGATATGTAAATGTATTGGTTTTATCATGCACATTGTGTTGTAGAAAGGCTGTTCCTCCTCCTGAAGACAACATCTTTTATGTTCATCTTGTATTCAGAGTAAAACACTTCCAAACAGGAAGAAATAAGGATGACTTCACCCAATTATACACAGGAAGGCTTTAGGAACTGTAAATACTGTTTTGCAGTTTGCTCATATCCTCCTGACTACCAGCAGTTCAAATTTGTCCTCTGTGGACATTTGTAATCCTGAATATTTCTCACCAAGTGCATACTACTGCATTAAATCCTGTTGTTCTCTACAGAGGACACCTGGGGCTTTTCAATGATACCAAATGTAAGGGGGTGGGTCTTTGTTACCTTTAACTTTTTCATCCTGCAAAATGGCCGCCGTCAGTGCAAGCACATTTTATGGGAAAAGGAAAAGTAAGTGCAAGGTATTCCTTTGTGTTTCCAAGAAGGGGAATTGCTTTTTGAAGTATCACGCCAAATAAGCACAAGTCAACACAAAACAAAAGTGATGATGGACAGTTATGTGAGTGTTAAACCCTGGCATTTTGTTTGGGACTAACTGTTTGCCATCAAGGTTCAGTTTCACTCATTGCGTTCAGATGTCCAC
This sequence comes from Pterois miles, assembly GCA_947000775.1. Classification (NCBI taxonomy): domain Eukaryota; kingdom Metazoa; phylum Chordata; class Actinopteri; order Perciformes; family Scorpaenidae; genus Pterois; species Pterois miles. The sequence goes on along the minus strand of CAMQGK010000224.1, from coordinate 1,936,215 downwards.
CGTGGACACATGATAGTGTCAAAGCACAACACAGAAAAAACACAAAAGTTATGGACAAATATGTGGAATGTTAAACTCCTCCTTATGTTAACTTTGATAATTTCTCCAGGACAGACTAGTTGCCGTCAAGGTTCCAATTCATATGTATGGTGTTCTGATGTCCACTACAGAGGACACTGATATCTTAAAAATAAAAACTTTTTTTTTCAAAAAAATGCTTTCAGTGTTCTAATTACCCTACAAAGAGATGGGGATAAAAAAATAATGATAATGTGACAACTTTTTTTCCCTGGTAGTCAGGAGGATATCGTTATAACACTCAGAAAATATCATTTATGTCTGTTATCATTAAGGTGTAATGGTACTTCACAAGTCTTTTGAATACAATTTAAAATAGCCTCAACAATTAACAGTTGGATCAGTAGCTCTCTGACACACTATCAACAAACACTAGGGCTGTCCTCGACCAAAAAAATTCATAATCGACAAACACGAACGATTTTGTCGACTAATCAGTTAGTTGATTTAGTTGAGTTTCTCCACAAAGATTCACACAAAAGCAACACTTTAAATCTTGTGTTAATCAGAGATGTGCGCATAATTTTTTTTGGAAATAAGTCATTCAGCATGAAAAACACATAAAATCGACTAAAGAAATATTAGCGGACTAAGACCAAAATGACCAAGAGGGGGCAGCCGTAACAATCACTGACCATTCAGCTTCAGTAACATTTATTACAGCACAGTTGTTTCGGCTTACAATGTACTACAAGGTGTTCATGTTGATTTGTTCACTCCTGCAGAATGGTGTGCCAAGCGGGTGTAAAACAGGAAACCTACTCAGGACTGGCAGCTATGGAGCCAAACAGAAAAGCCTGATGCTAACGTAGATTATGTTATCGATATAAAGAATTTTAAAATGTGCAATCTGAAAGAAACTTGTTTCTAATGATAAAACATAACACAAAAACTAAATGTGTGCCACTGTATTTATCCTTAATATTCTGATTTATTTTAATGATTATATATAATAATGTGTAGCTGGAAATAATTTGTCAATACATTGATCAGTTGATCATCAGAAAATTCAGAGATCTCCAAGAAAAAAGTTCAGACAAGGAGGTAACCACCACCTCCTTACCGGGATCAGTTTAGTGAATGACAGCGGCAGGGGTGCTGCAGTTACTTCAACAGAGTTGCGTTGCTAGGCAACAGCTTGGGTCCATGTTTATTTCCTGTCAGCTGATGTCATTCACATACACTCCACCAGGAAATAAACTGGGACACATCTGGAATGTTTATGTTTACAACTGTGAAACAATTTTAAAAATCAAATATTGATATGATATTAATTATGTACATATGATAATATTGGGTGAATAATCCAGTGCATCTTAAATCATTTTATACAGTCAGTTATAGTTCCAGACTCCCTCCACCTCCCTACACTTGTAATATGAGTGTAATTCATTTGCCTGACAAGAGACAAAACACACAGTTAACAAAGTTAATAATGACTTTGACTGATATAAATTATTATTATTATTATTATTATTATTATTATTATAGGTGGATTGCCTCAGATGGGATGGCCTGCATCTGCTATAAAACAATGGAAAAGCCTGAAAAATGAAAGTGAATGAAAAAGTCATGTATCAAACAAAGAACATCAAACATTCTATTTACATTATTATTGCAGCTCCACATTATTGTTTCCCAAGTTAGATACAAAACAGTCTTTTAATGTTTACTGTTTGTATAATTTGACCATCACTGATAAAACGCTTATTAAACCCTTTTGTTTTTCAGATAATTTTACATCACCAAAGGCGAGTGGAAACTTTAGGTTTCTATTCTGTTCTACCCTTCACATTTACGCCATCTGCTAATGAATAATTTATCATAAAATAATAATAGTAATAATAATAATAATAATAATAATAATGATAAGAAGAAGAAGAAGAATGATTAAAGCAAAAACACCTAAATGTCACACGTTTAGCTGAATGTAATGTGTTCATACTGCTCATGTCTCTGTTGAAACATGGTTTAAGGTGATCCGAAAACCTTAAAAGTAGATTAGTCTAAAAAAAAAAGCCTTAACACCTTTGATAAATCAATTTGTTTTGATGTGTGTGTGTGTGTGTGTGTGTGTGTGTGTGTGTGTGTGTGTGTGTGTGTGTGTGTGTGTGTGTGTGTGTGTGTGGGACCCTTTGATTGGGGGATAAGTCGCTGCTTGTGTGTCTATCTTGATTTGATGGCCGGAGAGAGGGCTGATTGACCCTGTGACCTTTCTGTGTGGGGCGAAGCTCCTCGATGTCCGGAGCTCCTGTCAGCGGGTTAATGAGCGACGGCTGCTCGGGGCGCGCTGGGCCTTGGCTAAGTGACCGGGCCGGATGACCACCCTCTGCTGTGACCCTTACGCCGCCCCCCCACCACCACCACCGTGTTATTCCTCCCTCCTCCTTCCTCCCCCTCCCAGAGTGAAGCTGCGACTCAGGATTTAAGCTCAGGTTTGTACAGCTGCTGCACAAGCTTTCACTGGTCGTCAACGGAAATGTTCACCGCCCCATCGTTATGGCAGTGTTGGATGCAGCAATGCTCCTCTCAACACAGGCGCACACACAAATGCCACATTGTCTTATCTGAGTAAAAATGCAAACACCAATCAATCAGTACAATCTCTGCAAACAAACTGTAATGTAAAATCACTGTTATGATCTGTGTTTTTGTACAAGAAGTTAATTATCAAATGTTGGTGTAAGCATTAATTTTACCCCCTTGTATACAAGCTGTATACAAACTCCTAATGCATGGTTTACGACATTATATAATGTGGCTGTAAGCTGTTATAATAACCCTTGATTATAGACATGGCTTATTAGAAAGTGAATTAATCATAATCATCAGTTTATCACCTCATAATAAACCATTAGGTCTGCAAAAGTACAGTAAATTGTCACAAATGGCTCATTTCCAAAATGGCACCCAGTTTTTTCTTGCAGTTTTTTAATGGTTTAAAAAAAAATCTACATATCCTGTACAATATGCTATACTATAGTATAGTATAGTGTAGTGTAGTATAAGTTTAGTAGGGCTTCACAGAGTGTCCTAGCTAAACTAGCAACACCACATAAAACACTGGTCGAAAAGCATATTATTATAATTAATGACATTATTACAATGAATGAATGAAAAGATAAAATATTAAAAGTATAATCAAGGATCACAAAACCCCAAAAGGATGAGTCTGTGAATGTTCTCATTCATCCAGGTCATATTCATTCTGGCAACAATTGAATCGAAGGCAGCTGGACTGGACAGACGTTTCGCCCCTTATCTAAGTGGCTTCATCAGTTCGTAACGCTACAGTCTGACTAGTCCCCACTAGTCTGACCAATCCCAAAAGGATAAAGTAAGACTGATAAGAGAAAAAAAAATAATATTAACTATTATGTACACCAGTATTCTACTTAGATTTCTTAATAATTCCAGTAAAGCCACTGCTCCAACCCTTTAAAAAACACAGGCATCTCCTTTTGCATATTGTATCTGTAGTATTGTGTTATATATTGCATGTATTGCAAGTAATGGGGCTGCCTGGTCATCGGGAAGTTTATGAGGAGTTTACAGATTGTCATTATGCAACAACATTTATATATTATATATATTATATATTATACAACTTTGCTTTTATCTTTTACTTGTAATCCCCATAGATGTCTAAACATTTCCTGATTATATGAATTTGTCTTATTCTGTCAGCAGATTTGGCCCACGTTGCAGGCTTGTTTCTTGGGCCACAGCCGAAAGCAGCCCATCCCGGTGTGGACGTTTGTTAAAGTGAACAGGGTAATGAATTTTAAACTGCTATAGTAACAGCTCTCAGACATGTGGTTTTAGTGTGCGAGTATGGGTGAGTGGGTGGGCGTGTGTGTGTGTGCGGTTGGGATTTGCGGTTGTGTCTGTGTCTATGTATTTTCTATGAATGTAGGGGATGTGTGCATAAATGGGGGTGGGGGCAGGGAGTCAGCCTCTGTGTACGTGTGAGTGTATGTGCTGAGGATAAAGACCTAGCAAACCAGCCTGGCTTAGTTGACAGGTGACAAGGGTTGTTTTGAATGGGGATTTTGTAATACCAACAGTGAGGAAAAAGCCGGGGTACCAAGGGACTTCTGAAAAGAGAGAAAGAGGACTTTTCTTCTTGCAGTGACGGAAAAGAGAATGGGCCGTGAAGGCTTCGAGGGACTTAAGGATCACACTAATCAAACTGCTCCACCGTCTAGCGCACTCATTTTTATTCAAAATGTAGAAATGCTAAATCATTCCAATCGGATTGATCCCTGTGTCAGTGCCTGTGTGGTATTTTCATTCTCTTCTCTCCTCCGTGTCCTCAACTTTGACATATCAGTCAAGCAAGGACAGAGCTGTTACAAAGAGTACTGATCCAGAGGCAGCCTAATGGTTAAGAAGTGACATTTTAAATGTTTGTAAATTTGCATAAATTAAAAGGCCCTCTTGAAATGAACCACTTCAAATCGCTTTTTTTTAAACTACAGACTGTATAGAAGAAGTGGACGTAGCCCCCGTGATGTCTCTCATCGTTTGTGGACTCGCCGTGAAGCCTTGCGGTTGGCATTTTGGCGGTCACCATGTTGGTTTTGTGGAGCAAAAAGTGCCCATATTTGGATGAGACGGTGGAGCTGGAGTGAAGCAGGGCCTAGCAGGACCAGGTACCGGGCACATTATCATGGATATATAGAGAACTGGTTACAGCATTGGAGGCTCCCGTTCATTCTTATGAGAGTTGCTCTGTGACGCATGGAGCCAAAATGGATCGACCGTTGAGTGATAAAGTACCTGGATCTTTGGCGATCTTCTGCATCCACTGGGTCCATATAGCGGGCGCAGTAGCATTTCCTTTAACTCCACCTCCCAGCCCTCGCTCCAGCCTCAGTCTGGGTCTAATTTTCATGAACGGAGGAAGGAAAATAACTCTGGATGTGGTTAGGCTTTTAGGACCTAATGATTTAAATAAGAGATATTCAAGTATTCATATTAGGAAATTGATTGACCTTATCTGCTGAGTTACAGACATCTCTTTCTCAATGTAAGTCTATGGGAAAAAGTCTTTTTGGGCCCAGTGGCATCATGTGATGGACACTGAAGTTGTAGTTCCACCGTTTGGCCACGACAAAAATTTGCTTCCAAGCTCAGCGCTGTAAGAAATAATGCAAGTTTAAGTCACTTCAGCATTGGCTTCACTTCTCAGATCCGGAGGTAGCCCATTGGTTAAACACCTCAGCGTCACTGCTAACAGTCATTGCTAACTGATAATCAAACTGCTTTCATCTTTGACACTCGACACATGCTTCAAAATCAACAGACACTTCAACTGCTGGAAGCGCTTCAGCTTTAACTGCAGCTCACACACAACAACTCACAGACAAACAATTAATATCTAGTTTGCAGTGTTTGCACGCACAGTTTTCAGCGTAAGTGACCACACTTCTGGTGAAACATTTTATTTTAAAATGTACTTACACACATTAAAAAACAAACAAATAAACAAACTTTATTCACCACACCTACAAAAACCTTGCTATCAGATCTTTATAGCAGAAACCCTCAATATTTATTTTTCAATTAACTCAATGGGAAATGTGGTTTTAATTTTGATCTGTCTGTCTCATCCTGTCTGGTCTGTGTGGGGGGTGTTCTGTTTGTTTGGCATTTGGGCGGCATAATATCTGCATGATTATTCTCAGTGGGCGGCGCTCACATGTGGTGGTGACTTTGCTACTAAATGACCTGTCTGCCTATCAGCACCTGCATCTTGTCTCGCTCAAAATGATTTTTGTTGCACGTTACAGTCGCCACCTTTGCAAAGTTGCAAAGTTTCAAAGGGGCGGCAGTAGCTCAGTCTGTAGGGAGTTGGCTTGGGAACCGGAGGGTCACCGGTTCAAGTCCCGACATGGACCAAGAACTGAGTGTGAACTGGTAGCTGGAGAGGTGCCAGTTTACCTCTTGGGCACTGCTCAGGGTACCCCTGAGCAAGGCACCAAATCCCCAACTGCTCGGGGCGCTTGTCAGGAGCAGCCCCATCACTCTGACATCTCTCCATTGTTGCATGTTTGTGCATGTGTGTGTTCGGGTCTGCATGTACCGTGTATAAGTTAACAACAGAGTGAAAAAATTGAATTTCCCGTGGGACTAATAAAGGACTATCTTCTTCTTCTTCTTCTTTAATTCAACTTGATCTCAGTCTCTGGGTCTCCCCATAGACAGTTTGTGCAAATCTAATTAAAGGGTCACTCTGCCATTTTACACACTTAGGTCAGGTTATTAGTAATGGGTTCAACAATAAGATGGGATGGATGAGAACGTGTTGAAATAGTTGTGTCTTCTGCGACTCTGTAGGAGTTTTGTCAAGTCTTGGCTTGAGCAAGTTGGTCTGACAAAACAAGTTATTGTTTGGGAAATCTGAGACCATGCATTTTGGGATCTTGACTCAACTTAAGGAAGTTCAACATTAAATTGCTTGCATTCAACTCCTTGTGAGGTCTGTGCAGGAGTTTACACTTACCACTATATCTGCCATATACGCATATACAGTATTTACCTTTTAACCCTGCTTATTCTTAATACTGAACAAACATTGGCATACTGACAATATACCTACTTAGATATAGCGAGTTAGCTTTGTGGTGGACAGGTGGCCTGAGCTCAGTGTTTACCCTAATGCATCCTGGGATATTATTTTCCTTCATTGCACCTTCTCTTTTACTTATATTGTATTCATCTGTACTGTTTTTGCTGCTGCTATGACACCCGAATTTCCCTCTGGGGATTAATAAAGGTTCATCTTATCTTATCTTATCTTAACTTATCTCTCATATTCTCTGAGACTCTTTTAGAAACAGTGAGGAAAAGATAAATAATAAATGGACAAATTCATAAATGAATAACATACAAAAATGTAATGTAAAAAGTGTTTATCGGTGCATTAAACACAGGCAGTGCAGAGGTAGGCACAGTACGACTAACTGATGCATAATTACTCTCTGTGTGATAGCAATATATGTATTGATTACATTTTACTTTAAGCTGACTTTGGCTTTATCTTCTTGTTGTTTGAGGTCCCCCTGTGTAAAAATAAGTTATTGACAAATCAACCAACTTTATCCTTCAAATATTTTTTCTCTACTTCTTCAAATGAGTCAGAAATGCCCCGAGTCAATATTTACTTGTCCCTACACAAATAGTTTCATTTATAAGTAACCAAAGTTAGTTTTCATGTTTAAGCTTTAAATAAATTATTTAATTTGGGTTCGCTCACCTGCTAATGTCACCCAAATAAACTCCTGCTTCCAGGCTAATTGAAATTCTCGCTTTTGCCTCAGCTCATAAACTTAGTTTTTACCTGCCGCCATTTTATCAACAGCAACTCTCAGTAGAGACGAGAATGAAGCAAGATGGCTCACTCCAGTCCTTAGCTACTGTACTTCTCTCAGCAACTCCAGAAAAAGCAATGTGTTTAATTCTTTTCATCGCTTGCCCAATCTGACTAGATTTTCTAGCCCAATTTGGCATTTTACTTGCCCCGGCAAGCGAGCAATCCTTGTTGTTGAGCCCTGAGTTGTGTGTTCACCTCAGTAACTGGAGTGCTAGTGGATTAGTGGCTGCAGTGAACAGAGAAATTGGTAATTGCATTTAAAAGAGACAAGTTTTTAGAGTTAAACACCCCTGCTGTGACCCAGCCTGTCCAGCGGAGAGCATTTACCCAGGCAAACAGTGGCCTCACCCCCCCACCCTCCACCTCCACCCCAACACACCTACCATAGTGGCTCGTCACACCCCCAGGAATGAAAAGCGGAGCACTGACTCAACTCTCATCCTCTCCACCACTGTCCGAGATTAAATCATGAAATCGTTTAGTGTTTGTGTGGTCTTCCCTGGCTGAGAGGAGAAAGGATGGACCGGGGAGAGAGAGGGAGAGAGGAGGGATCCAGCTCGAGTCAGTGTGTGGGAACCACATAGGGAGAAATCCCTGGCTGATCCTGGCCAAGACACTTTGTTTTTCTCCCCTCCGCTCCCACCCCTTCCCTCCCTCTCTTTCTCTCCATCCATTTTTGGGTTTTCATTTTTATTCATAGGGTGATCGGGGTGGAGGGAAGGGTGTCAAGAAAGCAGGGGGCAGTTTGTGTGTGTGTGTGTGTGTGTGTGTGTGTGTGTGTGTGTGTGTGTGTGTGTGTGTAGGAGGAAGGGATTGTTGGTCGGCTGATGCCAGTGGATGTAGGTGCAGGCCTCAGACCAGGCCTGCCAACAATAGCCACAGTGTTGTTTGGGTAGTTGCGTCCAGGACTCTTGGACATTCTTCCCATGTCAGTATAATCACTACTGGGAGGTAGCTCCATTACGGATTACCATATCATTAATAGTATCCATGACTTTTGTTCAAAGGCTACTTGTGTAATGTTGCCTTGTGGATGACGGCTAATCCCCTGAGCTGCAGCTGTAGGAAAGAAGAGGGGTAGATCCCACCATCAGTCTCTCTCTCTGCCTCACACACACACACACACACACACATATATAGACACACTCAGTGCTCCACACATGCTAACACATATAGAGGCATCTCTCTGTCCAGGCCCACGGGGATCAGGCCCCTGAAAGACAGATACAAACAACAGTCAAATACAAAGTTCCCCCCATAGAGAAAAAGAAACATCCATTCTACACTTCCCAACTGATCCCCTCCTTAAAGCCAAAGACCAACCCCCTGCCTCCCCCCTTTCTCTCCCCTTCTCCTCCCCTGTCCCTGCAGAGTTGGCTCTCGTCCTCCCATTAAAGCCCCCCGCTCTTCAGCGCAGCCCTCCTCTCAGATGGTGGGCCAGATTAGGAGGGGAACAATAACAGTTTTCAGTGTAAAATGTGCATCTTGTTAGTCCTTTTTCTCCTCCTCTCCTATCTTATGATGGGGAGAGAAAAGGAGAAGCGTAAGCGGCCATTCAGAAAGTTATCTGTGGGTGTCTTCTCCTCACAAATGCTGGCTTGGTCTGCGTCTGTTTTTAATCCTCCTGTTTCTCCGTCTAAAACTCCACAACCGAAACCCTATAGAGCAGCTTTTCCATAGGCATTTCAGCTCAACGTTCAGGAGATAACGCATTCTATGCATTTTGTGCATTTTTTTTGAAAATGAAAACAGAAACTTTCTCCTCAACTTAAAAGTCTTGAATTTTTCATACTTTATGATGCTTTGACGAGTTAAAAGAAAAATAAAAATTAAATTCTCTTAGCAAGGCACTCATCAGGATACAGGTTTTTTTAGGAAAAGTTCACTTCATTATGGTTTCGTCTGTGTGATAGCTGTAATAATATGTTTGTTGCTCTCTTTTAGACTGATAACGTAAAGGGAGCCTCTTTAAATGTCTTATTTATTACACAGAGCAGAGGGAGAGTGTGACATGATAACATCTTTATTTATATACAGTATTTTTACCCCATTATTCAGAAATTGGCTGTATTGTCTTTACTAAACAAGTCATGTACTTTCGTTGTGATTAGCGGTGTCATTGAGGGCTTTTTCTAGATTAATGTCTGATACCAAACAACGTAAAATCGAATCCGTCTGCTGAGATATTCACAGTTTATTTGATTGCAGTTTGAGCCCCGCCTCAGAGCCTGAGAGTCAGCCCCGATGTTGGCATGTTGGCAGGGCAGAGCTGCCAACTTTGAGTGCAGCAGATACCTTTGAATAATGCACTCTTGAGCCCTTGTTTGTTTTCCTAATGGGTGTTAATGTTGGGTATAAAAAACCCTCTTTTGTCTGTATGTTGGCTCTGTGCTGATAGCGGGAGTTCAGAGGGGGCAGCAGGGCTGATATTCTGCTGCAAACTCATAAACAATATGGACAAAATAATTGTAATTCAAGGTCCACTTAATATTTTTTGTCCAGTTTTCATCTTCATATCACAGTCTCTGTGAATGAACATGAAAATTATAATAAATTGTTTGCTAATAAAGCATGGGATTAGGTAAAAAGCTATTGAGCAGACATTGCATTAAGATTATTTTGTCATACTACTCTTCCCAACGGTCTTAATGAACATCACTCAAACATGAAAACGAAATAGTTTGAATGAAATCATACATTTACCTGCAGATAGTTTCAGGTGATGACTGCTGGGAATAATATAAACTCAGTCACTGTTTGTAAAACGGTCAATTCAAATTTATGACTGCTGAAACCAGAGGATGAATTAATTTAATCTGTATGAAATTTTGTGATAGATACTATAATATCATTACTCTCATTATGAAGTTTTAACATCAGCTGTGGGCAAATCGTGTTTTGCTCTGTGTCTAGTTGGAAAATGAGACAACTTTGATTAGTCTAGTAGTTTTAAATTGCTGTTGAAAATAAACTTCATTTAATTTTATGTAAAACTTTATTTGAAGTAGGAGTGCTGTATAGCAGTGCTGACAATAACCAAACAAATACACAAACAGTATGATAATATTATGTAAATAATCCAGTGCTTCATAAATCAGTATATACAGTATATCCAGTACAGTTATGGTTACAGAACAGCACAAACAAAAGACACAGAATATTTAATAGAAATGAACTTTTCTAACAGAGTCAGACACTTCCAGTGTTCAAGGTCCAGTCATTATATTGAAGAAAATATTAGAAGCAGCGTATTTAATTTGGTAAACTGCACCAAGACACTTTATCTTTAACTAAAAACTGCTCTTAGATCCAAATCCTGTGACCAAGGATAGAAAACGGGATGTCAGAGTCTATAGTGGTCTATAGTGGTTTGAGACTGGCCGTGTCGGCACAATGTATCCAGTCTGAGTCCAGGTGGGGACATTTGTGCTGTTTATTTATATACAGTTGCAAGAAAATTATGTGAACCCTTTGGTATTACTTTGATTTCTGCATAAATTGGTCATAAAATGTGTTCTGATCTTTATCTAAGTCACAACAGTAGACAAACAGTCTGCTTAAACTAATACCACAGAAAAAAATGTTATGTTTTCATGTCTTTATTGAACACAACATGTAAACATTCACAGTGCAGGGTGGAAAACGTATGTGAACATTTAGATTTTATAACTGGTTGACCCCCCATTGGCAGTAATAACCTCAACCAAACATTTCCTGTAGCTGCAGATCAGACCTGCACAACGGTCAGCAGGGATTTTAGACCATTCGTCTTTACAAAACTGTTTCAGTTCAGCAATATTCCTGGGATGTCTGGTGTGAATCACTCTCATGAGGTTTACTTTTTGTAGATTTGTCAACAAAAATGTCACCATGTGCCAGAGATTTCTGTAAGTCTTTAGCTGACCCTCTAGGATTCTTCTTCACCTCACTGAGCATTCAGCACTGTGCTCTTGCGGCCATTTTTACAGGACGACCACGCCAAAGGAGAGTAGCAACAGTACTGAACTTTCTCCATTTGTAGACAGTCTGTCTTACCACGGACACATGAACATCAAGGCTTTTAGAGATACTTTTGTAATCCTTTCCAGCTTCATATAAGTCAACAACTCTTCTCTTTTTTTGAGGCATGGTTCACATCAGGCAATGCTTCTTGAGAACAGCTAACTCAAAACTGGTGTGTGTTTTTACAGGGCAGGGCAGCTTTAACCAACACCTCCAATCTCATCACATTGATTGGACTCAGGTTGGCTGACTCCTGGCTCCAATTAGCTCTGGGAGAAGTCATTAGCCTAGGGGTTCACATACTTTTTCCACCCTGCACTGTGAATGTTTACATGTTGTGTCTGATAAAAACATGAAAACATGTCATTTTTGTGCAGTATTAGTTTAAGCAGACTGTGTTTGTCTATTGTCCAAGTAATACCAAAGGGTTCACCTACTTTTTCTTGCAACTGTATATGTGGGAACATTTCATTAGTTTTTTTTTTTTACTGTGCACAGGCATCCAATGTAATAGGTTTTTTTCTTCATTTGTAGGTTAAAATAATGCCTTTTATGAATCTTCTACACCTAAAATTAAATTAAGTTTCTTTTCAACACCAATTTCAAACTGCTGCACTTTTTTGGTAGCCTTTTTTCCAAATAGACACATCACAAAACAATATTTACCAACAGCTGATGCTAAAACTTCATAAAATCACTCAGTTTTCTGGCAGCTCAGTCTGTCTCATTTGATGACTGACTTGCTTTATTTCAAACTGATTTACTGCCGTATGTGGTTGTTGGTCCGTAGTCTGTGTTGTGCTGTATCATGTTCTTGGTGTCGGACATGGGTGCCCTGCTGTGAAGGTCACGGTGAGGTCACTGAGGGTATGACCGCTTCGCTCACCACCACAATGACCACTGACGTATGACCGATCAGACAGTTAAAACGCTGTGAAACCAAAAGGAAACACTCAAAATTTACAATTCTGTTTCTTATTTTGAAAGTCGCTGCCATTGTCTGTGCTCTCGGTGTGTGGAGCTCAATTAAAAGCATTCAGTCACACTATCAACATTCACACGAGAAAATATATTTGCTGGATCTCATTCAGCTTGACCACATGCAGTCACTTGAGATAAAGTCTTCGACCTTCACTGGCTGCCAATCTCATTTCTTCTTTATTTCTTTCTCTGGATTGGTTACTCAGATGGTGACCTCAGAGAGTGACCTGTGGTGCCCTGGGGTCCCCCCTCGCTGGCCCTATGCTGGCCCCGGACACAGCTAAATACGGAGGAGCGTCCGTCATCTCGCCGGACAAAAGGGCAAACATACCATGCTCGCCCCTCATGAGCCCAGCCAAGCGCACAGGGAGCACATTAGGACCTCTGGGTTTTATTTACCCTTTCTTTATCGCCCGCAAAGAGTCGACTGGGGCGTCAAGTTTGTCAGGTGCCTCATCTGTGACCGTCTGACCACATCACACGCACGGCCTTTCACATCCCCAAAGAGCTTCATGTTGCATTCTCCTGATTCACGTTGTCGGTTTTCATATTCTCCATTCGCCACTGAAGCGTTATGTTCGAGAAAGATTCCTGGCAGGAATAAACCAGCCTCAGTACAACCTAAAGACTCTCTCAAAGAAACCTTCACACGTGAATGCAGCCGCACAAGCACAAGAGTGATTGAAGCTCAAAGGGCGGCTCTCCTCATTGAATCCCAAGATGGGAATTCCAGTGCTGCTGGAGATCTTGAGCTCCACTTGCAGAGTAGCGGAGAAAGAGGCGAGTTAAGTGTGTGATGCCGGGAAATAAAAAGTGAAGTGACGACAGACACAAGAGCAGTTCACTGCTCAACAGGATAATTGATTTATTTCCACTTTGCAGCGCTTCTAGTACCGTCCTGCAGCATTTCACTCAAATTATGACTGACCAGGAACGTAGAGACCGTCCCATCCTTGCTGATAGTTTTGGTTTAATCTACTTTGTGCTTTTAGTATTTTACTTAAGTAAAACAAAAGCTGTAGCTCATTTCTTTAAAGTGAAGCTAATTTAACGGCTTTGCTCTCTATTAGGTTTCATCATATTTTATAGGATTATCAAATCTTTTGTAATTATAGCTGACAAAGAAATGTTGTGGAGTAAAAAGTACATTTCTCTCTAGAATTTAGAGGTCAAAGAACCATAAAAAGTACCTCAAAACTGTACAATACTAGAGCTAATGTATTTAGTTACTTTCCAGCATGGAGTTTTTCTGCGTCTGTCCTGATTCAGTGGCGGTGAATGAAATGCTGTTTGTTGAATTGAAAAGCATCTTTTTCCAGTAAAAATGTTTGTCTTATTTTGGACTATTCTCAGAGAGGTTTAACTGTGTAGCTAAAAGTGTTACTTTTTTATCATTATTTTGTGTCTACTAGATTAACTTCAGGGAATGTATAGGTTAACATCAACTGCAGATTGACTTTTCTGATTATTATCCATCAACATTAAGAAATGGAAAACATTGTAGTGTCCTGTGTTTTGAGCGTGCTGCTTTGTGCTGAAAATGGCAGTCAAACATTGAATGATGGGTTTAGATGAAACATTGCATGTGGTTACAGGGAGGAAATGTTCCTCTTAATCATAACAGCGATTACACATAATGCAACTTCATCTTCAATACTTCAGACCTGTTTCATAGTGATAAATAGAAATTTCAATTTGAATCATGTTGAGATGAGATGAGATAATCCTTTTAGTCCTACTTCTGTATTTTTTTATTTTGTTGTTGTGACACCTGCACCAAAACAAATTCCTTGTACTTGTGAACGAAGTCTAATTGGGATACTGATATTGAAAAAGATGATGTAATGTTTTATATATCTATCAGTCACATGACTGATAATGGTCTGTAGCTATATAAGGACACAAGAGAGTCGGAGCCTTGATAACAAAAGTAAAATGTCTCAAGAAAAATTTAGAAATTTAATTTCTGATGTTGATCTCTCTAAATGTAAAGGAGTGCAAAATTAGGTAAATAGCTTTATTAAGGGTTCTTTAATTTAGCATATGCTTTAAAATATGAATAATTTATTGATGTTGTCCAACTTAATGCCATTAGTCTTTAACAAAAAGGCCTTAAATCATAAATTATGCCACTCTATTGGAAACGTCTTGTGAAATTACTCACACGGTGTTGTTGTTATATTTGCCTCCTCTTCACTCTCTTTATAAACGCACACAGGAACTGGAATGTATGGCGCTCTTTGTCTAACTACCATGCAAAATTACCTGATTTATCTCGAGCACTTTCCGATGTCACACTGTCTGTGCTCGTGACAAAAGTGTCCCTTGTTGTGGCACGCCATGATAACCAAACCCACCCTCGTGGAGCTCACAGCACCACATCTAAAACACGCTCTCTCAACCTTTTGTCCCCCAAAAAACAAAGAGCTGCACTTTCTCTTGGCAAATGATGCCTTAATTGTGCAAGTTAACAAGCTTGCTCTTTTTTTCCCATGAATAACAAAGAGTTTGGTCCCAGTTTGTTTCTTTTTGTTTGTTATTTTTTTCCTTTCTTCAAGTCTTTTTCTATAGTATGTTGTTGCACGCTTGTTGGACTGTTCCCATGCTGCATCCATATTTTTCAGATTGTCTGCGGTGGCGGCCGACGTGCTCCGACGCGACAAAAACTTAGCAAAGCAGCAGAAGAAGACAAAGGGCAAGTGACTGAAATGATGGTCCACAGTGGGATATTCTGTGCAGTATTCATTATGTTTTCATTTATGTCGGAGATATCTTTGACCCTTCTCCTGCTCTCACTCCTTTTAAAACACTGCTTCTTTTATCACTCTATTCATTTTTGGCTCAAATTTCTCAGCTCTAAATGGAGGTAGTGTTGAATGGGACATCGCCGTGGATTTGCATAATCTGATGGCATTGCTGGTGAGCACATAGAGGGTTGTGCCAAGTGCAAAAAGGTGAAGCCCTCATCCCTTGGCAGGGGGCAGAGAAGACTGTGAAAAAGCCAATTTCATATCTGGTATCTTCAGTATAATGTGACTTTTTTAGCCTGCATGAGCAAAATACAAAAAAATCTCCTGAAACCTATGAAAAATGGTCCTCATCAGACTAATTATTATCTGTTTTTCCACTGTGCATCAGCTCAGTGATGTGCTCACACGCCCAGACAATCCATTGATATGTGCTGTTTTCTTTTCTCCTAACAGACTCCATTCATGTCTGTCTCTCTTCTTACAGTGCCCGTCTTTCTTCAGACATCGCCGGTGCCAAGGCAGTAGGATGGCTGCCTCTCTCTGATGGGAAACTGTTGCTCATGTGCTCTGGGTTGGCTGCCAAGTTTTGGCATTATTGGTAAGAGGAGGGGGGAGGCGAGAGGAGGGAGGAGTAGGAGGGGGAGGTGTACAGAAAGGGGGCCCTTTAAACCCTGTGAGATAGTGGTATCTGTTGTGGGAATGATCTTCATCCCTTTCCCCCCTTTTCTAAACACTCCCTCTATCTCTCACTGTTTCTCTCCGTCTCTTCTCCTGTCTCTCCCTCCCTCCCCCCTCCGCTCTGTGTCTCTGTCTTTTCATGCTGGAGATCAGACGACCGTCCTGAGGTGAGCCGGCAGAGATCCGATGGAGGACTTTGATTACCAACCAGCCCTGACTGTTGGGTTTCTCACAGCATCTTCTTTGGCTTCGCTCCCAAAGCTCGACTGTACACCTCCTTCACACAGACGGGCAACACCAACACACTACACTGTGGTAAAGGAAGGAGATTTGCTGTTGCTCTCTCAGAAGCTTAGCTAACCGTCTAAGCCTGACTTCGGTGCTCATACATCAAAACAGGAGCTCTCAGACACCTACAGGGCACTAATGGGTGGATCCCTCTTTGGGAGACTGCAGCCAACCGTTTGCTCTTGTGACCCTTGTTGACATTTTGGGAAATAGTCTTAAATCACAACAGATGGATGAGAGGATTGACAGTTAGTTTAGCTTAGCATGAAGACTGGAAGCAGGGGGCAACAGCTAGCTCTATCCAAAGGTAACAAAAACTGCCACTTATTTACAAAAAATGTAAAAATCATAATTGTTTTAAAGGGGATTTTGTGTCAGACTATTTAGGTTACCCGTAACACCTGCTTTAACACTCTACAGATTGAGCAAACAAGATACAACATTAAATTGCGAGTTGGGCGCTTTCACAAGCCAACATTTGTCCTTTTTTAATCAAACTCTGGTGCAGTTTGTTTGGGCAGTTGTGAACGCGGTACACACCCCTTGGCAAATTATTTTTTTATTTGGTCCCCTTCAATTTGTGCTCTGTGAAAATGAACCAGACTAAATAGAAAACAAACCAAAATTATCTTTTTCACTCTGATTCGAGCTAGCTAAACGGACTATGGCATGTGGAAGCGCCCGTAGAGGGGTGGGTAGGCAGATTTTGTTAGTTTTGGACAGAGCAATGGCAGCTGTTCCTCTGCTTCCAGTCTTTATGCTAAGCTAAGCTAATCAGTTGCTGGCTGTAGCTTCATAATTAATGGATAGAGAGTGATCTTCTCATCTAGGTCTTGGCAAGAAAACAAATCCCAAATATCCAAACAATTCCTTTAAAATGAAGAGAAAAAAGTATAATTTGAGAAAGCATCGATAAAAATATACAGAATTTTCCTTTTGCATCTCATTTATCGCCACCGTTCATCTGATTAAATCATATATCTGTCTGAAAAGCCCTTTTCTGAACACAGGATGTAAATCTGCAGCTACAGTGAAAAAAATACTTGAAACAAACTGATTTACTTTGGGGGGGGAGTAGAAATATCTCACAGCACTTGTAAATGTCATCTTGTTAAAGCTGTGGGTGTGGATCCTTTGGGTGAGAGAAAAACTGAGCACAAGAAGAAGACACACTATTGATCCCCTGAAAGGGAAATTCAATTTTTTCTCTCTGTTGTTATTTTTCACACAGTACACACAGACCCAAAATACATAAATGCACATCTTTTATTGTTATTATCAGTGCACATGCATATACATGAATTAATGGAGAGATGTCAGAATGAGGGGGCTGCCCCTGACATGCGCCCCGAGCATTTGGGGATTTGGTGCCTTGCTTAAGGGCACCTCGGCAGTGAACTGGCACCTCTCCAGCTACTAGTTCCCATTCAGTTCTTGGTCAGTATGGGGATTTGAACCGGTGGCCCTCCGGTTCCCAAGACTGAGCTACTGCCTCTCCAATTACTGCCACAATATAGAGGAAACTATTTTTTTCATGATATTCTTAATGTCAAAGAAATGAACATGTTTACCTTTATCAGTGATGTAATTCAGACAGTTATTTTCATACAGTACTTTCAGTATCTAATTTGTAAACCATTATTGTGAAGTTGTAGATACTTTCTGTTTCCTTGCTAGAGGAAGAATTTAGATATTTGACCAAAATACCTGAGAAGCAATACTACAGTATAAAATACTCCACTACTAGTAAAAGTTCTCCATTCAAAATGTAACTTCAGCAGAAGTACTGACATGTTTCAGCAAAATGTGCTTAGAGTATCAATAGTAAAATGCAGAATGACCCCGATCAGTGTTTATTTTTATATATTGTAGTATTTGATTATTATTACCAGTGCATTGTAATGTTGTAGTTGGTCATGGTGGAGCAAATGTCAGCAGTTTTTATAGCCTACTGTCACTTAATTCATAAAAATGCATGATATTTTATAAACTGATGGGCTTGCTTTGTTTGAAAGTCTTAATCTGCAGATTAATCTGATAACTTCAACTGTAAGATAAATGTGGTGGAGTAAAAAGTACAATACTTTCCTTCTATTATTTAGAGCTTAAAATAGAAATACTCAAGTAAAAGTACAAGTACCTCAAAACTGTACTTGTGTAAATCTACTTAGTTACTGTCCACAACTTTTTTCTTGCTGCTTATGAAGTCAAATTAACAATAAAGATCATTTAAAAAAAATAAGTGAATTATTTTCTGAAAATTATTCCACACAAAATAAACCGTGTAGCCTTTGCTTGAAACGTGTGAAAACATTATTTTATGGAGACCAAATTAATTTAGCATTAAATGTAATTTCTTTTCTTGAAAAGCCCCTGCAGATCCTGCAATATATTATTAGCCCCACACATTATTAATCCCACAGCAGCAGAAGTACAAGAACAGACACATAAATAACTTTTAAAAACTAGAACATAGCATTTTGAGAAACTGCTTTATACAAATAAATTACAGATACTGAATACTATATACACTAATATGAAGTGTATTGAGACAAAAGTAGTCACAATTAAGAAATGCAAGTTGTAATAAAGAGTTATATACAAAGAAAGGGAACAGTGGATATTGATTGTGTCTGCAGATGGAAGTGCAGCTTTAAATACAGTTATTGCACTATAACAATAAATAAATAAATCAACACAGAACAACTGTTTGTTGTAAAAAAAAATTCAAAAGAATATAGATGTCTGTAAATGGATTGCACAAGGCTTCTCAAAATAGTACAACTTACTCAATGTTTTGTTTTGGTTTATTGAGTAATAATAATTATTTTACATGTATAAGATACAAACATATCAGAGAACAATAATGTCTTGGACTTTTTCCCATCGTCGTCTTTCTTTCCATACGCTGCTAAAACATTTTTTTCCTCTCATAAACATGCCAGACTTCACACTCATCGCAGTTAAAGTGTGAACCGCGTTTTCCTTTGACATCCTGGTGATGAATAATTTCTCTGAAGAGTGGATTGTTAATGTTCAGCATGTGATATTAATGCGAAAGATAAACATTCTCAAAGTGAAGCTTTACCACTGTGGCTCAGTTTACATGACAATAAATGGTTTGGAGTCCTTTTTTTATCCGTGCTCATTTTATTATTATTCATGCGATGTGTTGTGGCTAAATCTTTCTCATCTGGCTGAACATGAGTCTTTTTTTTCCATGTTTAGAGTCAGGATTTAAACCAATATTGGAGCTGTGGGGATCCAAGTATTCCTTCAAAGCCTTTCCTCTTTTATCGTATTGTCACTTTTCCATCTGCGTGGACACTTGTCTTGCATTTCTTTCATTTGCTCTCTTGTTGCTTGTCTTTTTGGTCAGGGGCTGGTTAATGTGGGTTTATCCAACCATCCAGGCGGTTAATGTGGGCTTATCCATGCATCTGTATCCATCCACCCAGAAAGGATTCTTCCATCCATCATATTTGTATTTAAGTGTCAACAAACACACGAGGACACCTACAGCACACCTGGCTTGTTGTCTAAGGTAAGATGTTACCTCCTAAGATGGAAATGCAGAGAGGTACAGTATGTGTAATGATCTCTTTGAAGGAAAACTGGGAGGTAAAGTGTTTTCTTGAACTTCTCTCAGAGAGAAACTTTGATTTCATGGTGTTGATTATTTTTCTTCGCAATCACTCAAGGATAAAGCACAAGAGACGCAGAGATTGCTCCCCTTTCAGATGCACCACAATGGGCTCCTTGGTTTAAAAAAAATGTTCTCCCCTGCTCCTTTTTTAAAACTTCTCCTTTGTACAAGCCAACACTATACAACTTACTTAAACAAAGACAGAAGGAGCCTGGAAGCAGTTTAATGCATTTATTGAAGCTCTGTGGTGACATATAGCAGACACAAGGTTGGCAAAAACAATTCCCTTTTGATCAGAGTAATTCCTTATTCAGTGGGAGGAAAAGAGATCTTTCTATCAGTAACTTCACCAATATGGCTTTCCTTTAGAGAAAGATCTCACAGATGTAATGTAATGCTGCGCTTAGATTCAGTGTTTGTATGAACTAACAACAAATTTTATATATAAACAAGTGCCACATTTTTGCCTGGGTGGCTCCGTCTTCCATGCATAACATCCCTCTTTACTTCTGATGAATAGTCACCCTCATTTCCCTAAACAGATGGAAATAGTCAAACTTGGCTAAAGTTCAGAAGGAACACATTAACTTTAATCTTGTTTTGACGTTATTACTATTTGAGAGCCTAGAAATGCAACTTTTCTTTCCAAACACAACACTTCTGTTTCCTTCATTATAAAACTGTGTGAAAATCTCTGTTGGTTTATTTTCTCTTATTAAGTCCAAAACTGTTTTTGTGCAGATTTGAATGTTAAGAAAGGGGGAGTGTTGGGTGAATCAATGGTTTTGTTAACGCAGGTTTGTTTAAGTCAGGAGCGGGTGGCCCACTGGGAACCAGGCTCATGTCTGCCCCCTGTAAACCTGCTGTGACACCCAGTAAACCCATTAAACCCACAGATCAGCCCTGTCGGCTAGACTACTGGTAGTATACAAATAGTGAGCCTTTTAGAGCTTTTGATCAGTCTGCCTTGTTGTCCAATGGATTCATTTTAACGTGAAATAACGAATCCAAACAGACCAGATTAATTTTTATATCTAAGCTCTTGTTTAGATGTTAGTTCGTTTCTGTGTATTTCCACTCGTCAGCAGTGCGGAGGACAAAATCACTCAGACTTCACTGAAAATTGAAAATGTTTGAACATCTTTCACAAAGTATAACTTGGAAATATTTCTCTCTCTCTCTTCTCATCCTTTGTTGTACTTTTGTCGACTCTTTTTTTCCTCGAGGAAGGAAACAGGATTGTAATTTATTGTTATTTTGGAGATCTTTGGATTTACGCACTTAGAACGTCACATAAACTGGATATAAATGGTCACAAAACAGGCTGAATTTCAGTCAGAAATTTTTATTCACAACATGTACAAGATCTATATCCATCATTCACAAATATATAAATAAAATCAATAGCAAATCTATTTACATGGCGTGTTGCGCACTGTGCAAACTAAACGTGTTCGCGTGCGTGTGACCGATGAAGTTGAAATAGTGGTGATCGAGTCCCTGCACCGGTGACAAGTATCCACCGTGCTGTTGTGTGTGCGCAGAGAGAGGCATCGTTGGGTACGAGATGCCCGGGCTGCGGGTCGAGCTGTGCCAGGAAAAGTGTCCAGGTGGACTCTGCTGGTACACGGAGTCGGATGGACTGTGACTTTGGTGCTCCGGAGAGGAGTGCAGCTGACTGAGGTAGTCACACGGTTCTGGCATCGAGCCGACGGAGCCGAACACAGGCTCGGTGACCACACGGGATTTAGACTGTAAAAAGGCGAGGATCCGCGCGTACTTGATGTCTTTGGTTTCAGCCCTGTCCTCTGTGGTCAGGTAGTGCACCAGGTTCTTCATACACTCGTGGTACCCGTAGTGGAAGTAGTTTGCAAACTCCGCTAGCAGTTCACCTGGAATGAATCAAAGTAATCAGCGATTAAGACTCTGCCGATAAGAAATGATAAACAAGTCTGACGCGACGTGGTTGTGCGTAAAGCTGAACTTGCAACAGAAATGTGAATATAAGTTGGGTAAAACTAAAAAGTACATAAATGCACAAATAGCTCAGAGTTTTACCTAACTGGCATTGTAGAGGTTTCCACACAGTCTGTTAACAGAAATGTGGGGCAGGGATGCGTAAAGTGTCTGAGCTCCATGAAAATTTGACTCACCTTTTTCTCTGCCACGGGGGAAATCCGCTGAGTGGAGTGCTCTCAGGTACTGAACTGTCATTTCCAAGATTTCAGCTTTCTCCAACTTTCCAGAGTTCTACCAAAATATTAAAAATATCCAACATTAGAAAGTTTGTCCGCAAATATCACATGACCAGATTATTTGTTAAACGTTGGCTGAGAACCATTTTCTTGTTCAAGTATCGATATTGTAAAGTAGATAATATAGATATATATCTGACAGATAATATATGTATCAAATTGTACAATACCTGTTTTGCCAGGGCCATTGGTACAGTTTTTCCTAATTCATTAAGGCAGCGATTAATGCGGTCCCGTCTTCGTTTCTCTATGACTTTGTGAGAGATGGGAGTTCTCTGTGAAAACAAGGAGAGACAACATGAGCACACACAGATGATTTAATACGCCTTATTTACAGAAATACCACATAAAATAGCCATGAATGTGTGAATAAACAGACATGCAGCGACGAAACATTTTTGGAAACTTGGTGAGATCTAGGATAATTCCCGGAGAGTTTTGCGCGCCGCGCGCTGTGCTGCTCCAGAGCGCGCGGCTGACATCTGCGCTCCGAACAGTTTCTACGACTCTGACGGCTTATTGCAAATCTTTGAAACACGTTTAAGCAAATTTAACAAAGTATAGATGTTTCTAACCCAATTAATTCCAATATAATTGCCAAATATCCCGTAACTGTCAGATTTTACACCAGAAGCGCGTCATAATTATCATATAACGCGCGCCGCAGAGATGATGTTGGACAATAGATTCTCCTTCCATCAGTACAAAAATAACTCCAAGCTGTGGTGAAACTATTTCGATGTAAATGCTGAAATGCAAAACTCCATAAAGTGAGTCAAAAGTCTTAAAAGTGCAGCGTTGCCAAAATTGTTCACTCCTCGTAATGCAGAGCGCACATGGAGCGCGTACCTTCCTGTCTTTCATTTTAGATGCCATCGACGAATGTCTCGCAGTCTTCTTGAAAAATCAGCTCAGCTGAAAATTAGGGAGACGTGTTGCTCCGGCAGTAGATGAGGCAGACTGAGGATTGAGGGGAAAGATGTTCCTTATAAAGAGCTCATCCAAGGGACTCTGGCATTCATGGTGTAAATTATTCCATGGGATTAGAGCCATGCATTGGGTAAATGTGTGCATTTAGGATCAGTTAAAGAAATAGTAAAAATCTAAAGCCATGGGCTAGCAGGGGGGCAAACCTGCTTTGTTAATCCACGTGGCTGTTCAAAAGACACGTGATTACTTTCGGAATATTATTTGCATAGTAACAACCCAGGCGGGAAATAAGAAGTGAGCGTTGGGATCGCCTGATCCGGCGGGGCGCACTGTGCGCACTGAAAACAAAGCCGGCGAAAAAAGAAACCCTCTTTCTTCCAACTCGCGTTTCTCACACGATCGCCTGTTTACAAATCCCAGCAAGCGATCTTAACTCTCATCCATGCCCGGTCCGAGTTTTAAGGCCTGTCCAGTGTCATTAGAGTAATTAAGTAAGCCTTTAATAGGCTGTTCCGCCAAGTTCAGGGGAGACCTTTTGGAGACGGAGTCCCCCCGTTTGTTCTCGGCGTTTCTCACACGACTTGCTGACACGTCCATCTTTTATGAAAGATGGCAAGCTTTTTGTTTACATTCTTTATTTTGTTGGAGTCCTCGGCAGGTGTGTGATTAGCCCTGGCACACGAGCGTCGTCTGCGTCAGGGCCAGCGTCTCCAGCAGCCTCTGGCACACGAGGGTTACCCACCACTGGAGACTCTTTGGAGAGGCTCAATTTGTATCCTATTATCCTATAAGAAAATGTCTATTCAGTCGAATGAATAGTTTCATTGG
Organism: Pterois miles; assembly: GCA_947000775.1. Lineage (NCBI taxonomy): Eukaryota > Metazoa > Chordata > Actinopteri > Perciformes > Scorpaenidae > Pterois > Pterois miles. Next base: position 1,912,401 of record CAMQGK010000224.1, on the reverse strand, counting down.
CCTAAATTTTAATAATGCTGTGAAAGAAGGGGAGAAATAAAGAAGAATGCAGCTGGTGTGAACGCGCATTATTCCCCGTCACCTGCAAGATGGGTAGCCTGGAGACCCCTATTCATTTGCCTAATTTCGGTCAACTTAACAAACTTTGGGAGAAATTATACTGCCATTGTTATGAAGGGTGAAGCTTTCTGATCGAATTAACAGCATGTTTTGATCCGGTAAATGTCATTAGAAAGAAAGAAACAATCGCGTTTAAAGGGGCCTGGGTAATGCGCCAAGTGGAGACGCCAAAGCGCAAACTGCACAAAGGCTGCTAGTAAATGCCACAGGGGACTTTTGTACCCTCACATTGCTCAAGTTTTTCCCCCCAAACAAAGGGCATTATTTTATACTTGAATACATTTTATACAACAATTGGCTGTTTTCTTCAAACATATTTTCACAGCAAGGTTAACAACAGGTTTATTGTGTGCGCTCCTCACACATTCACACTGCTCTCATGCGCCAGAACAGTTTGCTCCGATTCTTTTTTTTTAATGTCACTGAGAACGTTTTAATCTCGAAACTTTCACTGTGCTTGGATATATTTGATCCTGTGAGAGATGTCGAAGAATAAAAAGCAGCGGAGGTTGAGAAAGAAAAGGCTCACAAGACATCTAAAGTGTTTGGAGAGTTTTCAGAGCACCATGGAGAGAAAAGCGCGAGCGAGCGGGACGGGGGCATAAAATCCAATTACTTCACTGTGCAGTTTTAACACTTTTTACGCGTTTGTCCTTTGGAATATGGAGGGACTTGTGTGCTGTTGCTTTTTTAAACAAACTGAATTAAATACTGGAAGTTTTTGCTGACCGACTTTGTAACGCCAAGTGTTGCGTCGGAACGAGGCCAAATGATGCGTCAGGATTTATTGCACTACTGTGGTGTGAAAAAAAATGTATTTCCCTGGTTGATTATTTAGTTAAATGATCTGACGACAATCTTATTTTTTAATATATTCACATTTATACGCTCTTCCGAATACATAGCATACATATCCTCATTTTAACCATTTTTATCTTTTGGCAACCACAAATTGTGCCATTATTGAAATAATTTAAAATTGTTTGGATGGAATAATTGTTTTATGATCAATATTATTCTAATATATATATATAAACATAAGAATATATTACATTAGGCCTATTGTTCGACTTTGACTGAGTTGTTCAGAATAGCTGCAATCTTTGCGCATGTGGAGGACAAATTAGTATTTGCATTCTTTACCGGTATTTAATGTACATCTTGATTGCATTTACCTAATTAGTCCTTAAAGCACTAATGTGCAGTATGGTAGGCTATAGTAGAATATTTAATAGCATAGTGAGTCACTACTATATACTCAACCTATTAATAAAGAGGTATAAGTTTAAATGAAAACAACTACAATAATGTATAGGTTATTAAAATATGTAGCATAACTACAAAAAAAAAACACTTTAGTAACAATATGATGCAACAGGAAATACATGCGTTTGGAGGATTAGGCTTCACTGATTTGAGACCCTAGAAATGCTGTGAGCATAACCATTATATTTCTTTCTGTTGTTCCTGCAGATAGATCTGCTGTCCACAGCTCCCAAGTGAATAAAACCGGGACATGAATCCCGTTTACTTTCAATTTTGGCATTTTTGATGCATTGTTCACTCTGTTATGCATTGTGCACATTCACCAAGACTGGTCCAATTATTACTGTGTGCATGTCAGTGTTGGTCTTTATGGAAAATATTTTGTATGTAAATCAAAACACAGCGGCCAGTTTAAATTATAAAAGTTTAGTCATTTTCCATGCAGCCCAGAGCAAGAAAATAAACATATTAAAAATATTAACATTCATTAAAGTTGCAAATGAGCTGAAATTAATCAAGTGAGCACAGTGAGATCTGCTTTAACCCGAAGCCAGGACTGTTAAATACAGCAGACCGCTAGATTACCTTTATATTTGGCAAATATTTACACTAATAATAGAATATACTGTATTTTTAAAAGATATTGTGCATGTTAATATTGCTGCAGTTTATTGCTATCGTGGCCAAACCCTGCTACCTCTGCATGAAAAAAAAAAAAAACAAAGAAAAGTTATTAGCTGATGTAAGCCAAGCCTAATTTGCCTATTGTGAATCTTCGGTGGTATCACTATAACGTCAGCACACCAGCCCTTTACAGGAAGACATAAACAAGCCTTCAGCCAAGCCTAATGTGTGACAGCAGCTCAGTGTGGACTCTGTGTGTGCGTGTTGTCAGGCGCTGCGCTCTGACCCGTGGTGACCTCTGAGGGTCCCGGACACACAATCCTTTGGCTTGGCGCGCCACCCTCCGCCTGAACTGCAGCAGTTCACACGGCCCCCATTGAGCCGTGAGTTCAGACTGCATGGTTCAGCAGCTACAGGCCCCTTTGAAAAACAAACACAGCAGCAACAGAGGCTGAAGATTTACTCATTAAAGCTTTTAAACATGGGAGCGATCCTCTTCTCACACAAAATGTGTAGTAATGGTTTAGTATCATAGTGTCCAGGAGGTTAAATTGTCTTTACACAAAAGTGACAAAAAAGGAACAATATAAACTCACATTTTTTTAAAATAATAATTTATAATATGAAGCTATTGTTGAAACCCACTGACTCGTGATAAAATAATGTCTATTGGGGCTATTTGCAATATTTAAATGTGTCTGAAAAGATAGAAATGCTTTAAAAGTGTGTTTATAAATAGCAGCTCTATTATTAAAGTGGGAAACTGCTCCTTCTGGTGGTACGTTTGAGATACTCCAGTGGCCTCTTCACAGGAAGCTGGTTTAGAGATATAAAGCTACTGACACTTGTTATAATTTTATACAAACTGATTTCAGCAAACTGTTATCTCCCTTAAAGACTATAAACTCTTATTAACATATTATTACAGGTACAGGAATATTTATGCAGATATTAGAACATTTCAGACAGCTAAAGTATCTCTTATCAGGGAAAATTATTTCAGTAATATCATAAATCATAGATTAAATAAATCTATAACTCACAATCATGAATTTTACTAATACTGTAATTACAAGCGATTACATGGATATAATAATACTGGTCCTGACACATTTTAGGATCTGAAAATGTGATTTTTGGGTTGTAATCTGCAGTACGGTTTCAAGCTCACAATAATCTTGGTCTAAATAATAGACAAGACTTTAGATCTGTGTAACCACACAGTTTCCTGACAATTAAGTAGAGATTTCCAAGATGCATGGAGGAGGGAAGAGTCAACAGTCTAGTAACACCAGTACACAACTTTGTTGACAACATGTTTATCTCAGCTTAAAGTTGTTCGATCTAATAAAACAAATCAAAAGTTTGGTTCAGTGGTGGAAGATCCCTTAATTAAATTAAAGTTGCAACACTTCAATGTAAAAATACTGTAAAGGTGCAACATTAAAACAGTATTTAAGTACATGTACACAGGTGTAGTGCTGTGTAGAATATCACAGTAAAAGTTCTCTTTATTCAAAATATCACCTTCAGAGTGTTCTTGCTTTATATAATTGGATTATAGCCAAATAGATGCAGCATTTTACTAGAATTTTAGAAATATGGAGGTCAGGTTTACTATATTTCTGTCTCAGTATTTGTCACATAGCCAAGGTCTTTCGAGGAAATAAAAAAAAGTCATCTCTGTGCTGCCAGGAGTCAAATTCTGATGAAGAAATACTGAATACTTTATTTATTTTGTTGGCTTAAAAATAGTCAAGTTCAAAGACAAAGTACTGGAATCAGTAATCAGTATCAGTAATCAGAGTGCAGTTTGTGATAAGTTTTTAACTAAAGAATAAAACTAGATTAATGAAAAAAAAAAAAGGATTTCGGCTACCACCCTGCTGGGTTGTTTAATCTTGAGCAAAGTGTCATCTTATCCTCTTGTTACTCCATCTGTCAAATAAATGTAGTGGCATAATGTAGAATAAAATATCAATACCAAAGTAAAGTGCACATATAAATACAGTACTTGAATAAATGTACTTTGTTGTAAGAACTGAAGACCTGTGGTCGTTATTAGACTCATCAAATCCAACCCAATATATTGAAAATTATATTTTCTTCTCTCATTGTCATATGACCAATGTTTTTTTTTTTTTTTTTTTCCATTTTATATCGGTGCTGTAATGCTTTAATCAGACGCTGCAGGCCAGGAAATGGAGCACTTTATGACCACTCTTTATTGCCCATCACTTCCTTTTTATTAGTATTTATTCTCCATTATTGGGATTATGTTCATTTAAGCTCTGTACTCTTATTTTCTGTTATTGTTGATATTTCTCTCTTATCATGCAGATTGACTAGATGGGTTTCTGCAGCTTTGTGTGTCAATACTCCTTATGTTAAACTTGCATTGCTTTGATTGTATATTATTTATAGTTTATTGGTCAAAGTAGATGAAAATGAGTGTTATGTTTTCAGTTGCGAAAGAGTCACTCAGTTCCTTTAAATGTATTTGTTAAACAGTGTAAAATACTCCATTACAAGTAAAATCACATTTTTATTTAATTCCACATCCTACTGTAGTAAAAGTGTAGAGGTAGCTATAGTATCAAGAAGTATCAAAAGTAAAATTACTCATTATGCAGAAAAATGGCCCCTGTGACGGAGGTATTTTTATATGTGACATTGTTATTATTAACACTGATATTCACGATATTCAGCCAGTTTTAACTTATTTATATACAGTCAGGCAGCAGTGGTGGAAAGTAACTAAGTACATTTACTCAAGTACTCTACTTAGGTACAATTTTACTAGTGTGTTACTTGAGTAATTACATTTCCACTAAATTAATTTTCTTTATTTTTCTTAAGTTACTAGTTACTTAGCAGATTCAGAATAATAATACAAAATATGATCAACAAATAAATTATAGTGTATTATTATAGGTTAAACAAGACTTATGATATTACTGTATAACAGGGTAAATTCACAATCTAGCCTACACTGCAGTATGTGAAGTTTTAATTTGAAAAAAAAAATTAGCCCCAACTTTACCAGCTGCAGCATTAAAGTGATACCAGCATTTATGCATCAATAATTGTTATCCAATTATGTAATATACATTATTCTGAAACTCAAATGCCTGTGCAGACTGCATTTCTAGTTAGAAGGTGTAACCAACATGAAGACCAGAGAGCTGTCTATGGGAGAAAAGCAAGCAATTTTGAACCTGAGAGAAGATGGAAAATCAATCAGAGCCACTGCACAAACATTGGTGATAACGTCCTGAAGAAGAAAGAGTCCACTGGTGTACTGAGCAATCATCGAACTGGTAGACCAAGGAAAACATCAGCAGTTGATAACAGAAACATTGTGAGAGCTGTGAAGAAAAACCCTAAAACAACAGTCAGGGACATCACCAACAACCTCCAGAGGGCAGAAGTGAAGGTATCACAATCCACCGTTCACAGAAGTACAGAGGCTACACCAGAAGATGTAAACCACTCATTAGCAATAAGAGGAGGAAGGTCAGATTGGACAGAGACGAGGCTCCAAAGTTCTGGACAAAGTTTTCTGGACTGATGAGACAAAGATGAACCTTTACCAAAGTGATGGAAAGGCTAATATGTGGAGAAATAAAGGATCTGATCATGATCCCAAACACACCAGCTCATCTGTGAAACTCGGTGGATGTAATGTCACGGCTTGGGCTGCATTGCTTCTTCTGGGACGGCTCACTGATCTTAAATGATGATATAACACATGATGGCAGCAGCAAAATGAACTCAGAAGTCTACAGAAACATTTTGTCTGACAATTTAAAGAGAGATGACCCAAACTGATCAAGAGATCCTTCATTATGCAGCAAGATAATGACCCAAAACACACTGTCAGACCAACCAAGGAGTTCATCAGGAGACTGGCTGAGTCAATCTCCAGACTTAAACCCTATTGAGCAGTATTTTACCTGCTAAAGGGGAGACTGAAGGGAGAAATCCCCTGAAACAAACAAACATCCTGAAGGAGGCTGTGGTGAAAGCATGGAAAAGCGTCAGAAAAGATGTAAAAGTTTGGTGATGTCAGTGGGTCGCAGTTATTGAAAGCAAAAGATTTACAACTAAATATTAAGTATTATTCTGTTTAATCTATTTTAAGTCTATCTGGTCCTTTTGCTCACCTAAAAATGTGGTTTTCTGTTACAAACAATGCTATCATCTAAGTTGTGTACCACATCTAGATGAAACAACCTGGAAATAAAAGCTGAAATACTGATCTGTTGTCTGTACAGTATATATTTGTATGTGTATAAATATTTAAGCATTATATATACACATATATATGTATGTATGTGTATGTATATTGTATGTTTAGGCACAATGAGAAGACGTGTACTTCATTACATGTACTTGTAACGTACTACCACTGTATGTGTAAAATACCTTCTCAGCTGCTCTGCAGAATAACAATTTTTGTCGCAACAATATTGACCAATCACAGCACGCCTCTCAAACTTTGGCCAGAACACCACGAGAGTCTGCTCCTGATTGGCTGAGAGCTGCACCAGCTGAGTAACAGTTGCTGCCACTGTTGCTTCCTCAAGAATCAGGATCAGTGTCCGGATCGGCTGCTGCTCACAGGTCGGTGCAAACATTTCCCTCCTTTTGCCTCACACATTCACGTGTACATTAGCGTCCACGAGCTTATTTGCCTTATACATTATTCACAGAGGTTTGTTAAAGAGGTGATGCTTTTACGAGCCCTCGGGGGGGAAAAAACGCTCCGCGCTTATTGTTGCCCTAAATTAAACAGCGAAGCCACGTTGTGCATCTTTTCTCCTCCATCGTATCTTCATTTCCGTTTATCTCATGACATCGACAGTATGTTCACTTGACATGATGTCTCAAATCAGAATAACGTGTTCATCTCTTGTATCTGTCGCTATCGCTGTGAAACTCCCTGAATCATGTCTGAAGCTAATCTGGAATAACAAGAGACGTAGACACGTAGCTGCTGTCTGTGTCCGTTTGGAAACTTTTCTCGTTTAATCTCCGTCTCACCTACTTTATGTTACGGCCCTGCACACTGACGCCATTGTTAGTTATTAAATAAGATTACAACGAGGGTAATAGAGGAACAATGTCCCCATTATCAAGTGGCATCTGTGTCTGACCTGCTAACCTCCAGGCCACCCCTCGATAGCACGCTTTCTAGAGGAAGTCACGCTAGCACCCTAAGGAGACGTTTTCAGGTGTTAGACCACTCCCATGCTTTCACCAGATTTGATTATTTCAACTTATCTACTGACAAACTTGTTTGAGTTCCGGTAGTATAATTCATCAGTTTGGATTACTTTGTTTAGGCAAAGTTACTGTATTATTTTGAGGTATTGTTGTCAGGGCTGGGCAATACTTTGATATTGATATTGTGAAACTATCTTAGATATTGGGTGTGTTAACATGGCATAAGTGTTCCTGGTTTTAAAGGCTGCAACGCGGTAAAGTCTTGTAATTTGTAGGGCTGTCAGTCAATATTTAATCATGATTAGTAGCATGATTGTCCATAAGAACTTGTGATTAATCGCAAATTTTATATCTGTTCAAAATGTACCTTAAAGGGACATTTGGCAAGTATTTAATACTCTTCTCTACATGGGAGTGGACGAATATGTTTGCTTGATACAAATGTGTGTTTATATATATTGGAAATCAATTAACAACACAAAATAATGACAAATATTGTCCAGAACCCCTCACAGGCGATATTTATCATAAAAATATGCTCAAATCTTAACATGGCAAACTCAAGCCCACCAGCTGTCAGTGTGCTGACTTGACTATGACTTGCCCCAAACTGCATGTGATTATCATAAAGTGGGCATGTCTGGAAAGAGGAGACTCGTGGGTACCCAGAGAACCCATTTACATTCACATATCTAGACGTCAGAGATCAACAGACCCCTTTAAAAATGGCCATAACAGTTATTCCTCGCCAAAATTCGTCATAAGTTTGGAGCGTTATTTAGGCTCCTTCATGAGAAGCCAGTATGACATGATTGGTACCGATGGATTCATTAGGCTTCAGTTTCATATGATGCCTGTATCCACAGTCTAGCTTTAATACTATATAGCTGGATACAACCTCCAAAAGATTGGCAGCCTGTTGAATTTTTAAGTTAATATGTTATTATCTCTAACATTGACAGCCCTAATTAATTTCTTAGGTAAGATTACTAATATAATAAAGATATGGTGATATGAGACTTGACCTGACCATGGTAATCAACCTCCACATCAGTATTCCAATGCTTTGTTTTTTATATATATAAGAATGTATTAATAATGTATAAATTTCCAAAATAGCCCATGAAATAAGGAATAATTTCACAACAGTATTCATATTCAACATTAATTATTAGTTATAGTTATTAGTAGAGGTGTGTGTGTGTCCCAATGCTTTGAATACCTTAGAAAATTTCTCACTGAACATATACTCACATACAGTACATGTGGTGAATTAGGGAAACAAATGGTTGCCTGAACTGTAGGAAAAATGCATTCAAAAATCTAATTTATTTGCATTTGATCCACATATATGTAAAGTATGCATAATTTGTAGGTAATTTGCAAACACACCAGTATGGTTCCTTTTAAAGTGCTGATTAGAGAGACAGATGGGATTCTGTTATTTACTCTCTAAATAAAGTCAGACAGCTAGAGCTGCAACAATTCGTTGATTAATCGGTTAGTTGATTGACAGAAAAGTAATCAGCAACAACTTTGATAATCGGTTAAAAGTAATTTCTCCTGCAAAAAAGGCAGAAAATTCTGTTTTTAGCCTCTCAAATATGTAAATTTCCCACCTTTCTCTGTTTTATCTCATTTTATACTGTATATCTTTGGGGTGTTGGACTGACAAAACAAGATGTTTGAAGACGTCACCTTAGACTTTAAGAAACTGGGATGGATGCTTTTCAATATTTTCTGACATTTATTAGACCACTCTAGAAAATAATGGGCAGATTTATGGATAATAGGCCTGTGTATTGGCAAGAATTTGGCAACATGCTACGTGTCATGATGCTGGGGTAACAAGCTTCGACCGTTGCCATGGTAATCAAGTATGTCATAAATAATAAATAAATCTCAAAATAGCCCATGAAATAAGGAATAATTCACATCATTATTCATATTAAACTTTAATTATTATTATTAGTTATTCTCAGATATCACTGTGTGTACAGTAGTGTGGCAGCGGCACTGTCCCGAAGCTTTGAATACCTTCAAATATTTCTCACTGAAGCTTTTGACTGAAGCTGAAAGGGCAGCCGGGACTGTCTCGTTTTGGTTGGAGGGGGTTATTGTTTCTTTCTGTTTTAAAGTTTTTCTGAACATACACTATATTGCTCAAAAGTATTAGCACACCAGCCGACCCGCAGGACAAAAAAACCAAAACAACCCCAACCCTTGTGGGAAGGCTTTCCACAAGGTTAGTGATTTAGGGGACCCCCAAAAAAACTAAAACCCACCCAAACCAAAAGTTCGGTTAGTACTCACCACAATCACCACACCAAACCCCACCATTCTTATGACCTTCTTTTCACGTCTCAATCAAAAAAAGCCATCCCCAAACTGTTCCCACAAAGTTGGTGGCATGGACTTGTCCAAAATCTCTTGGTATGCTGAAGCATTCAGATTTCCTGGGAAATTTCACTGGGACTGAGGGTCCAAGCCCAGCACCTAAAAAACAACCCCACACCATAATCCCCCCTCCACCAAACCTTACACTTGGCACAATGCAGTCAGACAAGTACCGTTCTCCTGGCAACCGCCAAAACCAGACTCATCCATCACAGCGCCAGATGGTGAAGCGCGATTCGTCACTCCAAAAACGCATCTCCACTGCTCTAGAGTCCAGCGGCGGCATGCTCTACACCACTACATCAGATGCTTTGCATTGCACTTGGTGACGTATGGCTTGGATGCAGCTGCTCGGCCATGGAAACCCATTCCATGAAGCTCTCTACACACTGTTGTTGAGTTAATTTGAAGGCCACATGAAGTTTGGAGCGATTGACTCTGCAGAAGTTGGCGACCTCTGTGCGCTATGTGCCTCAGCATCCGCTGACCCCACTTCGTCATTTCACGTGGCCTACCACTTCATGGCTGAGTTTCTGTCTTTCCCAGTCCCTTCCACTTTGTTACAACACCACTGACAGTTGACTGTGGAATATTTAGGAGCGAGGAAATTTCATGACTGGACTTGTTGCACAGGTGACATCCTATCACAGTACCACGCAGGAATTCACTGAGCTCCTGAGAGAGACCCGTTCTTTCACAAATGTTTGTAGAAACAGTCTGCATGCCTTGGTCCTTGATTTTATACACCTGTGGCCATGGAAGTGATCTAATTTCAATTATTTGGATGTGTGAGTGAATACACTTGGCAGACTGATAGAGGTTCTGTTATTTACCTTTACCCACTTTGTCATTATATCCACATTACTGTTGAGTATTTAGTAAAAATCTGTTTGTTTAAATATTTTGTAAAAGCACCAATAGTCAACCCTCAAATATTACTGCAATATCGAAATTTAGGTATTTGGTCAAAAATATTGTGATATTTAATTTTCTCTATATCACCCAGCCCTAACTGTAGTGTAGAGTTTTCAAATATAATCTGCAATGCTGAATCTTTAAAGACATTCAGATATCAATATTTGAGTTTGAAAATTCAAATATTATCAGCCATTTTTTTACATGGACACAACGCAAACAAATATGCTCGGTAAGAATTCCCAAATTATGTTTCTAAGAAACTGGAAAAGATGACGTGGCCCACTGCGATATCGGCTTTATTGGCCAAGTATGCACACACATACAGTACATGCAGTGAATTAGGGAAACAAATGGCTGCCTGAACTGCAGGAAAAATACATTCAAAAATCTCATTTATTTGCATTTGATCAACATATATGTAAAGTATGCAGTTTGTAGTTAATTTGAAAGCGTCCTTTTTTCTTAAAATATCTTTGCCGTTTTGGACTGACAGTAACAATTACAAGTAACAATTCAGTATATTGCAGTATATTGCCATACTGTAAGCAAGGCGAGATAAGATAAGATAAGCTGAACCTTTATTAATCCCCAGAGGGAAATTCGGGATTCGGGATATATTGCGATTTTAAAAAACAATACCATTATATGAAAACTGTCTTAAAGACACACCACCACATGTAAAGTAATCTGAGTAAAAAAAAAAAAATCACTACATATATGAAATAACCAGCATGGGGACTAACATCATCACACATGAACACAGTTGGGCTCATTGGATCCACAATAGTCTCAACTTTACAGTGATAAGATAAGATAAGACTGTTTAGGGAGCCCAGTATGTAGAAATATTCAAATACACCATTTTTAGAAAAGGTGAAAATAACACATTTATGCTGACTGTAAACAACTGCTTGGTTTTTGCCCCAAACTGCATGTGATTATCATAAAGTGGGCATGTCTGTATCTTGAGATCAGAGGTCAATGGACCCCTTTGAAATCGGCCATGACAATGCTCCTTTGTAAAACTTAGCCCAAGTTTTGAGCGTTATTTAACCTACTTTGTGACAGGCGAACTTAAATCAGGAAAGCAAAACTTCCTCCAGCAGGAATCTGTGGAATGTAGCTGGAGTGGGCATTTTGCTCTTCAGCTGTGCAGTCACATGAGTCCCACTACAGACACAGGATGATCATGAAGTGACCTTGCAGACTCCAGCTTGTGTTTTTTTTGCTCCTGAGCACAGGAGGAGCTTTCATTACAGCAAACAGAGAGGGACACTGTGGGTTTGTGATTCAGCAGCAAATCTGCCGCACTGTCGTCACTCTGCTTCGGTCATTTGAGAATACCACTATCAGTCTGTGTCGGGTATAACATGCATACCACTGAACTGACTGGTATTTAGAGAACAGTCAATAGCAGCTTTGATGCGAGACCTTTTCTAAAGCGAGACAGGATTCATAAAAGTCATCCCAACTGACTCGCTCTTACGTCACTGACTGACTAAAGTGAATTTAGATAGAATCATGTGAGAGCAGAAGTTGAGGATCCACTTTAACGAACCAACCTCAAATTATCATGCTTCACGGAGCGTTAGGAGATGAGTGAAGTACTGTGAATGATGTTTCTCTCAGAGGTTGTTTAATGGAACTAATTGGAAAATATCCATCAGTTAAAAGAAATCATCCCATTCGCAGAAAATAAGATGCAGTCATTCAGAGTATGATGGCGGACAGCTGGCTTCACGTCCATCCATTTCGAGCTCCTTCAGTCGACAGTGTTGTGCTGCTTCATACTGCTTTTATTGAGTGTAGTGGTCAGGTGCTGCTAGTTCACTGTAGAAACAATGACGGTTGCAACGAACCATTGTTTTCATTGTCGATTAATCCATTGATTATTGATAAATGGATTAGTTGTTTGTTCCATAAAATGTCAGAAAATGGTGGAAAAGGCTCATCAGTGCTTCCTAAAGCCCAAGATGACGTCCTCAAATGTCTTTGTCCATAACTCAAAGATAATCAGTGTACTGTCACAGAGGAGTAAAGAAAGCAGAAAATATTTACATTTAAGAAGCTGGAAACAGAGAATTTGGCCTTTTTTTTAAAAAAAAAAAAAATACTCAAGCCAATTAATCAGCAATTATAAATGATCATTTATTATTATTCAAGCAAACATGCCCTCAGTTGTGAGGATTTGCTGCCATTCTTTGTATTATTTGATTGTACACAAAATATTTGGGAGTTTTGGACGGTTGGTCGGACGAATAGGACGTCAGGCTAGTTGTGGTTCTGACAGTTTATAGACCAAGTGAGCAATCATCACATTTATCTGTGTTGAAAATAATTGTTTAGTTTTACTCTAGCAGAAGAACTTAAATAAAAGTGGAAAAAAAACTAGCAGTAAGCATTACAGTGAACTGAAGTTTTTCCTCTTTTATTTAAAGTGGGTAAAACTGAAATCAGTGAAAGAGGAAATGGTTTAATGGGCTTTATGCTTGCTGTAGTGTCCCTGGCACGAGGGTGTGCAAGCCAAAAATGTCATCATCATGTCCTGTGCGTTAAGCTTGAAGTTGAATGAACTGAATGAATTTTTGTAACCAGGCTGCATGCTGCGTGCACTGGGCTTTTCAGACAGGACTGCCACAGTGAGATTAAAGCAAATCACTTGAATTCAGTTGTAAAATAATGAATTAGAAAGACAGCCCATTCAAATGCTTTAAATGCAGCAGATCTTTATGTTGCCAGCTGAATCAAACTGTTTACAGGATATTAAACCTTTCAGACTACTACTTTATTACAGTATTTCCTCCCCGGTACAGAGGAGTTTGGTTTATGGCGTTTTGCTGGTCACACTCGTTGACTTTTTGCTTCTTCACAGAATATTTTGTTTGTATGCCTTCTGGTGTTTTGGAGAATGCTGCAAGGAACAACGCCTTGAGCATAAACCCCTTTGAGTGCTCGTAGCTGTTGCGCCGTCTGTGGAGGCCCTCGCCACGGTGCCTCGCGCTACTGTAAACACAGCTTTAAAGGTACCCTGTTTGGTTTTTGACCACTAGCAGCAGCGCTATGGAGCGATTATTTTGATGAATAGGTCAGCGCTGGCTGTTCGTGAGGAACTGATGCATATTCCTGCTCGTGGTTTCACACTATTTTGTTGGTGCTCGTGCGCAGTCATTTCAAAACGGCACGTTTTCTTTAACCTTCATACAGTGTAGAGGTCATGTGGCGTGATGCTGTGTTGGTAGCTGTTGATGGGTGTGTGTGACCTTTGTTCCACTTCACAAATCCCATCCTCCACCCTCCCTCTCCCCTGCATTTCTCCACTGTGAGACCATGTGACTGGTGGTGTGCGATTTCAACACAGAGGTCAGGACCTGCCGTCTTGAGCGTGGTTGTCTTGTGCAAGGTCAGCCTTTGTCTTTGGGTCCCAAAACCGGGGTCGAATGCGATTGGGGGAGGATGAGCATGAGTCAGTCGGAGGGGTGAAGCAGATGAAAGCTGTCACACTGACTGAAGCCACATGAGCTTCAGCAACCATCCATCAACCATGCAGTGACACACGTGCACCGAGAGGTTATACGTTGTCTTTTCCTGTTCACGCTTTATCAGTTTTCATTTAGAGTGTCGCTCTGTTCAAGAAAAATTGGTGTGTCATTGCCAGGAGCATTTCCTGCTATGTCCTTGTAAACCTGTTTAAGTGGTTTTACACAGGAGTATACTGACTCATACTTCCCCCAGGAAGCGCTTACGGAGTCTCTAAAGCCCTGAGTTGATTTTTTTTTTTTTTTTTACCTTGTGCCCCCAAGATTAAAAAAGTACTCCATATATGCAGTTCTTTTTGTAAAACTGTTGAATTATCAATGAGGTATTGGCAGCTGGACTGAGGCAACTCCAACAACAAGAGATCCAATAAATCAATAATGTGTGAAATTCAACAGTTTTTATTTTTAGACTTGAATCAATAGTGAAACACTGTATGTGCTTGTTGCCTGAACACATTTGGTTTCAGGTTTAAGAAAATGTTCTTGTCTGTCCTTTTTTATAAAGCTATATTCGGCAGAACGTCTGTAACTGACAATGATTGACCTGCTAGATGTGCAGGAGCCATGGCTTTACAGATGACATCTGGGCTGCATCCATTCAGCTGCTACAGCAACATATTGCCACCACAATAAAACTGTTTCTCATTAATGAAATCCTTTTCACTACATAAGTTATTCTGTGTTCAAGACACTTGTCTCGCTATAACATTTCACTCTCTTGTCCAGTTGGTGCCTAAACTGAAGACACCGTAGTTTACATCTGCTAGAAAAACTCACATTTACTGATTAATATGGCTTGTAGAGCTGTCAATCCATTGAAATATTTAATCCAGATTAATCGCATGATTGCCCATGATTAACCACAATTAATCACACGTGTTTTTTATCTGTTCAAAATGTACCTCAAAGGGAGATTTTGTCATGTACTTAATACTCTTATCAACATGGGAGTGGACAAAAATTGGGCATCTCTGTAAAGGGGAGACTTGTGGGTACCCATAGAACTCATTTTCATTCACATATCTTGAGGTCAGAGGTCAAGGGACCCCTTGGAAAATGGCCATGCCAGTTTTTCCTCACCAAAAGTTAACCTAAATCTGTAGCGTTATTTAGCCTCCTTCACAACAAGCTAGTATGACATGGTTGGTACCACTGGATTCCTGTGGTTTTCTAGTTTTATATGATAGTAAAACTAAGCCCACGTGTTCCATTAATCCGTTAAAGAAATTAGTAGCGTAAAAACAAATTTGCATTAAAGTGTTATCGTGTCAGCCAACAAGATTTTTTTGAGTTTAGCAGGTTGTCAGCTGTGTGTCTGCCCGGATTAATGATAGTGTCTGACACAACACAGTGTGTTTGTGCTACGTTAGCAGCTGCTAGCTAGTAGCGCTGCCAGTGGTTTTGTGCCCTCTGTAGTGTTCAGCGAGACAGACTGTGTGTGTGGTGGCGGTGAGTTTGTTGGTGGCGTTGTAGTTGTGAACATACAATATCTGTAGCAGACAGTGTGTATACAGTTTATTTGTCGGTGAATAAATGCTACAAGGCTACAAGCTACAACTCCTCAGCTGGAAGTCCCGAGCCAACTTCCTGTATCGGCTCTTTCTTAAGGTGGACCTATATATATATATATATATATATATATATATATATATATATATATATATATATATATATATATATATATATATATATATATATATAGTGTTAATAAGTTAAAATGCTTAATGTCGGTTATCAGTTAAATGGTTAATTTTTAACATCCTTAATCTCTCTTGCTAAAGCGCCATGTTTTCATGAATCCACTAACTAAAGTTGTGCAGATTAATGTAACAGCTGAGAAAAGGGCCTCTGAGATCTGGAAGTGACCGTCTTGTCAAGATGGGATTAAGTAAAGTTTGTTTCGAGGCTCCATGTGTTAATCCTCCTGTGATAAGGTTGTAATAATGAGCTTAAGTCGCTCAACAGCCAAGCCGACTAGTCTGTGTCACAAAGAGGAACTTAAACATGAGGAAATCAAGTGTAACTGACCAACCACGTGTTTTTCTTGTAACTTCCTGGCTGTGGTTTGAAAACTTCAGCTGTAGTCGGCTCTCAAGCTGCAGTCTCGATGTTCTGTTATGTGTCAAATGAACCAGCTGCCCTCTCCCCCTCTTTTTTCCAGTGTCTTGTGTGTGCTTGGGTGTGGGGTGACTGCCGTGCTGGCTCTGCCATTGGCTTGTCATCTTCCCAGCCCAAGTATGGAGAGTGGAGGTGGTGGCGGAGGGTGGTGGCGGAGGGTGGTGGTGGTGGCAGAGGAGTTGTTGTATTACCTTATGCCTTCAACAACTTTCTGTCAAACATGTAATCAATGGCATGTGCCTGCTGTTGGCCATCTGACAGAATGATACACACAGGAGATGGTACTAAACCCTATTTTAAGGAGAAGAAGAAGAAGATCAACCTTTATTAGTCCCACAATGGGGAAATTCAATTTAATTTTATTTATTTATTTAATTTAATTCAATTCAATTTAATTAATTAATTTATTATTACTTCATTTGTTTATTACTCTTTTGATTAATTATTTGGTCTACCAAATGTAAAAAAAAAAAAATTACAACTAATAAAATGAGCACAAATACCAAAAAATACATATGTTTCCAGAGACCAAGTCATGGATTAAAATTGCACATTTTAGTGCTAAAATTACCAGCTGATTAATAGTTTGAATTAGGGATGCTAATTTTGCTAAATTTTCTTAACGGATAACGGACCCTCCTTAACCGATTATTAACCATTAGCCAACGAGATTTGTGCCTTGCATGCTGCAATGCACCAGCTGCAGTATATGAGCACAACAAACCGAGACAACGTTCACTGTCAGTAGAGCTACTGTAGCAGCCACGGTGCTGCATTCACTGTCTCTAGTTCACTGTTAGTTCACTGTTAGGAGAGCTACCGTAGCAGCCACAGTGCTGCATTCACTGTCTCTAGTTCACTGTTAGGAGAGCTACCGTAGCAGCCACGGTGCTGCATTCACCGCCTCTAGTTCACTGTTAGGAGAGCTACCGTAGCAGCTACGGTGCTGCATTCACTGTCTCTAGTTCACTGTTAGTTCACTGTTAGGAGAGCTACCGTAGCAGCCACGGTGCTGCATTCACTGTCTCTAGTTCACTGTTAGGAGAGCTACTGTAGCAGCCACGGTGTTGCATTCACCGCCTCTAGTTCACTGTTAGGAGAGCTACTGTAGCAGCCACGGTGTTGCATTCACCGCCGCTAGTTCACTGTTAGGAGAGCTACCGTAGAAGCCACGGTGCTGCATTCACCGCCTCTAGTTCACTGTTAGGAGAGCTACCGTAGCAGCCACGGTGTTGCATTCACCGCCGCTAGTTCACTGTTAGGAGAGCTACCGTAGCAGCCACGGTGCTGCATTCACCGCCGCTAGTTCACTGTTAGGAGAGCTACTGTAGCAGCCACGGTGCTGCATTCACTGTCTCTAGTTCACTTTTAGGAGAGCTACCGTAGCAGCCACGGTGCTGCATT
Organism: Pterois miles; assembly: GCA_947000775.1. Taxonomy (NCBI): domain Eukaryota; kingdom Metazoa; phylum Chordata; class Actinopteri; order Perciformes; family Scorpaenidae; genus Pterois; species Pterois miles. Next base: position 1,894,789 of record CAMQGK010000224.1, on the reverse strand, counting down.
CACCGCCTCTAGTTCACTGTTAGGAGAGCTACCGTAGCAGCCACGGTGCTGCATTCACTGTCTCTAGTTCACTGTTAGGAGAGCTACCGTAGCAGCCACGGTGCTGCATTCACTGTCTCTAGTTCACTGTTAGGAGAGCTACCGTAGCAGCCACGGTGCTGCATTCACTGTCTCTAGTTCACTGTTAGGAGAGCTACCGTAGCAGCCACGGTGCTGCATTCACTGTCTCTAGTTCACTGTTAGGAGAGCTACCGTAGCAGCCACGGTGCTGCATTCACTGTCTCTAGTTCACTGTTAGGAGAGCTACCGTAGAAGCCACGGTGCTGCATTCCTTGTCTCTAGTTCACTGTTAGGAGAGCTACCGTAGCACCCACGGTGCTGCATTCACTGTCTCTAGTTCACTGTTAGGAGAGCTACCGTAGCACCCACGGTGCTGCATTCACTGTCTCTAGTTCACTGTTAGGAGAGCTACTGTAGCAGCCAGGGTGCTGCGTGTCCAGTAAAGGTCTCCACTGCAGATTTATTTCAGTTTAGCAGGTTGTCAGCTGTGTGTCTGCTTGATGCAACAATACTCTTATTGAATTTCCCCACTGTGGGACTAATAAAGGTAGATCTTCTTCTTCTTCTTCTCTGTCTGCCCAGGATTAACGATAGCGATTGTCCGACAGCGTGTGTTTATGCTACGTTAGCAGCTGCTAGTGTTGCTAGAGGCTTCGTGCCCTCTGTAGCATAATTTCAGCGAGTCTGTGTGGTGGTGGCGGTGAGTGTGGGTTTGTTGGTGGGGTTATAGTTGTGAACGTAGCTCTAGCAGACAGTGTGTGTACAGTTTATTTGTCAGTGAATAAATGCTACGAGGCTACAAGCTACAACTCCTCAGTTAAGACAGGAGCCAACTTCCTGTATCGGTGCCGGCTCTCTCTTAAGGTGGACCAGCTTTTCTCCTTAACGTGATGAGCCGCCCTTCTGCGTTTTTCTCAACTTTTGAATTATTAATATTTCTTTTAACCGTTTGACCGTTGTCGGTTAACAGTTAATTATTAACATCCCTATTGTGGTGAAAAAGTGAAAAAATGCTTGACTTTCAAGTGTTCTAGCTTCTCAAATGGCAGGATTTTCTGCTCTTATAACAATAAACTCAACACCTTTGTGTTTTAGACTTGCGTTCAGACAAAGAGACATTTGAAGTCGCCACCTCAGCCTCTGCCAAGTTGTGACTGACATTTACAAAAAAATGATTCCGTAAATTTAACAACAAATTAAGTGAAATCGTCGCTATAGTTGCAGCTTTCAAATTGTGTTCATTGTTTATCAGCATTGTTCGAAACACAAACAAATTCTAATAAATCTGAGTGACCAATTTGTAATTTGACAAATCCATTATAAGCAGTGTATTCTTCAAATGAATGATCTATATCTGTGGATTCAGTTGGGGTGGGCAATATGACGATTTAGCATCAGTGTGATGAACTATTGTGATTTGTCAGGAATTAAATTAGCTGAATTAACCAAAAACTGACATTATTCATTGTTATAACCATAAAATCTGGGCACTATCCAGAAAATTGTCTATTTTTCTATGTATATTGATATGACATAAATTGACATTTTGCAGCTACAACGATTATTTGATTAATTGTCAACTATTAAATTAACCACCATCTATTTTGATATTTTGATAATTAATCCCTCCAGGGATTAATAAAGGTTCATCTTATCTTATCTAATTAATCGGTTCGAGTTTTTAAGATTTTTTTAAGAGAAGATTTTGAAGAAAAATCAAAATTCTCTGATTCCAGCTTCTTAAATGTGAATATTTTCAGGTGTCTTTACTCCTCTGTGACAGTAAACTAAACATCTTCGAGTTGTGGACAAAACAAGACATTTGAGGACGTCATCTCGGGCTTTTGGAAGCACTGATCAACATTTTTCACCATTTTCTGACATTTTCCGAACTAAACATCTAGTTGATTAATCAAGAAAAAATTCAGCAGATTAATCGGCAATGAAAAGATGCAGCCCTAATACTATGGCAGGATTCAGAACAGGATTTTTTTCCATACAACTCTACCGCTATGTTTCAGGACAGTAATATACGTTTCTGTAACATTCCTCTAACATTCATCTGCATTTTGTTTGTTACAGTCGGCTGATCGCCCTCAGCTCGCTCTCAGGCTTGCTCCTTTTTTTTCCTCTTTGTTTTAACAGACAACTTGAGCAACCGTTTAGATTCGTCTTAGTTTAAAAGCAAGAAAATAAGGTGTAGATCGCCTCAACTCTAGTTCATTTACTGGAAATTATAACTTACTATTCATCTTAGACTCCGAGGAATCTGCACATATGCTCATGTTTGCGTGTTTGTCGCTGTAGTGCAGATATACTCTAGGATATCAGTATATAAATAGAGGGATTTGTCAACATATCTATCATGTAGAATACAAAGACCTTCATGTAATTGGAGCATAAGTCCTTGTTTGAATAGTTTCACCATTTTGGACACTCGGCAACTCAAGAATTGCACACAGTCTCTCCAGATAATATATGATAAGATATTGGCCATTAAAGTCTTGAACAAACATGACGGCAAAATGTTTTAAGTGGAAATCGGTTCATTCTGAATGCTGATCTTTTAAAACTAGTTTTACATTTGTTGTGCTTTCACTAGGACAAAGAGCTCAAACTTGTGTGGGTTTAAATCAACCTGTTGCTCCAGTGAGTGGGTAGTTTTTGCCTCACGCCTCTGTGTTTCTGTTTGAGAGGGGCGTGTCTCTGCTATTCATAGTTGTGAGAACCTCAGAGGTCTATTAGAGGTCAGTGAGTCCTTCTAATAGCTGCTGCAGCAAAGGGCCTGTCAGATAGCGATACCTCTGTGCCATCGGACACAGCCTGGACCTTTCCTCATATACACACTGTGAGACTGTGAGTACAGACATTTATTTTATCGTCGTTTGTCAACAGTCAGTGGTGACGTTTTCAATAATCCACCTAAGTTGTTGACACAGAAGTGGTGTGATCATCTTGTCTTTCATAGCAGGGACGCCTTGAAGACTTACCGTGGTGGAGCATTTGTGAGGCTTAATGTGTGTTTTGATTATTGCATTTGTTTTATAGAGCAAAATAGAAGTGAAAAGCTGTAATGGATCTTGCCTGTCCTTTTTGTTTTGGTATTGAATATATCAATTAAGTAGATAATCATTAATCTCTTTAAATCTTTCAGCACATTCAACAGTTTACTACATTTAAAATTTCATGAAAGAAAAGCAGCTTGTCCATACTTTGCCCCAGTTGGCTCTGGTCCAAGTTGTCATGGGCTCTGTGGTAATTATAGAAGTAGGTGAGAAGTCAGTCGTTACCTACTGTACTGTATGTGGCGTTTGTTCAGTTGTTTGATTACATGAAGGGCTGTTACCGTCTAATCTAGAGGTCAGATGAGTTGAACGTGATGTACATAACGCCACCAGTCCAGGCTGATAACAGATTTAAAACATATTAAATGTTGAAAGCGTTATTAATGTATTTTCATATTCAGATGTATTCATTGAAAGATACCTGCTGGTTAAATATAGGCCCTGTTAGCCAGAGTTTAAATTGGTCTTTCTTGCCACAGGCTCATCTAATCTGCATTTTTAAGTCATTTGACTGTTCTATTAAAATTTTAGTGCAGCAGAGCCATACATCCAGGGCTTTTAAATTCGAACTTTTAGCCCAGCGAGTTTTCTTGAACACCCAGACCAGTCTCATTTCATCCTCAGACATACTGGAAGTGGAGTAGAGTTCAGCGTTCAGCGTCTGTGGTTGTGTCCGTATACATCCGTGGAGGCTTGTGATCTGAAAATGTGTGCAGAGTCATATTTCCTTCCTGTGTCTTTGTTTCCAAAGCTGTTGAAATGGGATCTTCCTTTAGTATGTAATGTTTGTGGATGTGTAGAACAAGAACAACGGCAAAAGTACATGTAATTTCAGCAGAATATTTCTTTTACAGGTTTGTCTATGAAAATAATCTACATCTTTTAGTTTTATAGATATAAACTAGAGCTGCAATTAAAGTATTTAATCGCAAGATTGTCCATAAATAATAGATTTGTCAAGTACTTAATACTCTTATCAACATGGGAGTGGGCAAATATACTGCTTTATGCAAAAGTATGTATATATTTACGATTGGAAATCAAATAACAACACAAAACAATGACAAATATTAGATAAACCCTCACAAGTACTTCATTACAAATAGCATCAGCTTAAATGATAACATGACAAACTGCAGCCCAACAGGCAACAACAGCTGTCAGTGTGTCAGTGTGCTGACTTGACCATGACTTGCCCCAAACTGCATTTGATTATCATAAAGTGGGCATGTCTGTAAAGGGAGACTCATATCTTGAGGTCAGAGGTCAAGGGACCGCATTATTTAGCCTCCTTTGCGACAAGCTGGTATGACATGGTCGGTACCAGTAGGTTCTTTAGGTTTTCTAGTTTCATATGATAGCAGTGTCTTCACTCTAGCTCTAAAACTGAGCCCATTACCTCCTCTGAAATATTGATTGTGTTAATGCGTTAAAGAAAATAGTGTAGTTAATACAAATTTGTGTTAATGCATTGTCATGTTAACTTTGACAGCCCTAATTTAAATGTAAAAATAGCTCAATGAAAAAGGTTGTTTCCTCAGTTTTCTTGTACACATTAAGACTAGTCTTTTGTGCTCTGAATGATAAACATGATTCAGTTGTCTTTATACAGTACAGGTCCCTTGACCTCTGACCTCAAGATAGCTGAATGAATATGGGTTCTCTGGGTACCCACTAGTCTCATGAAAATCTTGAAAGTGAAAATGAAAGTCTTATGAAAATCACAAGCAGTTTTATGAATGCAGTATAAATGTGTTATTTTCACCTATTCTACAATGGTGTGTTTGAATATTTCTGCAAACCGGGGTCCCTAAACAGTGTTAGAATTACATAAATTGGATATCGCTGTAAAGCTGTTGTGGATCCAATGAGCCCAGCTGTATTCATGTGTGATGATGTCAGTCCTCATAGTAGCCATTTCATTGTAGTGAGTGAGTGAGTTTTTGAAACTTGACCTCACTGTATAAAATGACCTGTTGTGACCTCTAGGATAATCACAGCCTCATGAGACTTTACAAACACAAACAAATTAAAATCAACTCAAAGTATTTCAAGAGGAGATTTCCTAACTATTTATATTGAAGGACATATTGTCTTTAAAGCTAAGGTTTCTGAGGTTGGGGGGGCTAATGAAAAAAAACTGTCAGATCTGAAGATTTGAGACATTAAGCACTTGATATAACTGCAATTTGCCAAATAATCAGTAACACTGAAGTGGTGGATCGTCACTGGACTTAACGCTGCTGCATATCCTATATCCATGTATACCAATAGTTGAAGCTTTATTTTGGTTTCACACTGTACTTTCTACAGTAACAGGAAGTCAAAAATAAGAAATATTGCTGCAAAACAATGTGACTTCAGATGACTGATGTGTCTCTAAATGAGGACATTTTCTTTAGCTGAGGCAGCTGTTGATATGAAATATGTTTGATACCAGGATGATAACAGTTCAGAAAAATGTTGTGTCCAGGCGGCAAAATGGCAAAGAGACACCAAATAGCTGTAACTTCCCCCATGTGATTCCAACCAGAAATGTAAGGCCTGCAAGTAACAGTTATTTTCATGGTTGATTTATTTACCAGATTAGTTTCTCAACTAATATATTAATCTATAACATCGGGGGAAAGTATTATAAACATTTTTTAAATAAAATACCATCACAATTAAATATAAAATTATTTTATTTGAGCAGCAGTCCAAAACCTAAAAATGTTCCATTTAAATCATATTTGGCCACATTGTATAACCATAAACAATATAAACCTTAGAATATATTTAGACTTTTTTGCTAGAGAAGGACGATCAAATAATCGATTATTAAAATAGTTAATTTCTGAAAAGTAAGAAAAAAAAATCACCTTATGAAATGCGTATTCAGTATGCAAGAATTCGTGAAGACATTGGCAGTAAATTACCAGTGGCTCTGAATAGGACCAGTATCCTTGTTCTTCAGTGTGAGCGGGGGCTCATGTAGCTGTGTAATGGTCTAAAACAAGAGACCCATTGATAAAAAGATCAAATACTTCCTCCTGCTGGATCACCACATCCTGAAGGAACTGCATTGTTGACATTTTTCTTTTGAATAAGAAATATTTCAACAGTTTTCTAAACACAGTAAACGAAAGAAAGAAGTTTGTGATTACACTCACAGTGGATGTTAAATTGGTTATTTTATGTTAAAGTAAACCACATTTTCTCTCTGGACCAGAGACATGCATGAAGAAGAAGTGCAGACTAAAAGTTTCCTAATGTAATAACGTTCCTGTCTCTGTCTCCCTGCAGGGTCAGTGCACAACAGTCATGCAGGCTCAGGAAGTCCTGAGACAGCTGCGGATTCCCGAGCTGGAGGATGTTCGGCAGTATGTACGCGGCTTACCCACCAACGCACTCATGGGCATGGGTGCCTTCGCCGCCATCACCACCTACTGGTTCGCCACCCGGCCGAAAGCCATCACAGCCCCCTGTGACCTCAGCATGCAGTCAGTGGAAATGCCAGTAGGTGATTTCTTCTCTTTTCTTCTGGGTAAATCAAATGACCTAAATGAATTCATGCAATGTGGAGCCAGCAACACAGAAAACAATGATGTATCCGTCCATCTACTGTGTCGTAGTCCTGTGTGTTAGAGGAATAACTGAAGCATGACCCAACCACTGGAGGAAACTAGTCAGCAGACCTCATTCAGCAGGAATGTGAATGGGATCCTTCCCAGACACTTCAACCACAGCTGAAGTTTTTTTATTTACAAGCGTACATCCTCTCTCCTCGTCACTCCTCGTCACACTTTGGGTGCTAAAAAGTTCATCTCGGAGTTTATCTGTTTTGTTTTGTTTTTAATTCCAGGACCTTATTAATAACTTATTAAAGTAATTTATTAACTATTAATAAAGACATTAGTTGCAGCTGAGAAACTTGTCACAAAACAAAGGGTGCCTTATTTGAAAGTCATACCTTATTCCCAATATGTTGTTGGGCTTTTCGATTAGTGCTTTTAGCCATGCCGTGCTGATTTGCATTTCCATTAGCAGTTTTAACGTGCCCAGTTGTGCTGCTTTGGAAATGGGCCATCTCTAGAGTCGGGCCAAAGTGGGCCCGAACTGCCTCCAAGCGGGCTGCGGTAACACCTTGCCGGCTGTGTCCAACCCATGATGACCCACCTCAACTCATCTCTGTGCAGGAGACCAGAGAGAAAGAAAGAAAAAAAAAAAAAACCTCTGTGGTTTGAAGTTTAGTCTCTCTCCTGTACTTTCAGATATCTGCTTTATTTAGCTGTTTCGCTTTCAGCTGTATCTGAGTCGTGTTAAGTTACTGCTGATGAAAACTCAGCATTTCCTGACTTTTTTATTGTGAAGAATTTATAGGAAATAAAATGTTTATCACAAAAGTAGTGGAGCTTTCTTAATGCAGGGAGGTAGAGTACAAGCAGCAAAAATAATGGGGACTTTTATTGTGAAAAATAATGGCAATGAAATGTGTTTATCCACCGTTTTACAGACACGGTCACACACCTTCTAGCAGGTAACCCTGTTGTAATGGAGACATAATCATAATAATGTCATGCTGGGCTGACGCACTATGTCAAAGTGAGCCAGCTAACAGTTTGTTTAAGTCATGATTAATTCAGTAGACCTGAAAATTCATGTGCTTCACAAAGAATGAAAAATGAAACAGAGGAAGGACAAAACAAAGAAGCTTGATTTCAGTTTTCAACATTTTCACTGGGACCTAGTGGATTTTTATAAAGGAGCTAAATTTCTAAAGTAGATCTCTCTCTACTGAAGTATACTTGCTTCCTTTGCCCCACTGTTTTCAGTCATTACACATTTCAGCTCAAACTACAACTGCAGCAACACGTCCTGTACAGGTGTTTATATCACAGAGAACCAGGTTCTCCTGAGTGCAGGTGTACCACAAAATCCATCTGTGCTCCCCATCTTCTCTCTGGTGCTCATGACTAGAGAAATGTTGTAATGTGTCCTGAGGTAGAGGTGTTTAAGGTTCAGTCAGTGCTGCTGGTCATAACTTTGTGTGTGTGTTTTTTTTTTTTCTTCTCGTAGGGTGGCGAACGTGCAAGGAGGTCGGTACTGAACGACAGTGACGAGCACTTGACGCACTACTACAGTGATGCATGCACAATGTATGAGGTGTTCCTACGAGGACTCAGAGTATCAAGTGAGTGCTTCTCTTGGTTTACATGTGATATGATTCTTCCATTGAATGTCGATAAAAAAGAGTGAAGTTTGTCTTCTTTCGCAGATGATGGACCTTGTCTAGGATCGAGGAAACCTAACCAGCCATACGAGTGGCAGTCTTATAGGGAGGTGAGACATGGACCGCAGACGAGGGAATCTAACATTCATCTTGTCCACAATGCACAACTAGTAGAGTCTCAGTATATTTAAAATATCTGACTTGTTTTTGTCCTGAACAGGTGGCAGAGAGAGCGGAGCACATCGGCTCTGCTCTCCTTCACAGAGGACACTCTCATACAGGAGACAAGTTTATTGGCATCTTTTCACAGAACAGACCAGAGGTACAACACATTCATCATCCGTGCGCTAACGTTGTGTAGTTCTGACTCAGATTATCCCACAGTGCAATGTACAAAGTTTGTGTACGATCGGTAGTCACCAACCAAGAGTTCCTTGTTATCATGCATTGCAAAGACAGAAAAAAATGTAGCGCGTGCTACAGGAATGAGTCCTAAAACATGTAAATGAGTTTTAACACTTCCGGGAAGTCAATGGGTTTTTCTGAATGGGTTTTTAGTTAGTTGCCTGAAATAAGTTTAACACAAACTGAAGAGATTTTAACATTTCTTCTACGATATGAAATGTAAGTATCATACTAGTGAATTTTGAAACTTTTGTGTGTTTTATTAAAGGCAGTCGCTAACAAGTGGCTAAATGAGACTACTAAACATCATCACGCTGATTACTAGCCCGCCTTTAGCTTCGTGGTGGTGATGTGAAGTCATGTGACAGTAGCATAGTTCATTTATAGCCTCACGTTAGCTTTTTTACTTTTCACGATCGCATTTATACTTTAAAAATCATAAAAGTGGTCTTCATGTATGAAGATTAATTGTCAGAAATGTTTTTGCCACAGAGCTTCTTTTTCCTGCAATAATCCAACACCCAATGGAAAAGTCCCATTGGCTTTTTGTAGACAGAACCAGGGCAATGCTAGCTTCCTGGTTGGCCTCAAGGCCTTGAAAGAGGCTGAGACAGTTGTGAGCTGGTGTAACTGGACCTGTGGTCATGCATTTCTATTGGCTCAATTTCAGTGAGTGTAGACAAAAGATGTTAATAATTAACCGTTTAACCGATAACTGACATTAGGCATTTTAACCAATTAACACTATTTGTTAAACGGATAAAAGAAATATTAATAATGAATTTAAAAGCTGAGAAGAACACAGAGGAGCGACTCGTCACTTTAAGGAGAGAAGCTTGTCCACCTAAAGAGAGAGTCGGCGCAGATACAGGAAGTTGGCTCTGGGCTTGCAGCTGAGGTGTTGCAGCTTGTAGCCTCGTAGCATTTATTCACTGACAAATAAAATGTACACACACTGTCTGTTACAGCTACGTTCACAGCTATAACGCCACTAACAAACCCACACTCACTGCCGATACACACACGGACTGTCGGAAACTCGCTGAAGTTACGCTACAGCGAGCACAATGCAACCAGCAAACATAGTCTGTCGGACAGTTGCTATCGTTACGCCGGGCAGACAACCTGCTAAACTAAATGTGCACTGGAGACTTTTTACTGGGAAAGTGGCTGCATGTCCGCGACACTACACACAGCACCGTGGCTGCTACAGTAACTCTCCTGATGGTGAACTGTTGACTCAGTTTGTTTGTTTGTTTGGACAATTCTATATATTTTTACTTCTTTCATAAACTTATGATTTGCACATTGTTTTATCTGAGATAATCATTATTTTTTGCTTGTGCCATCTTCCACAGTGCAGTTATGGACCTACAGATGAGATGATTGCCATCTTACAGGGTCATGCAAGGCATTAATCTAGTCGGTTAACGAGTTTTGGTATTGGTTAAAACAATTTTTCAAAATTAACATCCTTAGAGCAGACCAAATTTTACTGCACATTATTGTACCCCGAATTATATGACGCGACATTTTTTTTTTTTTTCACCCTCCTTGGTTGGCCTACAAAAATCCGTCATCCCTGCTTCACTCACACCTAAATACTGTCCATATTTGTTTACTGGTTGTGCCATTTGACACACTACATATAGCATGGTTCCACACCTCTGAAGTGCTGCCTCCATCTCCGATGTGTTTTCAGTGAGTCAGATTATCAAATGAATTCAGTCTGATAATCAGGTGCCACTCCACTGTATGGCCCTTCATACAGTATTCTCCTTTACATGCACACTAGTATCCCAGATATGATCCTGGTGATGTTTATCCTGCTATCAGAAGTCTCCTCCTGCTATAGCCATGTTATCAGCATTTCATTTTTACTTTGGTGGAAAACAGATCAATATTATTAATGAAAAAATTAATTGAATGAAGACAGTCACGTCATTACACCTGTGTTTTTGTCTCTCAGTGGACCATTTCAGAGCTGGCCTGTTATACATACTCTATGGTGGCAGTTCCATTGTACGACACGCTCGGCACCGAGGCCATCGGCTACATAATCGACAAAGGTACACAAAAGCTCACCTTCAAACATTAACCACATGCCACCTGTGGAGCTTTCACAGCACTCTAGATCAAGGACACTGATACTGACACAAACTAAGTGGTTATTTTGGTGCCATCTGTTTTTCAGCTGCCATCTCAACAGTGATCTGTGACGTACCCGAAAAAGCCCGGATGATCCTGGACTGTATCAGCGAGAAAGGGCGAACGGTGAAGACGATTGTGCTCATGGAAACGTTTGATAGCGAGCTGGTGACACGTGGACAGGAGTGTGACGTTGATATTCTCAGTTTGAAGGAGTTTGAGGTGAGAATAAAAACCTAATCTTTCTGTACATTATTACAACATTTATAGACAGAGCATCAGCTGTCAGCAGATGTAGAGGCAGATTAACCGAGCCTCCTGTTGTTGCCATTGGAGTCAGACACTTGTATTCTGGTTAGAGCTAATGGAAATTAGACCCTGAGGCACTGCATGTTTAAAGCATGATTCTTATCAGCACTTCCTGCAGACATGATATATCTCACTGTACATTTTGTATTTTCTTCCAGGCCTTGGGTAAAGCCAACCTCCAGAAACCAGTGGTGGGTAACTTGTTAAAGCTCGTAATTCTACTACATTCAGAGTCATCTTTTCAGCTTAGATAATCCACTAGTAATAAAAATAAATATATAATTTTGCACTTTTCTAATGCTACAGCTATTCAAGCTTTATATGTGCTAGTGTAGATCTGTGATCTGATTGCAGCCTCCTAAAGCAGAGGACCTCGCGCTTATCTGCTTTACATCTGGAACCACAGGTAATTACACAACTTGTTTACCACATTAACCTGTTGGAAATAGGGATTTTGTTCTTCACGTATAATCATGATCATCATTTTCCTTACAGGAAACCCAAAAGGTGCAGTGCTTACTCATGGAAATGTAATCGCCAACACTGCAGCTTTCATTAGAATTACGAAGGTAAACAAACACACCATCTAGACTTGGAAGCTCTCAAATGAATCTTAAGATGAATGGCATTGTCTATTAATGTGTTTTATATTTTTTTATGTGAATGTTTCTACTTTTCTTAATTCATTTTTTATTCATTTATGCAGATGTAAGTTCCACTGGTGTTCCCCTCACTTTCTAAAATCATTGTTTTCAGTCTTAACTTGAGAGAAAAGACTGCAGATTCTACTCAGAGCTGAAACAAATATTTCTACCTCATCTGCATGCGTACAAATCATCTAATCTATGGTTGTGTTTACAGTCACAGTGGAAGGAACAGTGGGATACATTGGGGGATCTGTCAGCAGAAATGGAAGATAATTTCATAAATGTTTTCATTAGTATATAATCACCTGAAACTAAGAATTGTTTTGTTTTTGTTAGCTTAGAATGAGCCCTGCATATCTCCATACGGAGCGAGTCCAAATCAAACATTAGCTCTAGAGAACCTTTCAGCTGATTAAAACAGTTAATCACGATTAATCGCAAATTAATCACATTTTTATCTGTTCAAAATGTACCTTAAAGGGAGATCTATCTATCAACATGGGAGTGAGCAAATATACTGCTTTAAGCAAATGTATGTATATATTATTGGAAATTAATTAACAATACAAAACAATGATAAATATTGTCCAGAAACCCTCACAGGTTCTGCATTTAGCATAAAAAATATGCTCAAATTACAACACGGCAAACTGCAGCCCAACAGGTAACAACAGTTGACAGTGCATCAGTGCGCTGACTTGACTATGACTTGATCCAAACTGTATGCGATTATCATAACTGACACTGCGCCGCCTTCGGAGTGGCAGCACGTCTTAGCAGCTCTCTCTTTGTTTTCTGTTTTTTTGTCTTTTTTTTTCATAACTTTTGACAACTTTCTACCACTTTTATTGGGTGTAGCTCTCACTAAACAACAGAACTACACACCAGTGTAAATAGTTGGTAGAAGTTGTCGTTTTTCTCTGGTTTTTCTCCACTTTTCATCCGAACATGCCACCAAGGATTCTTTACTTTTACTGTTACTGTTACCTATTTATTTTATTGTCAATTTTCTTCATTGCACCTTATTTCAGTCACTGCACCTTCTCTTTTACTTTTTACTGTACTGTATTTATCTGTACTGTTGTTGATGCTGCTAAGACACCCGAATTTCCCTCCGGGGATTAATAAAGGTTCATCTTATCTTATCTTATCATAAAGTGGGCATATCTGTAGAGGGGCTGTTGTCCTCTGTTGTTCCTAAAGTAGTGTTAGTATGGTAAGGACGGCCTCTGAGTGAGCCGAACACTGTCCACAGTGTTGCGCTCGGTGGCTCGTGTTACTTCAGTCTAAGAAATGGAGTGAGTGAAGGAGTACTCAGTTGATTGTAATCTGCAGCCACACAACTAGATGTCGCCAGATCCTTCACTCTGCACTTTTAGTAGAACCGAATATCAAAGATAAGGCAGTAAGGGACTGTAGTCATTAAAGTTAAGAAGCAAATACTATCTTCTCTATCAGTGTAATTAAATGTGATTATAACATATATAATTAGTGCATTAATAATGCAGTAATGCACAGCACGTTTGTTATTCTACTTTTATTTTGGAAAGCACAAGAAAACAATTTATTTTTTGCAAGACATGTTTAAAAATGCAGGAAATGGCATCCTCCCCCCTTTTTTTTTACACCTTTGAATTGTTTCGCCCCAACTTCTGTAACCAAACCTATGTGCATGTCTTCAAGAGACGCGGATTACATAAAATGTAAACATTGAGATGTTTGATGGACCTTGCTTGAAGTCTAAAATTCCCATCTGATTCAGTTTGACCCTCTTCGAGTTTGTTGTTTGTTTCCCCCATCTGTCTCGCCTCTGTTCCTCCCTCATCTTCCTCCTCCCCCCCGTATGTTGTCGTCCAGGATACATTGAAACCCAGCAATAAAGATGTGCACATCTCCTTCCTCCCTTTGGCCCACATGTTTGAGAGGGTGGTGGAGGTACAGTACGCCATGTTTGACCTGCATACATGCATGTGTTTTGCTTTGTGTGTCCTCCGCAGGTACACTGCATGCTGAACCTTCATGACATTCATGTATCCTATCTCCCCCTAGCTCACATGTTTGAGAGGGTTGTGCAGGTATGTCTTGGACTTATTTACCTTTAGACAATTTTAAGTGGGGTTTAAAGAGTCATAAGTGGTTTTTTTTTATATATATGAATGAATGAATGACAATATTTAGGCTTAATGACAGGATTTCCGTCAAACTTCTGCAGCATTTGGAGTGCTGACTGGAATTTGCAAATTAAAGTCATAACTTTGTTGCTGATGCTTTTGAGAAATTTGGCTTTTTTATGTTCAATTTAAAAATTAGGTTTTATAGAAAACATGCTTATTATCCTCAGAGTAAGGCATCAACCTGCAGCTGGTGACTTCTTTAGCTGTTTTGATGAATTTGTGATCCATAAATGATCCTTGACCTTCTAGGTAACTCAGTAGCACGACCACTAACAGCTTCTGAATTTGGAGAATACTGCAGTGGCTTTAAAAGACACTTGATATGTGAATAGCATGTTCCTGCAGTTGAAGAAGCTGTAGTTTCAGGAGCACAGTCCAAGGACCGCATGTCTAGAACCCTAGTTTTTCATTAAGCTTAATGTCTTCAGTGTAAATACTTGGTTAATACTCATTGTTTGACCATTTTAATTAAGCTTAAATAATCATCACAGTTGAACTGTGCTGACTGCCTGTTTAGCCCACAATAAATGTAATCAGCGAGTCAGATGTCAATAATGTAACATGTCATTTCTATTGGGTTTTAATTGCATCTCTCTCTCTCAGGAGTCATGGAGGCATTTAGCATTTCTTTCATCCTCCGCTGTACAAACAGGGAGGCAGTGTGTAAATGTTACTTATTTTAAACCAAACATTACTTATTTTAAACCAAACCATGATCTTTTCTGTACTAAACTTAAACATTAATCCCATTTGGGGTCGGAGGGGTGCTGGAGCCAATTTTTCGTTATATTGCCTAAACCTGACTGTTTCCGGTTTCCAGTGGTGGCACATAGTTTATCACGTTATCACCACCATGTAATGCAGTTTTTGTCATTTCACATAGGCTATTTCTAACTACTGTCCTAGAAATGTGGTCCTGAAACTGCAGCCTCCTCCATTGTAGGAACGTACTAATGTTGGGGTCTGTAGTGAAATGTTCATAACAACACTGTCCTCTTGTGGTTAAATTGTCACTGATTTACCTTGCAACAAGAAGGAATAAGCAGCTCCCCTTTCATCAGGGTGTCATCCTCATCCATGGAGCTCGGATCGGGTATTTCCAAGGGGACATTCGACTTCTGATGGATGATTTAAAAACGCTGCAGCCGACAGTCTTCCCTGTGGTGCCACGTCTCCTCAACCGCATGTTTGATAAGGTCAGAGTTTATCTCCTGTCACTCATGTTAAAGTTTACAAAAGTCCTAGTTAACAGGAGAGCTTGCTGACTATTTTCATTCATTTTTTCAGAAAATTACCTCTTTGACTATAATGTATTTAGCGTTTTATTTTTTTTACTCCGTTAAGTTACTAATTTAATAATACACAAGTTTACATTTTCTGGTCTGCTGCCTTGTTCAATGTGTGATATTAAATGTGGTGATTAAAATACCGCTTGTCTCAATTCTCCACAGGTATTTAGTCAAGCCAACACACCGCTGAAGAAATGGCTGCTTGATTTTGCTTTCAGTAGGAAGGAGGCAGAGCTTAAAAGTGGTGTGGTCAGAAAGGACAGCCTGTGGGACAAACTCATCTTCAAGAAAGTGCAGGTAAACATGTTTTTGTTCAACTTTAGCCTACTTTTTCCACTTGCTTTAAAAAAAAAAAAAAAAAAAGTCTGATATTACCGTACTTAAATATCACACATATTTATCTTTGAATGAGGCTGGTCCTCTGTTAGTAGGTACATAAACAGAATGATAAATACCTATTAGGGCAGTCAATCAATTACAATATTCTTTCGCAATTAATCGCGTGGTTGTCTATGATTAACTGCAATTAATCACATTTTTATTTTATCTGTTCAAAATGCACCTTAAAGGGAGATTTGTCAAGTATTTAATACTCAATATAGGAGTGGGCAAATATGCTGCTTTATGCAAATGTTTGTATATATTTATTATTGAAAATCAATTAACAACAAAAAACAATG
The DNA here is from genome assembly GCA_947000775.1 of Pterois miles. Classification (NCBI taxonomy): domain Eukaryota; kingdom Metazoa; phylum Chordata; class Actinopteri; order Perciformes; family Scorpaenidae; genus Pterois; species Pterois miles. The sequence goes on along the minus strand of CAMQGK010000224.1, from coordinate 1,878,800 downwards.
ACAAACATCATCCAGAAACCCTCACAGGTCCTGCATATATAACATGGGAAACTCAAGCCCAACATGCAACAACAGCTGTCAGTGTGTCAGTGTGCTGACTTGACTATGACTTGCCCCAAACTGCATGTGATTATCATAAAGTGGGCATGTCTGTAAAGGGGAGACTCGTGGGTACCCAGAGAACCCATTTTCAATCACATATCTTTAGGTCAAATGTCAAGGGACCTTTTTGAAAATGGCCATAACAGTTTATTCTCGCCCAAATTTTGCACCAGTTTGGAGCGTTACTTAGCCTCCTTCACGACAAGCTGTCAAAGTGGTTGATATCAAAGGTTTTTTGATGGTTCTCTAATTTCATATGATACCAGTATCATCTCATCAACTTTATAACTTAGCTGGCTGTAACCTCTGACAGACCGATCGCGTTAATGCCTTGCAAAAATTAATGGCGTTAAAATGATTTTGCATTAACTTTGACAGCCCTGATACCTATATTTATTTTATATTACATATACTTTGATATTGTTAAAGGCTAAATATTTGTTTCTTCTATTAAAGGTCATATAAAAAAAAACAATCACATGACAAGTTCCTTACAGTAATTTTAATAATTAGTTTAGTTTTATGATAATTCTTCCTGTTTGTTTCACACTTTGCAGGCGAGTCTGGGCGGCCGTGTCAGACTCATCATTACAGGAGCAGCACCGGTGTCCCCAACCATCCTGACGTTTCTACGAGCTGCACTGGGCTGTCAGGTGAGCCACATCCACTCGCTCAGCTCATCGATGGGCATTTCTTAATCGATAACTGACTGTTCTGTTTTCACGAATGCCACTAAAAACATGCTCTGCTCTCATCAGTTTTATGAAGGCTACGGCCAGACTGAATGTACAGCTGGGTGCTCCATGTCGATGCCCGGGGACTGGACAGCAGGTAAAAACTCTTACAGCCTACGAGTGGGATTTACACATTGAGCCATGAAACTAAGCTGTGACTGTTTTGTGTCTGCAGGTCATGTTGGGCCTCCACTGCCCTGCAATGCTATCAAACTGGTGGATGTGGCAGAAATGAACTACCTGGCAGCCAATGGAGAGGGAGAGGTGAGGAGTGCTTTTGTGGTAACAATCAAATACATGCAGTCGGTGAGAAAATGTATTTATTTGCTTTCAAAAAACAGTATCTTGTAGGGATGCTTAAAGGCCAGTATTTAGTTAACATAGCTGAAACAAAGAGACTAATATTAGTACTGTATACCCACAGCCTGATAAAACATATGCCTCAGTGTCATACCAAAAAGCACAGAACAAGAACCATACCGTTGCATTTAGGGTTACATAGTTGTTTTAGAATAAGCTGCACTGACCATGTTTACATTTTCCATCTCTGAGGAGTAGCTGCATGAGGCAGAATTAATGAAAAGAACCAAAACAAATGGGAAAATTGTACAATAAATATTTTATTACAGTGCGGTGAAAGTTTGAAAACATACTTGAACCGCAGAGGAAAATCAAGCACGCAAACACACGAACGAAATCATTTTCCAGTAAGTACAGCTAAGGCTAATAGAAATGTCATTGGTTCTGACCAAACTTCTGCAAAACTAAAGTACTGGACAAATACAAAGTGGTAACAATTCATCCTGATGGAGACATGACTGTCCCTCTATGACTCTTATGCCAGTCCATCTAGTAGATATTGAGCTATTTCACCAGATTACTTTGACTTGTTGGTGGCCCTGGAGGAAAAACTCAGAGGATAAACAGAGTCAAATTCATTGGCTGAGCACCATGAATGTCTGGAAAATTCAATGGAAATCCTTCAAATAGTTGTCGAGATATTTCAGTCGTGACTAAATCTGTGGAGAGAGCGACATTTCCATCCCTGAAGCATGGATAAAGATTTGGTATCATCTGCAAGTGTACCAGTTTCAAGATTACTGGAAATGTGATTTTCACCAGTGTTGTCATCTCTCCCTTCAGGTGTGTGTCAAAGGACCAAATGTATTCCAGGGATACCTGAAAGATCCTGAGAGAACTGCAGAGGCAATCGACCAGGATGGATGGCTGCACACAGGAGACATTGGCAAATGGCTTCCTGTGAGTAGAACTATTCATCTTTGATTGTTGGATAACACTTTATAATAACCAGTGAATTGGTAGTTAATTAAATCTTTAACAATGTCATAATAATTAATAACAGTATAATTTATTTTAGAGTGAGATGTAGAGGTGTAAAGAGAGTGAAGAAGAGCTGTAGACAGAGAGAGGAGGGTGTAGAGCAGGATGTGGATTAGTTGTAGTGAGGGAGAGAAATAGATTGGGAGGTGGCAAAGGAGGGAGATGTAGATAGAGCAATGGAAATGTAGTGAGAGATGTAGAGGGAGCGCGGGAGAGGGAGAGAGATGTAGACAGAGAGAGATGAAGAGTGAGCTGAGAGGTGGAGAGAGTAAGAGGGCGAGTGAGCTCTAGAGAAAATGAGGTGTGAGGGAGAGAGATAAATGGGGACTTGGCAAGAGAGGGAGATGTAGAAAGAGCAAGAGGTGGAGGGAGAGAGTGAGCTGTAGAGAATGTGAGATGGAGAGGGGAGAGAGAGATGAGGAGGTATAGAGAGGAGCGAGAGATAGATGGAGGGGAGGTGGAGGGGGGGGAGGGGAACCAAAGGAGAGGGTGTTTTGTGTGGGAGAAGAGGGGAGGTGGCGAGAGAGAAAGAGATGAAGATGTAGAGAGGGATGTGGAGCGAGAGAGGGAAAGCAAGTGAGCTCCAGAGAAAGGGAAAGAGAATGAGAGGTGTAAAGATTGTGAAGGAGAGCCATAGAGAGAGATAGATGGGGAGGTGGCAAGAGAGAGAGCGAAAGAGGGAGGGAGAGAGATATAGGTGTAAAGAGAGCTGTAGACAGAGAGATGAAGCTGTAGAGTGAGACAGCAAGAGAGCGAGTGAGCTCTAGAGAAAATGAGAGGTGTAGTGAGGGAGAGAGATAGATGGGGAGGTGGCAAGAAAGGGATGTAGCGAGAGTAATGGAGATGCAGTGAGAGAGCGAGCTCTAGAGAAAGTGAGATGGAGAGAGAATAAAAGGTGTAGAGAGGGCAAGAGATAGATGGGGAGGTGGCAAGAGAGATGGAGAGAGAGAGAGCAAGTGAGAGATGCAGTGGAAGAGAGATGAAGATGTAGAGGGGTGTAGAGTGAGTGAGCTCTAGTGAAAGTGAGATGGAGAGAAAATGAGCGGTGTAGTGAGTGAGAGAGATGGATTGGGTGATGGCGAAAGAGCAATGGAGGTGGAGAGAGAGAGATGCGTGATGTAGAGATGTAGAGAGTTGCAAGATTTAGAGAGAGAGCGAGAGATGCAAGATTTAGAGAGAGAGCGAGATGTAGAGAGAGAGGGATGCGAGATGTGGAGAGAGAGAGAGAGAGATGTGAGATGTAGAGAGAGTTTTACAAATAGCTTAACTTACTCACATCATTGTCTCTGTTGCCATCTTAATTAAGAATGCTGCTGCTTATGCTGAGACATCAGCAACATCTGGCTCCAGACTGCAGAGTTTTAGTCTCATCAGCGTCGCAACAACAGCCGACTTCATTGTTGTCGTCTGGCACCATTGAAAAACAATAATGTTGGAATTCATGTACGAGTTGATTTAAGTTGAATTGTAAATTAAAAACATTATATTTTAGGAAATCTACTCACAGACCACTTTAAGATGCATCAATACGCCAACTTTAATTTCAAGTGGTTTCTCTCCTGGTTTGTTGCAGAACGGCACTCTGAAGATCACTGACAGGAAGAAGCACATCTTCAAACTGGCACAAGGAGAATACATCGCCCCTGAGAAAATAGAAACTGTGTATAATCTCAGTGATCCGGTGGCACAGATATTTGTTCACGGTGAAAGCTTACAGGTAAGTAATTAATGTGAAACTGGCATAGCATCAGATATTAGATATTATTACCATACTGCAGTTTCTAGTTTGCTTCAGGCTGTGTGTAGCTGAGCTTGTTATCCGTGATGCATTTTTCAGGCGTGTCTGGTGGGGATAGTGGTACCTGATCCAGACTTCTTACCTATGTGGATCAAGAAAAAAGGGATTGAAGGCTCCTACTCTGAACTGTGCAAAAACCAGGTGAGAGTTATTACCATCAGCAGTTCAAACACAGCCACCTGTGGAATGTATGCTAACATTTTTCTGACTGTATTTAGGATGTGAAGAATGCCATTCTGGAGGACATCCTGAGGTTGGGCAAAGATGCAGGACTCAAGTCTTTTGAACAGGTGATTGTTACCGCGTTTGAATATTATTATACAAGTTTTTTTTGTTCTTCTGTTTTAAAACTAAAATGGAAAAACAAAGGAGCAGTGGTTTGTTAGGGAATGTAGGGAAGCAGACGATTCTGGTGTTACTGATAACGGTGGATGATACTGCGGTAAGTGTGTACAGTATAGGGATGCGAGACTAGGGGATTTCCCACACCGAGTGGCCGTCCCCGAACTGCCCCGCCCATTGAGAAATGTAAAAATATTTTCAGTTCATTAGGAAAGTTTGGCAGGCATAATTTATGGGACCTAATCCAGCAGGTTAGACTCGTTCTTCCTTCTGTACAGGTCCATGCATTTTAAAATCCTTCTTACTGTACAAATACTTATCATTATCATCCATCATGCACAACAGCAATTGAATCACATGCTTCACCACATTTCTATCCTATCATAAAGAAAACAAACCACTGCTCCTTTATATTTCCATTTCAGTTATTCAGTGTAATTCTTTATTTCTCATCTTCAAATTAGAGCAAAAATGACTTATCAATTGTAAGAATGTGCTTTTGTGTGTAGAATTTGATAGTAAACAGTATATTTTAGGGTTTTGGACTGTTGGTTAGAGAAACAAGCAATTTGAAGACATCACCTTATGCTTTCAGAAAAAAAACACTTTGGCTGCTTCATAAACCAGATCATGAAAAAAATTAAGTAGATTGATGTTGAAAATAATTGTTAGTTGCAGCACTGCTTCAAATGCATATTTTAATTTTTTTGTTATTCATTCGTCATGATCTCTTTTGTCTCTGCAGGTGAGAGATATTGCGTTACATCCTGAGCTGTTTTCTGTCCATAACGGCCTGCTGACACCCACTCTGAAGGCCAAGAGGGCTGAGCTTCGGAGCTGCTTCAGAGATCAAATTGATGAACTCTATGCCAAAATTAAGATGTAAACTGGGATTGAGGAGAGGTAATACTCATTTAGAGCACACAGTCAGACCCAAATTAAGTGAGAGGGTTACTGACAATCTGAGAATGAATCTCAGTTTGATTTATGAATTGTCTCCGCTTAATTTAGTAACCGTACCACTAAATTTTCCCTGCTGCCACTGGCTAATTAGGTCAAAATGTTACTGGTAAAACGTATCTAAGAGTAAGGGTTAAAAAACACAAAGGGGGAATGTAACTCGATCATGCCTTAAACTGCCATTAAGTCTGACTACTTCACTGTCAGAAAGGTGAAAACATTTCTGACAGTTTTTTATTCTTGAGAGCTACAGAGAAAAGATCTTATGAAAATGCTTTTACAACAGTGACTAATATTTATATCCCAGACTATTTAATGTTTTGATCCATCTATTTAAGTTGGTATATAATGTAATCATTAAATCTGTAAATAGTGTAACTGCTGAAAAGTCTATTTGTATGCAGAGTATTGTACCTGATTCTCTGTTGTTTTAATTTCCTGCATTCCCATTTTTCTCAGTGCCGAAGGACAGATGAACCTGTTTTAGTGCACAGTTTAGTTAATGTCCTATTGGGAAGCATATTGCGACAGACTTTTATTTTCATTTTCTTTTAACACTGCATGTTACTATACCCTACATGCATTGCTTCCTTGTAGATTTTCAAATTTCAGTGCCACAGGTTGCAGGATACAGCTGCATACCATCATTTGTATGATGTACTTAAGTCAAGGTAAATATTTAAAACACTGGCATTACGGTTAATTTAAAGTAGCATGTTTTTCAAAAATTATTCCATTTCCTTTAACGAAAAGCAGCAGCATCTCAGTTGTTTGACAAAATATTTAGTTGTGAATTCAGATTTTTTGACTGAATTATGATCATCACATATATAATCATGTTGAGGCCTCCTCGACATTTCAAGCCATATATTGAATTTTTTTTAATTAAGTATTTGAAAAGGGCAAAGGTGCAGTTTTGTGCTGAAATTGTAAGTACAGTATATTTATTAACTGTACCAAATAAATACTTTCTTCCAAAACTGATGTTTAGTTTAATCTTTTATACTCTGAAAAATATTTTTGATGGATCCCTGAAAAGCCATGTCTGATTTTTAAGTATTTTAACTAGAAGCTTTTGTTCTGGTTGTCAATGATGCACATTAATCCGTGTGTCTTGAATCCTGTTTTCATTTATAACATGCTCCAATATAGTCATAAGCAGCTATAAGGATATTTAATTTTTTATTACTTATATTAAGACATTTTACTATATTGGCATTATCTGTTCAGACACCAGCCTCCACTTATGGATATACAGTAAGACTTATGGTTGACAAATCCATTAGCATCTGCTTACAACTACATTATAGTGTTATATACTACATTTTTTTTCTTTTACACATCCTATTCTTTAGTTTTTTTAATCACTTTTTTCAACATGACTTATTTTAAAATACCTTTTTTTTCTTTTTTGACACACTATACTTTTTCTACACACTACTATACTTTTGTTGACACACTATACTATCAGTATTTTCCTTTTTTTGTATTTTTCAACATACTATACTGACATACTACTGTGACTTATTTCTTCAAAATACTATACGATTACATTTTAATTTTATCAACATGCTATACTATGATTTTTATTTTTTTTCAACAAACTACTATGACGTTTTTTTTAAATACTATACTATGACTTTTGTTTTTTCAACATACGATATGACGTTTTTCACATGCTATACTATTACTTATTTTTTCACCTTACTGTACTGTGACTTTTTATTTTTTTGGCATACCATACTATGACTTTTTATATTTTCAACATACTGTACTGTGACTTTCTTTTGTCGACATATTAAACACACTTTTTATTTTGTCGACATACTATACTATGGCTTTATTTTTTCGATACACTATACTATGACTTATTTTTTTGACATACTATACTATGACTTTTCAAGATATTATACTGTGTGATTTTTTTTGACATACTAAACTATGACATTTTAATTTTTCGACATACTATACTATGACTTTTTGTGGCATACGATACAATGACCTTGTAATTTTTTCGACATACTATACTATGACTTTTTTCAAGATATTATGTGTTTGTTGTTTTTTTGACATACTAAACTATGATGTTTTAATTTTTTCAGCATACTATACTAAGACTTTTTATGTTGTTGATATACTATACCATGACTTTTATTTTTTCAAAACACTATACTATGACTTTTTAAATTTTTCGACATACTATACTATGACTATTTTCAACATACTATACTTATATTACTTATATTTTTGAAACTACACTATTTTTTTGACATACTATATTATGACATTATTTTTTCGACAAACTATACTAAGACTTTTATTTTTTGAAATATTATTCTATGACGTTTTAAGTTTTTCAACATACTATACATTTTATTTTTTCGATATACTATGACATTTTTATTTTTCGACATACTATACTATGACTTAAATTTTATTGACTTTTTTTCAACATAGTATACTATTTTTCTACATACATACAGTGACGTTTTTCATCATACTATAACTTAAATTCTTCGACATACTATACGATGACATTTTTGAACATGCGAAACTGTGAGTTTTTTGTTTTATCGACATATTATACTATGACTTTTTCAACATATACCATGACATTTATTTTTTCAAAACACTATACTATGAAGTTTTATTTTTTTCAACATACCATACTATAACTTTATTTTTTCAATATACTATTTCATTACATTTTCATTTTTCGACATACTATACTACGACATTTCAATGTTTTCAACATGCTAACATAAAACTTTTTTTTATTTTTTCAGCATATTATACCACGACTTGTCGTGGTATAGTATGTCCATAAATTTCATACAAAAACCTCATAGTATATAGTATGTCGAAAAACTTTACAGAAAAAAACATCATAGTATAGTATGTTAAAAAACGTCACAGTTTAGTATGTCGATAAATTTTACAGAAAAAAAACGTCAGCTTAGAATGTTTAAAAAGTTCATGAAAAACATCATAGTATATTATGTCGAAAAATTTCATTAAAAAACGTCACGGTATAGTATGTCGAAAAATTTCATTCAAAAACGTCATAGTATAGTTTGTTGAAAAATTTCATGCAATAACATAGTATAGTATGTCGATGAATTTCATTTTGCATGAAATTTTTCGACATGCTATACTATGAAGTTTTTGAATGAAATTTTTCGACATAGTATACTATGACATATTTGCATGAAATGTCGACATACTAAACTATGACGTTTTTTCATTTTCTGACTGATTATACGATGACATTTTTCCATGAAAGTTATCGACATACTTAAGTATGACATTTTTCCATGAAATTTATCGACATGCTAAACTATGATGTTTTTGCATGAGGTTTTCTGACATACTATAGTGTGACGTTTTTGCATGACATTTTTCTATAACTTTTTTTCTGTAAAATTTTCCAACATATTGTACTATGACGTTTTTTGTTGTGCAATTTTTCGACATACTATACTACGACGTTTTTCCATGAAATTTTTCAACATGCTATATTATGATGTTTTTTTCTGCACAATTTTTCGACATACTATACCGTGAAATTTTTGGATGAAATTAATCGACATACTAAACTATGAAGTTTTTGAATGAAATTTTTTTTACATACATTACTAAGACATTACATGAAATTTTTCGACATATTATACTGTGACGTTTTTCCATGAAATTTATCGACATACTAAACTTTGACGTTTTTCTATGAAATTTTTCGACATACTATACTATGACATTTTTGCATGAAATTTTTCGACATACTAAATTCTGACTTTTTTAAATTAAATTTTGCGACACATTATACTATGCCGTTTTTTTCTAAAATTTATCGCCATACTAAACTATGACATTTTTGAATGAAATTTTTCGACATACTATACTGTGACGTTTTTCCATGAAATTTAACGACATACTAAACTATGTTTTTGCATGAAATTTATCGACATACTATACTATGACGTTTTTACACAAAATTTTTCGACATATTAAACTATAACGTTATTGATAGAAGTTCTTCGACATACTATACCGTGAAATTTTTGCATGAAATTAATCGACATACCAAACTGAAGTTTTTGAATGAAATTTTTTTACATACAGTACTAAGACGTTATTGCCTGAAATTTTTTGACATACTATACTATGACGTTTTTTCATGAAATTAATCGACATACTAAACTATGACGTTTTTGAATAAAATTTTTTGACATACTATACTATGACGTTTTTGCATGAAATTTTTCAACATGCTATATTGTGACGTTTTTTTCTGTACAGTTTTTCGACATACTAAACTGACGTTTTCTTCTAAAATTTATCGACGTACTAAATTATGATGTTTTTGAATTAAATTTTGCGACACATTATACTATGGCGTTTTTTTCTAAAATTTATCAACATACTAAACTATGACATTTTTTAATTAAATTTATCAAAATACTAAACTATGACGTTTTTGCATGACATTTTTCTATAACTTTTTTCTGTAAAATTTTCCGACATACTGTACTATGACGTTTTTCATGAAATTTTTCGACATACTATTCTATGACGTTTTTGCATACAATTTTTCGACATACTAAACTATGTTTTTGCATGAAATTTATCGACATACTATACTATGATGTCTTTGTGTGAAATTTTTCGACATAGTATACTATGACGTTTTTGTATGAAATTTATCAACATACTATTCTATGATGTTATTGTATGAAATTTTTCGACATACTATACTATGACGTTTTTCCATGAAATTTTTCGACATACTATAATATGGCATTTTTTTCTAAAAGGTATCAACATTCTAAACTATGACGTTTTTCATGAAATTTTTCTATAACTTTTTTCTGTAAAATTTTCCGACATACCGTACTATACGTTTTGTCATAAATTTTTCGACATACTATTTGACGTTTTTCATAAATTTATCGACATACTAGACTATTTTTTCTATATTTATCGACATACTATATTATTTTTTCATAAATTTATCACATACTAACTATTTTTTGTATGAAATTTTTCGACATAGTATACGATGATATTATTGCATGAAATTTTTCAACATACTAAACTGTGACGTTTTTGCATGAAATTTTTCGACATCTAAACTATACATTTTTGTTTCAATTTTTCAACATACTATACTATATGTTATTCACAAAATTTTTTCCATACTATAACTTTTTCATGAAATTTTTCACATACTAAACTATGACGCTTTTCCATAAATATGACATACTATACTATATGTCTTTTGTGAAATTTTTCACATAGTATACTATGACGTTTTTGTATGAAATTTATCAACATACTATTCTATATGTTATTGTATGAAATTTTTCACATACTATACTATCGTTTTTCCATAAATTTTTCGACATACTATAATATGCGTTTTTCTAAAAGATACATACTAAATTATCGTTTTCAAATTATTTTTCGGCACCTATACTATGCGTTTAAAATTTATCGAAAACAAACTATAATTTTTAATTAAATTTACAACATTCTAAACTTCGTTTCATAATTTTTCTATAACTTTTTTCTGTAAAATTTTCCACATACCGACATCGTTCATAAATTTTTCACATACTATTTACGTTTCATAATTTAGACAACACTATTTTTTCATTATTTACAACTATATTATTTTTTCATAAATTTATCGACACACTATTTTTTTATAATTTTCACAGCATTATTCATAAATTTTTCAACAACAAACTCGTTCATAATTTTCACACAAACTATCATTTTTTTTCATTTTTCACAACAACTATTTTATTCCAAATTTTTCACATACTATAACTTTTTCATAATTTTTCACATACTAAACTATCGCTTTTCCATGAAAGTTATCGACATACTTAAGTATGACGTTTTTAATTAAATTTTTTACATACTATACTGTCATTTTTCATAATTTTTCGACAACAATACATCGTTTTTTTCTAAAATTTATCAACATACTAAACTATGACGTTTTTTAATTAAATTTTTCGACATACTATTCTATGACGTTTTTGCATGAAATTTTTCGCCATATAATACTATGACGTTTTTGCATGAAATTTTTCGACATACTAAACTATGATGTTTTTGTATGAAATTTTTCGACATAGTATACGATGATATTATTGCAAGAAATTTTTCAACATACTATACTATGATGTTATTGCACAAAATTTTTCGACATACTAAACTATGACGTTTTTTGTTGTGCAATTTTTCGACATACTATACTACGACGTTTTTGCATGAAATTTTTCAACATGCTATATTATGATGTTTTTTTCTGCACAATTTTTCGACATACTATACTATGATGTTTTTCCATGAAATTTTTCGACATACTAAACTATGACGTTATTATAGAAATTTTTCGACATACTATACCGTGAAATTTTTGGATGAAATTAATCGACATACTAAACTATGAAGTTTTTGAATGAAATCTTTTTTACATATATTACTAAGACGTTGCATGAAATTTTTCGACATATTATACTATGACTTCATTGCATGAAATTTTTACAACTATACTGTGACGTTTTTCCATGAAATTTATCGACATACTAAACTTTGACGTTTTTCTATGAAATTTTTCGACATACTACAGTATGACGTTTTTGCATGAAATTTTTCAACATACTATATTATGACGTTTTTGCATTTTCTGACTGATTATACGATGACATTTTTCCATGAAAGTTATCAACATACTTAAGTATGACATTTTTTAATTAAATTTATCGACATACTATTCTATGACATTTTTGCATGAACTTTTTCGCCATATAATACTATGACGTTTTTGCATACAATTTTTCGACATACTAAACTATGACGTCTTTGAATGAAATTTTTCGACATACTAAACTATGTTTTTGCATTAAATTTATCGACATACTATACTATGACGTTTTTACACAAAATTTTTCGACTTACTATACTATGACGTTTTTGTATGAAATTTATCAACAAACTATACTATGATTTTTCTTTCATGAAATTTTTCAACATGCTATACTATGACGTTTTTCCATGAAATTTTCCGACATACTATACTATGACGTTTTTCCATGGAATTTTTCGACATATTAAACTATAACGTTATTGATAGAAGTTCTTCGACATACTATACCGTGAAATTTTTGCATGAAATTAATCGACATACCAAACTGAAGTTTTTGAATGAAATTTTTTTACATACAGTACTAAGACGTTATTGCCTGAAATTTTTTGACATACTATACTATGACGTTTTTTCATGAAATTAATCGACATACTAAACTATGACGTTTTTAAATTAAATTTTTTGACATACTATACTATGACGTTTTTGCATGAAATTTTTCAACATGCTATATTGTGACGTTTTTTTCTGTACAGTTTTTCGACATACTAAACTGACGTTTTCTTCTAAAATTTATCGACGTACTAAATTATGATGTTTTTGAATTAAATTTTGCGACACATTATACTATGGCGTTTTTTTCTAAAATTTATCAACATACTAAACTATGACATTTTTTAATTAAATTTATCAAAATACTAAACTATGACGTTTTTGCATGACATTTTTCTATAACTTTTTTCTGTAAAATTTTCCGACATACTGTACTATGACGTTTTGTCATGAAATTTATCGACATACTATACTGTGACGTATTTGCATGAAATTTATCGACATACTATACTGTGACGTATTTGCATGAAATTTTGACATACTAAACTATGACGTTTTTTCATTTTCTGACTGACTATACGATGACAATTTTCCATGAAAGTTATCGACATACTTAAGTATGACATTTTTAAATTAAATTTATCGACATACTAAACTATGACGTTTTGTCATGAAATTTTTCGACATACTAAACTATGACATTTTTGCATGAAATTTTTCGACATACTATACTATGTTATTGCACAAAATTTTTTGACTTACCATACTATGACGTTTTTTGCTGTGCAATTTTTCAACATACTATACTATGACGTTTTTCCATGAAATTTTTCGACATACTAAAGTATGACATTTTTGAATGAAATTTTCCAACATGCTATATTATGCGTTTTTTTCTGTACAATTTTTCGCATACTATACAATTTTTTTCATGAAATTAATCGACATACTAAACTATACTTATTGATAGAAATTTTTCGACATACTATACCGTGAAATTTTTTTATGAAATTAATCGACATACTATACTATGACGTTTTTCCATGAAATTTATCGACAAACTAAACTTTACGTTTTTGCATGAAATGTTTCGACATACTACAGTATGACGTTTTTGCATGAAATTTTTCGACATACTATATTATGACGTTTTTTTCTGTAAAATTTTTCGACATACTATACTATCTTTTTTCTGTAAAATTTTTCGACATACTATACTATGACGTTTTTGCATGAAATTTTTCGACATACTAAACTATACGTTTTTGAATGAAATTTTTCAACATACTAAACTATTTTTTGCATGAAATTTATCAACATACTATACTATGATGCTTTTGTATGAAATTTTTCGACATGCTATACTATACGTTTTTGCATGAAATTTTTCAACATGCTATATTATGATGTTTTTTTCTGCACAATTTTTCGACATACTATACTATGACGTTTTTCCATGAAATTTTTCGACATACTAAAGTATGACATTTTTGAATGAAATTTTCCAACATGCTATATTATGACGTTTTTTTCTGTACAATTTTTCGGCATACTATACAATGATGTTTTTTCATGAAATTTTTCAACATACTATAATATGACGTTTTTCCATGAAATTTTTCAACATACTATAATATGACGTTTTTCCATGAAATTTATCGACATACTAAACTATGACGTTATTGATAGAAATTTTTCGACATACTATACCGTGAAATTTTTTTATGAAATTAATCGACATACTATACTATGACGTTTTTCCATGAAATTTATCGACAAACTAAACTTTGACGTTTTTGCATGAAATTTTTCGACATACTACAGTATGACGTTTTTGCATGAAATTTTTCGACATACTATATTATGCGTTTTTTTCTGTAAAATTTTTCGACATACTATACTATGCGTTTTTCTGTAAAATTTTTCGACATACTATACTATGACGTTTTTGCATGAAATTTTTCGACATACTAAACTATGACGTTTTTGAATGAAATTTTTCAACATACTAAACTATGTTTTTGCATGAAATTTATCAACATACTATACTATGATGTTTTTGTATGAAATTTTTCGACATGCTATACTATGACGTTTTTCCATGAAATTTATCGACATGCTAAACTATAACTTGCATGAGGTTTTCTGACATACTATAGTGTGACGTTATTGCATGAAATTTTTTGAGATACTATAGTATGATGTTTTTGCATGAAATTTTGACATACTAAACTATGACGTTTTTTCATTTTCTGACTATTATACATGACATTTTTCCATGAAAGTTATCGACATACTTAAGTATGACGTTTTTCCATAAATTTATCAACATGCAAACTAATTTTTCATGAGGTTTTCTATATGTGACGTTTTTGCATGAAATTTTTCGCCATATAATACTATGACTTTTTGCATGAAATTTTTCGACATACTAAACTATACGTTTGTGAATGAAATTTTTCGACATACTATACTATGATGTTTTTGTATGAAATTTTTCGACATAGTAACATATATTATTGCAAAAATTTTTCAACATACTATACTATGATGTTATTGCAAAAATTTTTCGACATACTAAACTATGACGTTTTTTTTGTGCAATTTTTCGACATACTATACTATGACGTTTTTGCATGAAATTTTTCAACATGCTATATTATGATGTTTTTTTCTGCACAATTTTTCGACATACTATGCTATGATGTTTTTCCATGAAATTTTTCGACATACTAAACTATGACGTTATTGATAGAAATTTTTCGACATACTATACTGTGAAATTTTTGGATGAAATTAATCAACATACTAAACTATGACATTTTTCATGAAATTTTTCGACATACTATACTATTTATTGCACAAAATTTTTGACTTACCATACTATGACGTTTTTTGCTGTGCAATTTTTCAACATACTATACTATGACGTTTTTCCATGAAATTTTTCGACATACTAAAGTATGACATTTTTGAATGAAATTTTCCAACATGCTATATTATGACGTTTTTTTCTTACAATTTTTCGGCATACTATACAATGATGTTTTTTCATGAAATTAATCGACAACTAAACTATGACGTTATTGAAGAATTTTTCACAACTAACCGTGATTTTTTTATAAATTAATCGCACAACTACTTTTTCCATAAATTTATCGACAAACAAACTTTCTTTTTCTGAATTTCGCAACACACTTTTCATATTTTTCCAACATTACTTTTTTTCTAAATTTTTCGACACAACTACTTTTTTTCTAAATTTTTCACAACACTATCTTTTTCATAAATTTTCGACAACAAACTACTTTTTAATGATTTTCAACACAAACTATTTTTTCTGAACCACCACTTTATGAAATTTTTCGACACAACTATCTTCATAAATTTTTCAACATCTATATTATGTTTTTTTTCTCACAATTTTTCGACATACTATACTATGCTTTTTCCATATTTTCCCACATTTTTAATTTCCAACATCATACGTTTTTCTCATTTGCCCATTTTCATAATTTTCAACATACAAATACTCCATAAATTTTTCACATACTATAATATACTTTCCATAATTATCACATACAAACACTATTGATAAAATTTTTCGACATACTATACCTAAATTTTTTTATAAATTAATCGACATACTAACTACTTTTTCCATAATTTATCACAAACTAAACTTTCTTTTTCATAAATTTTTCGACATACACAGTATCTTTTTCATTTTTTCGACAACAATTAGCGTTTTTTTCTTAATTTTTCACATACTTACTATACGTTTTTTTCTTAAAATTTTTCGACATACTATACTATCGTTTTTCATAAATTTTTCGACATACTAAACATCGTTTTTAATGAAATTTTTCAACATACAAATATTTTTTCATAAATTTATCAACAACTATACTATGTTTTTTTATATTTTTCACTTCTATGTTTTTTTATGAATTTTTCCATCTAACTAATTAAAAATAACTAATTTTCCATAAATTTATCACAAACTATAACTTTTTCATCTCAACTATAGTGGCGTATGCATAAATTTTTTAGACAGTTGTGTTTTTGCATAAATTTACATACTAAACTCGTTTTTTCATTTTCTACTGATATACAGCATTTTTCCATAAAGTTATCGACATACTTAAGTATACGTTTTTCCATAAATTTATCAACATCAAACTATATTTTTTCATTTTTCTATAGTGTGACGTTTTTCATAAATTTTTCGCCATATAATACAGCGTTTTTCATAAATTTTTCGACAACAAACTAGCGTTTTAATAAATTTTTCACATACTAACTATTTTTTTTATGAAATTTTTCGACATAGATACGGTATTACTGCAAAATTTTTCAACATACTAACTATTTTATTCACAAAATTTTTCGACATACTAAACACTTTTTTTTTCAATTTTTCGACATACTATACTATGACATTTTTGCATAAATTTTTCAACATCTTATTATTTTTTTTTCTGCACAATTTTTCGACATACTATCTATTTTTTTCCATAAATTTTTCACATACTAAACTAGCGTTATTATAAAATTTTTCGACATACTATACTTGAAATTTTTGATAAAATTAATCAACATACTAAACTATGACATTTTTCATAAATTTTTCACATACTATACTATGTTATTCACAAAATGTTTTACTTACCATACTATGACGTTTTTTGCTTGCAATTTTTCAACATACTATACTATACGTTTTTCCATAAAGTTTTCGACATACTAAAGTATGACATTTTTAATGAAATTTTCCAACATCTATATTATGCGTTTTTTTCTTACATTTTTCGGCATACTAAACAATGATGTTTTTTCATAAATTTTTCAACATACTATAATATGCGTTTTTCCATAAATTTATCACATACTAAACTATACGTTATTGATAGAAATTTTTCGACATACTATACCTAAATTTTTTTATAAATTAATGACATACTATACTATCGTTTTTCCATAAATTTATCGACAAACTAAACTTTGACGTTTTTGCATGAAATTTTTCGACATACTACAGTATGCGTTTTTGCATAAATTTTTCACATACTATACTATGACTTTTTTTCTTAAAATTTTTCGACATACTATACTATGACGTTTTTACATGAAATTTTTCGACATACTAAACTATACGTTTTTAATAAATTTTTCAACATACTAAACTATGTTTTTCATGAAATTTATCAACATACTATACTATATGTTTTTTATAATTTTTCGCATCTATACTATGCGTTTTTCCATAAATTTATGACATCTATACTATATGTTTTTTATAATTTTTCGACATGCTATACTATGCGTTTTTCCATAAATTTATCGACATCTAAACTATAACGTTTTTGCATAGTTTTCTGACATACTATAGTGTGCGTATTGCATAAATTTTTTAGTACTATAGTTGTGTTTTTGCATGAAATTTTGACATACTAAACTATGACGTTTTTTCATTTTCTACTATTATACATGACATTTTTCCATAAAGTTATCGACATACTTAAGTATGACGTTTTTCCATAAATTTATCAACATCTAAACTATATGTTTTTGCATAGGTTTTCTATAGTGTGCGTTTTCGCATAAATTTTTCGCCATATAATACTATCGTTTTTGCATAAATTTTTCGACATACTAAACTATGACGTTTTGAATGAAATTTTTCGACATACTATACTATATGTTTTTTATGAAATTTTTCACATAGTATACGATATATTATTGCAAGAAATTTTTCAACATACTATACTATATGTTATTCACAAAATTTTTCGACATACTAAACATCTTTTTTTTTCAATTTTTCGACATACTATACTATGACGTTTTTGCATGAAATTTTTCGACATCTTATTATGTTTTTTTTCTGCACAATTTTTCGACATACTATACTATTTTTTTCCATAAATTTTTCGACATACTAAACTATGCGTTATTATAGAAATTTTTCACATACTAACTTAAATTTTTGATAAATTAATCAACATACTAAACTATGACATTTTTGCATAAATTTTTCGACATACTATACTATGTTATCGCACAAAATTTTTACTTACCATACTATACGTTTTTTGCTTGCAATTTTTCAACATACTATACTATACGTTTTTCCATAATTTTTCACATACAAGTATGACATTTTTAATAAATTTTCCAACATGCTATATTATGCGTTTTTTTCTGTACAATTTTTCGGCATACTATACAATGATGTTTTTTCATGAAATTTTTCAACATACTATAATATGACGTTTTTCCATGAAATTAATCGACATACTAAACTATGACGTTATTGATAGAAATTTTTCGACATACTATACCGTGAAATTTTTTTATGAAATTAATCGACATACTATACTATGACGTTTTTCCATGAAATTTATCGACAAACTAAACTTTGACGTTTTTGCATGAAATGTTTCGACATACTACAGTATGACGTTTTTGCATGAAATTTTTCGACATACTATATTATGACGTTTTTTTCTGTAAAATTTTTCGACATACTATACTATGACGTTTTTTTCTGTAAAATTTTTCGACATACTATACTATGACGTTTTTGCATGAAATTTTTCGACATACTAAACTATGACGTTTTTGAATGAAATTTTTCAACATACTAAACTATGTTTTTGCATGAAATTTATCAACATACTATACTATGATGCTTTTGTATGAAATTTTTCGACATGCTATACTATGACGTTTTTGCATGAAATTTTTCAACATGCTATATTATGATGTTTTTTTCTGCACAATTTTTCGACATACTATACTATGACGTTTTTCCATGAAATTTTTCGACATACTAAAGTATGACATTTTTGAATGAAATTTTCCAACATGCTATATTATGACGTTTTTTTCTGTACAATTTTTCGGCATACTATACAATGATGTTTTTTCATGAAATTTTTCAACATACTATAATATGACGTTTTTCCATGAAATTTTTCAACATACTATAATATGACGTTTTTCCATGAAATTTATCGACATACTAAACTATGACGTTATTGATAGAAATTTTTCGACATACTATACCGTGAAATTTTTTTATGAAATTAATCGACATACTATACTATGACGTTTTTCCATGAAATTTATCGACAAACTAAACTTTGACGTTTTTGCATGAAATTTTTCGACATACTACAGTATGACGTTTTTGCATGAAATTTTTCGACATACTATATTATGACGTTTTTTTCTGTAAAATTTTTCGACATACTATACTATGACGTTTTTTTCTGTAAAATTTTTCGACATACTATACTATGACGTTTTTGCATGAAATTTTTCGACATACTAAACTATGACGTTTTTGAATGAAATTTTTCAACATACTAAACTATGTTTTTGCATGAAATTTATCAACATACTATACTATGATGTTTTTGTATGAAATTTTTCGACATGCTATACTATGATGTTTTTGTATGAAATTTTTCGACATGCTATACTATGACGTTTTTCCATGAAATTTATCGACATGCTAAACTATAACGTTTTTGCATGAGGTTTTCTGACATACTATAGTGTGACGTTATTGCATGAAATTTTTTGAGATACTATAGTATGATGTTTTTGCATGAAATTTTGACATACTAAACTATGACGTTTTTTCATTTTCTGACTGATTATACGATGACATTTTTCCATGAAAGTTATCGACATACTTAAGTATGACGTTTTTCCATGAAATTTATCAACATGCTAAACTATGATGTTTTTGCATGAGGTTTTCTATAGTGTGACGTTTTTGCATGAAATTTTTCGCCATATAATACTATGACGTTTTTGCATGAAATTTTTCGACATACTAAACTATGACGTTTGTGAATGAAATTTTTCGACATACTATACTATGATGTTTTTGTATGAAATTTTTCGACATAGTATACGATGATATTACTGCAAGAAATTTTTCAACATACTATACTATGATGTTATTGCACAAAATTTTTCGACATACTAAACTATGACGTTTTTTGTTGTGCAATTTTTCGACATACTATACTATGACATTTTTGCATGAAATTTTTCAACATGCTATATTATGATGTTTTTTTCTGCACAATTTTTCGACATACTATGCTATGATGTTTTTCCATGAAATTTTTCGACATACTAAACTATGACGTTATTGATAGAAATTTTTCGACATACTATACTGTGAAATTTTTGGATAAAATTAATCAACATACTAAACTATGACATTTTTGCATGAAATTTTTCGACATACTATACTATGTTATTGCACAAAATGTTTTGACTTACCATACTATGACGTTTTTTGCTGTGCAATTTTTCAACATACTATACTATGACGTTTTTCCATGAAAGTTTTCGACATACTAAAGTATGACATTTTTGAATGAAATTTTCCAACATGCTATATTATGACGTTTTTTTCTGTACAATTTTTCGGCATACTAAACAATGATGTTTTTTCATGAAATTTTTCAACATACTATAATATGACGTTTTTCCATGAAATTTATCGACATACTAAACTATGACGTTATTGATAGAAATTTTTCGACATACTATACCGTGAAATTTTTTTATGAAATTAATCGACATACTATACTATGACGTTTTTCCATGAAATTTATCGACAAACTAAACTTTGACGTTTTTGCATGAAATTTTTCGACATACTACAGTATGACGTTTTTGCATGAAATTTTTCGACATACTATACTATGACGTTTTTTTCTGTAAAATTTTTCGACATACTATACTATGACGTTTTTACATGAAATTTTTCGACATACTAAACTATGACGTTTTTGAATGAAATTTTTCAACATACTAAACTATGTTTTTGCATGAAATTTATCAACATACTATACTATGATGTTTTTGTATGAAATTTTTCGACATGCTATACTATGACGTTTTTCCATGAAATTTATCGACATGCTATACTATGATGTTTTTGTATGAAATTTTTCGACATGCTATACTATGACGTTTTTCCATGAAATTTATCGACATGCTAAACTATAACGTTTTTGCATGAGGTTTTCTGACATACTATAGTGTGACGTTATTGCATGAAATTTTTTGAGATACTATAGTATGATGTTTTTGCATGAAATTTTGACATACTAAACTATGACGTTTTTTCATTTTCTGACTGATTATACGATGACATTTTTCCATGAAAGTTATCGACATACTTAAGTATGACGTTTTTCCATGAAATTTATCAACATGCTAAACTATGATGTTTTTGCATGAGGTTTTCTATAGTGTGACGTTTTCGCATGAAATTTTTCGCCATATAATACTATGACGTTTTTGCATGAAATTTTTCGACATACTAAACTATGACGTTTGTGAATGAAATTTTTCGACATACTATACTATGATGTTTTTGTATGAAATTTTTCGACATAGTATACGATGATATTATTGCAAGAAATTTTTCAACATACTATACTATGATGTTATTGCACAAAATTTTTCGACATACTAAACTATGACGTTTTTTGTTGTGCAATTTTTCGACATACTATACTATGACGTTTTTGCATGAAATTTTTCGACATGCTATATTATGATGTTTTTTTCTGCACAATTTTTCGACATACTATACTATGATGTTTTTCCATGAAATTTTTCGACATACTAAACTATGACGTTATTGATAGAAATTTTTCGACATACTATACTGTGAAATTTTTGGATGAAATTAATCAACATACTAAACTATGACATTTTTGCATGAAATTTTTCGACATACTATACTATGTTATCGCACAAAATGTTTTGACTTACCATACTATGACGTTTTTTGCTGTGCAATTTTTCAACATACTATACTATGACGTTTTTCCATGAAATTTTTCGACATACTAAAGTATGACATTTTTGAATGAAATTTTCCAACATGCTATATTATGACGTTTTTTTCTGTACAATTTTTCGGCATACTATACAATGATGTTTTTTCATGAAATTTTTCAACATACTATAATATGACGTTTTTCCATGAAATTTATCGACATACTAAACTATGACGTTATTGATAGAAATTTTTCGACATACTATACCGTGAAATTTTTTTATGAAATTAATCGACATACTATACTATGACGTTTTTCCATGAAATTTATCGACAAACTAAACTTTGACGTTTTTGCATGAAATTTTTCGACATACTACAGTATGACGTTTTTGCATGAAATTTTTCGACATACTATACTATGACGTTTTTTTCTGTAAAATTTTTCGACATACTATACTATGACGTTTTTACATGAAATTTTTCGACATACTAAACTATGTTTTTGCATGAAATTTATCAACATACTATACTATGATGTTTTTGTATGAAATTTTTCGACATGCTATACTATGACGTTTTTCCATGAAATTTATCGACATGCTAAACTATAACGTTTTTGCATGAGGTTTTCTGACATACTATAGTGTGACGTTATTGCATGAAATTTTTTGAGATACTATAGTATGATGTTTTTGCATGAAATTTTGACATACTAAACTATGACGTTTTTTCATTTTCTGACTGATTATACGATGACATTTTTCCATGAAAGTTATCGACATACTTAAGTATGACGTTTTTCCATGAAATTTATCAACATGCTAAACTATGATGTTTTTGCATGAGGTTTTCTATAGTGTGACGTTTTCGCATGAAATTTTTCTATACCTTTTTTTCTGTAAAATTTTCCAACATACTGTACTATGACGTTTTTGCATGAAATTTTTCGCCATATAATACTATGACGTTTTTGCATGAAATTTTTCGACATACTATACTATGATGTTTTTGTATGAAATTTTTCGACATAGTATATGATGATATTCTTGCAAGAAATTTTTCAACATACTATACTATGATGTTATTGCACAAAATTTTTCGACATACTAAACTATGACGTTTTTTGTTGTGCAATTTTTCGACATACTATACTATGACGTTTTTGCATGAAATTTTTCAACATGCTATATTATGATGTTTTTTTCTGCACAATTTTTCGACATACTATACTATGATGTTTTTCCATGAAATTTTTCGACATACTAAACTATGACGTTATTGATAGAAATTTTTCGACATACTATACCGTGAAATTTTTGGATGAAATTAATCAACATACTAAACTATGAAGTTTTTGAATGAAATTTTTTTTACATACATTACTAAGATGAATTTTTCGACATATTATACTATGACTTTATTGCATGAAATTTTTTGACATACTATACCGTGACGTTTTTCCATGAAATTTATCGACATACTAAACTTTTACGTTTTTGTATGAAATTTTTCGACATACTACAGTATGACGTTTTTGCATGAAATTTTTCAACATACTATATTATGACGTTTTTTTCTGAAAATTTTTTCGACATACTATACTATGACATTTTTGCATGAAATTTTTCGACATACTAAATTCTGACTTTTTTTAATTAAATTTTGCGACACATTATACTATGCTGTTTTTTTCTAAAATTTATCGCCATACTAAACTATGACATTTTTGAATGAAATTTTTCGACATACTATACTATGACGTTTTTCCATGAAATTTAACGACATATTAGACTGTTTTTGCATGAAATTTATCGACATACTTTACTATGATGTTTTTGTATGAAATTTTTCGACATAGTGTACTATGATATTATTGCATGAAATTTTTCGACATACTAAACTATGACGTTGTTGCATGAAATTTATTGACAAACTATACTATGACGTTTTTGCATTTTCTGACTGATTATACAATGACATTTTTCCAGGAAAGTTATCAACATACTTAAGTATGACATTTTTTATTTTAAATTTATCGACATACTATTCTATGACGTTTTTGCATGAACTTTTTCGCCATATAATACTATGAAGTTTTTGCATACAATTTTTCGACATACTAAACTATGACGTTTTTGAATGAAATTTTTCGACATACTAAACTATGTTTTTGCATTAAATTTATCGACATACTATACTATGATTTTTTTGTGTGAAATTTTTCGACATAGTATACTATGATATTATTGCATGAAATTTTTCAACATACTAAACTATGACGTTTTTGCACAAAATTTTTCGACTTACTATACTATGACGTTTTTTGCTGTGCAATTTTTCGACATACTATACTA
The DNA here is from genome assembly GCA_947000775.1 of Pterois miles. Taxonomy (NCBI): domain Eukaryota; kingdom Metazoa; phylum Chordata; class Actinopteri; order Perciformes; family Scorpaenidae; genus Pterois; species Pterois miles. Next base: position 1,854,133 of record CAMQGK010000224.1, on the reverse strand, counting down.
TTACGTTTTTCCATGAAATTTATCGACATATTGAAGTATGATGTTTTCGCATGAAATTTTTCAACATGCTATATTATGACGTTTTTTTCTGTACAATTTTTCGACAAACTATACTATGATTTTTCTTCCATGAAATTTTTCGACATACTATACTATGACGTTTTTGCATGAAATTTTTCGACATGCTATATTATGATGTTTTTTTCTGCACAATTTTTCGACATACTATACTATGATGTTGTTCCATGAAATGTTTCGACATACTACAGTATGACGTTTTTGCATGAAATTTTTCGACATACTATATTATGATGTTTTTTTCTGTAAAATTTTTCGACATACTATACTATGACGTTTTTTTCTGTAAAATTTTTCGACATACTATACTATGACGTTTTTGCATGAAATTTTTCGACATACTAAACTATGACATTTTTGAATGAAATTTTTCAACATACTAAACTATGTTTTTGCATGAAATTTATCAACATACTATACTATGATGCTTTTGTGCGAAATTTTTCAACATGCTATACTATGATGTTTTTGTATGAAATTTTTCGACATGCTAAACTATAACGTTTTTGCATGAGGTTTTCTGACATACTATAGTGTGACGTTATTGCATGAAATTTTTTGAGATACTATAGTATGATGTTTTTGCATGAAATTTTGACATACTAAACTATGACGTTTTTTCATTTTCTGACTGATTATACGATGACATTTTTCCATGAAAGTTATCGACATACTTAAGTATGACGTTTTTCCATGAAATTTATCAACATGCTAAACTATGATGTTTTTGCATGAGGTTTTCTATAGTGTGACGTTTTCGCATGAAATTTTTCTATACCTTTTTTTCTGTAAAATTTTCCGACATACTGTACTATGACGTTTTTGCATGAAATTTTTCGCCATATAATACTATGACGTTTTTGCATGAAATTTTTCGACATACTAAACTATGACGTTTGTGAATGAAATTTTTCGACATACTATACTATGATGTTTTTGTATGAAATTTTTCGACATAGTATACGATGATATTACTGCAAGAAATTTTTCAACATACTATACTATGATGTTATTGCACAAAATTTTTCGACATACTAAACTATGACGTTTTTTGTTGTGCAATTTTTCGACATACTATACTATGACGTTTTTGCATGAAATTTTTCGACATACTATACTATGATGTTTTTGTATGAAATTTTTCGACATAGTATACGATGATATTCTTGCAAGAAATTTTTCAACATACTATACTATGATGTTATTGCACAAAATTTTTCGACATACTAAACTATGACGTTTTTTGTTGTGCAATTTTTCGACATACTATACTATGACGTTTTTGCGTGAAATTTTTCAACATGCTATATTATGATGTTTTTTTCTGCACAATTTTTCGACATACTATACTATGATGTTTTTCCATGAAATTTTTCGACATACTAAACTATGACGTTATTGATAGAAATTTTTCGACATACTATACCGTGAAATTTTTGGATGAAATTAATCAACATACTAAACTATGAAGTTTTTGAATGAAATTTTTTTTACATACATTACTAAGACGTTGCATGAAATTTTTTGACATACTATACCGTGACGTTTTTCCATGAAATTTATCGACATACTAAACTTTTATTTGAAATTTTTTTTCGCATACTCATATCTTTTTGCATGAAATTTTTCAACATACTATATTATGACGTTTTTTTCTGAAAATTTTTTCGACATACTATACTATGACATTTTTGCATGAAATTTTTCGACATACTAAATTCTGACTTTTTTTAATTAAATTTTGCGACACATTATACTATGCTGTTTTTTTCTAAAATTTATCGCCATACTAAACTATGACATTTTTGAATGAAATTTTTCGACATACTATACTATGACGTTTTTCCATGAAATTTAACGACATATTAAACTGTTTTTGCATGAAATTTATCGACATACTTTACTATGATGTTTTTGTATGAAATTTTTCGACATAGTGTACTATGATATTATTGCATGAAATTTTTCGACATACTAAACTATGACGTTGTTGCATGAAATTTATTGACAAACTATACTATGACGTTTTTGCATTTTCTGACTGATTATACAATGACATTTTTCCATGAAAGTTATCAACATACTTAAGTATGACATTTTTTATTTTAAATTTATCGACATACTATTCTATGACGTTTTTGCATGAACTTTTTCGCCATATAATACTATGACGTTTTTGCATACAATTTTTCGACATACTAAACTATGACGTTTTTGAATGAAATTTTTCGACATACTAAACTATGTTTTTGCATTAAATTTATCGACATACTATACTATGATGTTTTTGTGTGAAATTTTTCGACATAGTATACTATGATATTATTGCATGAAATTTTTCAACATACTAAACTATGACGTTTTTGCACAAAATTTTTCGACTTACTATACTATGACGTTTTTTGCTGTGCAATTTTTCGACATACTATACTATGACGAATGAAATTAATCGACATACTAAACTGAAGTTTTTGAATGAAATTTTTTTATATACAGTACTAAGACGTTATTGCCTGAAATTTTTTGACATACTATACTATGACGTTTTTCCATGAAATTAATCGACATACTAAACTATGAGGTTTTTGAATTAAATTTTTTGACATACTATACTATGACGTTTTTGCATGCAATTTTTCAACATGCTATATTATGACGTTTTTTTCTAAAATTTATCAACGTACTAAATTATGATGTTTTTGAATTAAATTTTGCGACACATTATACTATGGCTTTTTTTTCTAAAATTTATCAACATACTAAACTATGACATTTTTTAATTAAATTTATCGAAATACTAAACTATGACGTTTTTGCATGAAATTTTTCTATAACTTTTTTCTGTAAAATTTTCCGACATACTGTAGTATGACGTTTTGTCATGAAATTTTTCGACATACTATTCTATGACGTTTTTGCATACAATTTTTCGACATACTAAACTATGACGTTTTTGAATGAAATTTTTCGACATACTAAACTATGTTTTTGCATGAAATTTATCGACATACTATACTATGATGTCTTTGTGTGAAATTTTTCGACATAGTATACTATGACGTTTTTGTATGAAATTTATCAACATACTATACTATGATGTTATTGTATGAAATTTTTCGACATACTATACTATGACGTTTTTCCATGAAATTTTTCGACATACTATAATATGGCGTTTTTTTCTAAAAGTTATCGACATACTAAATTATGACGTTTTTGAATTGAATTTTTCGACACACTATACCATGGCGTTTTTTTCTAAAATTTATCGACATACTAAACTATGAGATTTTTGAATTAAATTTATCAACATACTAATCTATGACGTTTTTGCATGAAATTTTTCTATAACTTTTTTCTGTAAAATTTTCCGACATACTGTAGTATGACGTTTTGTCATGAAATTTTTCGACATACTATTCTATGACGTTTTTGCATACAATTTTTCGACATACTAAACTATGACGTTTTTGAATGAAATTTTTCGACATACTAAACTATGTTTTTGCATGAAATTTATCGACATACTATACTATGATGTTATTGTATGAAATTTTTCGACATACTATACTATGACGTTTTTCCATGAAATTTTTCGACATACTATAATATGGCGTTTTTTTCTAAAAGTTATCAAGATACTAAATTATGACGTTTTTGAATTGAATTTTTCGACACACTATACCATGGCGTTTTTTTCTAAAATTTATCGACATACTAAACTATGAGATTTTTGAATTAAATTTATCAACATACTAATCTATGACGTTTTTGCATGAAATTTTTCTATAACTTTTTTCTGTAAAATTTTCCGACATACCGTACTATGACGTTTTGTCATGAAATTTTTCGACATACTAAACTGTGACGTTTTTGGATGAAATTTTTCGACATAGTATGCGATATTATTGCATGAAATTTTTCAACATACTAAACTATGACGTTTTTTGTTGTGCAATTTTTCGACATACTATACTATGATGTTATTGCACAAAATTTTTCGACATACTATGCTATGATGTTATTGCATGAAATTTTTCGACATACTATACTATGACGTTTTTCCATGAAATTTATCGACATGCTTAAGTATAACGTTTTTTAATTACATTTTTGTAATGACATTTTTTTCTAAAATTTGTCAACATACTAAACTATGAGATTTTTTAATTAAATTTATCAACATACTAAACTATGAAACTGAAAACTATTTCAGTTTATGCATCAAATTTACATACATACTGTACTATGACGTTTTGTCATGAAATTTTTCGACATACTATTCTATGACGTTTTTGCATGAAATTTATCAACATACTATACTGTGACGTTTTTGAATGAAATTTTTCGTCATACTATACTGTCACATTTTTGCATTAAATTAATCGAACTACTATACTATGATGTTATTACATGAAATTTTTCGACATACTATACTGTGACGTTTTTGAATGAAATTTTTCGACATACTAACCTATGACTTTATTGCATGAAATTTTTCGACATACTATAGTATGACGTTTTTGAATGAAATTTTTCGACATACTAAACTATGAAGTTTTTGAATTAAATTTATCGAAATACTAAACTATGACGTTTTTGCATGAAATTTTTCTATAACTTTTTTCTGTAAAATTTTCCGACATACTGTAGTATGACGTTTTGTCATGAAATTTTTCGACATACTATTCTATGACGTTTTTGCATACAATTTTTCGACATACTAAACTATGACGTTTTTGAATGAAATTTTTCGACATACTAAACTATGTTTTTGCATGAAATTTATCGACATACTATACTATGATGTCTTTGTGTGAAATTTTTCGACATAGTATACTATGACGTTTTTGTATGAAATTTATCAACATACTATACTATGATGTTATTGTATGAAATTTTTCGACATACTATACTATGACGTTTTTCCATGAAATTTTTCGACATACTATAATATGGCGTTTTTTTCTAAAAGTTATCGACATACTAAATTATGACGTTTTTGAATTGAATTTTTCGACACACTATACCATGGCGTTTTTTTCTAAAATTTATCGACATACTAAACTATGAGATTTTTGAATTAAATTTATCAACATACTAAACTATGACGTTTTTGCATGAAATTTTTCTATAACTTTTTTCTGTAAAATTTTCCGACATACCGTACTATGACGTTTTGTCATGAAATTTTTCGACATACTAAACTGTGACGTTTTTGTATGAAATTTTTCGACATAGTATGCGATATTATTGCATGAAATTTTTCAACATACTAAACTGTGACGTTTTTGCATGAAATTTTTCGACATGCTAAACTATGACGTTTTTTGTTGTGCAATTTTTCGACATACTATACTATGATGTTATTGCACAAAATTTTTCGACATACTATGCTATGATGTTATTGCATGAAATTTTTCGACATACTATACTATGACGTTTTTCCATGAAATTTATCGACATGCTTAAGTATAACGTTTTTTAATTACATTTTTGTAATTTCCTCCTTATTTTTTTATTAAATTTATCAACATACTAAACTATGAAACTGAAAACTATTTCAGTTTATGCATCAAATTTACATACATACTGTACTATGACGTTTTGTCATGAAATTTTTCGACATACTATTCTATGACGTTTTTGCATGAAATTTATCAACATACTATACTGTGACGTTTTTGAATGAAATTTTTCGTCATACTATACTGTGACATTTTTGCATTAAATTAATCAAACTACTATATTTATTTTTTTCCTATGACTTTATTGCATGAAATTTTTCGACATACTATACTATGACGTTTTTGAATGAAATTTTTCGACATACTAAACTATGAAGTTTTTGAATGAAATCTTTTTACATACAGTACTATGACGTCATAACATTTTTTTTTTTTTTTTTTTTTTTTTTTTTTTTTTAATTTTTTCTTCTTTTTTTTTAATTTTTCACATAGTATAGTATGACGAAAAATTTCATGCAGTAACATCACAGTATAGTAGGTTGATTAATTTACATAAATCTATATTTCATGGAAAATTTTCACATCAGTGTGGTATGACAAAAATTTGATTCAAAAATTATCGTCATAGTATAGTTATACGTGAAAATTTCGAAAAATTTTACAGAAAAAACTTCATAGCTTAGTATGTCGACATATTAATCAGGCAAAAATGTCATAGTATACTATGTCAAAAAATTTCATGCAACGTCAGTTTAGTATGTCGAAAAATTTCATGAAAACACGTCATAGTACTGTATGTAAAAAAATTTAATTCAAACACTTCATAGTTTAGTATGTCGAAAAATTTTATGGAAAAAGGTCATAGTATAGTATGTCGAAAAATTTCATGCAATGACATATTTTAGTAGGTCGATTAATTTCATGCAAAAACGTCATACTGTAGTAAGTCAAAAATTTCAAGCAAAAACATCATAGTTTAGTATGTCGATAAAAACGTCATAGTTTAATATGTCGATAAATTTCATGGAAAAACCTCACAGTATAGTATGCCGAAATATTTCATGCAATAACATCATAGTAAAGTATGTCGAAAAATTTCATTGAAAAAAGTCATAGTATAGTGTGTTGAAAAATTTCATGCAATAACGTGATACTTTAGTATGTCGATAAATTTCATGGAAAACCGTCATAGTATAGTATGCCGGAAAATTTTACAGAAAAAAGTTATCGAAAAATTTCATGCAAAAACATCAACATTTTCATTCAAAAACGTCATAGTATAGTACGTCGAAAAATTTCCTGCAAAAACGTAATAGTATAGTATGTCGAAAAATTTCATGACAAAATGTGATAGTAAAGTATGTCGGAAAATTTTACAGAAAAAAAGTTATAGAAAAATTTCATGCAAAAAAGGCCAGAATTTTCATTCAAAAATGCCATAGTTTAGTATGTTGATAAATTTTAGTAAAAAACACCATAGTATAGTATGTCGAAAAATTTCATGCAAAAACGTCATACTGTAGTATGTCAAAAAATTTCATGCAATAACGTCATAGTATAGTATGTCGAAAAATTTCATTGAAAAACGTCATAGTATAGTGTGTTTCATGCAAAAACGTCATACTTTAGTATGTTGATAAATTTCATGGAAAAACGTCATAGTACAGTATGTCGGAAAATTTTACAGAAAAAAGTTATAGAAAAATTTCAAGCAAAAACATCAAAATTTTCATTCAAAAACGTCATAGTTCAGGATGTCGATTAATTTCATGCAAAAACTTCATGGTATAGTATGTCGAAAAATGTCATAGTTTAGTATGTCACTAAATTTTACAGAAAAAAACGTCATACCTTAGAATGTTTAAAAAGTTAATGAAAAACATCATAGTATATCATGTCGATAAATTTCATGCAAAAACATGTCGAAAAATTTCATTAACAAATTAGTGTGGGCTGCACGGTGGTGCAGTGGTTAGCGCTGTCGCCTCACAGCAAGAGGGTCGCAGGTTCGATTCCAGCTTGCGGCTCTTCTGTGTGGAGTTTGCATGTTCTCCCCGTGTAAGCGTGGGTTTTCTCCGGGTACTCCGGCTTCCTCCCACCGTCCAAAGACATGCTGTTTAGGTTAATTGATTACTCTAAATTGCCCGTAGGTGTGGATGTGAGTGTGAATGGTTGTCTGTCTATATGTTGTCTGTCTCTATGTGCCCTGCGATGGACTGGTGACCTGTCCAGGGTGTACCCTGCCTTCGCCCTATGCAGCTGGGATCGGCTCCAGCCTACCCGCGACCCCTAACGGGATAAGCGGTTGACGATGAATGAATGAATAATTTAGTGGGTCGATAAATTTCATGGAAAAATGTCATAGTATAGTATGTTGAAAATTTTCATTCAAAAACGTCATAGTTCAGGAAGTTGATTAATTTCATGCAAAAACTTCATAGTTTAGTATGTCAAAAAAATTCCATGCAATAACGTCATCGAAGAAGAAGAAGAAGAAGATATTCCTTTATTAGTCCCACAGTGGGGAAATTCAGTTTTACACTCTGTTGTTCACAGTACACAGTACATAGTACATATACATGTCAATGGAGAGATGTCAGAGTGAGGGGGCTGCTCCTGACAAGTGCCCAGAGCAGTTGGGGGTTTGGTGCCTTGCTCAGGGGCACCTCGGCAGTGCCCAAGAGGTAAACTGGCACCTCTCCAGCAACCAGTTGGTCTTGGTCCATGGGGGATTTGAATCCGGGTCCTCCACATCCTAACCCAAGTCCTTACGGACTGAGCTACTGCCGAAAATTTCACTCAAAAACGTCACATGACGTCGAAAAATTTCATGACAAAACGTCATACTTTAGTATGTCGATAAATTTCATGGAAAAACGTCATAGTATAGTCTGTCTAAAAATTTCATGCAAAAACGTCAGAATTTTCATTCAAAAACGTCATAGCTTAGTATGTCGATAAATTTTAGAAAAAAACGCCATAGCATAGTATGTCCAAAAATGTCATGCAAAAATGTCATAGTATAGTATGTCAAAAAATTTCATTCAAAAACGTCATACTTTAGTATGTCGATAAATTTCATGGAAAAACGTCATAGTATACTATGTAAATTAATTTCATGCAAAAATGTCACGGTGTAGTATGTTGAAAAATTTCATGCAGAAACGTCATACTGTAGTATGTCCAAAAATTTCATGCAAAAACGTCATAGTTTAATATGTCGATAAATTTCATGGAAAAACCTCACAGTTTAGTATGCCGAAATATTTCATGCAATAACATCATAGTAAAGTATGTCGAAAAATTTCATTGAAAAAAGTCATAGTATAGTGTATCGAAAAATTTCATGCAATAACGTGATACTTTAGTATGTCGATAAATTTCATGGAAAAACGTCATAGTATAGTATGTCGGAAAATTTTACAGAAAAAAAGTTATAGAAAAATTTCATGCAAAAAAGGCCGGAATTTTCATTCAAAAATGCCATAGTTTAGTATGTTGATAAATTTTAGAAAAAAACGCCATAGTATAGTATGTCGGTAAATTTCCTGCAAAAACGCAATAGTATAGTATGTCGAAAAATTTCAGGACAAAACGTCATAGTATAGTATGTCGGAAAATTTTACAGAAAAAAAGTTATAGAAAAATTTCATGCAAAAAAGGCCGGAATTTTCATTCAAAAATGCCATAGTTTAGTATGTTGATAAATTTTAGAAAAAAACGCCATAGTATAGTATGTCGGTAAATTTCATGGAAAAACGTCACGGTATAGTAATGTCGAAAAATTTCATGCAATAACATCATAGTATACTATGTCGATTAATTTCATGCAAAAATGTCACGGTGTAGTATGTCGATTAATTTCATGCAAAAATGTCACGGTGTAGTATGTCGAAAAATTTCATGCAAAAACATCATACTGTAGTATGTCAAAAAATTTCATGCAATAATGTCATAGTATAGCATGTCGAAAAATTTCATTGAAAAACGTCATCGTATAGTGTGTCGAAAAATTTCATGCAAAAACGTCATACTTTAGTATGTCGATAAATTTCATGGAAAAACGTCATAGTATGTCGGAAAATTTTACAGAAAAAAAATTTTTACAGAAAAAATTTATAGAGAATTTCATGCAAAAACATCAAAATTTTCATTCAAAAACGTCATAGTTTAGTTTGTCGATAAATTTTAGAAAAAAACTCCATAGTATAGTATGTTGAAAAATTTCATGGAAAAATGTCATAGTATAATATGTCGAAAAATTTCATTCAAAAACGTCATAATTTAGTATGTCCATAAATTTCATGGAATAACGTTATGATATAGTATGTTGAAATATTTCATGCAATAACATCATAGTATAGTATGTCAAAAAAGTTCATGCAATAACAACATGTCGATTAATTTCATGCAAAAATGCCACGGTATAGTATGTCGAAAAATTTCATGCTAAAACGTCATACTATAGTGTGTCGATAAATTTCATGGAAAAACGACATGTAAAGTATGTCAAAAATTCCATTCAAAAACGTCATAGTATAGTACGTCGAAAAATTTCATGGAAAAATGTCATAGTATAGTTTGTCGAAACATTGTACAGAAACAAATGTCATAGTATAGTACGTCAAAAAATTTCATGAAAATGTAATAGTAGAGTATGTCGAAAAATTTCATGCAAAAACGTCATAGTATAGTATGTCAAAAATTTCATTCAAAAACGTCATACTTTAGTATGTTGATAAATTTCATGGAAAAAGGTCAGTGTGGTATGACAAAAATTTCATTCAAAAACATCACAGTATAGTATGTCGAAAAATTTTACAGAAAAAACTTCATAGCTTAGTATGTCGACAAATTTCAGGCAAAAATGTCAGTATACTATGTCGAAACATTTAATGAAAAAACGTCATAGTACTGTATGTAAAAAAAATTTCATTCAAAAACTTCATAGTTTAGCATGTCGAAAAATTTCATGCAATAACATGATAGTTTAGTACGTCGATAAATTTCATGGAAAAACGCCACAGTATAGTATGTCGAAAAATTTCATGATATAACGTCATAGTTTAGTATGTCGAAAAATTTCATTCAAAAACGTCACAGTATAGTATGTCGAAAAATTTCATGCAAAAACATACTGTAGTATGTCGAAAAATTTCATGATACAACTTCATAGTATAGTATGTCGAAAAATTTCATGACAAAACGTCATAGTATATGTCAAAAAATTTTAGAGGAAAAAAAATGTCATCGTACAGTATGTCGAAAAATTTCATGAAAAAATGTCATATTGTAGTATGTCGAAAAATTTCATGAAAAATGTAATAGTAGAATATGTCGAAAAATTTCATTCAAAAGAGTCATACTTGAGTATGTCGATAAATTTCATGGAAAAACGTCATAGTATAGTTTGTCGAAAAATTTCCTGCAAAAACGTAATAGTATAGTATGTCGAAAAATTTCATGACAAAACGTCATAGTATAGTATGTCTGAAAATTTTACAGAAAAAAAGTTATAGAAAAATTTCATGCAAAAACTTCAGAATTTTCATTAAAAAACGCCATAGTTTAGTATGTCGATAAATTTTAGAAAAAAAGTCATAGTATAGTATGTCGAAAAATTTCATGCAAAAACGTCATACTTTAGTATGTCGATAAATTTCATGGAAAAACGTCACGGTATAGTAATGTCGAAAAATTTCATGCAATAACATCATAGTATAGTATGTCAAAAAATTTCATGCAAAAATGTCATACTGTAGTATGTCAAAAAATTTCATGCAATAACGTCATAGTATAGTATGTCGAAAAATTTCATTGAAAAACATCATACTATAGTGTGTCGAAAAATTTCATGCAAAAACATACTGTAGTATGTCGAAAAATTTCATGCAAAAACATCATAGCATAGTATGTCGAAAAATGTCATGATACAACGTCATAGTATAGTATGTCGAAAAATTTCATGACAAAACGTCATAGTATATGTCAAAAAATTTTACAGGAAAAAAAATGTCATCGTGCAGTATGTCGAAAAATTTTATGAAAAAATGTCATATTGTAGTATGTCGAAAAATTTCATGAAAAATGTAATAGTAGAGTATGTCGAAAAATTTCATTCAAAAGAGTCATACTTGAGTATGTTGATAAATTTCATGGAAAACCGTCATAGTATAGTTTGTCGAAAAATTTCCTGCAAAAACGTAATAGTATAGTATGTCGAAAAATTTCATGACAAAACGTCATAGTATAGTATGTCTGAAAATTTTACAGAAAAAAAGTTATAGAAAAATTTCATGCAAAAACTTCAGAATTTTCATTAAAAAACGCCATAGTTTAGTATGTCGATAAATTTTAAGAAAAAAACGCCATAGTATAGTATGTCGAAAAATTTCATGCAAAAACGTCATACTTTAGTATGTCGATAAATTTCATGGAAAAACGTCACGGTATAGTAATGTCGAAAAATTTCATGCAATAACATCATAGTATAGTATGTCAAAAAATTTCATGCAATAACGTCATAGTACAGTATGTCGAAAAATTTCATTGAAAAACATCATACTATAGTGTGTCGAAAAATTTCATGCAAAAATGTCATACTGTAGTATGTCAAATTTTTTTCTCTTTCTTTTCAATTTCTTTAACATTTTTTTATTGTGTCATTTCTCAAAATGTCTCTGTAGTATGTCGAAAAATTTCATGCAAAAACATCATAGCATAGTATGTCGAAAAATTTCATGATACAACGTCATAGTATAGCATGTCGAAAAATTTCATTGAAAAACGTCATCGTATAGTGTTTCGAAAAATTTCATGAAAAAATGTCATATTGTAGTATGTCGAAAAATTTCATGCAAAATGTAATAGTAGAGTACGAATTTCTTTCAAAAGAGTCATACTTTAGTATGTCGATAAATTTCATGGAAAAACGTCATAGTATGTTTGTCGAAAAATTTCCTGCAGAAAGAATAGTATAGTATGTCTAAAAATTTTTACATGAAAAACGTCATAGTATAGTATGAGAATTTTACAGAAAAAGTATAGAAAAATTTCATGCAAAAACATCAAAATTTTCATTCAAAAAACGTCATAGTTTAGTTTGTCGATAAATTTTAGAAAAAAACTCCATAGTATAGTATGTCGAAAAATTTCATGGAAAAATGTCATAGTATAATATGTCGAAAAATTTCATTCAAAAACGTCATAGTTTAGTATGTCGATAAATTTCATGGAATAACATCATGATATAGTATGTTGAAAAATTTCATGCAATAACATCATAGTATAGTATGTCAAAAAATTTCATGCAATAATCAACATGTAGTATGTAAAAAATTTCATGCAAAAATGCCACAGTATAGTATGTCGAAAAATTTCATGCAAAAACATCATACTATAGTGTGTCGATAAATTTCATGGAAAAACGACATGTAAAGTATGTCAAAAATTCCATTCAAAAACGTCATAGTATAGTACGTCGAAAAATTTCATGGAAAAATATCATAGTATAGTTTGTCGAAACATTGTACAGAAACAAATGTCATAGTATAGTACGTCAAAAAATTTCATGAAAATGTAATAGTAGAGTATGTCGAAAAATTTCATGCAAAAACGTCATAGTATAGTATGTCAAAAAATTTCATTCAAAAACGTCATACTTTAGTATGTTGATAAATTTCATGGAAAAAGGTCAGTGTGGTATGACAAAAATTTCATTCAAAAACATCACAGTATAGTATGTTTTTTTTTTTTTTTTTTTATTTTTTTTTTTTTTTTTTTTTAAATTTTTTTAAATATTTATATTTTATGTAAAAATTTTTTATATACATCTCATTTTATTGTCGAAAAATTTTACAGAAAAAACGTCATAGCTTAGTATGTCGACAAATTTCAGGCAAAAATGTCAGTATACTATGTCGAAACATTTAATGAAAAAACGTCATAGTACTGTATGTAAAAAAAAAATTTCATTCAAAAACTTCATAGTTTAGCATGTCGAAAAATTTCATGCAATAACATGATAGTTTAGTATGTCGATAAATTTCATGGAAAAATCGCAAACATACAGTATAGTATGTATGTCGAAAAATTTCATGATATAACATCATAGTTTAGTATGTCGAAAAATTTCATGCAAAAATGTCATACTGTAGTATGTCAAAAAATTTCATGCAATAACTCATAGTATAGTATGTCGAAAAATTTCATGGAAAAACATATTTTTTTGTTTTTTGAAAAATTTCATGCAAAAACATACTGTAGTATGTCGAAAAATTTCATGACTATAAAAATCTATACAACTGTCATAGTATAGTATGTCGAAAAATTTCATGACAAAACGTCATAGTATATGTCAAAAAATTTTACAGGAAAAAAAATGTCATCGTACAGTATGTCGAAAAATTTCATGAAAAAATGTCATATTGTAGTATGTCGAAAAATTTCATGAAAAATGTAATAGTAGAGTATGTCGAAAAATTTCATTCAAAAGAGTCATACTTGAGTATGTCGATAAATTTCATGGAAAAACGTCATAGTATAGTTTGTCGAAAAATTTCCTGCAAAAACGTAATAGTATAGTATGTCGAAAAATTTCATGACAAAACGTCATAGTATAGTATGTCTGAAAATTTTACAGAAAAAAAGTTATAGAAAAATTTCATGCAAAAACTTCAGAATTTTCATTAAAAAACGCCATAGTTTAGTATGTCGATAAATTTTAGAAAAAAACGCCATAGTATAGTATGTCGAAAAATTTCATGCAAAAACGTCATACTTTAGTATGTCGATAAATTTCATGGAAAAACGTCACGGTATAGTAATGTCGAAAAATTTCATGCAATAACATCATAGTATAGTATGTCAAAAAATTTCATGCAAAAATGTCATACTGTAGTATGTCAAAAAATTTCATGCAATAACGTCATAGTACAGTATGTCGAAAAATTTCATTGAAAAACATCATACTATAGTGTTGTCGAAAAATTTCATGCAAAAATGTCATACTGTAGTATGTCAAAAAATTTCATGGAAAAAAAACGAGTCATATGAAAAAATGTCAAGAGAGCAAAACAAAAAGAATTGATATGTCGAAAAATTTCTTTCAAAAGAGTCTCTTGAGTATGTCGATAAATTTCACGGAAAACCGTCATAGTATAGTATGTCGAAAAATTTCATGACAAAACGTCATAGTATAGTATGTAGTAATTTTACAGAAAAAAGTTATAGAAAAATTTCATGCAAAAACGTCAGAATTTTCATTAAAAAACGCCATAGTTTAGTATGTCGATAAATTTTAGAAAAAAACGCCATAGTATAGTATGTCGAAAAATTTCATGCAAAAACGTCATACTTTAGTATGTCGATAAATTTCATGGAAAAACGTCACGGTATAGTAATGTCGAAAAATTTCATGCAATAACATCATAGTATAGTATGTCAAAAAATTTCATGCAAAAATGTCATAGTATAGTGTGTCGAAAAATTTCATGCAAAAACATACTGTAGTATGTTGAAAAATTTCATGCAAAAACATCATAGCATAGTATGTCGAAAAATTTCATGATACAACGTCATAGTATATGTCAAACAATTTTACAGGAAAAAAAACGTCATCGTACAGTATGTCGAAAAATTTCATGAAAAAATGTCATATTGTAGTATGTCGAAAAATTTCATGAAAAATGTAATAGTAGAGTATGTCGAAAAATTTCATTCAAAAGAGTCATACTTGAGTATGTCGATAAATTTCATGGAAAAACATCATAGTACAGTATGTCGGAAAATTTTACAGAAAAAAGTTATAGAAAAATTTCAAGCAAAAACATCAAAATTTTCATTCAAAAACGTCATAGTTCAGGATGTTGATTAATTTCATGCAAAAACTTCATGGTATGGTATGTCGAAAAATTTCATGCAAAAACATCACAGTATAGTATGTCGAAAAATGTCATAGTTTAGTATGTCACTAAATTTTACAGAAAAAAACGTCATACCTTAGAATGTTTAAAAAAATAATGAAAAACATCATGGTATATCATGTCGAAAAATTTCATGCAAAACCGTCACAGTATTGTATGTCGAAAAATTTCATTAACAAATGTCATAATTTAGTGTGTCGATAAATTTCATGGAAAAATGTCATTGTATAGTATGTTGAAAATTTTCATTCAAAAACGTCATAGTTCAGGAAGTTGATTAATTTCATGCAAAAACTTCATAGTTTAGTATGTCGAAAGATTTCATGCAAAAACGTCATAGTTTAGTATGTCGATAAATTTTAGAAAAAAACGTCATAGTATAGTATGTCGAAAAATTTCATGAAAAAACGTCATAGTGTAGTAAGTCGATGAATTTCATGGAAAAACGTCAGACTATAGTATGTCGATAAATTTCATACAAAAACATCATAGTATAGTATGTCGAAAAATTTTACAGAAAAAAACGTCATAGTATAGTATGTCGACAAATTTCATCGACATACTAAGCTGTAAAGTTTTTTTCTATAAAATTTTTCGACATACTATACTATGATGTTTTTTCATGAATTTTTTGACATACTACACTAGTTTTACATACTACAGTTTTTTTCTGTAAATGTCGAAAAACATGCTATAGTATGCTGAAAAAAGTCCTATTATAATTTGTCAAATGAATAAACAACAATCATAGTATAGTATGTTGAAAAATGTCATAGTATATTATGTTTAAAAAGTCATAGTATTGTATGTTGAAAATAAAAATTGTCTAAGTATGGTATGTCAAAAAAAATCATAGTACGTTATGTCAAAAAAAAATAAGTCATACTATAGTATGTCAAAAAAGTAACAGCATAGTATGTTGAAAGAATTAGAAAACTAGTTTTAAAAAAGTCATAGTATAGTTTGTTTTAAAAAGACATAGTATAGGCATGTCAAAAAAATAAGAAAAAAATGATTGCATAGTATGTCAGAAAACTAAAAAGGTCATATTATAGTATGTCAAAAAGTCAGAATATAGTTTATTTTAAAAAGTCATAGTATAGTATGTCGAAAAAAGTAACAGCATAGCATGATGAAAGAATAAGAAAACAAAATTCTTAAAACTAGAAGTACGTCAAAAAGTTATAGTATGTTGAATAAATTAAAGTCGACATTGTATGTCAAAAAATGTAAAAAAAAAAATCGTAGTATAGTATGTTGAAAAAATTTTAAAATCACAGTATACTATATAAAAAAATTAAATCATAGTATGTCGAAAAAATTAAAAATAGTCATACTATAGTATGTCAAAACAGTCATAGCATAGTTTATCTTTAAAAGGTCACAGCATAGTATGTAGAAAAAAGTTACAGTATAGTATGTTAAAAAAAATCATAGTATGTCAGTATGTCAAAAATGAAAAGTCACAGTATAGTCCACTGAAGAAAGTCATAGCATCGCATGTCAAAAAAATAAAAAATAAAAATCATAATGTAGTTTATCAAAAAATAAAAGCAGTCATAGTATAGTATGTTTAAAAAATCATGTATTGTATGTTGAAAAATAAAAAAGGTCTTTGTATATATTTTAAATACCTGACCCCAGACAACTTCTCTGAACGAAAAGGAACAATTTACTTAACCTTTTTTGAAATGTATAAATAATATTTGCTCTTTTGTGGAAAAAAAAGCAATTATAAATAACACACTTTATGCCCCTTTAAAAAATCCAGAAGCCCACTTTTAAATAGTAAGAAACCCTGAAATTATCAGATTACCTGACTCATTTAGCATCCAGACAGAAACTAAAATTACCTGGCTAGATACTTAATTTATACAAAACTGAACTGGTTTAGACACACACATTGCAACCAACCAACTTAAATCCTCTTGGATCCCCTTTGTCTTAACCCCACCTCTCAATTATCGGATATACACATTCAGATCCAACACTGCATAAAGTTCAACGCTAAACACTCGCGTGGGCCAACACGCACAAACTCACACACGCACACACTTATCTGGAGGTAATAAGATATGAGAAGTCCAACTTACATTGCGGAGTCTTCCCTGAAGAACAGTTGGTAGCCCGGGAAAATGGCTCAGGTCTGAGATGAATCCAGAGATTAAGTCCTCGTCACGAAACAAGCGATACAGTCCTCACGAAGTTAGTAACAGTCTTTCTCCACGGAGCGAGCGACCATCCTCTTCATGAAGCGGGCAACAGTCTCCTTTTACAATCGTCTTCACGCAGCGAGCTTCAGTCTTTTCCGGGCAGCCCTGGCGTCCTCGTGGCGAGCTAACTCAAACATACCACCGACCCAGTTCACACCAGTACACTGCGCTCCAGCTAACAGCGCTAGCTAACAACACTACTCAATAGTTACACTTTTCTCCCGTTCACATAAACGTTCACCAAGGTATCAACCTCAGCATTAATCCATAAATTTTACCACTCCATTGTAATCTCTCCCTCTTCCCATCTTTCCCGTCATTGCGTTGTTGTTGGGTTTTTTTTTTTTTTTTTTTTTTTTTTACATTCTCATTTTTTTCCCCGTAACTCCAGCCAATCACCACAACAGTCTCTGACTGACAGCTCCTGGAACCAATCACAAACAAATACCTCAAACTAAAGGAATAAACTGTTCTTCTTGTTTACATACACTATTTACCTTAATAATATACATCCATTTATTTTAAAGACTGTTTCACGCAGTCATATCCTTCCTTAGTTACGACTAAATCATTTTTTCAGTCAAATATTTTTATAAATATATTATATTTATTTTATTTTAAAATATAAAAAAGTCACAGTATAGTATGCTGGAAAAAGTCAGAGTATAGTATGTCCAGTTCTGATTGCTTAGAGATAGTGATAGGAAGTTATCTCGTTCAAACAACTGGATTTATTCAAGTTTCTTGCCAAAAAACTACATTTCACAAGATTAAACGCATCGGGATAAGGTTATAATTGTATACATGTTGTTGTTTTTTTTGTTTGTTTTTTTTTTACATAAGTCAGTTCTTTCACCTCCCCATTTTCCTCTTCCAAGTTTAAACATATTGAAGTCCTCAAAGTTAGTTTGAATACAATACAAGCATTTGTTTACTAATGGCTGCAACCAATTCATTGAAATTACACATAATATTAATACATCAGTGTGCACATAAAATAACAATGACCGTTCACGTTTGTCAGTGCTGAACATATCCCAAAACGTTGGCCGGTGTGCAAGATTAACTGGTGACTGAATTAACTGGTGATATCTCTGTGCATTAGACAGCTGTTTTATAGGAGTGGCTTTTCAGGAGCCTTTGTTGACTTACCAGGAATTACACACTTTGACCGCTTCTCCCACATCTCCGGCATCTCCTGTCTGTCAGATTGGTTTGCTGTGTCATTTGAAACGTTACAATCGGAAAAGTTTGCTGGAACTTTCATTATGCAGGCGTGACGCTGTGGTCGCAACACCAATCTCAGCGCAAATACAAGATAATGGTAAAGTAGGTGACTTTGTTGATGCCTGTTGGAAAAACTGCTAACATCAATAAATCTTTCACAACTTGTTCTTGCTGTCAGTCTAATGTATATGTGTATCATTAGTGTGAATGCTGACTCAGCATTCACAGTATTGTTCTTTGAATCTTTAATCAACTTCAGCTTCAACTATTTCTTCTGTACGTTTTTCGGACTTTAACTACTCCTGCATACTTCAAGCTACAGAGACCATTCGACGATTAAAAATATTCAGCTCATTAAGCACATTAGTGCCATGACTTTTCTTGTTTCAACTAGTTACACTTTTTAAAATATTAAGCTTTTTTCAGATTTTTTTTACAATGTAATCCAATGGAGAAAATCTTCAAATCCTCTTAAACTTGCTTCTGCATACTTTTAGCTACAGACACCATTTAAACTTTAAACTGGTTACAAGACTTGGAACTATTAAGCTATGATTCAGCTTTTTGATATCTTTTACAGTTTTTCCAGAATCACAGTTCAAGTTTTATGCTTTTTTCCAGACTTTCCCTGAGTTTATAATGGGTGTGTGTTGAGTGGATTGATCAGAGCCAGAGCGTGTGACATCACAGCTAGAGTGGAGACGAGCTTCAAAACCTTTTGAAAATTTTCCGAACAAACTGCTCCTGCGCTCACAATTTTCACTCTTGAGTCATAATTTTTTCATAGAAATGGACAGCTTGTGTTGGTCGCATACATGTTTCTGTGGAATCAGTCGACTTACACATTTAGCTATAGATACCTGGAAGCGACAGCAACTCCAGTGTTCACCCTCATAGAGGCCCATTTTAATTTTAGCACAAGTTTTTAGAGCAGAGCAAGTTACCAGTTTTTGAAACTGCTCCCGTGGACACATTTTTGGTGCTACATGGAACAATTTTTGCACCAGATCTTCACCAGAGAGTCCTTCCTGGTGTCCTCAAAAATCAAAGCGATAGCTGTTAAGTTTTTTTTTTTTTTTTTTTATCAGCACTAGTTCGGTGGGTGTTTTTAGATACATTCAAATTTACCACTTTTGACATTATTACAGTTTAGCTTCTAGCTTTTCTTTCAATGTATTTCAGCTCTTAGCTTCTTTAGGTAACGCAGCCAAGCTTTTAACTCAGTTGAATATTGCAACTTCAAGGTTTTTCAGCAGTGCAGTGCAATGGACTTGAGCTTTAACATTTTTAGGCAAGTCATTTCACCTTTCTGCCTTTTCAGCAATGCTTTGCAATTAATTTCAGCCATCAGAATTCATACGCATTTTTGCAGGAAATGCATTTTCTAGTTTTACTTGTTCTACATTGTTTTCCACAGTGTTTCCACACTTTCATCACTGTTGAACAATTAGATATTACCAATGGATATGTTCAACTACAAGGTGGAGGTTCCCCTTGAGTGTGCAGGAGACTTTAAATTTTCAGTTAGTTTATATTTTTATATATGGGTGATTCTCCAACTACAGTCAAATTTGGTCATGATATTTTTTCAGAAAATCCAACACATATTTTTAGAAATATTTTGATTTGTTCTACTTCATCACAATGTTTAGAAACATTACGTGATAGTGGTTGTAATGAAATTACATAAATATTATATATTTTTTGCCATTTTAGTCTAGCATTCAGAGGAAACCATCATTTCCATCACACCACAAAAAAGGTGTTTTCAAACAAAATTACTAACATAACCCAGGAGACTTTAAATTTTCAGTAAGTTTATATTTTTATATATATAAACTCTTCCACCATTCTTTCTATTTTCTTTTTTAACAGTAATATTTTTCCATAACGTGTGCGCAACATAAATGTGTTAAATTTTTCGTTGTAAGTGTTCATTTTGTATTTTGTTTTTCAATTTTGTCATTATTATGATACTCTTATTTAAGTTATGTATAATTTTACAGAGTCAAATACGCTTTCAAAGTGTTGTTGTTATTTATTTTATTTATTTTTTTTAAACATTCACACAAGAATCTCATTCACACACCGATGGCACAGACTTTGGGAGCAATAGTATCTTTCCCGATGACTCTTGCGGGCAGGAGGAGCCGGGGATGCTAATTGTCTCAATTAGCAGATGACCCTCCCAACCTCCTGCACTACAGCTGCCCATACCTCTCACCCACTATGAGCTTTCACAGCTCACATTAGCTGAGCTCATGATTCACACTCTTACTTAGGCTGCATGTCTTTGGACTGTGGGAGGAAACTGGATCAGGCGGAGAAAACCTGTGCCGACACGGAAAGAACATGCAGGTTCTACACAGAAAGGCCCAGTGACAGTGCTCACCACTGTACCACCGTACCCATACATTTGTAAAACTAAATAATGTTTAGCACATTTATCATCTAAATTTAGTACAAGACGTCGTGGTCACAGGACACTGACAGGTCGGAGAAAAAGAGCATCAGGCCAGTGACAAGTAGGAAAACAATTCCCAGCAGAGGTCTAGCACAGCGGCGCAAGAAACATCTGGTCCTAGAGGAAGTGAGTTGAGCCAGCTTATTTTTGATCCTCCTGTTCTCCTCATTCAGAGTGACCGCTTCCTCCTGAAGATCAAGCAGTGATTGCCTCAACTCCTCACCAGCACTGGTCAGCATCTGTATTTGCTCATCTTTATCCCTGATGAGGTCCTGACCCGCTGTTATCTGGTGCTGAAGATCAAGCAGTGATTGTCTCAACTCCTCACCAGCACAGGTCAGCATCTGTATTTGCTCATCTTTATCCCTGATGAGGTCCTGACCCGCTGTTATCTGGTGCTGAAGATCAAGAATATCTTTCCTCAAGGTTTCCTTCTCCTCATTTTGTTTTGCTGTCAGAATCGCAAGTCGAACCAGCTCATTGGTGACGCTCCTGTTCTGCTCACTCAGAATGACCTCCTTCTCCTGAAGATCATGCAGCGCTTGCCTCAACTCTTCACCAGCACAGGTCAGCGTCTGTATTTTCTCATCTTTATCCCTGATGAGGTCCTGACCCGCTGTTATCTGGTGCTGAAGATCAAGAATATCTTTCCTCAGGTTTTCCTTCTCCTCATTTTGTTTTGCTGTCAGAATCGCAAGTCGAACCAGCTCATTGGTGACGCTCCTGTTCTGCTCACTCAGAATGACCTCCTTCTCCTGAAGATCATGCAGTGCTTGCCTCAACTCTCCACCAGCAGAGGTCAGCGTCTGTATTTGCTCATCTTTATCCTTAATGAGTTTTTTACCCTCTCTTATCTGGTGCTGAAGACCAAAAACATCTTTCATCAGGTTTTCCTTCTCCTCATTTTGTTTTGCTGTCAGAGTCGCAAGTTGAAACAGCTCATTGGTGGCGCTCCTGTTCTGCTCACTCAGAATGACCTCCTTCTCCTGAAGATCAAGCAGTGCTTGCCTCAACTCTTCACCAGCACAAGTCAGCGTCTGTATTTTCTCATCTTTATCCCTGATGAGGTCCTGACCATCTGTTATCTGGTGCTGAAGATCAAGAACATCTTTCCTCAGGTTTTCCTTCTCCTCATTTTGTTTTGCTATCAGAGTCTCAAGTCGAACCAGCTCATTGGTGGCGCTCCTGTTCTGCTCACTCAGGGTGACCTCCTTCTCCTGAAGATCATGCAGTGCTTGCTTCAACTCTCCAACAGCACAGGTCAGCGTCTGTATTTGCTCATCTTTATCCTTAATGAGTTTTTTACCCTCTCTTATCTGTTGCTGAAGACCAAAAACATCTTTCCTCAGGTTTTCCTTCTCCTCATTTTGTTTTGCTATCAGAGTCGCAAGTTGAAACAGCTCATTGGTGGCGCTCCTGTTCTGCTCACTCAGAATGACCTCCTTCTCCTGAAGATCAAGCAGTGCTTGCCTCAACTCTTCACCAGCACAAGTCAGCATCTGTATTTTCTTATCTTTATCCCTGATGAGGTCCTGACCCGCTGTTATCTGGTGCTGAAGATCAAGAACATCTTTCCTCAGGTTTTCCTTCTCCTCATTTTGTTTTGTTGTCAGAGACTCAAGTCGAACCAGCTCATTGGTGACGCTCCTGTTCTGCTCACTCAGAATGACCTCCTTCTCCTGAAGATCATGCAGTGCTTGCTTCAACTCTTCACCAGCACAAGTCAGCGTCTGTATTTTCTCATCTTTATCCCTGATGAGGTCCTGACCATCTGTTATCTGGTGCTGAAGATCATGCAGTGCTTGCCTCAACTCTTCAACAGCACAGGTCAGCGTCTGTATTTTCTCATCTTTATCCCTATGAGTTTTTTACCCTCTCTTATCTGGTGCTAAGATCAAGAACATCTTTCATCAGGTTTGCCTTCTCCTCATTTTGTTTTGCTGTCAGAGTTGTAAGTTGAAACAGCTCATGGTGGCGCTCTTGTTCTCTTACTCAGGGTGACCTCCTTCTCCTAAGATCATGCAGTGCTTGCCTCAACTCTTCACCAGCACAGGTCAGCATCTGTATTTTCTCATCTTTATCCCTGATGAGGTCCTGACCCGCTGTTATCTGGTGCTGAAGATCAAGAACATCTTTCCTCAGGTTTTCCTTCTCCTCATTTTGTTTTGCTATCAGAGTCTCAAGTCCAACCAGCTCATTGGTGGCGCTCCTGTTCTGCTCACTCAGAATGACCTCCTTCTCCTGAAGATCATGCAGTGCTTGCCTCAACTCTTCAACAGCACAGGTCAGCGTCTGTATTTTCTCATCTTTATCCCTGATGAGTTTTTTACCCTCTCTTATCTGGTGCTGAAGATCAAGAACATCTTTCCTCAGGTTTTCCTTCTCTTCATTTTGTTTTGCTGTCAGAGACTCAAGTCGAACCAGCTCATTGGTGGCGCTCTTGTTCCGCTCACTCAGGGTGACCTCCTTCTCCTGAAGATCATGCAGTGCTTGCTTCAACTCTTCACCAGCACAGGTCAGCATCTGTATTTTCTCATCTTTATCCCTGATGAGGTCCTGACCCGCTGTTATCTGGTGCTGAAGATCAAGAACAGCTTTCCTCAGGTTTTCCTCCTTCTTTTGTTGAGACTCAACTTGAACCATAATCTGGGCCAGTTTTTCAGAAATGGTCTGATTTTTCCTTTTCAGCTTGGCCTCTCTTTCTTCCCGTTCTTGCACTTCTGCCAATAAGTTTTTGTTCTTTGTCTCCATCATCTGGTTCTGCTGTGTAAGTTGGTCCACCTTCTCTAACAGCTCATGTCTGTCTTGTTGAGCTGCACGACGCTCGTAGTTATATGCATCTGTCAGGTCTTCAAGCTTTGCTTGGTTTTCCATGTCCATAAATTGAAGTCTTGCTATCTCAGCAGTCTGTATCTCCAGCTCTCTTGTACTGTTTCCTAACTGCACCTCAAGTGCCCTTATCTCCCTTGTCATTTGCATATTAATATCCATCAGTTGGTTCGGATCTCTTCCAGATCTCAGACTTTCCGCCCTCTCACTACTCAATGTCATTGTCAATGTCATTGTCTCTGACTCCATCCTCATATATTCAGGTAGGTCTTGAAGCTCTTCAGGCCTCTCTGTCATATAGAGATTATATGAATCCATTTGATTTCTGGTCTGCTGTGTTGCTGAAAACAAATTCAGATATGAAGGTTTCAAACTGCAGGTCCCTGAATTTAAAATATTTGGCTGGCTTTCATGTGCCCCAGAGCAGACTTCCCTTGTTGCGTCATACTTCAAAGGCTTTGATGGTCACGTGACTGATGGCGTTCGCGCGCCTCTTCACGCATGCGCGTAGAGTACGCACTTTGGAATTCGCGGTTTTGTTTTTCTTTAAATGCTTTTCAAATTTCCTTCCTGATAAAAAATCATTTGAAAAGTTGCATTAATATATCAGAATAATTTGCAGTGATACGTGTTAAAGAATGCTTATGTTAAAATCACGTAATGTGAATCCACCCACCTTTCATTATTTATTCACCATCATAATCAGTTTCGCCCGATGTGTATACAGGCCTGCATTGTGCGCGGGGGCGCATTTTCAGCAGGGGGTTGGGGCTGTACCGTAAACATACAGGCTTAAAATGTGTAGGCTTATTACCACTGGGGCTACTTTGTTGAGCTTTATTGGAGCTAACATGCAGTGATGTTGGTTTATGTTCCAGATACAGTAGATGTCTGTCCTGTCTGTCCTCAGAAGCATCCTTCTCTGTGTTCAGCGTTTTTCCTGAGCCCCGCAGCGCGGCCCTGCCCAGTGCGTCGGAGCGTGCCAAACACCTTGTATGTCATTTCGTGGCTCCTGTGGCGCACCCGTGGAGTTCTTGACAAACAGAAAGAATACGTTAGGTGGGTGCGTTAGAGGCTGTGACAATCCGAGCCAGTCCACTAAACCTACTTTCATCCCGTGTAAACAGAGATATTTCCGCGTCATGGCACACGGACAGTTTGGGAATCCTGTAGGGAAATCGTGTCGTCCACCTAACGGTGCAGAGTTTCACCACAAAAGCGCAAATGTGCTGCCGATCCCAGCTGGGCGAAGGAGGGGTTCACCCTGGACAGAATTCATTCGCATTTTTAGCAGGAAATGCATTTTCTAGTTTTACTTGTTCTACGTTGTTTTCCACAGTGTTTCCACACTTTCATCACTGTTGAACAATTAGATATTACCAATGGAAATGTTAAACTACAAGGTGGAGGTTCCCCTTGAGTGTGCAGGAGACTTTAAATTTTCAGTAAGTTTATATTTTTATATATGGGTGATTCTCCAACTACAGTCAAATTTGGTCATGATATTTTTTCAGAAAATCCAACACATATTTTTAGAAATATTTTGATTTGTTCTACTTCATCACAATGTATAGAAACATTACCTGATTGTGGTTGTAATTAAATTACATAAATATTATATATTTTTTGCCATTTTAGTCTAGCATTCAGAGGAAACCATCATTTCCATCACACCACAAAAAAGGTGTTTTCAAACAAAATTACTAGCATAACCCATGTTTTCAAAACATTTAATGAAATTTCACACATAGATGTACCCAAATGTATAACTGTACTTATTTTAAGCACTGAAAAGATAATATTTTCTCATCATCTAGATGACAAATACCTTTTTACTGTCTTACTGAAGTCTTTCAATCAAATTTTTACATGGTAGAATCATGAGTTTTCCAATCCCAGACATGAATTGTAACCAGAACTGCAGAATTTTCAAAACTCCTAAATATTATTTGTGTAGCTGTGTATTATTATTACTTTTTTTGTAAAAATATGTGTTGTGATGGACATGACATTGTGTGGTGGAAAAGACAGCATGTGTTGGAAATGACGTGTGACACAGAGCATTGTTGAACATCGGTCACTTTTATTGTCCTTGGCATCAAGTGACATCAATTTTTAAATTTAATGTCGTTTAAATGTAAAAAATAATGCACATTAATCAGATGGTAGAACATTGCTCCTTCTCTTTTTGTGCTGAAACTTACAAACACATTGCAAAACTAGGGCTGGCTGTTGGAAGCAAAACAAACATTCATTAATCTCTCTGTAATTAGTGATTTAATCTTTTAAACAAACTTCCAAACTTGCATATGGATTCATTCCTTTATCCATGATAATCAAGAGCAGAGCATATTTCTGCCCAAACTGTGGGATCCAACATCTTGTGCCTCTTTGTAACTGGTTGAGGCTCTGGGACCAGTCTCAGAATATTTTCAGGTTGGTACCAGATTATGTTCTCTTTCATTGGCCAGAAAAACCTGTTTTTGCCAATGCGACTCGTGGTTTTCACCAAAGCACAGCTATCAGAGCCAACATCCTGTATAGTGCCTAGATACGGATCCCCATCGTATGTGACCACACACCATTTTCCAATCAGCCCCTCATGGACATCTGCAATGGGCTGAGCTGTGGTATTAGGTGTGCCTGTTGATGTGGGAGGCTTGGTATCACCTGTTACTTCCATGTCTGCTGTCTTGGGACCAAAACATCTGCAAAGCTGGGGCTCTGAGCAAAAGCAGCTTAGAATACGCCAAGATATTTTTCCTGGTCTTGCAGAGACTATCTAGGGAAGCACATAGTAATCAGATTACATATTATAAACACAAATAAGCACAATGTTTTACACACATACACACTGATCAGGATGCAGTGAAATTTACCTGGTGTATCTTCATTGTGCCTTGGATAGCCTGCACGCCAACAGGAAGGAGACTGTCCATTACTTTAATCTCCTCCTCAGTCACATACATCAGCTTCACAGTAGATGGCTGTTTTGAGAGTTGCTCGTACAGCACCCTTCCATTTGGAAGATCAATGCCTTTTACCACTATAGAGTCAGCCTGCCGTTTAACAGCTGCACCTATCCCATCAGCAGGGCCTTTTCCATGTCCCGCCTCCAGAAAGTTCCAAGTTATCCTTTTGAATCCAATCTGAAAGGGAATTTTGCTCAAGAAAAAGAAGTTTTTCTTGGACCTGTACTGGGTGGTTGGCCCATCACTGATAACATGCAGTGTGGTTGCTCCTGGGTTCAGTGCTTTGAGGTAGGGAAGCACTGTGTTCAGATGAGCCCAGATGGCTGATGGGTCATGGCGCATTGATGAGCTGATGGAACAGAGAGACACCATCCCATTTTTGGTGTGAGCCACACCTGTATGGAGAGTGACCTGTTGGTGGGAATCACCAAAATGTACTGCTTGGATCTCATTTGCATATTTACATTTATAGTTTTCTGCAAAATCAATTTGCCAGACAATATCATCTTCTCTCATCTTTTCCTTCAGGGCCCTGAGAGCAGAATACTGATGAATGATGTTGTAGATGTGCTTTCCCATTTTTTTGTTCAGTTGCTCTGAAAACTCATCCAGCAGTGTCTGTATAGTCCCATGGACTTTTTCCTTGATTGTGAGATGAACTTTGAAAATTTCTTTTGTTCCATCTTTTTTAGTCTTCTCCCTCTCTTCAACCTTGCTTCTCCATTCAAACCACCAGGTTTGTTCTCCTGCATCAAAGTCAGAGGTTGGCAATTCCTTGGCCTTGCAGTCAGGGCATTCCCTGTACATGCATTCCTTTGATGGACTTGTGCATGCCACAGACTCCATTAATTCATTGAGACTGGCACTTTTTATCACTTTGTGATAAAACAGTCTGTCTGCCATGAACTGGAGGTTTGCATGTATTTTGCAAAGACATGTGTCTCGGTCCTTGATTGTTGCTTTAATAATCCAGAAAGGCCGCATTTTGCAGAATTTGCTGTAAGACACTGAAATCTCAGGATGGCCCATTGTAAACTTCTGGTGTAATATTCTCATGGACTCGAGCAGGAAGTGTTTTTGCATTCTTCTTTTGCTCTTTGTAATTGTCTCCTTCTTTCCCGTTGTTATCCTACTGTTGTCATCACACTCCAGAAATGATGTTATTTTTTCTTCCACTTCTTTGTTGATTTTGTTACATTGTATTTTTCGGGTGTACTGGAGTTTGGTGGTCCATGTCACATTTGTTTTCACTTGCTTAGGTGAGAATCCAAACTCCTTTTTGGCAAAGCAGAGCAGGCGGTATTTCCTCAGAAGCTTTCCTGCAACAACTTTGGAGATCACTTGTCGATCTCTAGCAGTACGCATATTTTGGTATTTCTTTTTTAATCTGTGAAATAATTGCATTCTGAAACAGAAGAGTTCTTCTTAAAGCCACTGTACTTTGCTTCATCTGTTGTTTGGTTTTGAGCTGAGGGGAAATGGCCATTTCCATTTTCTTCTTAAGACGCTCACACCTTTTCTTGTATTTTTCCACCTTCCGTAAAGCATCTTCAAGCTTCATAGTTGTTGCATTAAGATCTCTGTAGACCTTTGCCCTCGTCTTTGCAACCTTTTTCCTCCCTCTTTTCTGTGTACAGTTTTTGGGTTTAGGTAGTTGAGGTGTATCAGGTGGATCAGGGGGGCTGGAGTTGCCCAGTGAGACATAATGCAGGTCAACACCAATGTCCTCTGGTGACAGCGGTGGTGTAGTTCCAGCCATAAAACTCCTAACTTCAGCCAGTGTTTTCATTTTTTTGCGTCTGTTTTGTTGAGCTGTTCGCCATTGTCTTCTAACTTTTCTTTTTCTCCCTGTGTGTCAATTCAGTGACGGATTTGACAGCACCTTGTTTTTTTTTCAGGTATCTTTCTCTGTCTTTTCTGAGAAACTCTTGGTATTTAAGCGGATCTGATTTGATCCTTTCTCTATATGCTTTTGATCTCTCTGATGTGGTCTTGCGTACCATCTAAAAAAACAGATGGTGTCACATTTAAGTATCTATTCTTTCTTATAGTTTGTGTATATACAAAGTATGAAATAGTCTTTTGCATAATTGAATACACAGTACTTTAAGTGATATAAGCCAAATAAATGCATTTCTAACACAAACATTGTCATTTCCATCACAACACGTCTTTTCCATCACAATAAAAAAAGTGATGGAAATGACAATGTTTAGCATTTCTTTTAAAATCTCATGACCTATTAGCATGCTAATCTCTGTTTTAGAGTTAGCATAAAATATACTCAAAATACACAATATAAAATGGCATTTTTCTTATTATTTGTACATTCAAAGGAAATAAGGTTTGGAAATGACGACCAGTAAACCTACTCTTGGTTTTGCAAAACTTTACCTTGATTTTTTTTCTTGTTTCCCTCCCTTCCATGGAGCTAACACTGCTATCCTGCCATTAGCTCTCCTGTCACATGACAACTGATGTGGTTGCATGTAGACAAAGGTTAAAAAAAAAAGTTAAAAGTTACTTTTTGTGGTGGGTGTTGGAAATGACAGTGATCCCTTGGGACAGGTGTTCTTTCTATGAAAAATAAATAAAATACTAATATATCTTTCAAGCACATGATATTTTTCATTAAAGTAAGGAATTTCTATGCCATTTGTCGATCAAATTTAATTTTAGTCTTATGAGGGACTGAGAGTCCAAAACCTGGCCAAGGGACAAAGGACACATAGCAAAAACACTCAATATAAAGCCATATTTTTTATAATAAAAATAGTAATTTATCTATCATAAATTTTTTGTAAGTTTGTCTTTGTGTCTAGTAAGTGCAGCATGAATAAAAAAAGACAAACATGTTTTTGTTTTTCTTATTTCTGCCTGGACCACAAATTCTTTGATAGTTGGAGAATCACCAACCGACAATCATATTTAAACTCTTCCACCATTCTTTCTATTTTCTTTTTTAACAGTAATATTTTTCCATAACATGTGCGCAACATAAATGTATTACATGTTTTGTTGTAAGTGTTCATTTTGTATTTTGTTTTTCAATTTTGTCATTATTATGATACTCACGTGTTCTTATTTAAGTTATGTATAATTTTACAGAGTAAAAATACGCTTTCAAATTGTTATTTATTTTATTTATTTTTTTTTAAACATTCACACAAAAATCTCATTCACACACCGATGGCACAGACTTTGGGAGCAATAGTATCTTTCCCGATGACTCTTGCGGGCAGGAGGAGCCGGGGATGCTAATTGTCTCAATTAGCAGATGACCCTCCCAACCTCCTGCACTACAGCTGCCCATACCTCTCACCCACTATGAGCTTTCACAGCTCACATTAGCTGAGCTCATGATTCACACTCTTACTTAGGCTGCATGTCTTTGGACTGTGGGAGGAAACTGGATCAGGCGGAGAAAACCTGTGCCGACATGGAAAGAACATGCAGGTTCTACACAGAAAGGCCCAGTGACAGTGCTCACCACTGTACCACCGTACCCATACATTTGTAAAACTAAATTATGTTTAGCACATTTATCATCTAAATTTAGTACAAGACGTTGTGGTCAGAGGACAATGACAGGTCGGAGAAAAAGAGCATCAGGCCAGTGACAAGTAGGAAAACAATTCCCAGCAGAGGTCTAGCACAGCGGCGCAAGAAACATCTGGTCCTAGAGGAAGTGAGTTGAGCCAGCTTATTTTTGATCCTCCTGTTCTCCTCATTCAGAGTGACCGCTTCCTCCTGAAGATCAAGCAGTGATTGCCTCAACTCCTCACCAGCACTGGTCAGCATCTGTATTTGCTCATCTTTATCCCTGATGAGGTCCTGACCCACTGTTATCTGGTGCTGAAGATCAAGCAGTGATTGTCTCAACTCCTCACCAGCACAGGTCAGCATCTGTATTTGCTCATCTTTATCCCTGATGAGGTCCTGACCCGCTGTTATCTGGTGCTGAAGATCAAGAATATCTTTCCTCAAGGTTTCCTTCTCCTCATTTTGTTTTGCTGTCAGAATCGCAAGTCGAACCAGCTCATTGGTGACGCTCCTGTTCTGCTCACTCAGAATGACCTCCTTCTCCTGAAGATCATGCAGTGCTTGCCTCAACTCTTCACCAGCACAGGTCAGCGTCTGTATTTTCTCATCTTTATCCCTGATGAGGTCCTGACCATCTGTTATCTGGTGCTGAAGATCAAGAACATCTTTCCTCAGGTTTTCCTTCTCCTCATTTTGTTTTGCTATCAGAGTCTCAAGTCGAACCAGCTCATTGGTGGCGCTCCTGTTCTGCTCACTCAGGGTGACCTCCTTCTCCTGAAGATCATGCAGTGCTTGCTTCAACTCTCCAACAGCACAGGTCAGCGTCTGTATTTGCTCATCTTTATCCTTAATGAGTTTTTTACCCTCTCTTATCTGTTGCTGAAGACCAAAAACATCTTTCCTCAGGTTTTCCTTCTCCTCATTTTGTTTTGCTATCAGAGTCGCAAGTTGAAACAGCTCATTGGTGGCGCTCCTGTTCTGCTCACTCAGAATGACCTCCTTCTCCTGAAGATCATGCAGTGCTTGCCTCAACTCTTCACCAGCACAAGTCAGCGTCTGTATTTTCTCATCTTTATCCCTGATGAGGTCCTGACCATCTGTTATCTGGTGCTGAAGATCATGCAGTGCTTGCCTCAACTCTTCAACAGCACAGGTCAGCGTCTGTATTTTCTCATCTTTATCCCTGATGAGTTTTTTACCCTCTCTTATCTGGTGCTGAAGATCAAGAATATCTTTCATCAGGTTTGCCTTCTCCTCATTTTGTTTTGCTGTCAGAGTTGTAAGTTGAAACAGCTCATGGGTGGCGCTCTTGTTCTGCTTACTCAGGGTGACCTCCTTCTCCTGAAGATCATGCAGTGCTTGCCTCAACTCTTCACCAGCACAGGTCAGCATCTGTATTTTCTCATCTTTATCCCTGATGAGGTCCTGACCCGCTGTTATCTGGTGCTGAAGATCAAGAACAGCTTTCCTCAGGTTTTCCTTCTCCTCATTTTGTTTTGCTGTCAGAGTCGCAAGTTGAAACAGCTCATTGGTGGCGCTCCTGTTCTGCTCACTCAGAATGACCTCCTTCTCCTGAAGATCAAGCAGTGCTTGCCTCAACTCTTCACCAGCACAGGTCAGCATCTGTATTTTCTTATCTTTATCCCTGATGAGGTCCTGACCCGCTGTTATCTGGTGCTGAAGATCAAGAACATCTTTCCTCAGGTTTTCCTTCTCCTCATTTTGTTTTGTTGTCAGAGACTCAAGTCGAACCAGCTCATTGGTGACGCTCCTGTTCTGCTCACTCAGAATGACCTCCTTCTCCTGAAGATCATGCAGTGCTTGCCTCAACTCTTCACCAGCACAAGTCAGCGTCTGTATTTTCTCATCTTTATCCCTGATGAGGTCCTGACCATCTGTTATCTGATGCTGAAGATCATGCAGTGCTTGCCTCAACTCTTCAACAGCACAGGTCAGCATCTGTATTTTCTCATCTTTATCCCTGATGAGTTTTTTACCCTCTCTTATCTGGTGCTGAAGATCAAGAACATCTTTCATCAGGTTTGCCTTCTCCTCATTTTGTTTTGCTGTCAGAGTTGTAAGTTGAAACAGCTCATGGGTGGCGCTCTTGTTCTGCTTACTCAGGGTGACCTCCTTCTCCTGAAGATCATGCAGTGCTTGCCTCAACTCTTCACCAGCACAGGTCAGCATCTGTATTTTCTCATCTTTATCCCTGATGAGGTCCTGACCCTCTGTTATCTGGTGCTGAAGATCAAGAACATCTTTCCTCAGGTTTTCCTTCTCCTCATTTTGTTTTGCTATCAGAGTCTCAAGTCCAACCAGCTCATTGGTGGCGCTCCTGTTCTGCTCACTCAGAATGACCTCCTTCTCCTGAAGATCATGCAGTGCTTGCCTCAACTCTTCAACAGCACAGGTCAGCGTCTGTATTTTCTCATCTTTATCCCTGATGAGTTTTTTACCCTCTCTTATCTGGTGCTGAAGATCAAGAACATCTTTCCTCAGGTTTTTCTTCTCCTCATTTTGTTTTGCTGTCAGAGTTGTAAGTTGAAACAGCTCATGGGTGGCGCTCTTGTTCTGCTTACTCAGAATGACCTCCTTCTCCTGAAGATCATGCAGTGCTTGCTTCAACTCTTCACCAGCACAGGTCAGCATCTGTATTTTCTCATCTTTATCCCTGATGAGGTCCTGACCCGCTGTTATCTGGTGCTGAAGATCAAGAACAGCTTTCCTCAGGTTTTCCTCCTTCTTTTGTTGAGACTCAACTTGAACCATAATCTGGGCCAGTTTTTCAGAAATGGTCTGATTTTTCCTTTTCAGCTTGGCCTCTCTTTCTTCCCGTTCTTGCACTTCTGCCAATAAGTTTTTGTTCTTTGTCTCCATCATCTGGTTCTGCTGTGTAAGTTGGTCCACCTTCTCTAACAGCTCATGTCTGTCTTGTTGAGCTGCACGACGCTCGTAGTTATATGCATCTGTCAGGTCTTCAAGCTTTGCTTGGTTTTCCATGTCCATAAATTGAAGTCTGGCTATCTCAGCAGTCTGTATCTCCAGCTCTCTTGTACTGTTTCCTAACTGCACCTCAAGTGCCCTTATCTCCCTTGTCATTTGCATATTAATATCCATCAGTTGGTTCGGATCTCTTCCAGATCTCAGACTTTCCGCCCTCTCACTACTCAATGTCATTGTCAATGTCATTGTCTCTGACTCCATCCTCATATATTCAGGTAGGTCTTGAAGCTCTTCAGGCCTCTCTGTCATATAGAGATTATATGAATCCATTTGATTTCTGGTCTGCTGTGTTGCTGAAAACAAATTCAGATATGAAGGTTTCAAACTGCAGGTCCCTGAATTTAAAATATTTGGCTGGCTTTCATGTGCCCCAGAGCAGACTTCCCTTGTTGCGTCATACTTCAGAGGCTTTGATGGTCACGTGACTGATGGCGTTCGCGCGCCTCTTCACGCATGCGCGTAGAGTACGCACTTTGGAATTCGCGGTTTTGTTTTTCTTTAAATGCTTTTCAAATTTCCTTCCTGATAAAAAATCATTTGAAAAGTTGCATCAATATATCAGAATAATTTGCAGTGATACGTGTTAAAGAATGCTTATGTTAAAATCACGTAATGTGAATCCACCCACCTTTCATTATTTATTCACCATCATAATCAGTTTCGCCCGATGTGTATACAGGCCTGCATTGTGCGCGGGGGCGCATTTTCAGCAGGGGGGTTGGGGCTGTACCGTAAACATACAGGCTTAAAATGTGTAGGCTTATTACCACTGGGGCTACTTTGTTGAGCTTTATTGGGCTAACATGCAGTGATGTTGGTTTATGTTCCAGATACAGTAGATGTCTGTCCTGTCTGTCCTCAGAAGCATCCTTCTCTGTGTTCAGCGTTTTTCCTGAGCCCCGCAGCGCGGCCCTGCCCAGTGCGTCGGAGCGTGCCAAACACCTTGTATGTCATTTCGTGGCTCCTGTGGCGCACCCGTGGAGTTCTTGACAAACAGAAAGAATACGTTAGGTGGGTGCGTTAGAGGCTGTGACAATCCGAGCCAGTCCACTAAACCTACTTTCATCCCGTGTAAGCACAGATATTTCCGCGTCATGGCACACGGACAGTTTGGGAATCCTGTAGGGAAACCGTGTCGTCCACCTAACGGTGCAGAGTTTCACCACAAAAGCGCAAATGTGCTGCCGATCCCAGCTGGGCGAAGGAGGGGTTCACCCTGGACAGAATTCATTCATTGCATTTTTAGCAGGAAATGCATTTTCTAGTTTTACTTGTTCTACGTTGTTTTCCACAGTGTTTCCACACTTTCATCACTGTTGAACAATTAGATATTACCAATGGAAATGTTCAACTACAAGGTGGAGGTTCCCCTTGAGTGTGCAGGAGACTTTAAATTTTCAGTTAGTTTATATTTTTATATATGGGTGATTCTCCAACTACAGTCAAATTTGGTCATGATATTTTTTCAGAAAATCCAACACATATTTTTAGAAATATTTTGATTTGTTCTACTTCATCACAATGTATAGAAACATTACCTGATTGTGGTTGTAATTAAATTACATAAATATTATATATTTTTTGCCATTTTAGTCTAGCATTCAGAGGAAACCATCATTTCCATCACACCACAAAAAAGGTGTTTTCAAACAAAATTACTAGCATAACCCATGTTTTCAAAACATTTAATGAAATTTCACACATAGATGTACCCAAATGTATAACTGTACTTATTTTAAGCACTGAAAAGATAATATTTTCTCATCATCTAGATGACAAATACCTTTTTACTGTCTTACTGAAGTCTTTCAATCAAATTTTTACATGGTAGAATCATGAGTTTTCCAATCCCAGACATGAATTGTAACCAGAACTGCAGAATTTTCAAAACTCCTAAATATTATTTGTGTAGCTGTGTATTATTATTACTTTTTTGTAAAAATATGTGTTGTGATGGACATGACATTGTGTGGTGGAAAAGACAGCATGTGTTGGAAATGACGTGTGACACAGAGCATTGTTGAACATCGGTCACTTTTATTGTCCTTGGCATCAAGTGACATCATTTTTGAAATTTAATGTTGTTTAAATGTAAAAAATAATGCACATTAATCAGATGGTAGAACATTGCTCCTTCTCTTTTTGTGCTGAAACTTACAAACACATTGCAAAACTAGGGCTGGCTGTTGGAAAACAGCAAAACAAACATTCATTAATCTCTCTGTAATTAGTGATTTAATCTTTTAAACAAACTTCCAAACTTGCATATGGATTCATTCCTTGATCCATGATAATCAAGAGCAGAGCATATTTCTGCCCAAACTGTGGGATCCAACATCTTGTGCCTCTTTGTAACTGGTTGAGGCTCTGGGACCAGTCTCAGAATATTTTCAGGTTGGTACCAGATTATGTCCTCTTTCATTGGCCAGAAAAACCTGTTTTTGCCAATGCGACTCGTGGTTTTCACCAAAGCACAGCTATCAGAGCCAACATCCTGTATAATGCCTAGATACGGATCCCCATCGTATGTGACCACACACCATTTTCCAATCAGCCCCTCATGGACATCTGCAATGGGCTGAGCTGTGGTATTAGGTGTGCCTGTTGATGTGGGAGGCTTGGTATCACCTGTTACTTCCATGTCTGCTGTCTTGGGACCAAAACATCTGCAAAGCTGGGGCTCTGAGCAAAAGCAGCTTAGAATACGCCAAGATATTTTTCCTGGTCTTGCAGAGACTATCTAGGGGAGCACATAGTAATCAGATTACATATTATAAACACAAATAAGCACAATGTTTTACACACATACACACTGATCAGGATGCAGTGAAATTTACCTGGTGTATCTGCATTGTGCCTTGGATAGCCTGCACGCCAACAGGAAGGAGACTGTCCAATACTTTAATCTCCTCCTCAGTCATACATCAGCTTCACAGTAGATGGCTGTTTTGAGAGTTGCTCGTACAGCACCCTTCCATTTGGAAGATCAATGCCTTTTACCACTATAGAGTCAGCCTGCCGTTTAACAGCTGCACCTATCCCATCAGCAGGGCCTTTTCCATGTCCCGCCTCCAGAAAGTTCCAAGTTATCCTTTTGAATCCAATCTGAAAGGGAATTTTGCTCAAGAAAAAGAAGTTTTTCTTGGACCTGTACTGGGTGGTTGGCCCATCACTGATAACATGCAGTGTGGTTGCTCCTGGGTTCAGTGCTTTGAGGTAGGGAAGCACTGTGTTCAGATGAGCCCAGATGGCTGATGGGTCATGGCGCATTGATGAGCTGATGGAACAGAGAGACACCATCCCATTTTTGGTGTGAGCCACACCTGTATGGAGAGTGACCTGTTGGTGGGAATCACCAAAATGTACTGCTTGGATCTCATTTGCATATTTACATTTATAGTTTTCTGCAAAATCAATTTGCCAGACAATATCATCTTCGCTCATCTTTTCCTTCAGGGCCCTGAGAGCAGAATACTGATGAATGATGTTGTAGATGTGCTTTCCCATTTTTTTGTTCAGTTGCTCTGAAAACTCATCCAGCAGTGTCTGTATAGTCCCATGGACTTTTTCCTTGATTGTGAGATGAACTTTGAAAATTTCTTTTGTTCCATCTTTTTTAGTCTTCTCCCTCTCTTCAACCTTGCTTCTCCATTCAAACCACCAGGTTTGTTCTCCTGCATCAAAGTCAGAGGTTGGCAATTCCTTGGCCTTGCAGTCAGGGCATTCCCTGTACATGCATTCCTTTGATGGACTTGTGCATGCCACAGACTCCATTAATTCATTGAGACTGGCACTTTTTATCACTTTGTGATAAAACAGTCTGTCTGCCATGAACTGGAGGTTTGCATGTATTTTGCAAAGACATGTGTCTCGGTCCTTGATTGTTGCTTTAATAATCCAGAAAGGCCGCATTTTGCAGAATTTGCTGTAAGACACTGAAATCTCAGGATGGCCCATTGTAAACTTCTGGTGTAATATTCTCATGGACTCGAGCAGGAAGTGTTTTTGCATTCTTCTTTTGCTCTTTGTAATTGTCTCCTTCTTTCCCGTTGTTATCCTACTGTTGTCATCACACTCCAGAAATGATGTTATTTTTTCTTCCACTTCTTTGTTGATTTTGTTACATTGTATTTTTCGGGTGTACTGGAGTTTGGTGGTCCATGTCACATTTGTTTTCACTTGCTTAGGTGAGAATCCAAACTCCTTTTTGGCAAAGCAGAGCAGGCGGTATTTCCTCAGAAGCTTTCCTGCAACAACTTTGGAGATCACTTGTCGATCTCTAGCAGTACGCATATTTTGGTATTTCTTTTTTAATCTGTGAAATAATTGCATTCTGAAACAGAAGAGTTCTTCTTAAAGCCACTGTACTTTGCTTCATCTGTTGTTTGGTTTTGAGCTGAGGGGAAATGGCCATTTCCATTTTCTTCTTAAGACGCTCACACCTTTTCTTGTATTTTTCCACCTTCCGTAAAGCATCTTCAAGCTTCATAGTTGTTGCATTAAGATCTCTGTAGACCTTTGCCCTCGTCTTTGCAACCTTTTTCCTCCCTCTTTTCTGTGTACAGTTTTTGGGTTTAGGTAGTTGAGGTGTATCAGGTGGATCAGGGGGGCTGGAGTTGCCCAGTGAGACATAATGCAGGTCAACACCAATGTCCTCTGGTGACAGCGGTGGTGTAGTTCCAGCCATAAAACTCCTAACTTCAGCCAGTGTTTTCATTTTTTTGCGTCTGTTTTGTTGAGCTGTTCGCCATTGTCTTCTAACTTTTCTTTTCTCCCTGTGTGTCAATTCAGTGACGGATTTGACAGCACCTTGTTTTTTTTTCAGGTATCTTTCTCTGTCTTTTCTGAGAAACTCTTGGTATTTAAGCGGATCTGATTTGATCCTTTCTCTATATGCTTTTGATCTCTCTGATGTGGTCTTGCGTACCATCTAAAAAAACAGATGGTGTCACATTTAAGTATCTATTCTTTCTTATAGTTTGTGTATATACAAAGTATGAAATAGTCTTTTGCATAATTGAATACACAGTACTTTAAGTGATATAAGCCAAATAAATGCATTTCTAACACAAACATTGTCATTTCCATCACAACACGTCTTTTCCATCACAATAAATAAAGTGATGGAAATGACAATGTTTAGCATTTCTTTTAAAATCTCATGACCTATTAGCATGCTAATCTCTGTTTTAGAGTTAGCATAAAATATACTCAAAATACACAATATAAAATGGTATTTTTCTTATTATTTGTACATTCAAAGGAAATATGAGGCGTTTGGAAATGACGACCAGTAAACCTACTCTTGGTTTTGCAAAACTTTACCTTGATTTTTTTCTTGTTTCCCTCCCTTCCATGGAGCTAACACTGCTATCCTGCCATTAGCTCTCCTGTCACATGACAACTGATGTGGTTGCATGTAGACAAAGGTTAAAAAAAAAGTTAAAAGTTACTTTTTGTGGTGGGTGTTGGAAATGACAGTGATCCCTTGGGACAGGTGTTCTTTCTATGAAAAATAAATAAAATACTAATATATCTTTCAAGCACATGATATTTTTCATTAAAGTAAGGAATTTCTATGCCATTTGTCGATCAAATTTAATTTTAGTCTTATGAGGGACTGAGAGTCCAAAACCTGGCCAAGGGACAAAGGACACATAGCAAAAACACTCAATATAAAGCCATATTTTTTATAATAAAAATAGTAATTTATCTATCATAAATTTTTTATAAGTTTGTCTTTGTGTCTAGTAAGTGCAGCATGAATAAAAAAAGACAAACATGTTTTTGTTTTTCTTATTTCTGCCTGGACCACAAATTCTTTGATAGTTGGAGAATCACCAACCGACAATCATATTTAAACTCTTCCACCATTCTTTCTATTTTCTTTTTTAACAGTAATATTTTTCCATAACATGTGCGCAACATAAATGTATTACATGTTTTGTTGTAAGTGTTCATTTTGTATTTTGTTTTTCAATTTTGTCATTATTATGATACTCACGTGTTCTTATTTAAGTTATGTATAATTTTACAGAGTAAAAATACGCTTTCAAATTGTTATTTATTTTATTTATTTTTTTTTAAACATTCACACAAAAATCTCATTCACACACCGATGGCACAGACTTTGGGAGCAATAGTATCTTTCCCGATGACTCTTGCGGGCAGGAGGAGCCGGGGATGCTAATTGTCTCAATTAGCAGATGACCCTCCCAACCTCCTGCACTACAGCTGCCCATACCTCTCACCCACTATGAGCTTTCACAGCTCACATTAGCTGAGCTCATGATTCACACTCTTACTTAGGCTGCATGTCTTTGGACTGTGGGAGGAAACTGGATCAGGCGGAGAAAACCTGTGCCGACATGGAAAGAACATGCAGGTTCTACACAGAAAGGCCCAGTGACAGTGCTCACCACTGTACCACCGTACCCATACATTTGTAAAACTAAATTATGTTTAGCACATTTATCATCTAAATTTAGTACAAGACGTTGTGGTCAGAGGACAATGACAGGTCGGAGAAAAAGAGCATCAGGCCAGTGACAAGTAGGAAAACAATTCCCAGCAGAGGTCTAGCACAGCGGCGCAAGAAACATCTGGTCCTAGAGGAAGTGAGTTGAGCCAGCTTATTTTTGATCCTCCTGTTCTCCTCATTCAGAGTGACCGCTTCCTCCTGAAGATCAAGCAGTGATTGCCTCAACTCCTCACCAGCACTGGTCAGCATCTGTATTTGCTCATCTTTATCCCTGATGAGGTCCTGACCCACTGTTATCTGGTGCTGAAGATCAAGCAGTGATTGTCTCAACTCCTCACCAGCACAGGTCAGCATCTGTATTTGCTCATCTTTATCCCTGATGAGGTCCTGACCCGCTGTTATCTGGTGCTGAAGATCAAGAATATCTTTCCTCAAGGTTTCCTTCTCCTCATTTTGTTTTGCTGTCAGAATCGCAAGTCGAACCAGCTCATTGGTGACGCTCCTGTTCTGCTCACTCAGAATGACCTCCTTCTCCTGAAGATCATGCAGTGCTTGCCTCAACTCTTCACCAGCACAGGTCAGCGTCTGTATTTTCTCATCTTTATCCCTGATGAGGTCCTGACCATCTGTTATCTGGTGCTGAAGATCAAGAACATCTTTCCTCAGGTTTTCCTTCTCCTCATTTTGTTTTGCTATCAGAGTCTCAAGTCGAACCAGCTCATTGGTGGCGCTCCTGTTCTGCTCACTCAGGGTGACCTCCTTCTCCTGAAGATCATGCAGTGCTTGCTTCAACTCTCCAACAGCACAGGTCAGCGTCTGTATTTGCTCATCTTTATCCTTAATGAGTTTTTTACCCTCTCTTATCTGTTGCTGAAGACCAAAAACATCTTTCCTCAGGTTTTCCTTCTCCTCATTTTGTTTTGCTATCAGAGTCGCAAGTTGAAACAGCTCATTGGTGGCGCTCCTGTTCTGCTCACTCAGAATGACCTCCTTCTCCTGAAGATCATGCAGTGCTTGCCTCAACTCTTCACCAGCACAAGTCAGCGTCTGTATTTTCTCATCTTTATCCCTGATGAGGTCCTGACCATCTGTTATCTGGTGCTGAAGATCATGCAGTGCTTGCCTCAACTCTTCAACAGCACAGGTCAGCGTCTGTATTTTCTCATCTTTATCCCTGATGAGTTTTTTACCCTCTCTTATCTGGTGCTGAAGATCAAGAATATCTTTCATCAGGTTTGCCTTCTCCTCATTTTGTTTTGCTGTCAGAGTTGTAAGTTGAAACAGCTCATGGGTGGCGCTCTTGTTCTGCTTACTCAGGGTGACCTCCTTCTCCTGAAGATCATGCAGTGCTTGCCTCAACTCTTCACCAGCACAGGTCAGCATCTGTATTTTCTCATCTTTATCCCTGATGAGGTCCTGACCCGCTGTTATCTGGTGCTGAAGATCAAGAACAGCTTTC
This sequence comes from Pterois miles, assembly GCA_947000775.1. NCBI lineage: Eukaryota > Metazoa > Chordata > Actinopteri > Perciformes > Scorpaenidae > Pterois > Pterois miles. The sequence continues at coordinate 1,812,470 of CAMQGK010000224.1, read as the reverse complement.
CTCAGGTTTTCCTTCTCCTCATTTTGTTTTGCTGTCAGAGTCGCAAGTTGAAACAGCTCATTGGTGGCGCTCCTGTTCTGCTCACTCAGAATGACCTCCTTCTCCTGAAGATCAAGCAGTGCTTGCCTCAACTCTTCACCAGCACAGGTCAGCATCTGTATTTTCTTATCTTTATCCCTGATGAGGTCCTGACCCGCTGTTATCTGGTGCTGAAGATCAAGAACATCTTTCCTCAGGTTTTCCTTCTCCTCATTTTGTTTTGTTGTCAGAGACTCAAGTCGAACCAGCTCATTGGTGACGCTCCTGTTCTGCTCACTCAGAATGACCTCCTTCTCCTGAAGATCATGCAGTGCTTGCCTCAACTCTTCACCAGCACAAGTCAGCGTCTGTATTTTCTCATCTTTATCCCTGATGAGGTCCTGACCATCTGTTATCTGATGCTGAAGATCATGCAGTGCTTGCCTCAACTCTTCAACAGCACAGGTCAGCATCTGTATTTTCTCATCTTTATCCCTGATGAGTTTTTTACCCTCTCTTATCTGGTGCTGAAGATCAAGAACATCTTTCATCAGGTTTGCCTTCTCCTCATTTTGTTTTGCTGTCAGAGTTGTAAGTTGAAACAGCTCATGGGTGGCGCTCTTGTTCTGCTTACTCAGGGTGACCTCCTTCTCCTGAAGATCATGCAGTGCTTGCCTCAACTCTTCACCAGCACAGGTCAGCATCTGTATTTTCTCATCTTTATCCCTGATGAGGTCCTGACCCTCTGTTATCTGGTGCTGAAGATCAAGAACATCTTTCCTCAGGTTTTCCTTCTCCTCATTTTGTTTTGCTATCAGAGTCTCAAGTCCAACCAGCTCATTGGTGGCGCTCCTGTTCTGCTCACTCAGAATGACCTCCTTCTCCTGAAGATCATGCAGTGCTTGCCTCAACTCTTCAACAGCACAGGTCAGCGTCTGTATTTTCTCATCTTTATCCCTGATGAGTTTTTTACCCTCTCTTATCTGGTGCTGAAGATCAAGAACATCTTTCCTCAGGTTTTTCTTCTCCTCATTTTGTTTTGCTGTCAGAGTTGTAAGTTGAAACAGCTCATGGGTGGCGCTCTTGTTCTGCTTACTCAGAATGACCTCCTTCTCCTGAAGATCATGCAGTGCTTGCTTCAACTCTTCACCAGCACAGGTCAGCATCTGTATTTTCTCATCTTTATCCCTGATGAGGTCCTGACCCGCTGTTATCTGGTGCTGAAGATCAAGAACAGCTTTCCTCAGGTTTTCCTCCTTCTTTTGTTGAGACTCAACTTGAACCATAATCTGGGCCAGTTTTTCAGAAATGGTCTGATTTTTCCTTTTCAGCTTGGCCTCTCTTTCTTCCCGTTCTTGCACTTCTGCCAATAAGTTTTTGTTCTTTGTCTCCATCATCTGGTTCTGCTGTGTAAGTTGGTCCACCTTCTCTAACAGCTCATGTCTGTCTTGTTGAGCTGCACGACGCTCGTAGTTATATGCATCTGTCAGGTCTTCAAGCTTTGCTTGGTTTTCCATGTCCATAAATTGAAGTCTGGCTATCTCAGCAGTCTGTATCTCCAGCTCTCTTGTACTGTTTCCTAACTGCACCTCAAGTGCCCTTATCTCCCTTGTCATTTGCATATTAATATCCATCAGTTGGTTCGGATCTCTTCCAGATCTCAGACTTTCCGCCCTCTCACTACTCAATGTCATTGTCAATGTCATTGTCTCTGACTCCATCCTCATATATTCAGGTAGGTCTTGAAGCTCTTCAGGCCTCTCTGTCATATAGAGATTATATGAATCCATTTGATTTCTGGTCTGCTGTGTTGCTGAAAACAAATTCAGATATGAAGGTTTCAAACTGCAGGTCCCTGAATTTAAAATATTTGGCTGGCTTTCATGTGCCCCAGAGCAGACTTCCCTTGTTGCGTCATACTTCAGAGGCTTTGATGGTCACGTGACTGATGGCGTTCGCGCGCCTCTTCACGCATGCGCGTAGAGTACGCACTTTGGAATTCGCGGTTTTGTTTTTCTTTAAATGCTTTTCAAATTTCCTTCCTGATAAAAAATCATTTGAAAAGTTGCATCAATATATCAGAATAATTTGCAGTGATACGTGTTAAAGAATGCTTATGTTAAAATCACGTAATGTGAATCCACCCACCTTTCATTATTTATTCACCATCATAATCAGTTTCGCCCGATGTGTATACAGGCCTGCATTGTGCGCGGGGGCGCATTTTCAGCAGGGGGTTGGGGCTGTACCGTAAACATACAGGCTTAAAATGTGTAGGCTTATTACCACTGGGGCTACTTTGTTGAGCTTTATTGGGCTAACATGCAGTGATGTTGGTTTATGTTCCAGATACAGTAGATGTCTGTCCTGTCTGTCCTCAGAAGCATCCTTCTCTGTGTTCAGCGTTTTTCCTGAGCCCCGCAGCGCGGCCCTGCCCAGTGCGTCGGAGCGTGCCAAACACCTTGTATGTCATTTCGTGGCTCCTGTGGCGCACCCGTGGAGTTCTTGACAAACAGAAAGAATACGTTAGGTGGGTGCGTTAGAGGCTGTGACAATCCGAGCCAGTCCACTAAACCTACTTTCATCCCGTGTAAGCACAGATATTTCCGCGTCATGGCACACGGACAGTTTGGGAATCCTGTAGGGAAACCGTGTCGTCCACCTAACGGTGCAGAGTTTCACCACAAAAGCGCAAATGTGCTGCCGATCCCAGCTGGGCGAAGGAGGGGTTCACCCTGGACAGAATTCATTCATTGCATTTTTAGCAGGAAATGCATTTTCTAGTTTTACTTGTTCTACGTTGTTTTCCACAGTGTTTCCACACTTTCATCACTGTTGAACAATTAGATATTACCAATGGAAATGTTCAACTACAAGGTGGAGGTTCCCCTTGAGTGTGCAGGAGACTTTAAATTTTCAGTTAGTTTATATTTTTATATATGGGTGATTCTCCAACTACAGTCAAATTTGGTCATGATATTTTTTCAGAAAATCCAACACATATTTTTAGAAATATTTTGATTTGTTCTACTTCATCACAATGTATAGAAACATTACCTGATTGTGGTTGTAATTAAATTACATAAATATTATATATTTTTTGCCATTTTAGTCTAGCATTCAGAGGAAACCATCATTTCCATCACACCACAAAAAAGGTGTTTTCAAACAAAATTACTAGCATAACCCATGTTTTCAAAACATTTAATGAAATTTCACACATAGATGTACCCAAATGTATAACTGTACTTATTTTAAGCACTGAAAAGATAATATTTTCTCATCATCTAGATGACAAATACCTTTTTACTGTCTTACTGAAGTCTTTCAATCAAATTTTTACATGGTAGAATCATGAGTTTTCCAATCCCAGACATGAATTGTAACCAGAACTGCAGAATTTTCAAAACTCCTAAATATTATTTGTGTAGCTGTGTATTATTATTACTTTTTTTGTAAAAATATGTGTTGTGATGGACATGACATTGTGTGGTGGAAAAGACAGCATGTGTTGGAAATGACGTGTGACACAGAGCATTGTTGAACATCGGTCACTTTTATTGTCCTTGGCATCAAGTGACATCATTTTTGAAATTTAATGTTGTTTAAATGTAAAAAATAATGCACATTAATCAGATGGTAGAACATTGCTCCTTCTCTTTTTGTGCTGAAACTTACAAACACATTGCAAAACTAGGGCTGGCTGTTGGAAAACAGCAAAACAAACATTCATTAATCTCTCTGTAATTAGTGATTTAATCTTTTAAACAAACTTCCAAACTTGCATATGGATTCATTCCTTGATCCATGATAATCAAGAGCAGAGCATATTTCTGCCCAAACTGTGGGATCCAACATCTTGTGCCTCTTTGTAACTGGTTGAGGCTCTGGGACCAGTCTCAGAATATTTTCAGGTTGGTACCAGATTATGTCCTCTTTCATTGGCCAGAAAAACCTGTTTTTGCCAATGCGACTCGTGGTTTTCACCAAAGCACAGCTATCAGAGCCAACATCCTGTATAATGCCTAGATACGGATCCCCATCGTATGTGACCACACACCATTTTCCAATCAGCCCCTCATGGACATCTGCAATGGGCTGAGCTGTGGTATTAGGTGTGCCTGTTGATGTGGGAGGCTTGGTATCACCTGTTACTTCCATGTCTGCTGTCTTGGGACCAAAACATCTGCAAAGCTGGGGCTCTGAGCAAAAGCAGCTTAGAATACGCCAAGATATTTTTCCTGGTCTTGCAGAGACTATCTAGGGGAGCACATAGTAATCAGATTACATATTATAAACACAAATAAGCACAATGTTTTACACACATACACACTGATCAGGATGCAGTGAAATTTACCTGGTGTATCTGCATTGTGCCTTGGATAGCCTGCACGCCAACAGGAAGGAGACTGTCCAATACTTTAATCTCCTCCTCAGTCAATACATCAGCTTCACAGTAGATGGCTGTTTTGAGAGTTGCTCGTACAGCACCCTTCCATTTGGAAGATCAATGCCTTTTACCACTATAGAGTCAGCCTGCCGTTTAACAGCTGCACCTATCCCATCAGCAGGGCCTTTTCCATGTCCCGCCTCCAGAAAGTTCCAAGTTATCCTTTTGAATCCAATCTGAAAGGGAATTTTGCTCAAGAAAAAGAAGTTTTTCTTGGACCTGTACTGGGTGGTTGGCCCATCACTGATAACATGCAGTGTGGTTGCTCCTGGGTTCAGTGCTTTGAGGTAGGGAAGCACTGTGTTCAGATGAGCCCAGATGGCTGATGGGTCATGGCGCATTGATGAGCTGATGGAACAGAGAGACACCATCCCATTTTTGGTGTGAGCCACACCTGTATGGAGAGTGACCTGTTGGTGGGAATCACCAAAATGTACTGCTTGGATCTCATTTGCATATTTACATTTATAGTTTTCTGCAAAATCAATTTGCCAGACAATATCATCTTCGCTCATCTTTTCCTTCAGGGCCCTGAGAGCAGAATACTGATGAATGATGTTGTAGATGTGCTTTCCCATTTTTTTGTTCAGTTGCTCTGAAAACTCATCCAGCAGTGTCTGTATAGTCCCATGGACTTTTTCCTTGATTGTGAGATGAACTTTGAAAATTTCTTTTGTTCCATCTTTTTTAGTCTTCTCCCTCTCTTCAACCTTGCTTCTCCATTCAAACCACCAGGTTTGTTCTCCTGCATCAAAGTCAGAGGTTGGCAATTCCTTGGCCTTGCAGTCAGGGCATTCCCTGTACATGCATTCCTTTGATGGACTTGTGCATGCCACAGACTCCATTAATTCATTGAGACTGGCACTTTTTATCACTTTGTGATAAAACAGTCTGTCTGCCATGAACTGGAGGTTTGCATGTATTTTGCAAAGACATGTGTCTCGGTCCTTGATTGTTGCTTTAATAATCCAGAAAGGCCGCATTTTGCAGAATTTGCTGTAAGACACTGAAATCTCAGGATGGCCCATTGTAAACTTCTGGTGTAATATTCTCATGGACTCGAGCAGGAAGTGTTTTTGCATTCTTCTTTTGCTCTTTGTAATTGTCTCCTTCTTTCCCGTTGTTATCCTACTGTTGTCATCACACTCCAGAAATGATGTTATTTTTTTCTTCCACTTCTTTGTTGATTTTGTTACATTGTATTTTTCGGGTGTACTGGAGTTTGGTGGTCCATGTCACATTTGTTTTCACTTGCTTAGGTGAGAATCCAAACTCCTTTTTGGCAAAGCAGAGCAGGCGGTATTTCCTCAGAAGCTTTCCTGCAACAACTTTGGAGATCACTTGTCGATCTCTAGCAGTACGCATATTTTGGTATTTCTTTTTAATCTGTGAAATAATTGCATTCTGAAACAGAAGAGTTCTTCTTAAAGCCACTGTACTTTGCTTCATCTGTTGTTTGGTTTTGAGCTGAGGGGAAATGGCCATTTCCATTTTCTTCTTAAGACGCTCACACCTTTTCTTGTATTTTTCCACCTTCCGTAAAGCATCTTCAAGCTTCATAGTTGTTGCATTAAGATCTCTGTAGACCTTTGCCCTCGTCTTTGCAACCTTTTTCCTCCCTCTTTTCTGTGTACAGTTTTTGGGTTTAGGTAGTTGAGGTGTATCAGGTGGATCAGGGGGGCTGGAGTTGCCCAGTGAGACATAATGCAGGTCAACACCAATGTCCTCTGGTGACAGCGGTGGTGTAGTTCCAGCCATAAAACTCCTAACTTCAGCCAGTGTTTTCATTTTTTTGCGTCTGTTTTGTTGAGCTGTTCGCCATTGTCTTCTAACTTTTCTTTTCTCCCTGTGTGTCAATTCAGTGACGGATTTGACAGCACCTTGTTTTTTTTTCAGGTATCTTTCTCTGTCTTTTCTGAGAAACTCTTGGTATTTAAGCGGATCTGATTTGATCCTTTCTCTATATGCTTTTGATCTCTCTGATGTGGTCTTGCGTACCATCTAAAAAAACAGATGGTGTCACATTTAAGTATCTATTCTTTCTTATAGTTTGTGTATATACAAAGTATGAAATAGTCTTTTGCATAATTGAATACACAGTACTTTAAGTGATATAAGCCAAATAAATGCATTTCTAACACAAACATTGTCATTTCCATCACAACACGTCTTTTCCATCACAATAAATAAAGTGATGGAAATGACAATGTTTAGCATTTCTTTTAAAATCTCATGACCTATTAGCATGCTAATCTCTGTTTTAGAGTTAGCATAAAATATACTCAAAATACACAATATAAAATGGTATTTTTCTTATTATTTGTACATTCAAAGGAAATATGAGGCGTTTGGAAATGACGACCAGTAAACCTACTCTTGGTTTTGCAAAACTTTACCTTGATTTTTTTCTTGTTTCCCTCCCTTCCATGGAGCTAACACTGCTATCCTGCCATTAGCTCTCCTGTCACATGACAACTGATGTGGTTGCATGTAGACAAAGGTTAAAAAAAAAAGTTAAAAGTTACATTTTGTGGTGGGTGTTGGAAATGACAGTGATCCCTTGGGACAGGTGTTCTTTCTATGAAAAATAAATAAAATACTAATATATCTTTCAAGCACATGATATTTTTCATTAAAGTAAGGAATTTCTATGCCATTTGTCGATCAAATTTAATTTTAGTCGTATGAGGGACTGAGAGTCCAAAACCTGGCCAAGGGACAAAGGACACATAGCAAAAACACTCAATATAAAGCCATATTTTTTATAATAAAAATAGTAATTCATCTATCATAAATTTTTTATAAGTTTGTCTTTGTGTCTAGTAAGTGCAGCATGAATAAAAAAAGACAAACATGTTTTTGTTTTTCTTATTTCTGCCTGGACCACAAATTCTTTGATAGTTGGAGAATCACCAACCGACAATCATATTTAAACTCTTCCACCATTCTTTCTATTTTCTTTTTTAACAGTAATATTTTTCCATAACGTGTGCGCAACATAAATGTATTACATGTTTTGTTGTAAGTGTTCATTTTGTATTTTGTTTTTCAATTTTGTCATTATTATGATACTCACGTGTTCTTATTTAAGTTATGTATAATTTTACAGAGTAAAAATACGCTTTCAAATTGTTATTTATTTTATTTATTTTTTTTTAAACATTCACACAAAAATCTCATTCACACACCGATGGCACAGACTTTGGGAGCAATAGTATCTTTCCCGATGACTCTTGCGGGCAGGAGGAGCCGGGGATGCTAATTGTCTCAATTAGCAGATGACCCTCCCAACCTCCTGCACTACAGCTGCCCATACCTCTCACCCACTATGAGCTTTCACAGCTCACATTAGCTGAGCTCATGATTCACACTCTTACTTAGGCTGCATGTCTTTGGACTGTGGGAGGAAACTGGATCAGGCGGAGAAAACCTGTGCCGACATGGAAAGAACATGCAGGTTCTACACAGAAAGGCCCAGTGACAGTGCTCACCACTGTACCACCGTGCCCATACATTTGTAAAACTAAATTATGTTTAGCACATTTATCATCTAAATTTAGTACAAGACGTTGTGGTCAGAGGACAATGACAGGTCGGAGAAAAAGAGCATCAGGCCAGTGACAAGTAGGAAAACAATTCCCAGCAGAGGTCTAGCACAGCGGCGCAAGAAACATCTGGTCCTAGAGGAAGTGAGTTGAGCCAGCTTATTTTTGATCCTCCTGTTCTCCTCATTCAGAGTGACCGCTTCCTCCTGAAGATCAAGCAGTGATTGCCTCAACTCCTCACCAGCACTGGTCAGCATCTGTATTTGCTCATCTTTATCCCTGATGAGGTCCTGACCCACTGTTATCTGGTGCTGAAGATCAAGCAGTGATTGTCTCAACTCCTCACCAGCACAGGTCAGCATCTGTATTTGCTCATCTTTATCCCTGATGAGGTCCTGACCCGCTGTTATCTGGTGCTGAAGATCAAGAATATCTTTCCTCAAGGTTTCCTTCTCCTCATTTTGTTTTGCTGTCAGAATCGCAAGTCGAACCAGCTCATTGGTGACGCTCCTGTTCTGCTCACTCAGGGTGACCTCCTTCTCCTGAAGATCATGCAGTGCTTGCCTCAACTCTTCACCAGCACAGGTCAGCGTCTGTATTTTCTCATCTTTATCCCTGATGAGGTCCTGACCATCTGTTATCTGGTGCTGAAGATCAAGAACATCTTTCCTCAGGTTTTCCTTCTCCTCATTTTGTTTTGCTATCAGAGTCTCAAGTCGAACCAGCTCATTGGTGGCGCTCCTGTTCTGCTCACTCAGGGTGACCTCCTGCTCCTGAAGATCATGCAGTGCTTGCTTCAACTCTCCAACAGCACAGGTCAGCGTCTGTATTTGCTCATCTTTATCCTTAATGAGTTTTTTACCCTCTCTTATCTGTTGCTGAAGACCAAAAACATCTTTCCTCAGGTTTTCCTTCTCCTCATTTTGTTTTGCTATCAGAGTCGCAAGTTGAAACAGCTCATTGGTGGCGCTCCTGTTCTGCTCACTCAGAATGACCTCCTTCTCCTGAAGATCATGCAGTGCTTGCCTCAACTCTTCACCAGCACAAGTCAGCATCTGTATTTTCTTATCTTTATCCCTGATGAGGTCCTGACCCGCTGTTATCTGGTGCTGAAGATCAAGAACATCTTTCCTCAGGTTTTCCTTCTCCTCATTTTGTTTTGTTGTCAGAGACTCAAGTCGAACCAGCTCATTGGTGACGCTCCTGTTCTGCTCACTCAGAATGACCTCCTTCTCCTGAAGATCATGCAGTGCTTGCCTCAACTCTTCACCAGCACAAGTCAGCGTCTGTATTTTCTCATCTTTATCCCTGATGAGGTCCTGACCATCTGTTATCTGGTGCTGAAGATCATGCAGTGCTTGCCTCAACTCTTCAACAGCACAGGTCAGCGTCTGTATTTTCTCATCTTTATCCCTGATAAGTTTTTTACCCTCTCTTATCTGGTGCTGAAGATCAAGAATATCTTTCATCAGGTTTGCCTTCTCCTCATTTTGTTTTGCTGTCAGAGTTGTAAGTTGAAACAGCTCATGGGTGGCGCTCTTGTTCTGCTTACTCAGGGTGACCTCCTTCTCCTGAAGATCATGCAGTGCTTGCCTCAACTCTTCACCAGCACAGGTCAGCATCTGTATTTTCTCATCTTTATCCCTGATGAGGTCCTGACCCACTGTTATCTGGTGCTGAAGATCAAGAACATCTTTCCTCAGGTTTTCCTTCTCCTCATTTTGTTTTGCTATCAGATTCTCAAGTCCAACCAGCTCATTGGTGGCGCTCCTGTTCTGCTCACTCAGAATGACCTCCTTCTCCTGAAGATCATGCAGTGCTTGCCTCAACTCTTCAACAGCACAGGTCAGCATCTGTATTTTCTCATCTTTATCCCTGTTGAGTTTTTTACCCTCTCTTATCTGGTGCTGAAGATCAAGAACATCTTTCCTCAGGTTTTTCTTCTCCTCATTTTGTTTTGCTGTCAGAGTTGTAAGTTGAAACAGCTCATGGGTGGCGCTCTTGTTCTGCTTACTCAGGGTGACCTCCTTCTCCTGAAGATCATGCAGTGCTAGCTTCAACTCTTCACCAGCACAGGTCAGCGTCTGTATTTTCTCATCTTTATCCCTGATGAGGTCCTGACCCGCTGTTATCTGGTGCTGAAGATCAAGAATATCTTTCCTCAGGTTTTCCTTCTCTTCATTTTGTTTTGCTGTCAGAGACTCAAGTCGAACCAGCTCATTTGTGGCGCTCTTGTTCCGCTCACTCAGGGTGACCTCCTTCTCCTGAAGATCATGCAGTGCTTGCTTCAACTCTTCACCAGCACAGGTCAGCATCTGTATTTTCTCATCTTTATCCCTGATGAGGTCCTGACCCGCTGTTATCTGGTGCTGAAGATCAAGAACAGCTTTCCTCAGGTTTTCCTCCTTCTTTTGTTGAGACTCAACTTGAACCATAATCTGGGCCAGTTTTTCAGAAATGGTCTGATTTTTCCTTTTCAGCTTGGCCTCTCTTTCTTCCCGTTCTTGCACTTCTGCCAATAAGTTTTTGTTCTTTGTCTCCATCATCTGGTTCTGCTGTGTAAGTTGGTCCACCTTCTCTAACAGCTCATGTCTGTCTTGTTGAGCTGCACGACGCTCGTAGTTATATGCATCTGTCAGGTCTTCAAGCTTTGCTTGGTTTTCCATGTCCATAAATTGAAGTCTGGCTATCTCAGCAGTCTGTATCTCCAGCTCTCTTGTACTGTTTCCTAACTGCACCTCAAGTGCCCTTATCTCCCTTGTCATTTGCATATTAATATCCATCAGTTGGTTCGGATCTCTTCCAGATCTCAGACTTTCCGCCCTCTCACTACTCAATGTCATTGTCAATGTCATTGTCTCTGACTCCATCCTCATATATTCAGGTAGGTCTTGAAGCTCTTCAGGCCTCTCTGTCATATAGAGATTATATGAATCCATTTGATTTCTGGTCTGCTGTGTTGCTGAAAACAAATTCAGATATGAAGGTTTCAAACTGCAGGTCCCTGAATTTAAAATATTTGGCTGGCTTTCATGTGCCCCAGAGCAGACTTCCCTTGTTGCGTCATACTTCAGAGGCTTTGATGGTCACGTGACTGATGGCGTTCGCGCGCCTCTTCACGCATGCGCGTAGAGTACGCACTTTGGAATTCGCGGTTTTGTTTTTCTTTAAATGCTTTTCAAATTTCCTTCCTGATAAAAAATCATTTGAAAAGTTGCATTAATATATCAGAATAATTTGCAGTGATACGTGTTAAAGAATGCTTATGTTAAAATCACGTAATGTGAATCCACCCACCTTTCATTATTTATTCACCATCATAATCAGTTTCGCCCGATGTGTATACAGGCCTGCATTGTGCGCGGGGGCGCATTTTCAGCAGGGGGTTGGGGCTGTACCGTAAACATACAGGCTTAAAATGTGTAGGCTTATTACCACTGGGGCTACTTTGTTGAGCTTTATTGGACTAACATGCAGTGATGTTGGTTTATGTTCCAGATACAGTAGATGTCTGTCCTGTCTGTCCTCAGAAGCATCCTTCTCTGTGTTCAGCGTTTTTCCTGAGCCCCGCAGCGCGGCCCTGCCCAGTGCGTCGGAGCGTGCCAAACACCTTGTATGTCATTTCGTGGCTCCTGTGGCGCACCCGTGGAGTTCTTGACAAACAGAAAGAATACGTTAGGTGGGTGCGTTAGAGGCTGTGACAATCCGAGCCAGTCCACTAAACCTACTTTCATCCCGTGTAAACAGAGATATTTCCGCGTCATGGCACACGGACAGTTTGGGAATCCTGTAGGGAAACCGTGTCGTCCACCTAACGGTGCAGAGTTTCACCACAAAAGCGCAAATGTGCTGCCGATCCCAGCTGGGCGAAGGAGGGGTTCACCCTGGACAGAATTCATTCGCATTTTTAGCAGGAAATGCATTTTCTAGTTTTACTTGTTCTACGTTGTTTTCCACAGTGTTTCCACACTTTCATCACTGCTGAACAATTAGATATTACCAATGGAAATGTTCAACTACAAGGTGGAGGTTCCCCTTGAGTGTGCAGGAGACTTTAAATTTTCAGTAAGTTTATATTTTTATATATGGGTGATTCTCCAACTACAGTCAAATTTGGTCATGATATTTTTTCAGAAAATCCAACACATATTTTTAGAAATATTTTGATTTGTTCTACTTCATCACAATGTATAGAAACATTACCTGATTGTGGTTGTAATTAAATTACATAAATATTATATATTTTTTGCCATTTTAGTCTAGCATTCAGAGGAAACCATCATTTCCATCACACCACAAAAAAGGTGTTTTCAAACAAAATTACTAGCATAACCCATGTTTTCAAAACATTTAATGAAATTTCACACATAGATGTACCCAAATGTATAACTGTACTTATTTTAAGCACTGAAAAGATAATATTTTCTCATCATCTAGATGACAAATACCTTTTTACTGTCTTACTGAAGTCTTTCAATCAAATTTTTACATGGTAGAATCATGAGTTTTCCAATCCCAGACATGAATTGTAACCAGAACTGCAGAATTTTCAAAACTCCTAAATATTATTTGTGTAGCTGTGTATTATTATTACTTTTTTTGTAAAAATATGTGTTGTGATGGACATGACATTGTGTGGTGGAAAAGACAGCATGTGTTGGAAATGACGTGTGACACAGAGCATTGTTGAACATCGGTCACTTTTATTGTCCTTGGCATCAAGTGACATCATTTTTGAAATTTAATGTTGTTTAAATGTAAAAAATAATGCACATTAATCAGATGGTAGAACATTGCTCCTTTTCTTTTTGTGCTGAAACCTACAAACACATTGCAAAACTAGGGCTGGCTGTTGGAAGCAAAACAAACATTCATTAATCTCTCTGTAATTAGTGATTTAATCTTTTAAACAAACTTCCAAACTTGCATATGGATTCATTCCTTGATCCATGATAATCAAGAGCAGAGCATATTTCTGCCCAAACTGTGGGATCCAACATCTTGTGCCTCTTTGTAACTGGTTGAGGCTCTGGGACCAGTCTCAGAATATTTTCAGGTTGGTACCAGATTATGTCCTCTTTCATTGGCCAGAAAAACCTGTTTTTGCCAATGCGACTCGTGGTTTTCACCAAAGCACAGCTATCAGAGCCAACATCCTGTATAATGCCTAGATACGGATCCCCATCGTATGTGACCACACACCATTTTCCAATCAGCCCCTCATGGACATCTGCAATGGGCTGAGCTGTGGTATTAGGTGTGCCTGTTGATGTGGGAGGCTTGGTATCACCTGTTACTTCCATGTCTGCTGTCTTGGGACCAAAACATCTGCAAAGCTGGGGCTCTGAGCAAAAGCAGCTTAGAATACGCCAAGATATTTTTCCTGGTCTTGCAGAGACTATCTAGGGGAGCACATAGTAATCAGATTACATATTATAAACACAAATAAGCACAATGTTTTACACACATACACACTGATCAGGATGCAGTGAAATTTACCTGGTGTATCTGCATTGTGCATTGGATAGCCTGCACGCCAACAGGAACGAGACTGTCCATTACTTTAATCTCCTCCTCAGTCACATACATCAGCTTCACAGTAGATGGCTGTTTTGAGAGTTGCTCGTACAGCACCCTTCCATTTGGAAGATCAATGCCTTTTACCACTATAGAGTCAGCCTGCCGTTTAACAGCTGCACCTATCCCATCAGCAGGGCCTTTTCCATGTCCCGCCTCCAGAAAGTTCCAAGTTATCCTTTTGAATCCAATCTGAAAGGGAATTTTGCTCAAGAAAAAGAAGTTTTTCTTGGACCTGTACTGGGTGGTTGGCCCATCACTGATAACATGCAGTGTGGTTGCTCCTGGGTTCAGTGCTTTGAGGTAGGGAAGCACTGTGTTCAGATGAGCCCAGATGGCTGATGGGTCATGGCGCATTGATGAGCTGATGGAACAGAGAGACACCATCCCATTTTTGGTGTGAGCCACACCTGTATGGAGAGTGACCTGTTGGTGGGAATCACCAGGGCCCTGAGAGCAGAATACTGATGAATGATGTTGTAGATGTGCTTTCCCATTTTTTTGTTCAGTTGGTCTGAAAACTCATCCAGCAGTGTCTGTATAGTCCCATGGACTTTTTCCTTGATTGTGAGATGAAAATTTCTTTTGTTCCATCTTTTTTAGTCTTCTCCCTCTCTTCAACCTTGCTTCTCCATTCAAACCACTAGGTTTGTTCTCCTGCATCAAAGTCAGAGGTTGGCAATTCCTTGGCCTTGCAGTCAGGGCATTCCCTGTACATGCATTCCTTTGATGGACTTGTGCATGCCACAGACTCCATTAATTCATTGAGACTGGCACTTTTTATCACGTTGTGATAAAACAGTCTATCTGCCATGAACTGGAGGTTTGCATGTATTTTGCAAAGACATGTGTTTCGGTCCTTGATTGTTGCTTTAATAATCCAGAAAGGCCGCATTTTGCAGAATTTGCTGTAAGACACTGAAATCTCAGGATGGCCCATTGTAAACTTCTGGTGCAATATTCTCATGGACTCGAGCAGGAAGTGTTTTTGCATTCTTCTTTTGCTCTTTGTAATTGTCTCCTTCTTTCCCGTTGTTATCCTACTGTTGTCATCACACTCCAGAAATGATGTTATTTTTTCTTCCACTTCTTTGTTGATTTTGTTACATTGTATTTTTCGGGTGTACTGGAGTTTGGTGGTCCATGTCACATTTGTTTTCACTTGCTTAGGTGAGAATCCAAACTCCTTTTTGGCAAAGCAGAGCAGGCGGTATTTCCTCAGAAGCTTTCCTGCAACAACTTTGGAGATCACTTGTCGATCTCTAGCAGTACGCATATTTTGGTATTTCTTTTTAATCTGTGAAATAATTGCATTCTGAAACAGAAGAGTTCTTCTTAAAGCCACTGTACTTTGCTTCATCTGTTGTTTGGTTTTGAGCTGAGGGGAAGTGGCCATTTCCATTTTCTTCTTAAGACGCTCACACCTTTTCTTGTATTTTTCCACCTTCCGTAAAGCATCTTCAAGCTTCATAGTTGTTGCATTAAGATCTCTGTAGACCTTTGCCCTCGTCTTTGCAACCTTTTTCCTCCCTCTTTTCTGTGTACAGTTTTTGGGTTTAGGTAGTTGAGGTGTATCAGGTGGATCGGGGGGGCTGGAGTTGCCCAGTGAGACATAATGCAGGTCAACACCAATGTCCTCTGGCGACAGCGGTGGTGTAGTTCCAGCCATAAAACTCCTAACTTCAGCCAGTGTTTTCATTTTTTTGCGTCTGTTTTGTTGAGCTGTTCGCCATTGTCTTCTAACTTTTCTTTTCTCCCTGTGTGTCAATTCAGTGACGGATTTGACAGCACCTTGTTTTTTTTTCAGGTATCTTTCTCTGTCTTTTCTGAGAAACTCTTGGTATTTAAGCGGATCTGATTTGATCCTTTCTCTATATGCTTTTGATCTCTCTGATGTGGTCTTGCGTACCATCTAAAAAAACAGATGGTGTCACATTTAAGTATCTATTCTTTCTTATAGTTTGTGTATATACAAAGTATGAAATAGTCTTTTGCATAATTGAATACACAGTACTTTAAGTGATATAAGCCAAATAAATGCATTTCTAACACAAACATTGTCATTTCCATCACAACACGTCTTTTCCATCACAATAAATAAAGTGATGGAAATGACAATGTTTAGCATTTCTTTTAAAATCTCATGACCTATTAGCAAGCTAATCTCTGTTTTAGAGTTAGCATAAAATATACTCAAAATACACAATATAAAATGGCATTTTTCTTATTATTTGTACATTCAAAGGAAATATGAGGCGTTTGGAAATGACGACCAGTAAACCTACTCTTGGTTTTGCAAAACTTTACCTTGATTTTTTTCTTGTTTCCCTCCCTTCCATGGAGCTAACACTGCTATCCTGCCATTAGCTCTCCTGTCACATGACAACTGATGTGGTTGCATGTAGACAAAGGTTAAAAAAAAAAGTTAAAAGTTACATTTTGTGGTGGGTGTTGGAAATGACAGTGATCCCTCGGGACAGGTGTTCTTTCTATGAAAAATAAATAAAATACTAATATATCTTTCAAGCACATGATATTTTTCATTAAAGTAAGGAATTTCTATGCCATTTGTCGATCAAATTTAATTTTAGTCTTATGAGGGACTGAGAGTCCAAAACCTGGCCAAGGGACAAAGGACACATAGCAAAAACACTCAATATAAAGCCATATTTTTTATAATAAAAATAGTAATTTATCTATCATAAATTTTTTGTAAGTTTGTCTTTGTGTCTAGTAAGTGCAGCATGAATAAAAAAAGACAAAGATGTTTTTGTTTTTCTTATTTCTGCCTGGACCACAAATTCTTTGATAGTTGGAGAATCACCAACCGACAATCATATATAAACTCTTCCACCATTCTTTCTATTTTCTTTTTTAACAGTAATATTTTTCCATAACGTGTGCGCAACATAAATGTATTACATGTTTTGTTGTAAGTGTTCATTTTGTATTTTGTTTTTCAATTTTGTCATTATTATGATACTCACGTGTTCTTATTTAAGTTATGTATAATTTTACAGAGTAAAAATACGCTTTCAAATTGTTATTTATTTTATTTATTTTTTTTTAAACATTCACACAAAAATCTCATTCACACACCGATGGCACAGACTTTGGGAGCAATAGTATCTTTCCCGATGACTCTTGCGGGCAGGAGGAGCCGGGGATGCTAATTGTCTCAATTAGCAGATGACCCTCCCAACCTCCTGCACTACAGCTGCCCATACCTCTCACCCACTATGAGCTTTCACAGCTCACATTAGCTGAGCTCATGATTCACACTCTTACTTAGGCTGCATGTCTTTGGACTGTGGGAGGAAACTGGATCAGGCGGAGAAAACCTGTGCCGACACGGAAAGAACATGCAGGTTCTACACAGAAAGGCCCAGTGACAGTGCTCACCACTGTACCACCGTGCCCATACATTTGTAAAACTAAATTATGTTTAGCACATTTAGCATCTAAATTTAGTACAAGACGTCGTGGTCACAGGACAATGACAGGTCGGAGAAAAAGAGCATCAGGCCAGTGACAAGTAGGAAAACAATTCCCAGCAGAGGTCTAGCACAGCGGCGCAAGAAACATCTGGTCCTAGAGGAAGTGAGTTGAGCCAGCTTATTTTTGATCCTCCTGTTCTCCTCATTCAGAGTGACCGCTTCCTCCTGAAGATCAAGCAGTGATTGCCTCAACTCCTCACCAGCACTGGTCAGCATCTGTATTTGCTCATCTTTATCCCTGATGAGGTCCTGACCCACTGTTATCTGGTGCTGAAGATCAAGCAGTGATTGTCTCAACTCCTCACCAGCACAGGTCAGCATCTGTATTTGCTCATCTTTATCCCTGATGAGGTCCTGACCCGCTGTTATCTGGTGCTGAAGATCAAGAATATCTTTCCTCAAGGTTTCCTTCTCCTCATTTTGTTTTGCTGTCAGAATCGCAAGTCGAACCAGCTCATTGGTGACGCTCCTGTTCTGCTCACTCAGAATGACCTCCTTCTCCTGAAGATCATGCAGTGCTTGCCTCAACTCTTCACCAGCACAAGTCAGCGTCTGTATTTTCTCATCTTTATCCCTGATGAGGTCCTGACCATCTGTTATCTGGTGCTGAAGATCAAGAACATCTTTCCTCAGGTTTTCCTTCTCCTCATTTTGTTTTGCTATCAGAGTCTCAAGTCGAACCAGCTCATTGGTGGCGCTCCTGTTCTGCTCACTCAGGGTGACCTCCTGCTCCTGAAGATCATGCAGTGCTTGCTTCAACTCTCCAACAGCACAGGTCAGCGTCTGTATTTGCTCATCTTTATCCTTAATGAGTTTTTTACCCTCTCTTATCTGTTGCTGAAGACCAAAAACATCTTTCCTCAGGTTTTCCTTCTCCTCATTTTGTTTTGCTATCAGAGTCGCAAGTTGAAACAGCTCATTGGTGGCGCTCCTGTTCTGCTCACTCAGAATGACCTCCTTCTCCTGAAGATCATGCAGTGCTTGCCTCAACTCTTCACCAGCACAAGTCAGCATCTGTATTTTCTTATCTTTATCCCTGATGAGGTCCTGACCCGCTGTTATCTGGTGCTGAAGATCAAGAACATCTTTCCTCAGGTTTTCCTTCTCCTCATTTTGTTTTGTTGTCAGAGACTCAAGTCGAACCAGCTCATTGGTGACGCTCTTGTTCTGCTCACTCAGAATGACCTCCTTCTCCTGAAGATCATGCAGTGCTTGCCTCAACTCTTCACCAGCACAAGTCAGCGTCTGTATTTTCTCATCTTTATCCCTGATGAGGTCCTGACCATCTGTTATCTGGTGCTGAAGATCATGCAGTGCTTGCCTCAACTCTTCAACAGCACAGGTCAGCGTCTGTATTTTCTCATCTTTATCCCTGATGAGTTTTTTACCCTCTCTTATCTGGTGCTGAAGATCAAGAATATCTTTCATCAGGTTTGCCTTCTCCTCATTTTGTTTTGCTGTCAGAGTTGTAAGTTGAAACAGCTCATGGGTGGCGCTCTTGTTCTGCTTACTCAGGGTGACCTCCTTCTCCTGAAGATCATGCAGTGCTTGCTTCAACTCTTCACCAGCACAGGTCAGCATCTGTATTTTCTCATCTTTATCCCTGATGAGGTCCTGACCCTCTGTTATCTGGTGCTGAAGATCAAGAACATCTTTCCTCAGGTTTTCCTTCTCCTCATTTTGTTTTGCTATCAGAGTCTCAAGTCCAACCAGCTCATTGGTGGCGCTCCTGTTCTGCTCACTTAGGGTGACCTCCTTCTCCTGAAGATCATGCAGTGCTTGCCTCAACTCTTCACCAGCACAGGTCAGCATCTGTATTTTCTCATCTTTATCCCTGATGAGGTCCTGACCCTCTGTTATCTGGTGCTGAAGATCAAGAACATCTTTCCTCGTTTTCCTTCTCCTCATTTTGTTTTGCTATCAGAGTCTCAAGTCCAACCAGCTCATTGGTGGCGCTCCTGTTCTGCTCACTCAGGGTGACCTCCTTCTCCTGAAGATCATGCAGTGCTTGCCTCAACTCTTCAACAGCACAGGTCAGCATCTGTATTTTCTCATCTTTATCCCTGTTGAGTTTTTTACCCTCTCTTATCTGGTGCTGAAGATCAAGAACATCTTTCCTCAGGTTTTTCTTCTCCTCATTTTGTTTTGCTGTCAGAGTTGTAAGTTGAAACAGCTCATGGGTGGCGCTCTTGTTCTGCTTACTCAGGGTGACCTCCTTCTCCTGAAGATCATGCAGTGCTTGCTTCAACTCTTCACCAGCACAGGTCAGCGTCTGTATTTTCTCATCTTTATCCCTGATGAGGTCCTGACCCTCTGTTATCTGGTGCTGAAGATCAAGAATATCTTTCCTCAGGTTTTCCTTCTCCTCATTTTGTTTTGCTGTCAGAGACTCAAGTCGAACCAGCTCATTGGTGGCGCTCTTGTTCCGCTCACTCAGGGTGACCTCCTTCTCCTGAAGATCATGCAGTGCTTGCTTCAACTCTTCACCAGCACAGGTCAGCATCTGTATTTTCTCATCTTTATCCCTGATGAGGTCCTGACCCGCTGTTATCTGGTGCTGAAGATCAAGAACAGCTTTCCTCAGGTTTTCCTCCTTCTTTTGTTGAGACTCAACTTGAACCATAATCTGGGTCAGTTTTTCAGAAATGGTCTGATTTTTCCTTTTCAGCTTGGCCTCTCTTTCTTCCCGTTCTTGCACTTCTGCCAATAAGTTTTTGTTCTTTGTCTCCATCATCTGGTTCTGCTGTGTAAGTTGGTCCACCTTCTCTAACAGCTCATGTCTGTCTTGTTGAGCTGCACGACGCTCGTAGTTATATGCATCTGTCAGGTCTTCAAGCTTTGCTTGGTTTTCCATGTCCATAAATTGAAGTCTGGCTATCTCAGCAGTCTGTATCTCCAGCTCTCTTGTACTGTTTCCTAACTGCACCTCAAGTGCCCTTATCTCCCTTGTCATTTGCATATTAATATCCATCAGTTGGTTCGGATCTCTTCCAGATCTCAGACTTTCCGCCCTCTCACTACTCAATGTCATTGTCAATGTCATTGTCTCTGACTCCATCCTCATATATTCAGGTAGGTCTTGAAGCTCTTCAGGCCTCTCTGTCATATAGAGATTATATGAATCCATTTGATTTCTGGTCTGCTGTGTTGCTGAAAACAAATTCAGATATGAAGGTTTCAAACTGCAGGTCCCTGAATTTAAAATATTTGGCTGGCTTTCATGTGCCCCAGAGCAGACTTCCCTTGTTGCGTCATACTTCAAAGGCTTTGATGGTCACGTGACTGATGGCGTTCGCGCGCCTCTTCACGCATGCGCGTAGAGTACGCACTTTGGAACTCGCGGTTTTGTTTTTCTTTAAATGCTTTTCAAATTTCCTTCCTGATAAAAAATCATTTGAAAAGTTGCATTAATATATTAGAATAATTTGCAGTGATACGTGTTAAAGAATGCTTATGTTAAAGTCACGTAATGTGAATCCACCCACCTTTCATTATTTATTCATCATCATAATCAGTTTGTATACAGGCCTGCATTGTGCGCGGGGGCACTGGAGCTACTTTGTTGAGCTTTATTGGGGCTAACATGCAGTGATGTTGGTTCATGTTCCAGATACAGTAGATGTCTGTCCTGTCTGTCCTCAGACGCATCCTTCTCTGTGTTCAGCGTTTTTCCTGAGCCACGCAGCGCGGCCCTGCCCAGTGCGTCGGAGCGTGCCAAACACCTTGTATGTCATTTCGTGGCTCCTGTGGCGCACCCGTGGAGTTCTTGAGCAACAGAAAGAATACGTTAGGTGGGTGCGTTAGAGGCTGTGACAATCCGAGCCAGTCCACTAAACCTACTTTCATCCCGTGTAAGCACAGAGATTTCCGCGGAATCCTGTAGAGAAACCGTGTCGTTCACCTAACGGTGCAGAGTTTCACATATCAACACAAAAGCGCAAATGTGCTGCCGATCCCAGCTGACACTGGGCGAAGGAGGGGTTCACCCTGGACAGGTCGCCAGATTATCACAGTTCGACCACATAGAGACAGACAACCATTCACGCTCACATTCACACCTAACCTAACCCGGAGAAAACCCACGCTAACATTCAAAAATTATACATTTATTTACTTTTAGAATAATAGTCAATTTATTCCCTCCAACTCAAGCTCTCATCAACAATAATTCCCATGAAGTTTGCAGTTGGCACTTCAAGCATCTCAACAGACCTAAATCCTGATAGGATGATTTTTTTCCACCACTGAAAAAATATAAATAATTATAACAATAATAATAAATATGAATATAACATAACTAAAATAAATAGCTTGTATTTTTGAATTTGGGGTGGGAGTAGCTATTTTATGTATTTCTGTGTATTTGTTGAAAACAAGATGGCTCATCTAATAAATGTGTATATATTTATATTTTCAGGGTCCTTAGATGGTAAAATGTAACCACATACCATGATGTAAAGAAACCCATGAAGTATAAACTGTTAGGTGAGTGCTGGTATATTTTGACTACTACTGTACTGCTACTACTATGTACTACTTTATGTCTCAGATTCTAATTAGATTTTACTTTAATTTCATTGCCAACAACTGCTTAAACCTGCAGTGGGAAGAATATTTTTGTAAAAAAAATCCAAAATAACCTTTCAGCATATTGAAATTTCAAGTGTTCTGAGAGAAAACTGGACTCCTCTTCATGGTTCTGTTTTCAGGCTTTAGAAAGTCTAGTCCGTGACGGGAGACTCTGATCAATCACAGGCCATTTCACAAAGAGACAGCATTCCTATTGGCCGTTCTCCGGCCGGTGGGCAGCGCTTGGTATTTCCTCAACTAATCTCAACATGGCTGCAGGGTCACAAACTTTCTCATTTCACAGCTAAACAGTAACTACAGTATGTTTCTGAAAACCTCTGAGAAGAGAAATAGTCATTACAGTAACAGAATATTGATTCATATTTGATCAGCGCTGCCTAGTTTAATCAGTGTTTACAAGAGTGTTTAATCAGAGTTGACGAGTGTCAGCTGCTCAGAGACGGTCAGGCTCCAGCTCGGCTCTGATTGGTTGTTTTCCTCCAATCTGTGAGATCTTGCAGCAGCACCTGATAACACAGAGGCACATTTTTTTCAGATTACCTGTCTCATGCACTAATCGTTAATAATAACCTGTAATAATTCTATTTGCTCCAATTCACTGCAGCGTTCATGCAAATGATGCATTTTATTGTTGTGTTCGACTGTGTATTCCCAGTTCTCCTAGTTAAGCCCAGTCGATTATGATATTGTGTGGCAACGAAGTGAGTGAGGCCTCTTATTTATGGAGTAAACCAGGTGGTGTCTCTCTTTCCCTCCGGGGATTAATAAAGGTTCATCTTACCTTATCTTAGTAATAGATCTAGATCTACTAATCTGACTAAACTGACTACGCATCGGATCTGCTCCGGAGGTATATTAGACTCCGGAATGGATTCGCAAAACGGATCCAGATCGTGGACTCTGAACAGATACAGATCACGGATCCAGACCAGATCTGGTCCGGACACTGCCCGTGTCCGCTCACAAAGCAGCTCATTTGGCCCGGATCCAATTCGGACCTGTTCATGAAGCAGCTCATCCAACCCAGATCCGATTTGGATCCGTTTGTGATGTAATTCATTCAATCCGGACCCAGACCTGAGCTAAAGGTGAGACACAGTACACAAGGTCAAGGGACCCCTTTGAAAATAGTCATGCCAGTTTTTCCTTGCCAAAATGTAACCCAACTTTGGAGCATTATTTAGCAATGTTCTCGACATGAGAGCATAACATGGTTGGTATCAATGGATTCCTCAGGTTTTCAAGTTTCATATGACACCTGAACCTACTACAGCCTCCAAAAGACAGTCAGAGGATTAAATTACTGGTCGGCTCAGCAGGGATACTAACAGTGGCACACCTCCTCAAACTCCCCCGATCTGCAGCAAGGTTTAACCATCATATTGTGTGTTTTGAAAGGTCCGCATCAGCGGCGGCACGGGAGACGGCACTCTCTCTCACAGCATAAGCACATTATCATACAACATTTCATGAAGCTCCATTGCAACCACCAGTTTCTATGTTTTAAAAGGATACACATAACCACTAGTTTTTAGACTGAAAGGCTGCTGTCTGACATGTGAAGGTCCTCTATGCAATATTCAGAGCATTAATCTATCATCATCAACTATTGTCTATGTAAAGATATAGAGGAGTGAAGGAATGGAATGTCGAGCTGAACAAAGAATGAAGTAATTTAAGGCCTATAAGATGTCAAAACACTGTATAATCGTTTATTATACTAAGAAGAAGGATTTTACAACTCTGAAAGGTTGTCACGTCAAAAAGTATGTGAATTGTAATGTAAACAGTACAGTCAGAGTCTACCAGAAATGTGCACATGCTCATATCTTGGCCAGCTGAATGGTCTGCCAGATGATGTTGTGTTGCAGCCGTACTTGAGCCTGGTTCAACTTTTTAGCCAGACTTACCCTGCAATGTTTTCTGAAGCCCCCCCCCCCCCTTATGTGTCGATAATTCAATCAAATGAATTATCATGGCTGTGTTTTTTCTCATGAGTGCTGATCTCAGTTTGAACACTGCTGAAGACTGCTGAGTGACGTAAAATTGATTTTAATATTTATTACAATTACTTACACAGGAGTAACATCATCGATGTCATCTGGCTGAAAGACTTTTTCCCAATTTATCCCTTTCCAATTGATCCTTCTGCTAACATTACCATGGAACATGTGGGCAAGGATGATCCACATCAGACGTTTTGTGTCATGGTCCCCGATGGTTGAGAGGGAGGAAATCTGAAAGGAACAAAAAAAGTCCTGTCAATATCTTATATTTTACAGAACATTTTTAAAATATGGTTTTATCAGAGAGGGTATAAATAGCCAGTGTAAATTAGATGTTTTCTTCTCAAAGACCCAAGGGAGATGCAATCCTATATGAGCACCACATTTCTGAGCCTAATTGTAGTGCACTACCTCTACCATTCTAATCTCGGGGTGTAACAGAGGTTAAAATGTAAACAATACATTCGCTGGCAGACCCTCCATTTGATTACAGTCAATATTCAAAATGTTCTTTAGCTCCAGATCTATGTTATAAAACCAAGACTACAAGAAAGTTTCTGTGAAAGACCTGCTAAAAGTTTTTTAAGTCTCACAACAACCTATAGAGTAGGTCATATGAAATGCATAATTTAATGTATTGGAGTAGTCTGTGCATGTTCATATTGGTATGGTTTTGTGTTTGAATAAATCTGACCAACAACCTCTTTTTCCACTCTGCTAGAAATTTTATATTTAGTGTATATATTAGCATAGATCAGTTTTGGGAAAACTACACTCCAATTTTAATCTGGTAAGGCACAAGATATGGCCAAATTATTTAGTATTAATAGGAACATCTGCTGATAAAGTGTAAAGCAAAGGGTCAAAGCAAGGGTCTGTGCCTACAAATTAAATTATTAGCTTTTAAAAGCTGATGCGTGTGTGAACCACTGTCAGTATTTGACAAAATTGACAATTAAATGATGTGTAAAACTGTGTTTAATCTTTCTTTATTCAGGCAGCAGGAAAGGATGAGTCATCAGAGAGGTGCCACTAAGCTGTAAGCTGCAATAGAACACAGACATGTATAACGTTATTGTATGTTAATCTTAATTCAGCCACCGGCTCATCCCACCCAGGTCCAGGTCTAAGCACTCAGTACTGCACACTGCCATCACATTAATACAACAGCAGTGGAGACCACAGCCCCGATTTATTTATATTCTTCTTTGCTACACTTGATATATCTTTACATATTATATTATGCTTACAATTGATTTCATACTATAGTATTACATATTATGAAAGAAACATCCCTCTTCACATATACTGTATATTATATCCATAATATACTCTTACTGTAGTATAATACTACACCATATTATGTTATATTATATGTTATTATTATTACTAAATACATTGCGCCTTATACTGTATCTTATACCTCATACTATACTGTACAACATCATTCTGGCAAAAATTGAATCGAAGGCAACTGGACTTAGATTTGTCTCTGAAGTGGCTTCATCAGTTCGAAAGCTACAGTCTGACTAGTCTCCACTAGTCTGAGGAACGTCAACGTCTTCAGAGTCAAATCAAAGTCCAGTTGCCTTCGATTCAATTTTTGCCAGAATGAATATGACCTGGATGAATGAGAACCTTCACAGATGTACAATATCATACTATTCTATGTTAATATGTTATATTGTCTTAGGACATCATATACTATATTTCTATTTTGCTATATTAATACAGACAGCACTAAGTATCATTACTTAATTTCCCGAATTTCCCTCCAGGGATTACTAAAGGTTCATCTTATCTTATCTTATCTTATCTTAATCACAGTAACATCACATACTATTCTGGAGTACACTGTTTACATATATACTAGACTTGCTGCTATTAATCTATAAAATGTTTACCTTGCACACAAACACACCACACAATATTGCGTCTTGCTGTTTAGAGTGCCCAACTGTGGAATGTGCCCATCTCCCAACAGCTGGGCACTTTTTGTGAACCAGTGCTTACAGTTTAGCAATTTTAAGATTAGCCTATGTAATATCATTTTGAAGTCAATCAGTTGAGCCATGATAAGGCTCTTGACAAAGACAAGCTTCTGTTGAAGTTAAACAATACTTCCAAGGACAATGATTTAATTAGCTTTGTGTTGCTGCCAAAAGATTATTCCAAATGCATTTGTGTATTGCACACATTAAAGTTAATTCACCTGGCCACATCCTTGCATTTATTGATCTGGTCATCCGTGGCCCCAAATGGGTCTAAGTACAAGGCCCTCATCTCCTTAAGGTACGTAATCTATGGAAATGCCAATAAAAATTTTAGCCAACCCGTCAGCCATCAGGTGGATTCATGGTTACACTGATATCTCTTAACATTTGAGGTTACATACAATGAGTGTCCAGCGTCCATTGTGACAGACCGCACCAGCTGCCACGTCATAATTGACAAGGTCCAACTGAAACAATAAAAACAAAAACCCAAAATCATAATGAACATGATGCATACACACACAGTCCAACTATGCTGTTTAGTCCTACTCACCCTTCTTGAACTACCCTTATGAGTGGCCTGCCAGAGTGAGGTCATCAAATACGAGTCGATTATGAGTGCTCCAGCTTCTCTTCCGACCATCGTTAAATTCACCATCGAAGAAAACAATTGTAAGTTGTGATCCAGTCAAAAAGAGAAAGCTCAGTTCAATATTTGTTGTTTTTTATTCAAGTACCTCTCCCTCCAGCTGGTTTCCTGGGACCATCAAGATTTCTGAGTATATTTCATATGGCTCCATCTTGGACCACAGCGTCTCCCTTCTCCTCCCTGTCCATATGTCTCAGATTACTGCAAACACAACAATGCCAGTTATTTGTGCAATGCATAATTAGGAGTATAGTTTGAGAGTTTACTTACAAATTTCTGGATCACTGGATGGTCTTTGGGCATTGCAGTCCATGGATGGAGCTTCGCTGAATGTGTGCTTGATGTCAGATGTGGTGGCTGTTTGTGTGCTATGTATGAGTGTCTGTTGTGGACCAGCCAGAGGAGAAGGATCCGACGATTTCTTCAGTTTAGCAGGGATCCTCTCCTCTGGCTGGAAATAATGTGTTAGCAGATCAATATTCACTTTTACTTTCCCTTATCCTTCTCTGTAGCCAGCACTGCAAGCTTTCCCTCAATGGCCATAATTCTGTATGATCCAAACATATCATCCTCCAGCTTTCCACCTTTTCTCTGCTCCTGTTTAATGTTTTTTTTCAGGACAAGATCCCCCACATTGAAGTAATCCTTCTGGCCCCTTCCATCCTTTCTCTTACAGACTGTTTCCTGGCTTTTTTATGTTTTCCCTCTGTGAAGACATGTTTCTGAGACTTCAGTCCTTCACAGACATCCTCTCTCCTCAGAAGGCTGCAGATTTTGTCTTCAG
This sequence comes from Pterois miles, assembly GCA_947000775.1. NCBI lineage: Eukaryota > Metazoa > Chordata > Actinopteri > Perciformes > Scorpaenidae > Pterois > Pterois miles. The sequence goes on along the minus strand of CAMQGK010000224.1, from coordinate 1,785,360 downwards.
TTACCTGTCAGAAATCATAGTTAGAATGTAGAGGACATACAGTAAATGACCCTAATTATAACTTTTAAAAACATGACATTAGAAAATCTTACATGGTACTCCTTGGGCACCTCAGAAGGACAACTCGCCTCCCTCCCAAACATCAAATCATAAGGGCTGTATTTTGTGTTGAGCTGTTTTTTGGTCCAAAGGCCGAACATCGTCCCACCTTTTCGGATGTTCAGCCACTGGTGTGTTCAGGGACCTTAAAATGCAGAATTCAAGAACAGGCATGAAGAGGCAGCACAGAATTAGGGTTCTCATGTATGATGAAGCAAGTTATTCTCAGAGAGTATTATCATTAATTACCCATGCACATAAGAACAACAAATGCATTCATTGTATGAAGACCTTGAATTTATTCAAGTATTGAATACAAAAATATACCTCTGTATTGTGCCCTTCAATTTCTCCACAAGACCGTCGGTCTGTGGATGGTAGGGGGAGCACAGGCTTCTCTCTTCTCACCCAGCCTCTCACAAAGGCCACAGCTGACCTTGAAATGATCATTTGGACATACATAACACAGCAGGAATAATAAAGACAGCAGCACAACAACAGTTAGACACTGGGGATTTGTAAAGCATCATTACTGTACCTTGTTGCAAATTCTGAGCCCTGGTCAGTTAGTAGTGGTGGTAGTGACAATGAATATTATGTTATGCTATACTATACTACATTGGAAAGCTCTTTGTTATAAATCTTTCAAAAATACATATGCTCTACTTTCGATCCACCTCATTATTTGGAAGATACCAACTTACCCACTTGCCAATGTCATCCTAAGTTCCAGGCCACAAGTACCAGTTGATAATGGCACTGTGGGTCTTTTCCACTCCACAGTGTCCACTAATCTCACTGCAGTGGAACTCCTCAAACAGCCGACTTGCTTCATCAGCACTGGAGACCACTTTAGCCAGGTGCTCAGTCTTGTTTTTTTGCGCCTACATATGTAAGACAGTTCTCCATCTGGTGTTTAAAGGTCATAATATTAGATTTGTGGCACATGATCATTGTCTTGTACGGCGTATATGGCATCATCCGTACCCTTTAACCTGAAGGTCTCAGCTCTCCTCTTAATTACATATTTTTCCTTGCTGGATGACCCCTCAGGATAGCGGTTGGGTTTTTATTTTAAGATCCAGCACTTGTTTTACAATAGCTGGATCCATTTTCACCAACCCTAGCTGTCCCTCTCTGCACCAAAACCTGCCTCCACCTGGCTCACTAATCTGCTCCTACTCCTTCCCACTTTACCCTCTCCTCCTCCTCACACAGACAAATAAATATAACAAAGACAAGATGAACAGGTAACTGCACCACAGTTACTCACCCACTTTCACTCACAAGGACAATCACTCTCAGTCAGTGCTCAATCACTTACTATCACTATCTAACACTCACTATTTCTGACTTTCTATTGCTCGCTATCGCTCGCTGTCTCCTCACAAACCCACAAAACTGTGCATGTTGACTAACTTTAAGCCCTAATTATGTCAACTTTCTACTCCTGTGCGTAGAATGTGTAATCCCTAGTAATTCAACAAAGGGTCCTGAAAGGCCACTCCAACAAAACATCTGTCTGATGTACGGAGATATCACCAGTTAATCTTGCACACCGGTATAGGTGGTCTGACGTCTGGATTTCTGATGCTTGATGTCCCGGTAACACTCCGCTGGCTCCGGAGCAAAATAGACGATCCAGTCAGATATCCACCAACAGCTGTCCAACAACATCCCCGGTGATCCACAATGAAGCAACACGAGTCCAGATGATCCACAATGAAGCCGGTTTTGACTTAATTGTAGTGAGCAGTCCGCGTAGCCTAGCTGCTACTGGTTGCTAATTTATCTGAATTGTTTATCGACACGCGCTCGGACAAAAAAAAACAAAAAAAACAACGGTTTCCATATTTACCGATACTTTATAAGGCGTTTGTGTCCATTTTTTTGTGTCCGTCACTTCCAGTGAGTTTGATGACAAAGTTAAAACACATACAGCCAGGCGAGGTTGTCCGAGCACAGTCACAAATGTTTGCTTCTTTCCCAATCAGGAACACCTGCGACTGCTGGGAGCTGAGGTTTCCTGTGTCCAACCACGACACCTGAACTCACCACCAGCGAGTGCTCAGAGACACGGCTCCCACTAACACTGTACTGTCACTTTTATAACATAATATACTATAACTTTTTAAATGACATACTATACTATGACATTTAAAAAAAACTTTTATTACATACTATACAATGACATTTTTATTAATGTATGATACCATGACTTTTTGATATTATTAATTAATTAATTTAAATAATTTCCAGTATAGGCATTCTATTGCTTTTATTGATATGTTGCACTATGACTTTTTATGCCATTTTTCTGACATACTATTCTAGGGCTTTTTCATGTAATTGTTTTACAACATTATATTAAGACTTTTTTAATGACACCATAGTATGCCTTTTATAACATACTATACTATGTCTTTATTATGCCATTTCTATGACATATTATAGGCCTACTATAGTTGTTATTGACATAATATACTATGACTTTATTATGCCATTTCTATGACATATTATAGGCCTACTATAGTTGTTATTGTTAATAATATACTATGACTTTATTTTGCCATTTCTATGACATATATAGGCCTACTATAGTTGTTATTGACATACTATACTATGACTTTTTATGCCATTTTTTATGACATACTATCATTTTTTATGACATAATCTTATTTCAATCCAGTAAATGATTATATGTTTCTGTTAGAACAAAGTGTTACTAAGAAGTGTCATAGCAGAAAAATCAAATTTCAAAACCATGTCAGAACAGCAAGCATTTAGAAATCCTAACACATGCCACAACTGTAACCTTGGGACTTTGGGTCAGCCAGTCTACACAGCCAGTGCAAAATAACATAAAAGTCACCTTCTACCGAGAGTCAAAATCTGCCATACATTTGAGCAGAGCCTCATCAGAGATATCCCCGCTGTTTTGTTCAAAGTCGTTCAGGCTCTCTAAGTAGTCCTGGTCATTCTGCCGGTCTCCCCACACGTCAGCCTCTGGACACACTGTGCTCTCTGGGGTCTGGTTTGGTACCTGGCTGGGTTCAATGTTGCCAGCATCGTCCATTAAGTAAGCCTGGTCTTCCTCATCCTGTAAGTTCACAGAAGACATGATCATACACTTTGTCTTTGAGCTTTAAACCAACCACAAAATTCTTTCCTGTCAATTTCAGCTCAGTCAGTCAGGATGCTAATTAAAATAAAGCAAACTAACCAGTGTCATGATGTAGCTGACGCAGATCTCCTGTGGCAGCGGGTAACCTGTAACATTTGAAACATTTATCTCAGACAGGCTGTATTCCCACCATTGTCCACTCTATCGCCCCTTACAGACAGATCAGGCGACCTTGAGTTGTTTTAAATATAAAAAGTCAATACAGCAGCTCTTAGGGTCACAACTTACTTGAGGACCTGAAGTTCCTGCATTCAGGATCGTGACACTTCTGGTACCACACTTCCTCTTTGAGGTCCACAACAATCCTGCAGAGGTGGATGAGACCAAATCAGAAGGGAAGTGGGGCACACCTAAAGACTGTTCACAAAACATGAAACATACATACATGATATTGTTGCTTTTATGAAACCTTTCCACATTTTCACACCAGCGGTATTTTGCGATGTCGTAGACAAGCAGTTGTTCAGCAGCAAAGTAGTTCCATCGTCTGATGCCTGTTGAAGTAAACATAACGGACAGCCCTGATATTACTGATGTAAACTGGTACAATCAATGTCATAGTGCACTCTGACAAAACACGCACGCACGCACGCACGCACGCACACACGCACCACCACGCACGCACGCACACACACACCACACACACACGCACACATTTTATATATATAAAAAAAATGTCTTAAGTTATAAACTTGGGCTTTAGGAAATTGTGACACCCATTTTCACTGTTTTCTGTCAATTTATAAACCAAGCGATTCAATGATTAATCAATAAAATAATTAACAAGTTCATCGACAATGGAAATGATTAGTTGAAGCCCGAGGTCCTAAACAAGACAGTTTGAAAGTGACGCATCTTTTGCAAAAGCACATCTTTCATCAGCCCAAACACTTACTTCCATGTACGCCGTCCTTTTTAACCACAGTTAATACGAAGTTGTCTACTTCGTGATGGGGGGATGACAAGCAACCAGAAAGTGAGCCTGCCAGTGATGGATTGGGAAAAAGTTACATAAACTAAAACTATTCATGTTGAAAAATATCACGGTAGAATATTGATATACTGAATGATTATATAATACACTATATGTGTATGTAAAATGTAGAGAAGCCTCTGTTGTCAGTTTAGTGTTACCTGGATACGTGTCTGATCCCTGCTGGCAGAAAGGCCTCGAGGTTTTGGATTCCTTCATTTCTGGGATGTCGGACGTAAGAATTCTCTGACCTGTGAAACTAGTGATACACAGAAATAAGCTCTCATACTGTGGCTTGATGACGGTAATATTTTTAGCACACAGAGATAAAAAGTACTGTACCTCATATTACAGACTAAGGAAGCCAAGAACACACTTTCCTCCACAGAAATTCCCATCTCAGGTTTGCCAATAAATTCGTTGTCGTCTGCCACAGTGAAAGCAGCGTTCTTTCCCACCTTTGATGACTTGTAGAGGCGGAAATTTCTGTTCTTGGTGTAAACGCCTGTTTTTGTAAATTATAACCATAATTACTGTAATGTTTACAAAATAACAAGGGTGCTGAATATATCAAGAGAAGCATTTAAATGCAGTAAGCAACTGATATAACGGTAAAAAATGACAAAGAAAAGCTTGTAGTTTGTCTTACCAAGATCAACAAAGAGACAGTCTTGGCCATCCTTGTTTTTCACCTGGAGGAAGCTGAGGTCTCTTTCTTGCCGCTTACATCTCTTCACCTGTGGACCCTCAGCTATCTCTTCAGCCTTTGCTGGCTTCCTCTCAGAGACGCTGCTGTCAGTACATCATTGAGACAAATTACACAAAGTTATAATAGCAAAGAAATTTAAATATTTGTTTTTAGGTGTCTGACAAACAAACCGTGTTTCACTGTTTTCTGCCACTGAGTTCATCCCAACATTCAGGCAGCTTTTGGGTGTGCTCAGGACTGGGTGAAGTATAGCATGGATAAACCTGCCTAAAAACAGACAGAATATCTGAATGGAAGTAACATCTGAAAAAAAAAAGAAAAGAAATCATTTCGTTGCCGCCAGGCAGCATTGAACATACCCACATGTATGTTGTCTTTGAAAGCTGCATTTTGGAGGTTGAAGATGAGATGTCGACTGAACTTCTCTTCTGTGCTGGAGTCAAGATTCAGGACATTTTTTGTGCTGCATTCAATGCCATAAACTTCCATTAGCTTGTCACAAACGTACTGTCAACATACAAAACACAGTCAGGTAAATATGCTGTATATCATACATCTTAAAGGTAGGAAAGTAAGACGATAAACTACTACACATAACCTATCCAGAGGTTTCTCCCATATGTGATAGATTCTCCAGTCTCCAGAAGCAACTTAAACTACTATTCCCTAATAAATATATATGAGGGCCAGGCAATATGACAATAAGCATATATTGTCAAAGCAATATAAAAATGCATTGCAGTTTGTTGTGTATGTGTGTTGCATAAGTCAGGGTTCCCATGCTGACCTAATGTTATGGCTGATCACCGTATATATCTTTATATCTCGATATAACCTATATCATGATAGGAGATTTTAACCATATCTCACAGCCACAATATACAGTTTATCCTCACATAGTGGAAGAAAACATTCAAACGTGGCTGGAAGTCCTAATCAGAAGAAGAAGATCTACCTTTATTAGTCCCACAATGGGGAAATTCAATTTACACTCTGTTAAACTCGTACATGGTACATGCAGACCTGAAACACACATACATGCATTAATGGAGAGATGTCAGAGTGAGGGGGCTGCTCCTGACAAGTGCCCCGAGCATTTGGGGGTTTGGTGCCTTGCTCAGGGGCACCTCGGCAGTGCCCAAGAGGTTAACTGGCACCTCTCCAGCTACCAGTTCACACTCAGTTTTTGGTCCATGTCGGGACTTGAACCGGTGACCCTCCGGTTCCCAAGCCAACTCCCTACAGACTGAGCTACTGCCGCCCCCAACATTACCCAACATTACCAAACATTTAGAGAGGATTCAATATGCCTTAAAAATAAGCTGTCTCACTTAGATAGATTTTGGTACCTAATTGCAGCAGTATCTTGCAGCTTGAAACTAGAAAAGCACTCAGAGAGCGCAGACCTCCACCAAGCACCATAGTTTCCCCCCTGGCGGTTTCTTCTGGATCTGTCTCCTCAAGTATTAAAGCTAGATCAAATTCTTTGACATACTTCAGATGCAGAATTGTCTAAGCTACATGATGCCGCTTGTCAGAAATCTCTACCTCTAATATTAAATGCACAGTAGGCCAAAATGTAAGAGTACCCCCATTTTTTATATAAATTGCTATAGAATCCGCCATTTGGATCAGATCTGGATCAGCCTTTGGGATTTGATAGAAGTACACATTGTAAATCCCTGAGTCAAATTTCATGAGCTTTGGGCAACAATTACCAGAGATATTGAGAAACTATTTTTTGGGTCCCATTTACCCCAATGTTAACACAAATTTCAAAGTGATCCAGAATCCAGGGTCACCCCCAAAATTAAATCAGTTCTTCCTTTCCAGATTTTCGACACACCCTGAAAATTTCATCAAAATCCGTCCATAAGTTTTTGAGTTATCTTGAACACAGACAAACAAACAGACAGTCAAACGCCGGCAAAAACATAACCTCCTTGGAACGACTTGTTGTGAAGTAAATGTAATGGAACGGGGAGGCAGAAAGTGACATCTAGTGGCTGAATGTTATCAACGTTATAAATAGCACCTTTAAACACATTCTTTGGCTTTATAATTGTTAAACTGAACAACATACTGTGTGAATCATTGTTAACTGCATTTGAAGCTGCTCGACAAAAAAAATAAATATGTTTTAAACTTAGCAAGATATATTTTCAATGAAGAAGTGAAAAGTGTTTTACCTGGATAAGTGAAGACACCATAGTTTTCCCATCAGCACCTTTGTTTGATGGCTTGTGGAACTCCAGGTCAAAGTAAAGCTTACAAACAGCGCCCTCTGGTATCACCTCGTAGCAGTGCATCAACGACTGTGTGTAAGTCCTGAAAAAAAAAAAATCAAGAAACAAATCACTATTAATACACTGTCCTATTTTTTTTTCAAACACAGAAATGAAGATGCACCTCATTTTGCAAGGCTTACCTATAGTAATGCCACAGCTCACTGTAACTGGTAACCAGGAAGATCCTTTGACCCAGTGATGTCTTTTCTTTCTCAAGTGCGAAAACATGTACAGGCTAGGGAATGCAAGGCACAAATTTCATTTCAGCTTTATTCCCCTTTACATACAGGATGCAGCATGAGGAGATAGGCCAGTATCACAAAAGTTTTGTTACTACCTCCTTGCAGCTCTGAGCGAAGCCGATGGCCATACACTGACGAGGGAAGAGCTTCCAGACGGAGGAAGGCTGACACGGCCACAGTCGAGGTTTGTAATGTGTGGCCAGAGGATTCAGCTGGAACGACTGAGCAAGCTGCTCAACCTTCTTCAGTCTGTCTTCCCACTTCTGCATCTTCAAGTGCTTATCAACCACCTATGTGTGACCCTTTATTGCACCCACAGGGCAACTTGTTCATCATACGGCCACCTCCAAAGTGAGGTCAGAGGTCAACAACAGTGCAGCGCCGCCCGGAGCTGGCAGAAATTCAGTGAACTGCTCCAGGAAACTTCAGCAGAGGGGATGCTGGTACTTGGGTCTTCCTGTCATCCTTCAACCTGAAAAAACCTCCATTATACGGTGAGATGTTTCTGTTATTTAGCCTACTACCTGATATAAATAGGGAGGAAAAAATAATAAGAACACCTGTCAGTATAACGGACTGCAGTTCAACAGCACCACAACTTACATCCTCTAAAATGGCCATACAGTTGAATTAACACCTTAACATTATAACCAAAGAGTATAGAAGCAGAGAGACAAAACGTTCGCCATTTTTGACAGAAAATGCTTATTAATTTTAGAATATTTAATTTTTCAACACAGGCCATCTCAGTAGAACAAAAATAATGTTGTTTTGCTTTTGTATGGCACTTTGTAGGCGATGTTTTATTGGCGTCCAGTAGTCTGGTTCAGTCTAAAATGGCGGAAGCGTAGCTTTGCTGCTGGGCGCCGATGTTTTGATGGAACAAACAATTAACTTTCACTTCTTGGTAATATATTCATTCTTTGTTATAATCTATGAATGTAGGATTTATAGCTTAGTTTTAGCTAGGTATCTCCAAAAAAACTGGCAACTCAGAGTAAGTTCAGTATAAAAAATATATATATAAACAGCATATAAAATACAGTGTACTGGTTCCATCTCAACCAGCTACGACATTCAAATGTTTACATCAGTTGTGATCATACAATAGCATAACATATAATTTCACTTTTGATAGTCCAATACATTTTGCTGCGAATACCAAGTTTTGAATGCAGGACTTCAAGCTGTAGTGTAGTATACAGTATTTGTACTGCAGTACTGCTAAATAGGCCTGTCATGATAATAACGTTATTGACTTATCATCTGATATATGATTGTTTACATAATGTCACAAATGTTTTAGTTAAATTGATGCCAGGATTAACAGCAGCATTTTCCCTATGATTAGACCTGGCCATTGCACATCTTTGTTAACAGAGCCAGAAAATCTATTATATTTATTATTTTGGTTTGGTTGTATTTATTCATGTTTTATTTTTTTTTTATATAAAAGTTTAGCATTTGTTTCACAATTCAATTCCAATATCTGAAGTTCATTGTCCCTTGAAAAGATGTACTTTCATTATTATGCCATTACATTATCGTATCAGCGGCATAAAATAGTGTTAAAATGACAATAATAATGTAATCGTAATTATTTCTAGGACAATATATTGTCCAGCAAAAGCAGTTATGTTAACAGGCCTAGTCCTCGGCTATTTTACTCAGTAGTGGAGGAAGTACTCAAATCCTCTCCTGAAGTATAAGACCAAAAACTGAGTGTGAACTGGTAGCTGGAAGAGCCATTTTCCTCTTTGGCACTGCCGGGGTGCCCCTGAGCAAGGCACCAAACCCCCAACTTCTCGGGGCGCTTGTCAATAGCAGCCCCCCAGTCTAATACATCTCTCCATTAATGCATGTATGTGTGTTTCAGGTCTGCATGTACCATGTATAGAACAAGTTAAATTAATTTCCCCATTGTGGGACTAATAAAGGTAGATCTTCTTCTTCTTCTATCAATACCAGTGTAATACATACTAAGTCGTGCAAGTAAAAGTACAGAAATATGAGCAGAGCACCATGTAGCAAAATTAAAAGCATACATTACAAAGTCCCCTGGCATATGTATATATCATAGTTATTATTGGCGTATTGTAGTTATGATGCATTAAGGTGTTCCCATTAAGTTTAAAGTAAGTATAGTGCTTCCCATTGTGTGGTAAATGTAGGCTGAAGTTTAAAACGGAACTGTTAAGTGCGCCATAGTTGACGTTATAAGCTTAGTTTGCGATTATATTGCGTTTTCAAGTAAATAACAAACACACGTCTTCCCCCAATATAGACTCTCCAGTCTGCAGCGGTGGAGGACGCGTTAACTAACGGGGCTGAAACGTTCATTCAGCTAACGCTAACGTAACTTTACGTTATCTTAAGAAACGTTGGTGTATTTCAGAGTAAACTGGCCATAACTTTAAACAGTACAACAATCGAGTAGGTTACTTTACCGTTGCGTGTCCATGAACTCCCGTCGGTGAAAACTGTGTAAACACACAAGGTTCCGCCCCTGCGTCCTTTTCGTTTTTGGCGCGCCCTTAACCGGAAATAGCGTTATTTCCGGTTATTAAACGGAGTAGTATGTTATACCGGTAACAGTATTTGTTATTACTGCCAATTAGGCAGTAATAACAGCTCAGTTGATAATTGAATGTGGAGCCTTGTGATAAAATAAAGTGGACACTTAGAATACATGCATCGTAACTATTCTCTGTTTTCAGTACCAAACAGACGACTTCCGGGCACATTTTTAAAAAATAAAAGCCTTAAACACAAGAACACTAAATTTAACTAGAAATGCATTTCCTGCTGAAAATACATGTGAATGCTTTTAGCAGAAATTAATTGCAAAGCATTGCTGAAAATGCAGAAAGGTGAAATGACTTGCTTAAATGTTAAAGCTCAAATCCATTGCACGGCATTGCTGAAAAACCTTGAAGTTGCAATGTGCAACTTTAAAGTTAAAGCTTAGCTGCATTACCTAAAGAAGCTCAGAGCTAAAGAAACTAAACTGAAACCCTTAAACTAACCTTACCCTAAACCTAACTTTACCCTAACCCTAAGGATGAAGGCACGTTTAACCTATGCAACACAAACGAAACGCATTTCTGAGAAGGTTCAAATCCAGCTTGGGGCCCTTTAGTGTGGAGTATGAATGTTCTCCCTGTGTTATCGTAGGTTTTCTCCACTTTCTCCGGCTTTCTCCCACAGCCCAAAGATGTGTAGGTTAGGTTGATCAATGATTGTAATGGTTGTGTGTCTATATATGTCAGCCCTGCTAGTCTGGCGACCTGTCCAGCCTCCAGCTGATTTATCCCTTTATACTACAGGTTTTATCCAGCCCATATATGATTATAATTAGACACTAAAAAGGTGGATAATTATTTCAGACTTCAAACACTGATCCTCTAGGCTTTACATTCTGGCACCACTTGAATTTAGAGAGGACCGGATGTTGTCAATCTAACACTCCTCCTCCTCATCCACACTCAAACTGAACAGTTATGAACAAAAGAAAAGTGAGAGCTTCAGTGAGCTACTGTACCAGCAAAAGAGGAAGGAAGTGAGAGGTCAAGAGGTGGAACATAACATTGCAGAAGAGGAAGTAGATATATTCACAAACCCCATCTCCAGGGAGCTCCACCAGTCAAAACATGTGTACGCTACATTATTTAGTCATCAGGTAATTATTTGTGCAGCAACATATGTTATTTTAATTCATCAACAGTAGAATGAACAATGGATCGGAGCATCTTATCAGTGCTTGTTTTACTATGTTTAAAGACTTTATTAAAGATTCTGTGCTACATACATTAAGAAAATATTTGTGCATTCCTGTCATACTGAATGCAATATCTGACAGCTTTATTGAGTATTATCAAATCTGCATGCAGCTGTAAAGTAGTGTATAATTTACTGTAGCTGCTCAGCTGGACAAAGGGAAATTAAAAGTTAATATTGTCAGGTTTCTCACAGTCAAAAAATTATTCACAATGTGAGCTTAATGTGTCTCATAAAAAGTTTTTGCTCAGTTTGACCCATATGACTGATTTTTAGTAATTTATTTTACTTATGGGCATGAAAGTATTGTTTAATGAGAGGTGAGCCTAAACCAAAAACCAAACTAAATAAAGCATATAGTTTATGAATTTATCACAAAATCACCATTTGGGAGGCTGGAAAGAAAGAAAGAAAGAAAGAAAGAAAGAAAGAAAGAGAGAAAGAAAGAAAGAAAGAAAGAAAGAAAGAACGAAAGAAAGAAAGAAAAAGAAACAGAGAAGTTTTTGGGTTAAACTAAGTAAAGACAATTTATTTCTGGGCTGAACCATTTAGGTTGATCTGGTTTATAAAAACTTCTGCGACCAAACAGCAAGAGCTTGCTACAGCACTCCATAGTTTTAACAGAACAAAAACTCAGCATCAGGGCTACCGACAGCATGTGATTTCCTTCCACAGGAAACAAAAAGGCGTTGCTTGGTGGAATGATAAGTTTTTACTCCCTCAGACAGTGTTCTGCCAACAATTAACTCTTTCCCCTGCAGGTGAATGTACACAGATTTTTGCTCCAAGAAATTAATTTCCCTTGCTTAAGGTATGTGCCTTGAAATGTTTGTTTTTCATTCCACTGTGTAATAATTTAAGCTTATCTTTGGTGGGAAGGTGGGTACCACACTCCAAGGGAGGAAAATTCTTGACGGTAGATTGAGGGCTTGTCTAAACAAAGTGTTCCAGCTCATCCCATTTCTGGACTGTGTACAAGATTTTACTAGTTAGGTCCTGCACTGCTTTTCTTGACTTTCTGTTTCACCAGTCTGTGCAGATAGAAGCCAGGAAGAGCCCTTCAAAATGTGCAACAGAGGAGAACTGCTTCTTGCTGCAATTGTTTTGTACTACACAGTAAGTATTGTTTCTCTTAAAAATAGCCTGAACCTGTTATGTTAGAATTAAAAGCAGTATTCTCCCCTCTTGAAACTACCTTTTTAATTCTATACTCAATTAAAGGTGACTGCAGAGAGCGCAAAACTGCTGGACATGGCCCCAGATGCTGTCGATTACTCATATGATGGATGCCGTAAAGAGGCTATGCAGATGTTTATCCATTCAGGCCTCTTAAAACAAGAGCTAAATGCCAGTGAGCTATTCCAGAAAGCATGGAGCGCAAATACTCCCTGTTCAAAGCTGATCCCTGGAGGAACAAAAGAACATACTGCTGCACTTCTGGCGTACGGAAACGGGAATCCAGATTTCACACACGCCTTTGACAATGCAGTAGAGACTATGGGTAGAAATCTTAGCACCTATGAAAAACATTTCCATTTCAAGTCCCTTCATTTCCTGCTCATGGATTCAATGTCGCAGCTGAATCCAGCGAAGGACTGCAAGACTGTGCATGTTCTCACAGAAGACTACACGGCACGACAGGGCTCAAAGGTGAGGTTTGGAAAGTTCACCAAAGTTCTGTCAAGCTACAGCATGCTTCAGCGTATGGAAGATTGGGACGGGCTAGTCATCTTTAATATCACTTCTTGCTTCTTGGGCAACCTCGGAGACAATGTCTGTGAAGAGAATGGTGCGGCACTCTTATCTCCAGCTGAGGTGTTCACTGTAGAGGCAGTCAATAAAAAAACTGACGAGACGAATGAGTCGACATACACTGAGGTCGTTTTGAAACACTTGGAACTGAACAGATCAGACAACTGCCACAGTTTGTCACGGTAAGACATTTTCTTCATTAAAAAAAAAATATATATATATATATATATTTTGCTAAATCCCGTGATTATTAACAGTGAAGTCAGAATTATGAGGTCATGTGTGATTTCTTTATCAAAACTGTGTGTGATCTTAAATTTAACCAAGATGATCCCTTCAAGTCCCAAGCTTGAAGAGTAATTCAGTTTACAGCTCAGATCTTTAATAGTTCGCTAAAAACTTAAAGGGGAACTACGCCCTTTTTCAGAATTCACACGTTATTCCTATGGTTTAAGACAGTCTAAAAATACAGGTAAACATGAACAACTTGCCCCCAAATCCAAAAATTAAAGTGCTAAAACTCAAACAGGAGAATGAGACCATTTCAATGGAATTGCGTTGCTTGGCAACAGCTCTGGTACATGTTTACTTCCTGGAAGCTGATGTCATTCACATGCACAACAGGAAATAACCTGGGACACATCTCAAACGTTAACGACAGAAAAGTGCTTCATCCAAAATCACATACTATGCACTACACACCCAATATGTATTGTGTATGTGTTGCACTTTCCTGGGTCATGGAAATAACATATTGGAATTATTAATTTAGGTGGTTTCCTCTTTAAATATTAATGACAAACCAAGCAACAATAAGACTTTAACACTTAATAAAGAAACTAATCAGCCTCTTACAGGCTGTGAGGGTAAGGGCGTAAATTTTAGTTTCCAGTGTCCACATCAACAAAACTTAAATAATGTTTAATTTCTATCTTTATTACAAAGAGTAAGTCTTTTACTGCATTCTCTTCACCTGCTGATCACTCCTGGTGTCTTTTTGGGAGAATTATTTGTAAATAAAAACAGCTAAATGATTTTTTACCCAAAAAATGCAGGGGAGTTATGGGACTTTTTTCATCCGTGATAAGTGTCTGCAAGCTTCCTCTCAAGCTGCATACAGTAACCTTCACTAAGATGGTAGGGCTGTTGTACGTCTACGCCTACCTCAAACCAGTGGGAACAGGACAAAGAGAAAATATACACACAAATCTCCCTTATGAAATAATTAAACCTGTTTGGCACTTCAGAAGAAAATGTATAGGTCTACCTCGCTCATGGTAAGAAACTGATTTTCTTGAGTCTTTGAGATATTTTGATGATATTCATCTCTCTCTTTGTTCCCATCTCATAGGTCCCCAGCTGGTTGCTCCACTCAGTGGCTTGTGTTGATGCTCGTGGGATTATCTGTTTTCCTTTAACTGTCGAGAACAAATGAAAAGCAATCAGCAGACTACACTGAGAGTAATTACAACACAAAACGCTGCTTTGTTTGTACAGTCGAAAAAAATCTGTTTTGCTGTGATGCCGCCAGTTAAGGTGCGGCAAGCTTTCGTAGTCAGCTGCAAAAATACAGTCATGACACTGTTTTTTTTATTACATTATCAGATGTTTTTTACACCTATCAGCATAAATATATTGTATATTGATATCAGTATTTCTGAGATAAGGCTATATCTTTTTTTTTTTAAACAGTTATTTTTGGGAGGCATTTTAAAGAGCGTGTAAAACACCTCTAAGACACCAGAGTGCCCAAAATTCAGCTTTTCAGTAAACTTTAAATGTATGAGTTGAGCTTTACATAAACAAATAAACAGGCTGCACTGCTCTTGTCTTGCCTCATGATTTTTTACACCTGTATATGTTCCAGTGCTGACCTTTGAGCACCTATTCATGAAGTGAATCAAGTGAAGTTATCAAATTCTTGTAGAAAGAAATACTGACTGTTTTAACAATCATTAAGATAATATAGTATATAGGGATTTTACATTACATGCTTTTCAGTCATTAGTCATAATTAGACTGACACACTGAAACTGGACATGCAATTTGGTTGAGTTGCTGAGTTAAGTTGCATGAAGTTAAGAATTCAACAGAATCAACTCATTTTTTTATCATTAACGGATTAGCAGACGGCACAGGCTTCCCAGCATGCACTGTTTCAGAGTTAAATCTCTTTTTTTGTAGCTTGAAGAAAACACATTGAAACTGCTGTTTGTCTTTAACATTTGAAACAACAATGAAACAACAATGAAAACCATGATGAAGGCTGGCATTGAGTTCAGTCTTTACCCTATAGTGCACCAATGTCAACATAATAATATAAGACAGGACATAGTTGTTATAATTGTACATAAATAGATAAAAGTGTTTAACATAGGAGTAGCCACAGCTATATAACTAAGATCCAGTGTCTGTGCTGTGCAGTGAATGGATTAGTTGATCTCTAAATGGTGTGCAAACATTTATGAAACTTGTTTCCTCAAATATTATGAATTTCACTCAAATGGTTTTTACATTTTCACAGTTAAGCTACATCATAATACAACAATAAAATATAAATGCACCATAAAGGCTATATATAATATGTGTGTTTGAGTCTGCACCAAAACATCAGAACATAACAACACATGCTATCTATACACTTATTATATGCAAAAAAAAATCATACTCACAGTAAACTAGAACAGTCCAGATTAGTTGATTTTAAAATGGCACCTGCTTTCTCCAACTACAAAGATTACAAGCACTTGTGAATTTACACCCAACCAGGATCACTTAATATCAGAGTCACTATTATAGATTTAAGGGCATTAATGCTGAAGAGCAGCATTAATACTAAAGCTACAGTTATTCTGAGTAATGGTCTGACGGCATTATATATAAACTAAGTCGACCATGAGAAGAGCATTTAATCACACGCACACTGTATACAACTATGTTATATTACAGCATATGTAGTGTAACATTAAAATGCTAACAACATCTCAAAAGCTGCTGAAACTGTGTAGTTCATGTTGCCGACAAAGTATTATAACTTTTTAAAAAGTTGATGATAAAACGTCATGATTCTCAGGCAAGTTCTGCAGTTATAAGAAGCATCTTATTTCTATGATTGCTAAGCAGGTTTATGAATGTTTATTTGCATTAAACGACTGAGATAATAATATACTCGGGAAGTGTAAGTTACTGAATCTAAAATTATGCACGTCATGTCTGTGTGTTGAGACTGGGTTAAAGTACCTTAAAGTCAT
Organism: Pterois miles; assembly: GCA_947000775.1. NCBI lineage: Eukaryota > Metazoa > Chordata > Actinopteri > Perciformes > Scorpaenidae > Pterois > Pterois miles. Next base: position 1,769,085 of record CAMQGK010000224.1, on the reverse strand, counting down.
AGTTCAGCTGTTTTGAAGTGGGGTTGTATGAGGTATTTATGAGGTATTATCTATAGTAGGTGACTATTAGAATATAGACTATTTTCACCATTTTATCTTGCTGTCAGACAGCCCTATCCTTTCTAATGGGGAACTAGGTGAAACTTATCTATCCCCGGTCTAAAGCCAGCAGGTTCAGATGACAAAAACTGTAGAGAAACGTTTCACTTTCAGTTCAGTTTGCCGTCGGAAAATACTCTAAATATAGCATATACTCAAAAGGAGATCAATTCTTTAGGTGGACCTTTTGACTAAAATGTGTTTTTCTGCTGTCCCACAGCAGTACATTGCTTTGCTTTTTCTCCAAACTGAGGATGTGCCGACCAACATACACCTACTATGGATAAGTACCTCATACAAAACCACTTCAAACACCCAGATTATCCCTTTAATTGCCTCTGTGAGCTCACTGTGTGTCACAGCCACTGCTGCAGCTGTTGATTGTTGATGAGCCAAATCATTAGAGAGGCACGCCTCACAGTGTGAAAACCTCTGGTGTGGTGTCAAAAATCAGCACTATGCCCAGATTTCTTAACGTTCACCACACCCATCAGGCTTAATTAACATTATCAGCTCTACAAGAACACAAAAAACAGTCCAATCAGCTCAAAAAATGGGCCAAATGAGCCTAGTGAGCTGGACTGTGTCCAGTGGAGACAATTAATTGTCTTTATTATTGGGCTCAGAGTTGAGTCGTGACCTGTGTCCACGTGAACAAGTGCTCTTATCTTTGCTGAGGATGCTGGTGTCGACCCGAGAGAGGGTGCACATGCTGCTCTGGCGACCCGGTCGAAGTCTTGTGTTTCGGAGCTCCAGCTCATCGTAGCTTGAGACCCGGACAAAGGGACACCAGCGGAAAACCCGCTTGAAGCCGGCCCGGAATCTGCACCCAAATCAACCCCTGACATGTAATCATGCTGCTGTGTACAAATACAGTTAAGTATTTACATGCCTGTTTCTGGTTTGTGGGGGAGATACTGTATATTTGTACCCACCTGCTGTTGAGGCAGCAGTAGATAATGGGGTTGTACATGGTGGAGCTCATTGCCAGCCACAGCACCGACAGGTAAACCTGCTGGATGGACTTCCACTTGCTCAGACGCTTGTTGAGACCCGTCACAATGAAGTAGACGTGGTAGGGGAGCCAGCAGAGGGCGAAGGTCACCACAACGATGATCATCATCTTCACCACCTACAGGAGGAAGAGGTGAAATACCAAAATTATTAGCGGGACACGACGACACCTTTTCTCAACATACAACCTGCAACAGTGCTGCAATCATAGACTGTATATAAGAAGAGGACGTAGTCATCATGACATCACCCATTTATTTGTGAGCTGCCATTTTGAAGTTTTGAGTTCGGCATTTTGGCCATCACCAGCTTGGTATTTTGCAACCACAAATGACACAAGAGGGTGGAGCTAAGTACAGCCAACGCTGAATAAAACATTTTTAGGTGACCAAAATGTTACAATTAACTATGATGACTGAAAACACACTGTGAAACGGTTTAAGTTCATCCAGACCGCACAATACATGGTAGCAACCTGTTATTCACATGGTAACCATGCCCTAAAACATACCCTGCTTTATGGTCTATTTGATCTACTTAACAAAAATAAATCATTCTGTACTGGGCAAGACTTGAAACTGGAGATTGAGACCATAAACTCATGTTTACAACCTTTACTAATAAATCAAGTGAGAAGTAGGCTCATTTCTCATAGACTTCTATACAGCATTGTAAATTTCTCCACTGTGGGACTAATAAAGGAATATCTTATCTTATCTTATCTTATCTTATCTTATACAACCAGACTTTGTTTTGAAACCAGAGAAGTCGCCCCCCGCTGGATATTAGAAAGAATACAGGTTTAAGGCATTTCAGTATTGGCTTCACTTCTCAGACCCCGAAGTTGTCACCTGGCTGCAGTCGAGCTCAGGAGAATGTAGTAGAAGCTCACAAGATGAATATAAAAGACCAAGCTGCCTTTCTGAAGTCTATATATTCTATGGGTTATTTTGGAAAAGTTCAGTTTTTTGTCAATTTTAAATACACACCCATCTGTGAATATTATCTGCGCCAGCAACCACGGACGCATTCAGCTGAAAGTCACCAGTGAATACTGGTAGCAAACATTACGACTTGCCACCACAGTAATGTTGGCAACGCTAGACAGCAGAACATGCAAATCGATGCCCGGATTCATCTTAAAACTGAGCATTAAAACGCTTTGAGTGGTCGGAAGACTAGTAAAGCATTATATAAACGCAAGTCCATTTACCATTTGCGGGATGTAAAACCTAAACAATGAGCTGAAAGATGGCACAGACTCCATAGGGGTGGGAGAAACTGTCGGGTGTCAGTTCTTTGCTAGTTTCCATTTCACAATAGTCATTTCATACAATGTTAATATAAGACCCAGCTTTTCTTACACTGACTGAAAACCTTTGAAAAATTTGTTCCCTTTCCATTTCCATACTCTTAAGGAAGCAACACTCTCTAAATGCCATTTCACTTTTGAATATTTGAAGCTACGGCAGCTCTTTATAGAACAGAATAGACTAGAATGTCCTTTATTGTCATTATACAGAATGTACAACGGAAATGGAGAGCTTCTCCTTGTTCAGTGCGATAAATATTAAATAGTAAATACAAGGTGCAAAAATAAAAGATACCAAATACAGATAAAAAACTGTTTTCGGTGCATTTTGCTCTATGTACAGATGAACATAACAGAATATGAATAGAAAATGTATGACGTGAAATGTATTGCACTGCGTAAGAAAAGGAAATTGCACAGAGCATAGAGGGATAGGATAAAATTGCAAATACAGAAAAAATATACGAGAGTATAAAATGTATTGCACTATTGTTGAGCAGTATAGCAGCGGTAGTGACAGTGGTACAGTAGATGCATTGCACAATGTCCATTATATTGATGGCTGGGGTCGTTATGGGTGTGAGTTCAGGGTGGTGATGGCTCTGGGAAAGAAAGTGTTTTTTAGTCTTTTTATATGCACATTGTCTCTGAAATAGCGAGTACGTCGCCTGTTTTCCTTCATTCTGATCACAATTCATTTAAGTCCAGAGAAGGAAAGGTCACCGATGACGCAGCAGACCCTGCAGGTTCCAGGTAGGGTGGATGGGAGAGCGGCAGAGAACTCATCAGTGTGTTGCTGGCAGCCCGATGCAGAGCTGTGGGGGGTTAAAAGGAGCAGGAGGCTATTATACCATCAGCAGAGGCTCATCTGCTGGACGGAGATGAGAGGGTCCTCCTCTTATCTCCAGCCTAAATGGCATCTTGTCATTGTGGGCCTTTGAATCGGGCATGACATTGTCCTGACATTGTCTTGTACCTTTGTCTCCTGACATTTCTAAATCTCTTTTATCTCTCACAGCTCAATTTTGCCAGCACTCTGAGCCTCTCATGTTTTTTTTTTTTTCTATAAAGCCCTCGAAAAAATTGTAAATGGCAAACCTGCACCTGTCGCTGCCTCTATTTCTATACACTGAATATGTTTGTGGTGCCAAACAATATTACTAATGTAAGTCTTTTTTCAAGTTTGTATAAGTTTTGTTTGGTAGTTTATATTATTGCTCACATCATTACACAATTAAGGTCTCAGACTCTTGTCCTGTTTTAAAATCTAATCTCAAAACTCACCTGTTCCTTTTAGTGTTCCTCAAGACTTTTATAATTACTATGATTTTATAGTATTTTTAGTTGCTTTTAGCTTATGTTAGGAAGTAATTTCTCTAAAATATTATTCATCCTGTTTTGACGCTTTTAATGGCATAGTCTTTGTGTAGATCGTCCTAATGTTGCATTAAATATATGATTGTTTTGTCCTTGACATTTCAATGTATTTTAAAGTGTGCTATATGAATTAAATTAATTATTATTACACTAAGTTTACATAATAAATATGAGTTTAATTAAGATGAAATTGATGAGTGAAATTTGGCCATTGTCAAAAAGAGAGTTGTTTTAAAGTTGCAAATCTTTTTTTTTTTTAATTCACTCTATTTATTCACTATCTCTATCTATTCACTCTCTCGCTGAATACCTCCACAGCCTAACCCTTACACTGTCTCTATGAATAATCCGGCAAGTTAACCTGCAGGGTTTGTGACATTTATCAATAAATTGCTGTACTCTTTAGCGTTAATCTGCAGGCTGTCTTGATAGATGCCCGTCATGGCAGCTGTGATGACCTTAATCCCTGTTTAACCCAACCTTCTCAGTAACTGCAGCAGCACACTGTGCAGTCTGGCTGATGATGTCTCACCACAGTGGACTCACTAAGTGCCTCTGGCAGCTTTTCATTTCTTCTAGGCTGCAATAGCATGAACAAGTTATGTTTGCAATAAGTCTATATTAATGCATAGCAACATGAAGTGTTTGTTTTCTCTGTTTGTGTATGTCAGATATTAAAGCGTGAACTACCGTCACAGCAGCTCTGCATGACACATTTTACTGATCGACGGTGTTTTGTTGCACTGCAGAGCTGACTGCACTTGCTTACTTGTGCAATTGTGTTAATAGCCTGTTTATTGTCAATACTGTATATATTGTTCCTATTTTTAATATTTCACCTTGTTTATATTGTTCCTGTTTTGTAATGTTTCCTTCAATTTAAATTGTCATATTTTATGTCTGTCCACATTTGTTTAGTTTCTGTTTTTGTTTTTTTTTCACTGTCCCCTTTGCTGCTGTACACCGCAAATTTCCCCACTGTGGGACTAATAAAGGAATATCTTATCTTATCTGTTATCTTAAGACGAGAAGATGAAAGATGAAAACATGTTTCACCCCCTCCCCAACCAGCAGAGGTCTTTGACTGAAGTAAAGAGTAAGTTTCAAGTTTATGTATTGTAGTATTGTTAATACTGTTTGGGACAGGTGTCCCTGTTTCTGGGGGATCATAATGCAACAATAAGAGATGTTTTTCTTGTTACTGTTTTTTTTTCTTTATTTAATATGGTAAGTGTGCAGGTTAAGATAAAACAGCAACAGAGCTTGCAGCAATCTGTACTTCAGACAATCAGACTGTTATCGGGCCATTGAATAGGCGTTATCGGTCGCTGTAAGCACCATAGATAGTCACGGCCTACCATACCCAGTAGTAGGTTTTATCATCGATACACATTGTCGATCACCAAAAGAAGGAATAAGAGACCACGACAGCGTCCTCTAGCAACTGTAGTAATTATGACAGTAGCAGAAGCAGCCGTCAGGTGCCGTAGTATAGACAGCATGAAACTCTGGTGGGCTTCAACCCAGGAGGTCGGGTTTTGCCTCCCATGTGAAACCAACGTGAAGTTGCAATTGTGATCACAAGCATTTTGAAACTTTTGAACTTTTGAAATGTAATTACTGTAGCCAAAACACAATGATTTTCTTGTACCCTAACTCAGTGGTTTTGTTGCCTAAAGAAACCATTTTGTTTGTGTTGAAAAAACAATGCTTGACTCAGTTTTACGTGTTAGAAGAAGAAGAAGAAGAAGATCTACCTTTATTAGTCCCACAATGGGGAAATTCAATTTACACTCTGTTAAACTCATACATGGTACATGCAGACCTGAAACACACATACATGCATTAATGGAGAGACGTCAGAGTGAGGGGGCTGCTCCTGACAAGCGCCCCGAGCAGTTGGGGGTTTGGTGCCTTGCTCAGGGGCACCTCGGCAGTGCCCAAGAGGCAAACTGGCACCTCTCCAGCCACCAGTTCACACTCAGTTTTTGGTCCATGTCGGGACTTGAACCGGAGACCCTCCGGTTCCCAAGCCAACTCCCTACAGACTGAGCTACTGCCGCCCCCAAGAATATGTTGCTTTTAGTTATTTACCTTTACAACATAGTGGGCATAGCAGGCCCCTAATGACCCACATCTATGGTGCTGATAGTGACAGATAATACCTTTTTAATGGCCTGAGAACAGCTGAATCAGGGTTTTATTGAAGGTTAGGTTTAAGATTTTGTTGATATTTTAATTTAATTTTCAACACAAAGGGAGCCAGCATTGCATTAAGCATTTGAAACATTTAGCCTACTGAAGTTTGTCTTTTCTGTAACATGTTTGCTTACTTTTCCTTTTCAAATAAATGCTCTCATGTGTAGATGCTTTCTCCCAAAGGGACTTGAACCTCAGTGCTTCATCTCCCTTCATCAGACTTATTCTAAATCATAGCGGCAAAAAATGCCTTTACACAAGTAAAAGCTGCCTCGTTACACTACCAGGTGAGTAGAAATAATAATAATATCTGCCAGTTATACACCATCCAGGGCAGGGTACACCCTGGACAGGTCGCCAGTCCATCACAGGGCACATAAAGGCACATTCACACCTACGGGCAATTTAGAGTCACCAATTAACCCGCATGTCTTTGGACAGTGGGAGGAAGCCGGAAAACATGGATGGAAAACCCACACTAACACGGGGAGAACGTGCAAACTCCACACAGAAGGGCCCCAGGTCAGATTTGAACCTGCGACCCTCTTGTTGTGAGGCAAAAATGCTCATCACTGCACCACCGCTCAGCTTCAGTTATATACCATTTTGTGTAAAAAATAAATGTGTTGCTTACCTTGCGTTTGGCTCTGAGCTGTCCATGATAGTTATCGGATGAGTCTCCTGGGATCTCCCCTCCCCACAGGGTCACCCCCACAATGGTGTAAGTGATGCCCATCACCACTAACGGCAGCACGTAGACCAGAACTGTCACGATGATATGATACCTGAAAAAGCGGAGAAACACCAGTATATATTTTAATTGATGTGACTATAACAAACAGGACAAAGAGATTGTGAATATATCTGGAATTAATGATAGATACAACCAGATGATGCAGACCACAACACATATACAAGAAACTAGATTGCAGCGCAGCTTTGCCGTGATAATGATGATGAAGCTTGACAGAAGAAAAAGGTTTATTGTGATTCTCACATGAAGGGGTCGTCAGTCATGCGGGGCCAGGCCACGTAGCAGAGGGTCCTGCGGGGCAGAGCTCGGGTGGTGGAGAAGTAGCCTAGAGGGAAAGCCAGAACCACGGCCAGACTCCAGATACAGACGATGACTCCTGTGGTGGCCTTCGCCGACAGACGAGGCTTCAGGGGATGGATGATGGCCATGTACCTGCAGGTCAGAGGTTACATTGGCCTGAGATTTGACTTAATGTTAGTAGACTCAAACATAACAGTTTCAGTATGTTGTGCTTAATGCACACCTGAACACAACTGGCATTTTGCAGAATGGGTTAGTGTGACTCACTCACTATGTTCCTCTGACGAATAAAGAAAAGTTCAAAGCTGTTCGGAAAAAAAGTCAGTGATTGAAGAAAATGTCACACCACCTTTTGAAACCACTTGAAATCAATTAATGTATTACTCATCACTGATTTTTAAGGTTAGGGTTAAGATTTTCTGCATTTTCATGTCGCCATTTCTTGTCTTGACTTTCTACAGAAAGGGGACCATCTTTAAAACCTATTTCATAGAGTCTTTGTAACATTTAGTCTGAAGTTTCCTCTTTTTTTTTTTTTTCCTTTTCAAATAATTCTCCATTTAGAAGAAGAAGAAGAAGATGAAGAAGATCAACCTTTATTATTCCCACAGTGGGGAAATTCAATTTACACTCTGTTTACTTTTACGGACATGCACACAAACACACACACACATTTTCAAATAATTGAGATATAAGTTTGATGGGGCTGCTCCAGCCACACCCCCCCCCCACTTGGGGTTTGGTTCCTTCCCCCAGCCCCCCCCCCCCCCCCCCAAGAAGTAAACTAACCCCCCCCCCCCCCCCATTTCACACTCTTTTTTTTTTCCATCTCGGGACTTGAACCGGTGACCTTCCCGTTCCCAAGCCAACTCCCTACAGACTGAGCTACTGCCGCCTCCATATGCCCAGATGCTTTCTAATAAAGTCCTTCATCTCCCCACATTTTATCAGACTTAAATCACAGCAGCGCATCAGTAAAGGCTCTCCTTAGACAAATAACTGTCTCACTAGACCAACAGCTGCGTAGAAAGATATAATCATGTCTGACACTTATACGCCTTTTTGTTGTCCTCTCATGCAAACCGTTAAAGAACAATCTTAACTTTTACATTTGATGCAAAAACTTTATGCACAAGTACATAATCCAATTACAAATACACCCGTTTGCTTCCCCTCCAAATACGCACAAAATAAATGAATAGAAACGGTGAAAATGCAGTTAAACTCAATTAAGGTATTCCTGATGATGCTTCTACTGGTCAATAATGATTTCCTGCTCATGATTTTTTTTTTTTTTTTTTTGTAAAAAGTGCTCAGGCATCTTAAGCATGTGTGCTCTGAAGTACATCTCACTTTTCATAAAAGTGATAAAAGTAAGTCAAATCAGTGACTGCCAGTATTTCAAAAGGATTTGTTTTCCATTCCACAACTGGTCAAGTACTCAGAAAACAAAAGACTTTCTTATATGTGGAATAATCAATTACTCAATGCAGAAAAGGGAGATATTTTTTCGATATGGAATAATAAATCAGGGCCATCTCATGTACTGATATGTGTAACTGATCCTCTATATATACAGAGGTTACAACCCTTTTTATGTAGAGCACTGCAGCAATAAGATGATGGCTTAAAAGTAATGTAGGTTATTCTTAAATAGGTAAAAGTAAACTGATTCAAATTATTGTGAAGTGTAAATTGTAAAATATCTCAAATTGCAAAATAAACTGAAGGTATAAAGACACTTCAATGGAAAGAGAAAATAATAAATAAAGTATTACTATTTTATAGTAAAATAACACTCCCATGTGCACAGTATATCTTCCTCCTACCTGTCGATGGCTATGGCGGTCATTGAGTAGATGCTGGCGAACACAGCGGTGACCGGGAAGAAGTTGTGAAACCTGCAGTACACCTCTCCAAAGTACCACTCCCCGTGAGCCGCGTAGATGAAGTTGATGAGCGTGTTGAACGCAGCCATGGAGACATCGGAGAAAGCCAAGTTCAGCAGGAAATAGTTGGTGACGGTTCTCATCCGCTTGTGTGCCAGAATGATCCAAATCACGATCAAGTTTCCGAAAACTGCCACCGCCAGCACGGTGCTGTACGCCACCGACCACAGCGCGATGCGCCACGCCGGCTGCACGAACTGGTTGGTCAGATTCCTGGTTGTGTTGGATTCATCCCGTTCAGAGGCCATTCCTCAAGTGTCCTCAGTCGGATCTGCTTCAGTCTGCTGCTGGAAGGCGACATAAATCACTTTGGCAACTCTGATGCGCAACATACGCGCGGGAGTGTTAACATGTGACCAGACAGACAGACAGAGAGAGAGACATCCGGACGGTCCTGACGCACACACATCACTCACACTGATTCATTGGAGGATAAATCAGGTTTTCTGTTTTTACACACAATCCCTGAACTCGTCAATCTATCAAAGGCTGCAGAGCTGGTATGAGCAGCACATGCAGCTGTTTTAAAACATTAATACTTCATTCATTTACAGCTGTATGAGATACAAGCAAATTTATTATTTCTGTTTCAGCAGATTTTGCTGACAAGTGGTGGAGGAAATATTCGTGAGACCACTTGCTTTATTTTTGCTGTACACTGAAAGCATTTGGATTTGATATCAAAAGATGAATATCAGACAAGAGATCAGTATTTCAGCTTCTAGTTCCAGATATTTACATCTCGATCTGTTAAAAAAAGAAAAACTTAGAAGATAGCATCTTTTGTTTAAACAAACCCATTTTTCAAGTGAGCGAAATTATTGGAAAATGTGTCTGACTGGTGTTTTTGTTGCCCTGGTGTGTCCTAGGACATTGATTATTCAAACAATGAATGAATATCTAAGTGCTGAATGTCTACTCTCAGTTTCAGCTTTGGGTTTTACCTGTGCAGACTACAGCTTTAGTTAAAAAGGTAAAACCAACATGACCAACAAAAATCTGTCCAAACATATGCAGGATGTATACTGTACAGTATATCCCTCTGAAATATAGTGGAGTATAAAGTGGCATAAGAAGAACATACTCAGTACCTAAAATTCGTATACTTAAATAAACACTTGAGTAAATGTAATTAGTTACATTCCACCACTGCAAATTTGAAATGACATTACCAGTTTTGTCCAAATATGTTATAATACACACGTTCAACCTCCTTCAACCTGATGCTGATCCAAATCTGATCAACAGGTGAACACTGTGGCCCATGGGACTATTAGCTGTTACTCTTCAAATCATGACTTTGACTCCACTGAACTATGTCCAAAGCATTTCATTTCTAAGGGTCATGTCCTGCATCAGTTGTCTGAAGCCTTGGATGACTCTGAGTGTGATACAGTTAATCTGTCATAGCTGTGCCATCAAACTGAATTTTATTATGTAACCATGAGCTCAATAAAGATCAAGCGTAAAGGAGGCCATTAAGTGCTGGACATGAAGAAAATGCTTTTGATGACATGACTTTTTTCAATGTTCTGCTCGACCGTTTGGTAGAGCACATTTTGTTATAGCGATATAGCTGGTTGAAAAATGTGTTGACCTTAAGTCAACCGGATTGAGCCATCTGCACTCGGCATGTTATGCTAAAAAATCCACAAGATGTTGCTGCGTCGTTAAATAGCACACACGTTTAGTTTGCCTTCTTCTAGGAAGTTAGCAACAATGGTCTCATTTTCAAAGGTAGGCATAAATCTTTTCACATATCAGAGTTTCAGAGGCCTAACTGAAAAGTAATGCAAAAAACATCTGATAAGGGCCAAATAATTATCTAAAATCATTATCTACCAAACTATTCAGTTGTCCTTTTATGGCAAAGGAAGTCAAGCAAATGATATAATTAAAATGTATTATTTTCTGTCACGGTTATGGACTTTTATGTTAGTTTGGCTTTTGATTAGTTTATTATTTAATTCTGTTTTGTTGTACTGAGTTTCTGTTCTAGTGTATTGTTTGTATTTCACTCACTGTCCTGGTCCTGGTGTCTTGTCTTTGGTTGTTTCCTGTTTTATTTTGAAAACCTTGCGTCTCTGTGTTGTGTCAGCTTTACTTCCTGTCTTTGTCTGTTTTTCCCTCCCTTTTTGATTGACTACTCCGCCCTGATTGTTTCCACCTGGTTGTCTTCCCTGTGTCTATTTAAGCCACCCCTTTCCCCTCTGTTCTTGTCGGTCCATTTGTTCAGTTTCCATGTTCTTCCTGTGCTCCGTTTTACTTCAATTTAGATTCATGTCCCTCCTTGTGTATTTTCCTGGACTCCCTGTTAGACTCCCTTCTCTTCCATGTGATTTTGTTTCTTTTCTCTGGTAGGTTCTTGTACTCTGTTTAAAGGTCTCCTTGTGCACTTCTAGTTGTCCTGTGTCTCACTGGTTGGTGTTTGTTCCATAGTGTATCCTCCCTGTCTCACTGTGTAGTTTAGGTTTAGTGTTAATTCTAGTTTATGGGTTTTCTGTTTTCTTGTGGTAACCTTATGTTTAGTTATTTAGTTTTCCTGTGTTTAGTTAATGATTCTTGTGAGTATCAGTTTATGTTTTCTTTGTAATACTATTAGAGATTGGGTTTCAGTCATTGATTAAAGACTCGCCTTTTGTTTAAATTCATCAGTGTGTGTGTTGTCTGCGTTTGGGGTTACTCTCTTTCTCTCTTTCTCTCTTTGTTTGACACTCTCCCAGCTAAACCTGACAGAATGGACCGACCAGTAAAAACCCCAGCAGAGAGACATTATGCCCTCTTTGGCATCCACTTTGTGGAGCCTCCATCCCCTTATGAGGGATCTCGCCTCGCAATTGCCCCGCATTATCTAGGAGCTGGAGCTCCTAGAAAGAGCGCGGGGCCCAGAACAGCGCTGCCGTGTCTCACCTGAGGTCCGGCCTACTTCACCCCCATGTGTTCCGCCTAGGTCCGGCCAACTCCAGCCCCACGGTTCGGCCTGAGGTCCGGCCGACGCCAGCCACACGTGTCCTGCCTGAGGTCCGGCCAACCCCACCCCACGTCGCCCTGCGTCGACGCCGCAACCACCGCATGCTCCAGTGCCTCCAGTTCCGGCGGGCAGCCGCCGCAGCCTCTGACGTCTCCTTTCCAGCGGCAGCCGCCGCACCTCTACGCCTCCGGTTCCAGCGGGCAGCCGCTCAGCCTCTGACGTCTCCTGTTCCGGCTGGGCAGCCGCCGCAGCCTCTACGTCTCCTTTCCGGCTGGGCAGCCGCCGCACCTCTACGCTCCTGTTCCGGCGGGCAGCCCCGCACCTCTACGTCTCCTGTTTCGGCTGGGCAGCCACCGCAGCCTCTACGTTTCCTGTTCCGGCGGGTCTCCGTCACCGCAGCCTCTACGTTTCCTCTCCTGGCTTGGCACCACCGCAGACCTGACATTACCTGTCCTGGCTTGGCAGCCACCGCAGTCTCCGACGTCTCCTTCCTGGTTGGCCGCCACTCAGTCTCCGACATCTCCTGTCCCGGCTTGGCAGCCACCGCATCTCCGAGTCTCCTTCCTACTTGGCCGCCACTCAGTCTCCGACATCTCCTGTCCCGGCTGGCAGCCACCGCAGTCTCCGATGTCTCCTGTCCTACTTGGCCGTCACCGCAGTCTCCGACGCTCCGACGTCTCCGACGTCTCCTGTCCTGGCTTGGCAGTCACCGCATCTCCGACGTCTCCTGGTCCTGTTCCAGTCCCGGCGGGTCTCCGCCACCGCAGCCACACTTCCTGGTCCTGTTCCTGTCCCGGCTGGGTCTCCACCACCGCAGCCACGCCTACTGTTCCTGCTCCGGCTGGTCTCCGCCACCGCAGCCACGCCTCTGTTCCTGCTCCGGCTGGGTCTCCGCCACCGCAGCCACGCCTCCTGTTCCTGTCACGGCTGGGTCTTCGTCACCGCAGTCGCCTCCTGTTCCTGTCACGGCGGGCTTCGCCACCGCAGTCGCCTCCTTTCCTGTCACGGCGGGTCTCCGCCACCCACGACGCCTCTGTTCCTGTCACGGCGGGTCTTCGTCACCGCAGTCGCCTCCTGTTCCTGTCACGGCGGGCTTCGTCACCGCAGTCGCCTCCTTTCCTTCACGGCTGTCTTCGCACCGCACGCCTCCTTTCCTTCCGGCTGTCTCCGTCACCGCGTCGCCTCCTTTCCTTCACGGCTGTCTCCCCACCCGCGCCTCCTTTCCTTCACGCTTCTCCCCACCGCATCGCCTCCTTTCCTTCACGGCTGGTCTCCCCACCGCAGTCGCCTCCTTTCCTTCACGGCTGTCTCCGCCACCGCAGTCGCCTCCTTTCCTTCACGGCTGTCTCCCCACCCACGCCTCCTTTCCTTCTCGCTGTCTCCCCACCGCAGTCGCCTCCTTTCCTTCTCGCTGTCTCCGCCACCGCAGCGCCTCCTTTCCTTCTCGGCTGCTCCCCACCGCAGTCGCCTCCTTTCCTTCCCTGTCTCCCCACCCTTCCGCCTCCTTTCCTCCGCTCTTCTCACCGCCGCCTCCTTTCCTCACGGCTGCTCCCACCGCAGCGCCTCCTTTCCTTCACGGCTGCTCCCCACCGCACGCCTCCTTTCCTTCCGCTCTCCGCCACCGCATCGCCTCCTTTCCTTCACGGCTGCTCCCCCCGCAGTCGCCTCCTTTCCTTCACGGCTGCTCCCCACCCAGTCGCCTCCTTTCCTTCTCGGCTGGTCTCCCCACCGCAGTCGCCTCCTTTCCTTCACGGCTGTCTCCCCACCGCAGTCGCCGCCTCCTTTCCTTCACGGCTGTCGCCACCCTCGCCCCTCCTTTCCTTCCGCTGCGCCCCCTCGCCCCTCCTTTCCTTCCGGCTGCGCCCCCGTCGCCCCTCCTTTCCTTCCGGCTGTCGCCACCGCAGTCGCCGCCTCCTTTCCTTCACGGCTGTCGCCACCGCGTCGCCGCCTCCTTTCCTTCACGGCTGGTCGCCACCGCAGTCGCCGCCTCCTTTCCTTCACGGCTGTCGCCACCGCAGTCGCCGCCTCCTTTCCTTCACGGCTGTCGCCCCCATCGCCCCTCCTTTCCTTCACGGCTGTCGCCACCGCGTCGCCCCTCCTTTCCTTCACGGCTGTCGCCCCCGTCGCCCCTTCTTTCCTTCACGGCTGGTCGCCCCGCCGTCGCCGCCTCCATTCCTTCACGGCTGGTCGCCTCCCGGTCGCCGCCTCCGCGGTCGCCGCCTCCCGTCGCCGCCTCCTCTCCGCTGGCCGCCTCCCGTCGCCGCCTCCTCTTTGGCTGGGTCGACTCCACAGTCGCTTCTTGTCCCTTCCCCACAGTCTCTCTCGGTCATCCCGCGCGCCCCGTCCCAGTCCCCGTAGTCCCGGTCCCTAGCGTCCCCCACAGCCCCAGGTCCCCTCCCCTATCCGGCTCCCTACGTCCCCAGCAGCCCCAGTCCCTTCCCCTAGTCCCGTCCCTAGCGTCCCGCAGCAGCCCCGTCCCTGTCCCCTAGTCCCGTCCCTAGCATCCCACTGCTCCCCAGTCCCTGTCTCCGTAGTCCCGTCCCTACGTCCCGCAGCAGTCCAGGTCCCTTCCCCGTAGTTCCGGTCCCTAGCGTCCCGCAGCAGTCCAAGGTCCCTGTCCCCGTATTCCGGTCCCTAGCGTCCCGCAGCAGTCCAGGTCCCTGTCCCGTCCCTCTTCCCGCTCTCACCTGGCCGTCCGCCCAGCCTCCCCATTCAGTCTCCGCTCTGCCCCCAGCCGTCCCCCGGCCTCCCCATTCAGTCTCCGCTCTCCCCCAGCCGTCCGCCTAGCCTCCCCATTCAGTCTCCGCTTCTCCCCCTGACGTCCCCCTAAATTCCCCGTCATTCCCCAGACGCTTACCTTTAACCCTCCTCCGACCCCCTCCTCCCACCCTTTAACTCGTGACATTTTGGACGTCTGACCGTCCCTTAAGGGGGTTCTGTCACGGTTATGACTTTTATGTTAGTTTGCTTTTGATTAGTTTATTATTTAATTCTTTTTTTGTACTGTTTCTGTTCTAGTGTATTTTTTATTTCACTCACTGTCCTGTCCTGTGTCTTTCTTTGTTGTTTCCTTTTTATTTTGAAAACCTTGCGTCTCTTGTTGTGTCAGCTTTACTTCCTTCTTTTCTTTTTTCCCTCCCTTTTTATTACTACTCCGCCCTATTTTTCCACCTGTTTCTTCCCTTGTCTATTTAAGCCACCCCTTTCCCCTCTTTCTTTCGGTCCATTTTTCAGTTTCCATTTCTTCCTTGCTCCGTTTTACTTCAATTTAATTCATGTCCCTCCTTTGTATTTTCCTGACTCCCTTTAGACTCCCTTCTCTTCCATTATTTTTTTCTTTTCTCTGTAGGTTCTTGTACTCTTTTAAAGTCTCCTTGTGCACTTCTAGTTGTCCTTGTCTCACTGTTGTGTTTTTCCATAGTGTATCCTCCCTTCTCACTTTAGTTTAGGTTTAGTGTTAATTCTAGTTTATGGTTTTCTTTTTCTTTGGTAACCTTATGTTTAGTTATTTAGTTTTCCTTTTTAGTTAATATTCTTTGAGTATCAGTTTATGTTTTCTTTGTAATACTATTAGAGTTGGGTTTCAGTCATTATTAAAGCTCCCTTTTTTTAAATTCATCAGTTTGTTGTCTGCGTTTGGGTTACTCTCTTTCTCTCTTTCTCTCTTTTTTACACTCTCCCAGCTAAACCTACAATTTTCAACTAAATAAAAAACTTTTGATCATCTATTGTTGTTGTAATATATAATAAGGTAATTTAATGTTATTCCATTATATACATGCTGAAAAAATAAATAAGTATGATTTGTTTTACTGTCTTAAAACATACTCTACCAAACAGTTCCTGCTAAAAGTAGTGATTTTAGGATTTTTTGAAATGTTAATAATCTTATAAAAGTTATGAGCATTCATTCTTGTTAATATAATTTGTTAATATCATGTATTTCATTTTATACCATTATATATTTGATGAAAAAAAAATGAATCGGTATGATTTTTCACCATTTGTGAGATGTTTTCAAAGTAACCTACTGTAAATATGGTAAAAATCTAGAATAAACACATACTACTAAATAATACTAGTACTGATAATACTACTAATCCCATGGTACCAAACTGAAATGTGTTTGTATACTAATCTATTACTGGCATAATAACACTACATGGTTTGTATTTTCTTTTACCATAAAGCATCAGCTCAGTCGTTTGGTAGAGGCCTGTGTTAAACAAACTTTGGGGTCTGTTCACATAAAAAAACATCGATTGCTGTTAAAATTTCAAACATTTTATCAAATGAGACCTGAGTCCATGGGTCAGTGTCTTCAGAGCACACAAACACGTACAGGCTGTGCATGCTGGGAAAAGACCACAAGAAGGTCAAAGAGTCTGTTTCTTCTCAGCAAGACCTCATTACCCAGAGGCCACTTCTTTTGGGCCACTCCCTGTCTCAAATGTCACTGTTCAAACCCCTCCCAAACACACCCTGTTTCCACATACTAAAAAGGTTGCAAGCTGTTAGGTAACAGCTGATAATATCATTAGCAGCATCAAAAATTCCTCTTTCCTCTCTGAATAATTCAGGCATCATTTAATCACGAGGGGGCCGGCAGCAGGGGGGATGACAGTGTTACTTAGTCTGGTGTCTGATCTGTAACAGGGTGAAGTTTGATATGTGCAGAGCAAATAAAGAAGAAAAGTAAACTTGTAAAGATGTTTTGCATAATTTTATGTCGTCAACTAACATCTCCAGCTGTGTGTAAATGTAGATGACATTCAGTCTGCGCTGTCGGTGCTTCTATAGCAACACATACACATCCACCAACACCAGGCAGTTGTCGAGGTCGACTACTTATGTGTCACTTCTTTTTTTTTTTTTTAAGTTACACAACAGAGTGGAAGCTACACTTTTAAATCTGTTGCTGAAATGACACACTAGATATTTAGATTATGTCCTGTGGATATGTTGTGCCAAGCACCACAGCTACAGTATGTTGTTCCTGAATAATTTGTCCTTGCTAAATCTATCAAAATATAAAAAAATCACATCTTATAACAAGGTCTACACCCCTTTGGCCACAGCCAAACAGCTGCAAAAAAGACACTGCTGGCAAGTCCTCCACATATTCTCATGTAATCCCAGTGGTCATTAGCTGCGATGCATAGTGCCAAAAAGAAAGCAATGTTACCCTGGGCAGGACCAAGAATTTATCTAATTTAATCATTTATTATTTATGTATTTATTATTATTAGTAGTATTAGTATCATAATTATTATTGTTAATATTATTATTGTTATTTATGTTTTGTATTTTTGTTGTTGATGCTGTTGATAATTTCCAATGCATGTCTTTAAAACCAATAAAATTTAATAACGCACACATCTCCAGTACATTACATTTCAGGGGAAATTGTGACTAAACCAGGAAAAAAATGCCCTCCAGGGCTCCCATGCTTTTAAACTGCAAACATTTCATACAGTTTTATTGTTACATGTCAAAACCTTTTTATTTTCTCCTGTGAGATGCCAAACAAACTGGCATGCAACCACTTATGGCCAGCTGGTATGTAAAGTTGATGGCAAATCCTGAAATGTCATAGACAGCTGGCAGCAGTGGTGGAAGAAGTACTCCCTTTACTTAATAGTACCAGTACAATAATACATAAATGCAGATGACTGCTGGGAAGCACAGGTTGAATCATATATTTATTATTATTTAGTAGATTTCCCCACTGTGGGACTAATAAAGGAATATCTTATCTTATCTTATCTCTTAGTAGTAGTAGTTGTTGTAGTATATCCTAATCTGAAAAGTAATTATAGCTCAAATAAATGCAGTGGAGTAAAAAGTACAATATTTCCCTCTGAAATGTAGTGGAGTAGAAGTATAAAGTAGTGTAAAATGGAAATACACAAGCAAAGGGCAAGTATCTCAAAACTGTACTTGAATAAATGTACTTCTACCACTGGAGGGCAGTAATTGTAATTCCTGCACTGTACATGTACATGTGCTGTTGGACAGCTCAAAGGGTCTGCCAAAATAAATGTTGGCAAAATGTAACCTCTGTTTTGTATTAAATTAGCATTGTAACAGCATGGACGTGTTTTAAATCATGATAATCAATCAAAGGTCAGGTGTCAAGGTTAAAGGTCAAAAGACCTCTATCACCAGCAACTCATTGTTCTTTGGCAAAATCATGACTTTCATTCAGTTAAAGCTCGTTGGGTTTAACTGAAATAAACTGAACTGCAGTGAAATTAAATGCAGTGGATTTAACTGAACGAGAGGATGTGAGACAGAAAGAGAGAGAGAGAGAGAGAGAGAGAGAGAGAGAGAGAGAGAGAGAGAGAGAGAGAGCGTGAACGAGAGAGAGGGAGCAGCTTATGATCAAGTGACTGATCCGACAGGATTACATGTCTAAATGGAGCTTAGGACTTCTCTGTAGAGAGAGATGGACGAGACTGGAGTGGTTTTATGGAGGGAAAAGATATGAAAGATGTGAGGTAATCAACATTTTAACATTTACTAGATTAGTGATTCCCAACCTAGTGATCAGCACCCCTCACAAGACATGTAGTTGTAGCGTTGTGGCCCATCTGCCCTAAACCAAGTTAATTACAACTTTTCTATTAAAACTTAACTATAAGTAAAGTGCTGCAAACATCTGTGCCAGCTGCATCTTTCAGATGTACGATCAGGTTTAATGATAGCACGTTATCGACTACAGACTACAGATAAGACTAGGACAACTGATCATTATTATCAATAATTGTATGAGAAATCATTTCTATTTTATTGAAGTTATTGGGAATTATTAGGGGGGTGTTTCATAAAGCCCGATTACCAGTTAAAGCAGGGATATTCTAGTAATGTCAGGCTTTTTTTCAGGAAAAACACACACACACACACACACACACACACACAGAGAGAGAGAGAGAGAGAGATCACGGCACTACTAACTGATCACGCTGTCTATACTGCATCTGGAGTGCCAATCGACCCACAAACTGTGAAATAAAATATATATATGTATATATATACTTCTCTAAACATACTACATTCCTGTACACACCTTTATATATTTTTCAATACTTCTCATTACTACATACTATATCCTGTTTACACTGAGTTTTCCCATCTGAAATATGTTTACATTATTTACATTTACAGTAAATTCCTATTTTATATTTTCTTATGTTTCTATTTATTTTAACTGAATTTACTTGTGTGTTTACCCTTCGCATTTTATATATCCATCGTCAACCGCTTATCCTGTTAGGGGTCGCGGGGGGGGTCTGGAGCCGATCCCAGCTGACATAGGGCGAAGGCGGGGTTCACCCTGGACAGGTCACCAGTCCATCACAGGGCACATAGAGACAGACAACATAGAGACAGACAACCATTCACACTCACATTCACACCTACGGGCAATTTAGAGTCATCAATTAACCTAAACAGCATGTCTTTGGACTGTGGGAGGAAGCCGGAGTACCCGGAGAAAACCCACGCTTACAAGGGGAGAACATGCAAACTCCACACAAAAGAGCCCCAAGCTGGAATCAAACCTGCGACCCTCTTGCTGTGAGGCGACAGCGCTAACCACTACACCACCGTTTTATATATACGGTATAAAAATATTTTATGAGTGTCGTTAAAGGAAACTGAGACCAGAGATTTTCACTACCAATGACTGCTTTATTGGAAATTACATATGACAAATACAGAACCTTGAAACTTGAATGTAATGACAAGTCAAACAGCAGACTATTATATACAGAATAAACAGCTGGAGGCACAAAATGAATACAGTAGATTTGCATTGTTTGTTTGTTTGTTTGTTGTTGTTGTTGTTCCTCAAAGCTGCAGCCAGCCCACAGAGCACCCACAGTGACTCTGGCTGGTTTAGCAGAAATTAGCAGAGAGCAAGTTCTGCTTACATTACAAAATGTCTATCTGCTTGAAATTTGATCTGAAGAACATAAAGAGGAGGGCCGCAGGAAAGAGTACTAGGAAGAAGGAGGAGGGACGACTTTGAAACAGGGTTTGTGAGTATGTGGTTTGTGCATTCATTCGAGTCTGTGCATGTGAACGGTTAATGGCTCTGACTGGAAAGTAGCTTGCGGAAGGCTTGTACGCCTATTGCTGTTCTGGCACGTTATGAAATATGGCATTATTGGTCTGAAACGACTTCCTTCTAAGTACAAAGGTTGTTGAAGTACAGTGAGTACTGAGCAGGGCTGAATTCTGAAAGAAAGGTAAGACATATAACTGTGAATGTTGTTTCTTGTATATATAAAAAGCATAATGTATAACACACTATGATGTAGTTGTAAACAGATATATGGACTCTAAGTATCTGTTATCGAAAAGTATTTGTCAACAATCACGACTTCTCCTATGAAGACATGTTATATTATTACGCCAGTCTATCTCCTCTTGCTCATAGGAGTTAGTTAATAAACACTTATCTGCTTACAACTACATAAGCCTATGTGTATGCACTGCATGTAATGTTTATATACTGCCTTTAAATGTTAAATGGGAGGGTTAAAATGAAGTGTGGCTTGGGCTGTAAAATGCACATCCAGATGTTTACTTGACATCGGAGTGTGATGGGGACAAAATGACTGGAGTGTGCACATGTTGGAGTAACTATACAGTATACGTATGTGCTAAATGTTATAGCTGGAGTAGGCAGATTGGAGCGAAGCAGTCTCCAGTCACAGGCTAGATTTGTAGAGCCTGAAAACGGCCACGAGGAGGTACAGAAGTCTAGTTTTCTCTCAGATCAATTGAATTACAATATGCTGACAGTTTAGGCATTATGGGATTTTTTCCCAGTGATGCCAAAAATATTCTGCCTACTGCAGGTTTAAATATTATGTTTATCTTTTATTGTGGAAAAAAATATGTTGAAATCCTTTAGCCTGATTGAAGTTGAATAAAAGGAGTTTTAGACAAGACTTAAACCAGGACAGTGACCGAGTTCCCTGCATGAGCTGGGCCCCTAACAACAGATGTGTGATCCCCTGTGGTTTTCAGCTGGACCGCAGCTGAAGCGGATATGGATTTAAAGAAAGAAAGAAAAGAAAGATATTCCTTTATTAGTCCCACAGTGGGGAAATTCAGTTTTACACTCTGTTGTTCACACAGTACAGTTCACACAGTACATATACATGTCAATGGAGAGATGTCAGAGTGAGGGGGCTGCTCCTGACAAGCGCCCAGAGCAGTTGGGGGTTTGGTGCCTTGCTCAGGGGCACCTCGGCAGTGCCCAAGAGGTAAACTGGCACCTCTCCAGCAACCAGTTGGTCTTGGTCCATGGGGGAAAGAAGTAAATAGAAATAATAATGGTAATTTCGAAATACATTTGGGATGAATAAACAGAAAAAACAGAAAAACATAAGAAAAAAAGCCTTCTGTAAAGAATTGACCCTACATTTTGACGGTTTCATCACTTTTCTGAGTGTTTATAAGTCTTGATATATTCTTTAAACACATAAAAATCCAGTGAAATGAGGTGTATCTTTTGTTACTTTACATTTATGTATGCAAAATTTACCATATCTAATTAATAATTTTACAATTCAGTGCCAAATGTCTGTCACTGAGTCACTGACTGAATCAGTGACACTATTGGTGTGACGGGTGGTGTTACAGACAGAACTGGACTCAAAAGCAGGACTCAATGACAACAGGAGTAGGCAAAA
The DNA here is from genome assembly GCA_947000775.1 of Pterois miles. Lineage (NCBI taxonomy): Eukaryota > Metazoa > Chordata > Actinopteri > Perciformes > Scorpaenidae > Pterois > Pterois miles. The sequence continues at coordinate 1,747,403 of CAMQGK010000224.1, read as the reverse complement.
ACAGGGTCTTTAATCAGGCAAAAGTTCGGTACACGTAAAGGCAGATAATCTGCAACAGTATCAAAAAACTGCAGGCTAAACGGGGTCAAAAAACACTGGCGAGGAGTCTAACACGGGTAATCAAAAAGTCACTAGAAAAAAGTATGCTGGATCGTTTGAACGCGGGGAACAAAGACGAACTGGCACAGAAGGAGAGGGAATCACACATTAAATACTAGTGAGGGAGTGATTAACGATGCACAGGTGGACACAATCAGGGCGGGGAGACCACAATCCAAACCAGGTGAAAGGTGTTACAACTGGGTCAGAAGGAGGTGCTCCAAGGTGCGGGAGGGAGCATGCAAACCGGAAGTGAAGTGACCTGAAATGAGAAAGGAAGTTAAACTACAAAATAAAACAGGAAGTGAAAACATAGAACATGCAAACACCAAAACAACACTAGGTCCTCCTATCCCTCACAATTGGTCTGTCGAGTTGGAGCTTCCCACTTGGCCGTGGCTCTTTCAACATGAATGGACGCTCGTAACAACACATTTATTACTCTACCCACAGAGCTCAACCCAGCAAGACCCACTCAAGACACTGATGCAGTGCCTGTTTGTGGCGTGCCCGTTTGGACTGCAGTCAATGAGCTGCAGTTCGCCCACTGCACACGGCATTCTCACAATTTTTAGCTGTTCAAAATTTATCTTAAAGGGAGATTTGTCAAATATTTAATACTCTTGTCAACATGGGAGTGGACAAATATGCCGCTTTACGCACATGTATGTATACATTTATCATTTGAAATCAATTAAGAACACCAAACAATGACAAATATTGTCCAGAAACCTTTACAGGTACTGCATTTAGCATTAAAACATGCTCAAATCATAACATAGCTGACTGAAGCTTAACAGGCAACAACAGCTGTCAGCGTGTCCGTGAACTGACTTAACTAGGACTTGCCCAAGGGGCCTCTTTGAAAATGTCCATGACAGTTTTTCCGAGCCACAATTTAGCACAAGTTTGGAGCCTCCTTCCTGACAAGCAATACCAATGGACTCCTTATGTTTTCTATTTCCATGCGATACCAGTATCTTCACTCTAGCTTTAAACTGAGCACGCTACAACCTACAAAAGATTGATTGTGTTTATGAGTTAAAGAAATTTGTGGCATTACAACTAATTTCCGTAAGCACATTATCATAACTTTAACTCTGACAGCCCTAGCGTTAGGATTTTATTTTCATAGATATTATATATAAAAAATCTTATGCAACACTAAGGTGTCCAGTAATTATCTTTCCAATCACTCTGCCACATTCAGTTATATTCTTACAACTGCAGAACATCCTGCAAAAAAACTGTACAAGCTGTTGATCCCCATGCTGACTGTACTGTGCTCATACATTTGACCTCTTTTCTGTCTTTCAGGGTTGTAGTGGGCTCAGGTTTTCAAGCTACAGTAAAGATACTGACATCATATGAATGAGGTATTAATGTGTTATTTTAGCCTCTTCTAAAATGGTATATTTGAATATTTCTGCATACTGGGGTCCCTTAACAGTCTTGAATTACATAAATTGGGTATCAGTGTGTGATGATGTTGGTCCCCACAGTAGTCATTTCATTGTATTGAGACCATTTTTTGAAATGTGACCTCACTGTATAAAATGACCTGGTGACCTCTAGGATAATCACAGCCTCATGAATCACAAACAATAGACCTGTAGCATAGAGGATGGATGACTTTCACAGCTAGACTGACTATAAGGGGTTTCTGAGAGAACAGAAGAGTTCACCATCCAACCCCTGAAAGGTGCAATTCTTACAGAAATCTCCAAATGTCAAAAGTTTTTGAAACCAAATCACAGCGTGACTTTTTCTATGGTGTTCCTCAAGGTCTTGGTGTCTTAATGTTGCATTTTGGAGGGATAACTGATCATTATTAGCACTTCTCAAGCAGTAAAAAATGGTTAAATTTAGTACCAAATCTGTGCAATAAATGGCATCAACCCAAAAACTGCTGCAACAATTTATGAGACATAATAGAGCATGGGGATGGACATCACAAACATATATCATCATGTTCTACGGCCTTATACACTTTCACAGTTTATCTTAATTCTCAATTATTTTTATTTCTTATTAATGACTAGAACAACTTGAAACAGTGCTGTGCTGCAGGGACTCTCATGACAAAAAAAATATATTGAAAAAAAGATGTAAACAAAAAAGTTTACATCTTGTTCACAATTTAGAACATTTCCTTCATTTTCCTGACAGTGGAGAAATGATGTGGGTATATTTCATATGCAAAATAGGTTTAATATGATTGAAATTATTAATGAATATATTGTTGTCTTAAGTTTTTTGTAAATTCCTTCATTTGAATTATATGAAACGTGTTTTCCATTTACTTTAAGACAATTCAACTAAAGATCTACACTGGAACTTGTGTTAAATTCACAGTTGAATTATTAATTGAATGCAACCACAGTTTTGGCAAATACTAAAACTTACATATCACCTAACACAGTAAAAATAAACTATGTGAATACTGTGTAGTAAGGCTATTCGAGGACAGTTGAGTATTAGTCCCTGCAATGATTTAGGAGCTACAAATTAAAGGCCTTTATCTTGTGGATTATACAACCATAAGAAACACTTTTGGGTCTATGACTTCCACTGGCAAACGTTTATCTGTTATCTGTCCTTGAGTTGCACCATCTAAACTGAAAACAAATTTACAAAGTCAACAATCTGTGCTTCATTTACTAATCTGCCCCGCGTATCAGCAAGGTCGGATCAGTAAATGGACAACCACAGTTTGTTGTGTTCAGGAAGTTGTCTGCAATCATTCACAAAACATCCAAACAAAAGACTGAAATAGTGTGTGTTCAATGCATAACTGGAGGTTAACAGTGATCTCCGATAACGTGACCACGACTGGGTCAGTCACTGGTCATCAAAGGTTGATTTCACCATCTCATTCATTCATTCATTCATTCATTCATTGATCATTCATTCATTCATCGCAACCACTTATCCCGTTAGGGGTCGCGGGGAGGCTGGAGCCGATCCCAGCTGGCATAGGGCGAAGGCGGGGTTCACCCTGGACAGGTCGCCAGTCCATCGCAGGAGAGGCACACATAGAGACAGACAACATATAAACAGACAACCATTCACGCTCACATTCACACCTACGGGCAATTTAGAGTCATCAATTAACCTAAACAGCATGTCTTTGGACGGTGGGAGGAAGCCGGAGTACCCGGAGAAAACCCACGCTTACACGGGGAGAACATGCAAACTCCACACAGAAGAGTCCCAAGCCGGTATCGAACCTGCGACCCTCTTGCTGTGAGGCGACAGCACCCCCCCCCCCCCTTTTTTTTTTTACGGTTTAAAATATTTTTTTAGTGTTCTTTAAAGGAAATTAAAACCAGAAATTTTCTCTCCCATTAACTCCTTTTTTGGAAATTAAATATAATAAATAAAAAACCTTAAAACTTGAATGTAATGACAAGTCAAACAGCAGACTATTATATACAGAATAAACAGCTGGAGGCACAAAATGAATACAGTAGATTTGCATTGTTTGTTTGTTGTTGTTGTTGTTCCTCAAACCAAAGCAATTAGAGCATCAATTAACCTAAATTGCATGTTTTTGGACGGTGGGAGGAAGCCGGAGTACCCGGGAGAAAACCCACGCTTACACAGGGAGAACATACAAACTCCACACAGAAGAGTCTCAAGCCGGAATCGAACCTCTTGCTGTGAGGCGACAGCGCTAACCCCATGCACCCCTGGTGCATTTCACCATCTCAATACAGGTTATTCTTGTCTATCTGGTTAATGTGTAACACACAGACTCCCTGAGTGTTTACTTTTGCTTTAAAACTTGTCAGCTTGTTGAGACACCACACAGAGTCTGAATAAAGAAGACAGGACAGGACCACACCTCTCTAACGTCCTCTTGGTTTCCTGCCAACAGATGGAGCGCATCTTTTTCTCGCCACTGTCCCGTGTTGCCATTTCTGGTGGCACCCATGGAAATGAGATGACCGGGGTGTACATGGTGAGAGAAATGCAGAAACAGAAGGTCGATCAGGCTGGATCTGTCTCTATAACTACCGTCCTATCAAACCCACGGGCTGTGGATGCTTGCAGAAGATACACAGAAATGGATCTAAATCGCTGTTTCACGGATGCATTGCTGAAGTAAGTTGAATACCAAATACCAAAACTTTATCATAAATAGTTTAAAAGAGAATCTGTACATTTGAAAACTGGTTGCAATTAAAGTGAATACAGCTAGAAAGACTCATTACATCTTCTGGCTTCCAGTGCCCCCGTAACAGACTCTACACCCTACGAATTGAGGCGAGCCCGAGAGCTGAATGCTCAGTTTGGGCCCAAAGGAAGCCAAGAGGCTGTGGATCTGCTCTGTGACATCCACAACACCACTGCCAACATGGGCATATGTCTTATCTTCTGCTCCCTTGACTGGATCGGCCTGCACATTTACAAATACATACAGGTGAGTGGGCAAATATGCTGCTTAATGCAAATGTATGTATACAGTAGATTTATTACTGGAAATCAATTAACAACACAAAACAATGATAAATATTGCCCAGAAACCCTCACAGGTACTGCATTTAGCATAAAAACATGTTCAAATTATAACATGACAAACTGTAGCCCAACAGGCAACAACAGCTGTCAGTGTGTTGACTTGACTATGACTTTCCCCAAACTGTATTTGTGATTAAAAGACACATATTGAATATTGTAAGTAAACAAATATCAACAATGACAACAAGCCGACAAACATAGAACAGCAACGTGGAAAATAAGTTCCCTTTTTGTATAATCACCTCATGAAACTTTACAGCCACAAACTAGAGACCGAGAGCATTCAGAGAATGGATGGCTTCCCTAGGTAGACTGACAACAAGGGGGTTTCTGAGCAGTTTCTGCAACACAAGTGCTTGCCATCCATCGCCAAAAAATGCAATTCTCGCAGAAATTTCCAAATGTCAAAGTTTATGATACCAACTTACAGAAAGACTTTTTCTATTTTTCATTTTTAGCAATTCTCGATATGTAAAAATGGTTAAATTTAGCATAAAAATTGTGTAACAAATGATATCAACCCAAAAATTGCTGCAACAACTTATGAGACATACTAGAGCATGAGGATGGCCATCATACACTTGTACTAAACCCTTAGACACTTTCACATGTATTTTTTTTAATAATCAATTAATTAATTAATGTTTATTTCTGATTTATGACTAGAACAACTTGATACAGTGCTGAGCTGCATCTCAAATTAATCTTCAAGTACCAACTTTCAGACGATGTACACCACTTCTATGTGACATCTACTGTTGACCTGCTATCTCACCCTAAAGAACCCCGGTACCCCCCTAAAAATGACAAAAACAGGTCTTTTGTGGGTCTCAGGGGATTAACTGTAAAATCGGATATTGGAAAGGGGTTGGATTGTAATATGATGATACTAGTAATGACAGGGTGGCATTTAGCTCACTGCCAGATTAAGATGCAGAAAATGTTACAGTGCTGCAGCCATGTTAGCGGCTGTGCTTTGAGCTAAAGGCTAACATTAAGCAGATGCACTGTTAACAATGTAAACCCTCTTAGTTTAGCACATTAGCATGCTAGCATTTGCAAGTAGCACAAAACAAAGAACCGCTGAAGTTAGTTTTGCAGGTATTCAGTGATAAACCAAAGTATTGGACAGATAGACATAAAGATAGCACTAAATGAGAAGTCAGAGGATCACAAAAGTCATTAGGACTCATCCTCTGGGGACCACAAACGTCGCAAAATATCACGCCAATCCACCCAAGTGTTGTTGAGATAATTCATTTTGGACAAACCGCTTTCGTTTTTGCCTCAGTCTAAATAAACTTTGTTTGGTGTTTTAAACATGTCTTCCATGTATCAGTAATTTCTTAGTATTGCATGTTGTTTGCACCCCATACTATGCAATTATGGTCTCAGAAATCTGAATCTGTGGTCAAATTCCAGGATAAAGCTGTATTTACATATATTGCATGAACTGAAGCATGCAGTGCTGTAAGCAGTCGGTCTGTCTGGTTTTCAGAGCAAGATAACCTCTGCCCCTGTGAGGGCAATCGAGTTGAATATACCCATTTCTAAGGCGTATTCCCTGGAGTCGGTGGGCAAACATGGTTTCGGTAAGTGTGTGCCATCTGTCCGTCTGCACCTGAATGAATGATTAAACTGATTGAAGTGTAAGATGCTGGTATTGTTTCTTTTGTTCTCTGCAGCGATAGAAGTCGGACCTCAACCCAACGGCGTGCTCAGAGCCGACATCTTCAACATGGCCAAAGAAGCAGTGGATCTCACAATAGAGTGGATTCACAACTTTAATTCTGGTGAGAAACTATTTCTGGTATTTAACCCAAAAAACAAAAACTTTGTTAGTTTTTTTTTTTTTTTTTTTTCGTGGTGACCACGCTTTTGTTCTGGCTCCTAGATTATGAAATGGTCTCCATCTATGGGTCAGATCAGCAAACTCTGTTGAGTGTTTTATACTCAAAGGCATTTTATTGATCCTTCCTTCTCTCAATTTATTCTTGTAGTTGAACAGTTTTTCCATGTCTGATTTAAACATATATTTTTTTTTAACTTTGTAACCTTAGTTTTGAGAAGTTTTCTGTCAATATAGTGTTATTTATTTAATTACTTATCCCTAGTGATATGTAGATAGTTTGGTTTTTATTCAGGTTTTGTGACCCCCTGGGGTTTAATAGAGAAGCAGCACAAATCCCAGGAACATTTATCCCCCCCCCCCGCCAAACCCCCCCCTTTTTTATTTCCAAACCCCCCCAGATTACAATAAACTGGACTGGTCCAACAACCCTGAGGCCCTCTACAGGAAGGGACAGAGCAAACTATTCTTCCTGAGAAGGCTGAGGACCTTCAATGTGTGCAACAGGCTACTTCAGATGTTTTACCAGTCTGTAGTAGCCAGCTTCCTGTTCTTTGCCGTGGTATGTTGGGGGGATGGCATCAGCACCAGAGATGCCACCAAACTGAACAAACTGGTGAGGAGGGCTGGGTCTGTGGTTGGATGTGAGCTGGACAGTCTGGAGGTGGTGGCAGAGGGGAGGACCAGGAGGAAGCTGGAGTCTATTCTGAAGAACCCCTCCCACCCCCTCTATGACCAACTGGTCCAGATGAGGAGTACATTCAGCCAGAGACTGATCCCCCCTCGGCTCACTACAAACCGTCTGGGTCAGTCCTTTCTTTTGGTGGCCATCAGACTCCATAACCAAGGTCTGACCCCCATGTGACTCTGATCATCTGCTCCGTATTTATTCCAAATGCATATAATTACATATAATTATATAATTACATATACATATGCTGTGCATATACAATACCTGCCACCTGCTGCACTTTACTTATTACCGTTACTGTTATTTATTTTATTGTCAATTTTCTTCATTGCACCTTATTTCATTCACTGCACCTTCTCTTTTACTTTTTACTGTACTGTATTTATCTGTACTGTTGTTGTTGTTGATGCTGCTAAGACAAACTCGAATTTCCCTCCGGGGATTAATAAAGGTTCATCTTATCTTATCTTATCTTATAAGTGATGAAATGTTTTTAGAATTGGGCTGAAGCTTTTAAATGGCCTCAGTACCTCTGTAACTGTGAGCCTCCATGTGTAGACCAGCATTACTTACTACTTAATCGATTACTGTCCTTTGCCAACAGGAAGTACTTTTGAAGGAGGTGAAGTGGAAGTACACACTATGGTGAATAGTGTGGACTACCCAAGGGATCCTACAACCAATGAGATTACTGCTGCCATTCACCCCAAGCTGCAGGTAGAGGAGACATCTGGGAAAGATGCATACACACAACAACCATCACTGCAAGCAACTCTAACTTTGTCAAATTATGATGACAGTGTGAAAGGGGTCACTTGTACTGATGCTGAGAATTACCTTCAGAAATTTGCAGCTTTATGGAGTTTTACAGTGAGTTTGAGCTCATTGCTTTGTTGTTCGGCCCACAACTTTACTGTTCACTCAGCGTGGATTTCGGCTGCAGCAGGCAGCGGTTTTCAGTAACAAAGCTCTAAAATCCCACTATTCACTACCTACATACACAGTTAGCTGGTGAACACAGTGGAGCATAGAGCACAACAGGAATGAGTCCTAAAACCTGGATATTAGTTTGCATTTTAGCACTTCCAGTTCCCTCGTCTGGAAGCCAGTAGATTTTTAGTTAGATGCTGGAAATAATGTCTGTGGTCAGCACAAGCTTGAGAGATTTTAACGTTTTCTTCTATGATATAAAATACATCAGACAATATCCCACACGTAAATTTTCAAGCCTTTATGTGTCTTAAAGACGGCGGTTGCTAACAAGTGGCTAAACGAGACTACAAATCATCATAATGCTGACTCGTCCGCCTTTACAGCCTCGTTTATACTTCGTTCATGCGATTGGGGTATAGTTCGTTTACAGCCGTAAACGAACATTGGCTTTTTACTTTTTTCCGATTGCATTTACACCTAAAAATCATAAAAGTGGTGTTCATTTGTGGAGATTACCTTGCTGAACAAAATGTAAAAGTTTCATAGTTTGCCACAGAGTCTATTTTCCGCAGTAATCAAAACCCCAGTGGCTTTTTGTCGAGGGAGCCCAGTGCGATGCTGACTTCCTGGTTGGCCTACAAAAAGCTCATCTCCTTAGCACTCCATTTAGCGGCTAAAGAGCCTGATATTTTCCTTTTGGTACAGACATAAAAACAGAGTAGAACATCATGTGATGGGATCACACCAGCTGCAACACCAAACTACCCCTTCCCCGTTTCTTATCCCTCCTACTTCCGGTGCCCTTGCTCAGACCACACCAATCTTCAAACTCAACCTTCATTTTGACCTCAGCTACACACCTGTAAAGATTCACGATTGCACGGTTGTGACACTGTCACGGTGACAAAATCTGTCCACAGACATAAATTCTCAGCAAGGCACTCAAAGCTTAAGTGGTAGTTTCGGCTACAGTAGGTGTCTCAAGGACGACGTTTTGCCACGACGGCACACACACAGGCTCACACGGCCAAATTCTGTCGTAGCTGGTAAAGACAGTGAATATTACATTTACAGAAACAGTTGGGCAGAAATACAACCCCTAATTAATGCTACTGTTTCCCCATATCGGCTGGATGTGTAAATAACCAGCTGTTTGCTGACAAATTTGTTCTCAGTATAAACATAAAAAGGTGATAATATGTCAATGTACTAATAACTAGTTTCAGCTGCCCCCAAATGGCCAAAGAATCAGTTATTACAGGTTCAGCTCTCAGAAAGTGAACAAGCCTATTTCCCAATATGTTGAATAGTCCTCTAGACAATGCCACGTACAGTAGCACAGTTACAGCTACATGCATGAATCCATAAAGCCCTGATTCAGGAAACTATGAGAGTGAGGGTAAATGCCATATTTGCATTCAAAAGCTGCCCTGATGCATAATGTCTAACCTGTGAGCGTCCATATCTTTCTCCAGGATAACGACTTCAAGCTGCTCCAGCCCGGCGACCCAGTATTCCTGTCATTTTCTGGGGAGACGGTGAAGCACGAGGGAGAGGACCTCTACCCTTTATTTGTAAATGAATGTGCCTACTATGAGAAGAAGATTGCTTTCCATTTAGCCAAGAAGAGAACACTGACCATCCCGTCTGTAAGTGTGAAGAAGGACTGAGAGCACAGACACAAAGAGACCAAGATATACTGTGAATACTAAATTATATGAACAATACTGTACGCACAGACAAAATTAATGTGTACAGTACATGAATAATCGTGTTTTACTAATCTCAATCTAGTAAATGCACAAATTTATGCAATGATGAGTAAATATTCAACGGGTGCCGGACACAATGACACAGTTAACTGCTGGCTATCAAATACAGCAGCTCTTTCTCTTCCCTCAACAGTACTACCTCTGTCGAGCTGTTTTTGTACTGATTGATATTGCGCAGGTTCTGGAGTTATAATCCCCCACCCCCTGTGTATTAACTAGACCAGGTTACTGAAATTTTTTGCACTGTGGCAATGATGCACAACACCATGTTTGAATAAATGGAAACATGGATCATTTTGACCTATTTGATGGTGTGTTTTGACCTTTTTAAAGGGGACCTATTATGTTCTCTCCATTTCCTTTAGTGTGTTACATGCTGTACACTGTAGTTTCATGTGCATGAAAAAGGTCGGCACATTTACAAAGCCCAAAATCTACACCAGAGGAAATTACTCTCCCCGCTCTGAAACGCCTCACTTGAAATCCCGCCTTTTCTTCAGGAACACATACTGAGATAATGTCCCACATTTTGATCAGCTCTAGCTCTCAAAAGTCAGACAACAGCAGGACAGACGCTTTCTTAAAATGTGGCTTTTATATAGTGGCTGTGAAGAAAGCAGGGACGGCTGTCATCACAGGGCTGTTTGCTGTCAAACTGTGCACATGTGGGTCAACTGCAGGTTGACCTTTCACTGTCTTTGCTATGCCCAGAAGAGGAAATTGTGTCACCAAGTCACAAGCTTTGCAGATTTATGCAGAATATGACGGAGACTACCACAAAGCAAAGGAGGAGCATCCACAACAAAGACTCTTAAACTACTAATGAGTATTTAGAAACCAATGAAAGGGGATTCTCGGAAGGTTTTTTGCGGGAAATTTATCAGTTATTTTTCAATTTCACACAGCAGGAATACGACATGAAACACAACAGTTCATGTGAGTCTGACAAGAAACATGCAGCGCAAACAGAGATGTGCTGATCTATGGATGCATTCAGGCAAAGCATAGACATGCGACAAGATAAGGGGCAGAATAGAAATGCTTATTATTTAAGTTAGACATATCAAAGTTGTAGACTACCTCTCAGTACTGGTAATGTGTCCCACATTTGGTTTGTTGGGAGCCAGTTACACTGAGTCGGTTTGAGAAAAATAAAGTGTTTTTTTGAGCATTAAACTATGTAAACATGTTCTGGTAGTAACCCAGAAGACACATATGCACCTGCTAATTAGTATAATAGCAGTACATGCTGAGGTTTAGCAGCTTTGACTTAGTTTTCCATGTTAGTATTTGCTAATTCACACTAAACACAAAGTACAGCTGAGGCTGATGGGAATTAGTTTTGAAGGTATTTGGTCATAAACTAAAAGTACTGTATTGTTATCCCAAGAGTCATGGCTAAAACAGCAATAGCAAAGCATTTCTGTATAATTACACTGTAAGGACTGATGATGATGTTTTACACCGGATCACACAAAAACAAGAAGTCAGAAGTCAGCAAATGTCAAATTTATCAATACAGAAACAGGTCGTGTGCTTCAGAATACATAAAAACATTTACAAAAGCCAGAGTGTACGCACATCAGATGAATAACAAAACATTGTGACACAAAAACATCACAATTTATACACTAAGAAATGATTAAAGTTATTTTGGACACACAAAAGAAGTAAATTCATTCAGTTCCCACACAAATGTTGAGTGTAAAGACGTGGACTCAGGAGCACTTTCCCTTGCAAATGAGGATTTTGGTTCAATTGTTATTCAAAATACCAGCCTCTGATTCTGGAGTATCAGCAGCAAAAATTTAAATAGCTTTAAAATAATGTCCTGCAGTCAAACCACAGAGTAACAACTGACCCCTAAAAAGGAACAAAGAAGTGACTGCAACTATGATTAGAAAAATGCTTAAGTAGCTTAACAAATGTAAAGTGGCAGTAGTATAATTCGGGGCTAAAACATTAGAATTGAAATGTTACAGAGGTCACAGGTTTGCTTGAGTGGCAAATTTAATATTCAAATTAACCATATTAATAAATATTAGGTCTATAAACACAGGTGACAATGGGAGATGAGTGGTTACATTTTTAGTGGGTGATATGTAGTCAATACACAACGACTGAAATCAACAATTACCACAGATGACAGAAATGTCAGTTTAAAGGCATGCACAGCAAAGGCTTGATATTTGCAAAAAAAAAAAAAAAACAAACAAAACTGCACAAAAACAAAGAAAAAAGCTTGTGTAATATTTTCATGCACTAACAGAGAAAGCTACCCCCTCTTACATAACTGCAGGTCTGAAATAAATTTGTGTGCAAATTTATAACTGATTTAAGGGCAATGTGGTGAGCAGCTTTAGAAACAATGGCGAACGTAAAACGAGGCATTTAAGTACGACACAGATGAACGCCAGCAATAACAAAAAGATTTACAACATCTAAGTCTTAAAATTCACTAAAGGACATGCTTTGGGTTAGTTAGAGATGCTAAAAACAAAGGTGAAATAATACATCTCAAAGTTAGTAAATCCCCAATTATGAGCACTTATGATGATCAGCTGCAAACTAGTTTCCTGCCTGGATCTGTGATGTCAGGTTTTACAGAAGTGAAACATTACAACCATCCCAGTCTTTTCATAACTAGAAACCTTTTTTTTTTTTTTTTTTTTTTGAAAGTCCTCAGATCAGTAGGCTGATTGCAGGTAAGTAGTTGAGGTAGTCTCTCTTTAGGCTACCCTGTAAGCAGTCATGCGGGTGTAGTTTTTGCGGTGACTCCTGGCCGCCCACAGGAACAAAGCAGCTGCCATCATCTGCAGAGGGAAGGAGATGAGGGCGAGGTAAAGGGACCAGCCCAACGAGCCCTCCACCCCTTCTGGTGGTGGGGAGTACTGTTGGAGCAAATCCACCCCGGCCAGGAAACAGCAGACGGTGCCCAGAGTGCACAGACCTGACGAGTGGAGGAGAGAGATGAACACCACAAAACAGCTGATCTGAAGCATCACGTTGTGTGAAGGCAGTCGACGAGAGAAACAGAGGCCCTGTTCAGACCTGGTATTAACATGCATCCTGAGTGACCCGATCACAAGTTGACAGCTTTAAGTACAGATGTGACCACGCTCACGACGCAATGAGGACTCATTGAGATCTGATCTTTCAGACCACATTCAGAGGTGGCACTTTGGAAATGAGAATGATGATGTAAAATTATCACTAATATCACAAATCATACCATAATTTCAATATAAAAGTAATCACAATTAGATATTTTTTCAAAATTGTGCTGCCCTTAACTAAACAAATATCCTGGCTCCAAAGAAACTCCACTACCTGAGAAAATCGCAATCATCTTCGCTCATGATACAAATTCATTTAATATTTGCCACAATCAGGATTATGATCATAAAGCTCATCATAGCAGACGTCACAAGAAATGATTACTCTTATTAATTCTAGCATTCATCTTCAGGGGAAATTATACACATCACACACCAGTGCTTGTGTGAGGCGACTGTTTAGACCAGTAGTTCCCAAACTGGGGTGTGGGAACCCTAGAGGAGCCCAGAGACAATATTTCTACAAAGGGGGGTCCCTGCAGAAAAGGTTGGGGAACCACTGGTTTAGACTACTGTCTAATAAATAAATTGAATTAAATTTGCTGAATTAACAACACAGGAGTCTGGATCTGTCTGACTAAGCTCACTAGGGGATGAGGACTGCACATTAATTAATCAAAGAGGTTTATAAGTGTGGTAGAACAGTTCAATTAGTTACAATCGGGTGGAGATGTAGGAGGAAGAACTCACCTTAACAGCAGAAGCCCATAAGCAGCATCACCAGGCTGATGTTAGTTTGAGAATCACCAGCTGGACACGTGTTAGGCACAAAAGGCTCTGGCGGCTTGCGAGGTGCGTACAAAAACCCGCAAAAAGTGTTTCCTATGTAAACTCACAGGCCAGCGTCATCATGGTCAGTGAGGCAGGATACGCCATTGTAAATGTTTTTACACATTTGCTCAAATCGGAACATCCCAGCTGCTGTTCTTTCATTACTTTTAGTGTGTTTTCCTGGTGTCAGTCGACTCGCGTCAAGACATGAAGCGCTCTGCGATGTGGTCAATTTGTGTTACACTTTTTTTTTTTTTTTATTTTTTTTTTAAGCAGCAGCAGCTCTGTCTTTCTCTGCTGCACCAAAACACACGACGGAAAAATTCAACATCTAAAAGGGATTTTTACACATCTGGGAAGGTGTTTGCTTGAGTCTCTTGCTACAGTACTTGACACCAACCCTGCCCCCTATATTTGTGTTATCTTGTTGTTACATAACTGCCAATATGGTGGTGGGCAGCAAACTTAAATCCCGATGTCCCTTCAGAACATCACAGATGTTCACAGATATCTGTTTTTATTTCCGTCTGTGGTCCATGGCAGGAAGTGGGGAATGTACATGCATTTCTCTCACCTGCGAGTAGATGGAGCACTCCTACGCCCAAGGTGGGGGTGAAGCTGCGGCACAAGCAGGCACAAACCCCAACAAGGCCGCCGAGGAACACCAATGCCAGAGACACCAAGGGCAGCAGAAACTGGCACCTCCACAAGTCTGCACAAAAAGACAACATTCACTAACGGACACTTTAAACACCTAATGTTAGAATATATCTAATGCTCAAGGATATCAGGTGCATGTTTAGATAATAAAGGGACTGAAACAGGTAACGATGGTCACAGTTCTAAACGAGACACCGGGCAAAGTTTTTCAAAACCATAGTATCGCTAAGCTCTGACATTAACGGTTCTGCTATTGGAGAAATTTAAAAAATTGAGCTCCTATTTATTTAGGCTACATAAACATGATCTGGCACCTTTGATCTCACAAACAACTGTTTATAATTTTTTAATAAGATTAAAACATTTGTCAGTTATGCATTTTCCAGTCCAGAGGAGAGGCCTGTCTCTCAGCCTGTCGTCTCCCCCTTCAAGAGACTCTGCTCTTATTGACGATGGTGGAGAGAACAAAACTGTCAAAAGTGTGGTTATTCCTCTGTCGAGTGAATGCAGACAATGCTCGTTGCCAAAAGTGCAACAAGTCTTTAGCTTGTATGGGCGGCCACATGAGCAATCTGTCAAAAATCTAGCAAAAGTGCATCAGATACAGACTAGCTCGTAGTTCATCACTCATTGCCCCATCCACCATCATCACATTACAGTTTATAACAGCCATATGTTCAAAACATGACTGTTTCTTACACTATAAATATTATACATCAGCCGATGGCTGATATATGATGCCACTTTCGATAAGAAGTATCAGCAAGAGTGGCAGTGCTGTTGAAACCCATCCAAACGATACCCATCCCTTGTCCCATACAATTGTTACTGCTGATAAAGGGATTTAAAATATTCCATATCTAAAACAGTCAATTGTAACCAATAACAAATAAATGGACACCGTAGTGGTAGTGGCCCTCAAGTCTCGTGAAACTGGATTAAAAGTGTAGCAGGGTACACGGAAATCTTAAACACAACCTTGTGCATACAGACAAAGGGGAAACAGGTTAGACTCACATGTCCTCAGCAGATCTTCGCTGTTGTGGTTTCCGGGGTATTTGTACTTTGGAATAAACTGCTGAGGGAGAGTGAAGTTGACACACTGCGTCTCCATTTTTGGATCTAAAAGGCAGAGTCAGAGAGCACAAATTCAAAAAAATTCACAAATTCAAAACATATCACTGTAGGCATACGATTGTCTGCATTACATAGGTTTATAATGGGAGATCTACCCAACAAGCTGCAGAGATGTAATGTTTGGAAAAGCCAGTCATACCTGGCTCTTTGTACCAGGGAGACTGGCTGGGCGCCAGTATGCACCACCACCACAGTCCCAGGGTGCCGTTCAGGCGGAACATGGCGTCGCTGTAAGCCTTCTCGTCAAACTCTCCCTCGATGAAGGCATCTCTGAGCTCGGAGGCGTTAGTCCCCTCACGTTTAACCGGCGGGCAGCTGAACTGGTACCAGTGCTGAGTCCCCACAGCCACAGAGAGGTAGACTGTCGCCAGCAGGCTCAGCACCGAGCCGATGACCAGGGCTGTGGCATAGCGATTGTCTACCATGGTCTAGATGAAGAAAGCTCGGTTTGAGCCTGGGTTTAGGAGACACTGCTCTCTGATACAGTTTGGCTTTCACTGTGTGATGGTTAAAAATGATACGTCCGCTTGGTGTTTGGGCACCACGGCATGTCTGTTAACTGTTGTCAAGTCGCATAGCATGTCACAACATGATACTCTATCAAATCATATTGTTAATGTGCTACATTTTCAGCCACGTCCCAAACACTGAGGCGTTTACGACCTGCCGAAGAAGCAAAGACACACACGTTAATGTTATTTTTGTGTTAAGTCCTGTTCAACGTACCTAGCAGGTTAGCCACAGGCGACACCAGTATGGTGCTAGCTTGTTATGTGCGTTCCAGTTAATAACAATAATGGTAGCTTCCTCATCTGTGCAACTAAGTTAGCATCATACTAGACGCTAACGCTAACGCTAACTACAGTTAGCCATAGCTGGCTGTATGCGTATCGAGACGTTTGACTGACTGCTAAACGTTAAAAGTTGTTGTTTGTTACCTCATGGTTGGAAAAAAACAAATAATAGCGTTGTTTCTTCTGCTCGTTATATTTCAAGCAGGCCTCCGCCCTCTTCTTCTCCGCTGTGGAGGCCCACACCGCCCGCTCCTCCCTCCGCGTACCTACCTCCACTCTGCTAGCGCGTTTGCCTGGACTGTCCGCCATATTAAGTGTCATTCCGACCAGTTAGTGGAGAGCGGAAGTGGGTTAGGCTGAGTCTGCATCGATGCCGACTTAAATACTTAAAAAGCTGCCCTTACTAACTAGGTGCAACGCCATTTTGTGTTCGTCATGGAACACGATCAACTCTAAGTTCCGTGTGACTACCGGTACAAACATTTACTGTAAACTGATAGACATTTAATTTAATCTACTTTATTGTCATACAACTTAAAGTAAACAGATTGTATTTAGGATCAAATATACATTTGTCTGGTCTAGAAAACAGTTGGCATGTTCTCTCTCTCTCTCTCTCTCTCTCTCTCTCTCTCTCTCTCTCTCTCTTATATATATATATATATATATATATATATATATATATATATATATATATATATATATATATATATATATATATATATATATATATATATATATATATATATATACACTGTGATTGTTACCCCCCATTCATTTTATTTCCCAAGCTACCACCAAGACACAGTTAAGGCCAAGACACATCTTTTATGTTCTCCGTTTTCACTAGAAGATAATGTCTATCTTATGTTGATACATGCCTGACTAGCATTTAGATGCACAATAAGAAAGGAGCTCAATGGATTATTATCAAATCAATTTTTTTATTGTTTGCTTTAAAAGGCAAATGCTTTCCAAGCAGGAAAGGGTAGCAGGGTAAATGTAAAATAATTTCAAAGCTACATGTCTGCAGTCCCACAAAGTATCTGTAATTGCACTATAGTATTTCCCTGATGTGTTTTTCACATAAGAAAATAAAAAGATTCTCTAAAATACAGGCTGCAGTTATACAGAACCAGAGAGGTAGAGACGCCCACAGTTGATGTGATGGTACAATTTTTGGAAAAGTCAAGTGTTTTCACTTTCATAAAGATGCATTCAATCAGTGATGTTATGTCGCAAATCAACCTTCTTTCACATATTACAGTGTTTTAAAATCAGACCTACATCAAACTCACACAACAAGTGCTGATCTGAGTTTGTACATTAGCAGTAGTGCAAATAGGCTCCTTTTGAGTAGCAGAGAGTTCCCTTATCATCACAACAAGTCTACTTCAGTGAGGAGCCTCCTTTTTGTCCGTAGACTGGACTGTCGCATTCAGGATGGGGGAGTCAGTGAACTCAACGCTACAGGGCCCCGAGCTGCAGGGAGCCTCCTCCAGCTCCAGGACAGTCACATTGTTGAGTGCAGATGTGCTGAGGATGTGGGCAGGGACAAAAAGCGTCACCTGAGGGCCTCGAGTTGGCCAGTAACGTCCCACGTTGAAGCCATTGATCCAAACTTGCCCCTGAAAAGAAAATGACAAAGGACCAAATAATTAGTCAACTGTATTTGTATTTCAGGAGTACGCCTTTAATGAAATCATAAAATGCTTCAAAACCTCCACAGAAATCTTTGATTGGGCCCACGCTAAGGAATACCTTGATAGGATACACCCAAACAGCATGTATTTTATTAGTACTTATATCATTTTTTCACATTTAGTGTAGGGCTGCAGCTAAAGATTAATTTCTATATATTTATTCTTAATTATTATTATTTAAAATATGTTTTGTTGAGTTTTTTCACCTACTCAAACATGTATACAACTGTAATTTATAAGGTCTAAAAAATGCTCCCCAACCTTTCCCATCAAGGGACTCCTCTTTGAGTAAATTGACAACCCCTGAATAAGTGACATTTTATGAATATTTAATAATAATAATAATCGATGTATAACAGTAACAGTACAGAACAACTGATAAACTGTATAATTAACTCAAATAGTGAACACAACAACTGCAGGAAGTTTGTGTAAAATGCACCATTTGGATGAATTTTGAGCAGATTCCTGTGAATATTGAATTAGAGATGAGTTTTCCTGTTATTTTTAGGGACTTCATTTTTAAAAGTCATACATACTTCTGCTTTCTTTGTCAAATTTTGACAAATTTAGGGTTTTCTTCTCTGTGATGCTTGGCCATTTTTAACTGTGTACTTTTAATGCAGGATGAGGTTGTTTAGCAGAGAGGGAAGGCTCTATGTGAACATAACTCATGTTCTGGTCATTACCGTGCCCTTATCCTCTTTATATCTTAAATAACAATCCAAACATTAAAAAATATCTATCTCATTTAGTTTTCTTCACAGAAATTAATTAAATGCGGAGATGGCCAACTGTATGTCATTTTAAAAAGTTGTCTTACGTGCCTTAAAGTCAAGAGGGCCTCACGACCTCTAGCAGGGTTTGGGACCCCCAGGTTGGGAAACTGTGGTCTAAAATACAGATTAGAAAAAAACTGACACATGAGATTACTTTAAAAAACTGCGACCAATGATTATTGTCATTATTTGTTGATCATATTTTTATATAGGTGATTTAAATAGGTGAATAGGTGATTAATCCTGACTCCAAGATGTTTGCAAATTGTTTTTTCCAACCAACTATAGACATTCAATTTATAAGATTATAAAATATATATATAAAGCAAATCTCTACCTTTTGTTAATTGATAGTATATGACTTAAGAGCTGCAACTTTTAATCGACAACTGTCAATTATAAAATTAATTGGCAACTACTTTGATAATCGATTAAATGGTTTGAGTAAGGGCTGCACGGTGGTGCAGTGGTTAGCGCTGTTGCCTCACAGCAAGAGGGTCGCAGGTTCGATTCTGGCTTGGGGCTCTTCTGTGTGGAGTTTGCATGTTCTCCCCGTGTGAGCGTGGGTTCTCTCCGGGTACTCCGGCTTCCTCCCACAGTCCAAAGACATGCTGTTTAGGTTAATTGATGACTCTAAATTGCCCGTAGGTGTGGATGTGAGCGTGAATGGTTGTCTGTCTATATGTTGTCTGTCTCTATGTGCCCTGTGATGGACTGGCGACCTGTCCAGGGTGAACCCCGCCTTCGCCCAATGCCAGCTGGGATCGGCTCCAGCCCCCCCGCGACCCCTAACGGGATAAGCGATGACGATGGATGGATGGATGGATGGTTTGAGTAATTTAATCTAAATTCTCTGATTGCAGCTTCTTAAATGTGAATATTTTCTGTTTTTTTCACTCCTCTATGACAGTGAACTTAACATCTTTGAGTTGTGGACAAACAGGACATTTGAGGACGTCATCTTGGGCTTTGAGAGACACCGATGGAAAACGTTCACTATTTTCTGACATTTTATAGACCAAACAACTAATTTATTAATCAGTCAAGTTTTTTTCTGATGCTCCATTCACACTGTGCTGATGTTGTTAAATGTCAAACTGACTTCAGTTCAAAATGTCCTGTATGGGAGACTTGCCTTCCTCCACTTGGGCAGCTTGATGTATGTGTCCTGGGGGAGGTCTGGGATGCCGTCGGGAATCATGAAGTTTCCCTCGTAGAAGGCAGGAAGGGAGAGAGCAGCAGGCTGAGGCGGGTCTGTTGGTTTCGTTTCACCGAGAAGACCCTGACTGACCGCTTCATCGATGCTGAGGCTGAACATGGTCCAGCTGCTGAGCGGATCTTTCCCCAGAGTCAGGTTAGACACCAGGCCCTGTGAGGTACAGACACCATTCAGGAAAAGAAGAGAAGTCACACGGACATCTCAGCTTGTTGGAAACTGTAAAGAAGTTTTACGTCACAAAAAAAGTGATATTTAAATATGAAATATAATTTGGTTGCTGTAAAATCTAATCTTACTGTATTGAGGTGTGTTCAACCTGCAACTGAAATCCGGTAAAGCCTTGTGGCACCTATATGTCAAAGCACACACAGTAACTTTAAAATGTAGTTGGAAATAAACCTTGAGGTCGTTAATGCCTTTTCCGTAGTTGATTCGGCCCATATTCTCCACCAGTACGTCCACCTGACTGCCAGCTTTCCCAGTCACATTGACAGTGAGGGCTGTGTTCCTCTCAAGTATCCCCACAGCCACCTTGAGAAGAAATCAGCAAGTTCATATCAAAAATAATCAGTTTGTTGCATTTTTAGCCAGAACTACGTATCATGATTACATTTTTCTACATTAGCGTTGATAAAATACTCACACACACTCACACACTTTTTTCTATACCTTACAATGAAAAAAAAATCGTTTTCCATTTATACAAAAGAAGCTAAAGATCTCAAATGTCCACTGATGCCTAAAGACGTGACTGTACAAGAACTGCATATTAATCTAAAATGGTAAAATGATGATGGTATGTGGTGACCCAGTGCCCCACTTTACGAGGAACTGCGCAGCATTTTTATCCTTTGTCCCACGTCCTACATATTGAGACTCTAGTTTTCAAAAGTCAGACTACTGTAGGACAGACACTTTTTTCTTTTTAAATCTTTATCCAACAGCTGATTTTATTAGTTACCTTTGACATGAAAGTACTAAACTACCAATCTCCCCAGTAGCCTAGTATAGAAAGTATCTAAAATTGGCTCCATGTTGAAGAACTTCAGCTTTAAAATGTAAACATTAATGATAAAACTCAATAATATAATATTCTGCATGTGGTACTTACTTTTGGTATATTTAAGTATATTCTGATGCTAATACTTTTGTACTTTTACTTACATGAATTGAGAAGTTTTACTTGTAACAGAGTATTTCTACTCTGTAGTACTACTACTTTTTACCTGTGCATGCTTTATGGTCTATTTGACTCTAAATGGGACCACAATTTACTAAATGAACATCATGCTGGATTGAAGAAGACTAGAAAACTAGTGATGGAGACCATAAACTCATGTTTACAATGTTTACTGAGGTAATAAATGAAGTGAGAAGTAGGCTCATTTTCTCATAGACTTCTATACAATCAGACTTCTATTTGCAACAAAAGGAGTCACCCCTGCTGGCAAATTCAAGGCACTTCTGCATTGGCTTCACTTTTCAGACCCAGAGTTGCCGACTGCATTTAACTCGTGCGGTGCTGAGCAATGACAACAAAAGTCATGTGCGTGGACCTGTATATAACAATCTGATAAGAAACAGTCAGACTCACCCCGTCCACTGACACGTACGCTCTATCGTGGACGCCGTTGAGTGGAGATGACAGTGGAGTTGGTGTATTGCATTCAACAGGCAGAGTGGTTCTGTAGAGCACATAACCAAAGCCCTACAGGACAAACAGGACAGAGATAAATCAACAGCTAAAAAAGATCAAATCATATGACACAATACTGCTGGTGAAAAAATTGAAACAGTATGTTTTTAATGCCATAAAACAGAAAAACATTAAAGGATACCTGGTTCAGCTCAATGAAAGTTTGAGGATACATGCTTTTGACGGCGCCGGAGAAAGACAGTGTTTCTAAGGCATCTGCTATCGTCTGGAGCTGTGGTAGCACAGAGTTGCTTTTTAGTATTTATTTTATTAAATCATGTGACAAATAGTACGGATGCACCGATCCGGCTTTTTCAGTCCAGATACCGATAGCAATACCTGGGCTTTGGGTATCGGCCGATACTGAGACCAATCTGATACCAGTGTTTAATCAATAAGCTGTGTGGAAGTGACTGGGATCATTCTTTTTATGTGTAAGGCAATATCAGGCTTTACTTAAACATTGCTTCCCTAATGTTGTAAAACAAAATGTGACCAATCAATATATAGATAAAATATTATCTATTATTGAAATAACAAATCATACACAAAAAACCTCTTCAAACAAATTAAATTCAAGTGTAAATGCCTTTAATGCAGCAACAAATTAGTCAAAACTTAAACATGATTTCAAATATCCAGTATATAATGTATATAGTATATAAAATATAGAATTTAATAGATCAAACCCATTGTCACTGATACCTGATCCAGCTATTTGAGTCCATATTGGCCTGATATCCAATCCGGTATTGGTGCATCCTTAACAAGAAGTCTTTCAATAGTGAATTCATAGAAAACACAGTGTCCACTACCGACCTACCTACCTTTCTCATCCCAGCAGTCCCATACGCATACTTTGGAGTTGAGGGTAGTATTGGTCCCTGTGGTATCTTATGGTACTGTTGTGAAAAGATATATAAGTTCTTCCACATGACATATACTCTACTGTACATATGTTAAACTATATAAATTTAATGGATGTTGCACATCAGTAATGCTCCTAAATGTTACACAAAACAGCTGAAGTGACATTTAAAGCCAAATCAGAGGCCTGCACCAGTGTTCTTACCATTCTGATCACCTCTCGAATGGCAAAGTACTTGTCTGTGAGGTCTCCTGCTTCCGTAAGTGGGGCGTCGTAGTCGTAGCTCGTGGGCTGTGGGCTGTATGGTTCATTGGCACCTGAGATATCAAGAGGCAATCACAGGGGCTTGGTCAGATAATAATTTCAGTCATTTAAAATGAATGAAATCTCATCAAAAACTAGTCTGTCAAGGTGCACTCACCATTCCAGTATCCAAAGTTTGTTCCACCTATGAACATGTACCTATGAGGAAGTAATTAAACTGAGATGAGGACAGAAATAATTATAATAATAAAACTTTAGAATAACTTTAAACTACAAGATCAGAACCTGAGCTCCTTGCCGTGTAGTCTTTCTCTTTCTTTCAGGGAACAATGTTTTACATTTTGGGGGACCATTAGTAGAAATGGAATATCATATTCACAATATTCATGTTTTTATTTGTGTATAATCACCTGAAGCAAAGAACCATTGTTTTCATTAGCTTAGAATGAGCCCTTCATATCTACACAGGAAGCGGGTCCTCTTCACAGAGTCTGGCATGTGGCTGAAACCAAACTGGCTCTAGAGAGACTTTCACATTTTTACATTACCTGAAGGCCACCGCATCTCTCCAATGCGCTTGTGAAACTGTGGTAACGTGAGCTGCAGAGTGTAAAACCGTGTTGCTGCCAGCCGCTGTCTGACTCCCGTTGCTCCTAAAGTAGTGTTATTACGGTAAAGATGGCCTCTGCGTGAGGTGTTTTGCACGCTGTGGCTCACATTACCGCAGTCTTGGAAAGGGAGGAGTGGGTGGAGGGGTACTCAGTTTGACGCTGTCTGCAACCACATCACTAGATATCATTATATCCTACACACTGGACCTTTAAGAAAAAGCATTTGCAGATATTTGCAACTTTATATGCCTTCAGTGTGTCTAAACCTGTCAAGAAATCAGCTGCCTTACATGTTGACGTTTGCTCCCATGGCCAGCATCTTGTTGAGCGACTTGGCCACTAAGGCAGACGACACGACAGAGTGACCTGACCCCCAGTGGTCCAGCCAGCCGGTGTAGAATTCAGAGTTCACCTGTTAATATGGGACAAAAGCTTCAGAGTGTCTGAAAAAAAATGCTGTGTGGCTTTAAAATCACAAACCTTGCCTATTAAATACTTGCCAAAGGTCCATGAGGTTCAGCGTGTCTCTGTGCATCAAAGGCAGCGGTTATATTTGCACCTAACAGGATCAAAACACAAAGATAAGATCATGTGTATTTGTGAGAGTTCCTCATGACTAATCTGCCACATGACACTGAGTCAATGTGGAGAAAAAAATTAAGTACCGGTACTGTAAGTAAGAGTAAGTAACACCCAGTGAGCAACTTCCAGGTCTGAGAAGTGAGGCCAATGCTGAAGTGCCTTAAACCTGCATTCTTTCTAACAGCCAGCAGGGGGCGACTCCTCTGGTTGCAAAAAGAAGTCTGATTGGATAGAAGTCTATGAGAAAATGATCCTATTTCTCACTTGATTTATTACCTCAGTAAACACTGTACACAAGTTTATGGTCTCATTCACTAGTTTCAAGTCTTCTTCAATACAGCAGGATGTTCATTTAGTAAATTATGGTCCCATTTAGAGTCAAATAGACCATAAAGCAGGGGATGTTTTAGGGTGTGGCTACCTTGTGATTGGCAGGTCGTTACCACATTGTGTCCAGTCTGGGAGTTGTCCGTGTTTTCATCTTACAACTTTAAACCTATCACAGTATGTTTGCAGCTCAGGAAAGTTAATCATAGCCTTTTTGTTCACCTAAAAATGTCTTTCATTCAGTTGTGCTTAGCTCCACCCTCTCCTGTCACTTCTGGTTACAAAAAAACAGGACGGTGAAGGTTTCTGTAAATTGCATTGACTTGATACCTGACACTTACCTGGCCCAAAGTCAACAGTGGCGTAGAGACCTTGTATCGAACCACATTTGAGGAAGCCGAGCCCAGCTCCATCTGTGGTGAAGAGCACCACCTCCTCGCCCAGGTGCGACCGGAACAGCTTGGAGAGGTGGCGCATGTAGTTGTAGTCACAGGCAAAATAACTGCCATATTCATTCTCCACCTACCAAACACAGGCACAGCAGGAGGGAGGTGTTATTCTGCTTGTTGAATTGAGTACTGTAATGATACGTAATGCACAACAACAGACGACAAACTGCAGAAATCGGTCCAGGACTCACCTGTACAGTGATGATAGGACCGCCGTTTTGGTAGAGAAAAGGCTTCATCATTGGCAGTAACTTCCCCATCCACTTGTCTACTGCTGCGATGTAATCTGAAATACACAAATTACTGTAGTGCTGTATGTACTGCAGCATGCAACCATGACTACATGTCATCATTCATCCTGTTTTTTTTTTTTATTCTCACCTGGATCTGAGGACCGCAGCACCATGTCTTTCTTGTTGAGGAGCCAAGCAGGCAGCCCGCCCTGGTTGACAGATTGATGCAAACAGTGACAAAGTTTTGGTGCAACTTCAATAGCATACCATAAAAAAATAACCACATGAAGTTCAAGTTTAATTGAATTCAACGCAAGGCTGCACCAAAAGTCTATGGTTTGAGTATTAAACACCCTCCATACACTTAAAAGATGTCTTTAAATAGTTTCTATTTTTCTCCTTCATAAGGAACGACGATTGTGATCCACTTGAATTTATGTTGGCTACGATCGAGTCCAGTAGTGACCAGGTCTCATACTGGACAACAAATACCAAAACACCCACAACTACAGTATATCTAAAACCAATCCTGCAGCATACAGCAATGCCTTCTGCCATCTATGTCCTCACCATGCTGCAAACATTCATATTTCACCCCAAATATTGCTAAACACACTACTTTGACAGTCCAACATAAAAGCAGTGTATTCTGCCGTATTTATGTACTTGTGCTGCCAACACCAATTAAAGCAAGAAACACTAGCTGACTAACACTCATATGATTCTGTCGACTAATCGATTAGACAGAAGAATAAACACAAAAGTAAAACTTTAAATCTTGTGTTTAGCAGAGTTGTGCTCAGAGGTTTCTTAGAAATAAGCCACTCAGCATGAAAAAGCATTAAAAATTACAACTCGACTAAAGAAATCTCTGTCGACTATAACCAAAACAACCAATTAATCAATTAAACTACTTAGAGGGGACAGCCCTACATGACTCACATGTTTCCTAGTTTCATGAGCAGTAAACCTATGAGTATTAGTTTGGAGCTAGTGGACAAAAAATAATGAAGTCATACCCATCTTTCTGTATGAAAGCATAATTAGTAAAAAAGTAGATGTACTTAAAAGATCAAAAGTAAAAGTACTCAGGCAGCAGAACGGTCCATGAAAGTGTTATTATATCAAGATATTATATTATTGGGTTATTAATACTAATGTGTTAGTGTGTAAGCAGCATTTCAATACTTTATGACTAGTTTATGTTGGGCAGTTCAGTCAAAGGGTGTAGAGATATACTGGTATTGACAATAACTATGATATTTAATAATGAAAGAATACACATATGATAGATAGATAGATAGATAGATAGATGGATAGATAGATAGATAGATAGATAGATCATTTGCCAAACCACATCTTAGAAGTTGATCAGATGATTTTGATCTAGTAACTACAGCTGTCAGATAAATTGTGGTGTAAAAAGTACAATATTTACCTCTGAAATGTGTTAAAGCAAAAGTATGAAGTCTCACGAGATGGCAATACCAGAGAGTGTAATTTGCCGGTGTTTCTTTCTTCTTTTATTGTGCCTGAATATCATCAAAAACTCAAAATGTGTATATTTACGGACGCACTCACCATGTCCCACTCTGCACATATGTAGGGTCCAGGTCGAAGGATGACCACTAAACCAATGTCTTGGGCCAGCTGAAGGAAATACTCCACATCCCGGTCTCCACTGAAACTGTACTGGCCCGGAGACTCCTCGTGGTAGTTCCAGGGAATGTACCTTCAACGTGAATGAAGTCTCAGTATTATCCAAACACACACTCAAGTTTTATGGTTTTGCTTCATCATGGCTGCGACAAAGGATTATTTTCATTACTGATTACTTTATGAGTTGTTTTGTTTTGTAAAATCTCAGACAATGATAAAAAAAAAAAGTCCAACACAACTTCTGAAAGCCCAAGGTGACATCTTCAAATGTCTTTCTTTGTCTGCCCAGCAGTCCAAAACCCCAAGATATTTAGTTTATAATCACTGAAGACTAAGAATCTGAAAATCTGAGAAGCCACATCAAAGAATTATGGTGAAATAAATAAATGATTAATGCTGCAGTGGGAAGAAATGGAGCAAATCCCATTAAAAAAAGTAATCTTTTATAAAACGGTCACTATATCCTACAGTACTGCATGAAACAGGTAATCTGAAAAAAATCATGGTCCTCTGTGTCCTCCGGTGCTCCTAATGGCATCTGAGAGATGTTTCCAGCTAAACAGTAACTACAAGATGTTTCTGAAAACATCTGAGGAGAGAAATAGTCATTACAGTAACAGATTATTGATTCATATTTGATCAGCGCTGCCTAGTTTGACCGTTTGATCAGAGTTAGCGAGTGATTGACAGCTCGGCTCTGATTGGTTGTTTTCCTCCGGTCTGTGAAATCTTGCAGATGCCATTAGGAGCACCGGAGGACACAGAGGAACATGATTTTTTTCAGATTACCTGTCTCATGTACTACTGTCATGAGACAGTAGTACATGTACAGTACAGTGACTGAAATTACTTTTTTGTTTAAATCAGATTTGCAAAGTCAGAGTAAAGCACAAAGAGAGCGAGACATGAGTTAAACCTACGTCTGGATGGCATTCAGTCCTGCCATGTACATCTTGAGCAGTCGATCCTTCCAGTAGACTCTGGGGATGCGGCTGTAATGGATGCTTCCTGATATGTAACGAAACTCTTCCCCATCTTTCCGAAAGCAATCCTTCTTGTAATCCACACTGAATGAACGAGGTGCCCCGAGCTGCAGGTCAACACGTGATAATTTAACTCACAACTCATCATCAAAAGTCAGTTTATACTGTGTTTCATTATGAGGTTAAAGTTCCATGTTTTTATGGTGCAGGGCAGGCAGCTCAGCTGACTTCAGAGATGTGTCAGACGACTGTCCACTAAAGGCTGCGAATAATGCTTCAATATAAGAGACTTTACATACCAGCCAACATGTTTTCAAAAATATTTTCATGTATTAGACCATATACTGTATATTACAGGTATAGGCTGCTCATATTCTAGACGAAAAACAAGTGTGTTTTTGTTTTACTAAAAAGTGGAAGAGACAAAATTGAACTGATAAAATTTGAGGTGATGAAAATGCATGTGAACTGAAAAATGGAGCCGTAAAAATTGCTGTGAAATACAACAATTTAGAGATAAATTATCAAGTGATTTGATTCATTTCCTGCTAATTTGACTAAAACACTTGTGATATGTTGAAAACCGAGCCATGTTTCATCACCATCTTATTTATTCATAAATAACACACAAACTGACAGTTATCATTTAAGGAAAGCAGCCTCTAGAATTGGAGTCACAAAAACATACCTGAAGAAAAGGGAAGTGGTGAAAATGTGTATGACTTCATAATGGAAGTGATGAAAAGGTACATGAATTGAGTGACAAATGGTCAACTGGTTAGATAAACCTGATTGACATTTTATTTAAAACAGCATTACTGATCATCGACTGTCAACAATTCATCATTCACAACACCCAACTGACATTTTCCTTACATGAAAAATGGCGATTTTGTGTTGTGTATGACAAATATAAGATAGTAAGATGTAAATGATGAAGCATGGCTCTGTTTTCATCATATTACAACTGTTTTAGTCACATCAGCTTTAAATTAATCAAAGCACTTAATAACTCCAATATTCATTCCACATCCATTTTCATCAGCTGCATTTTCATCAATTATTTTTTGTTACTCTCGCCACTCAGATTTAACCCAACATTACTGATGTTAACATGCCTGTAGCGTAGGGCTGGGCGATAGGGAGAAAATAAAACATCAGGATATTTACCTATATCAATATTGCAACAATATTGTAGGGTTGACTGTTGAAGCTTTAACAAAATATTTGCACAGTGAGATTTTTGCTAAATAACCATCAGTAATGTGGATATAATGACTAAATGGATAAAGGCAAATAACAGACCAGCTGGTAAATTCACAAAATACCCTTACTGTAATGCAGCTTTTCTGTTCTGCCCTCCAATAGAAAAGTTAGAGTCCCTCCATTTAAAAGCATCAGGCTGAAGAATATTTTAGTTCATCAATGCATCTTGTTGCTAAATAATAATTGATGTGCGGCTAATGTAAGATGTAAACCCAGAGGACAGACGGTTTTTAATGTGTTATGGTTAGTTGCAATGTGTTGGGAACAGTATGTGTACTGTTTTCTCAAACTGAACAGCCTGTGGATGCAAAATGCATAAAAAAAGTGACAATAAAGTTGTATTGTATCATAAAACCAGGACAAGACATGTTACATTAGGATATCCCAAATCTAAGACAATATTAAGTCGAATATCACGGTATAAAATCGATATATTGCCCAGCCCCACTATAACACTGTTAATAACAGCATTTTATATCGTGTTTTCTGTGTATTTAAAGGAAATGGCAACGAATGATCACTTTGCCGTAGAGCACTTATAAAAGCAGACATATTCGTCTGTTTTTATCGGATTGAGGCTGAATGTGTAGCTCCTTCAGTGTCGGCAACAGAGTAAAACCCTTAAAACACTCAGATACTCACTGACTGTCCAAACAGCAGCAGCAGCAGCAGCAGCACGTTTCCACATCTGGGCAGAGACATGATGAGCTTTCACACCAGGCGTCCGCGTCAAGTGGGTCAACATAAATGAATGCAGCTTGTTTTCATGCAGTATTATTAACCGGAGCACACTCAGCTACGGCTGTGACTTCCCTGTGTACACCGATACTTTGAATGAGTGTAGCAGGATGCGTTGCGGAAGTCAAATCACGTGACGCCGTGTTGTTGTGGTGTAAGAGCGCGTTTTGGTCACTAGGCGGCAGTGTCGCGCCTTTCAGCTGGTAGAGGAGCACCCAGAGGTTAACAGGGACCCTCCACCTCTCCACCCTAAGGCACACGTGTCAAACTCAAGGCCAAAATTAGGCTCATTTTATGTGACAAAGAATATATTATGCTTTTTGTACAATTGCATGCTTTCTCTCTTTACAGTATGGTGTCCTTAAACTTCATATCCCACAATGCATCTAAAGTTTGTTACATGCGCACTGAAGCATCTCCACATCACCGGTTTCCAGCATCGGTGCTCTAGTCGAGCGATGGGGTCTTAAAAAAAAAATATGAATAGTACCAAAATGTTTAAGAAAAGAAAAGTTGATGCAGAGGGAAGGCAAGTTAACGAGAGACGGGACAGAGAAAACGTGTTTGT
Organism: Pterois miles; assembly: GCA_947000775.1. Taxonomy (NCBI): domain Eukaryota; kingdom Metazoa; phylum Chordata; class Actinopteri; order Perciformes; family Scorpaenidae; genus Pterois; species Pterois miles. The sequence goes on along the minus strand of CAMQGK010000224.1, from coordinate 1,717,112 downwards.
GCTTAATGGAGACGAGCCGGTTTGTCTTCTCTGCCACGAGACAGTGGTCAAACACTGTCACACCGCTATCATCTGCCACAATGAGCTCAGCAGATCAGCTGTTGGAACACAGTTTATACGCCACAGACGCCACAGAGTTTGTTGCATTATAGTTCTGCCTCTCTCAACTCCGACCACAAAGTTAAACAAAGTTAATGTAATAAATTGTGTTTGATAATATTTGTGTGATGGTAAAAACAGGACCTTTATTATTCACTTGAGAAGTAATGATGAGAGTTTCATATCTCATAAATGCATAGGATTTATAGTATAATAACACTTAGAAATGGGTGTGCCCACATACAGTAGTTTTGTGTCTATACTGTATATTGATGATGAGTGGGTGACAGCTGCTCAGAGACTCCATCTTGTCTCTGATTGGCTGTTTTCCTCCGGGCTGTGAAATCTTGCAGATGCCATTAGGAGCACCGGAGGATACAGAGGGACATGATTTATTTCAGATTACCTGTCTCATGTACTACTGTCAACATATAGTGACCATTTATAAATTACTTTTTAAAATTATCTCAGGGTCAGGGTCAGGGTAAACTTTATTGTCCCGTTAGGGAAATTTGTCTTGGGCGTCGTGCTACATTATTGCTTCACAGAACAACGACAGAAAAACATAAACATTGACTACTAAAAACAGGGCTAAAAACAGGAGATACATGACAACACAGGGACAGAGACATTAGCTCATTTAAAATGCCAAAAATAAATAAATACATAAATATTAATTGAATAAATAGGTAGATTAAAAAAAAAAAAAAAAAAAAAAGTAAAAGAAAGTGCTAGGTGCTCAGTACTATTTCCATTGCACATTGCTCTGGTGCTCTAGTTGTTTTTTATGTTGTTCAACAGCTTGATAGATGCTGGGACAAATGATAGTTTGAGACGGTTTGTTTTGCATTTTGGTATTCGAAATCTTCTTCCTGATGGGAGAAGTTCGTATTCTGAGGATAGTAGGTGAGTGGAGTCTGAGGAGATTTTTGTTGCTTGTATTATAACTGACTGGTTATACAAACTCTCTATGGACTCATATGGTTTCATACCAATTATCTTCATTGCTGTTCTGTGGATGTTGGCCAATCTGTTTTTCAATTGTACTGTTAGGTTGCCAAACCAGGCTGTGATTCCATATCTGATTAGGCTCTCTAGAATAGCTTTGTAGAAGATTAGCATGATCTGGTTGCTAACACCAGACAGCCTCAGTCGTCTCAGAAAATACAGTCTCTGCTGCAGTTTGTTGCACAAATGATCAATGTGTGATTTCCAGCTGAGCAGGTTGTCAATATGGATCCCTAGATATTTGTATGTTGTCACCTGATTGATAGTCTGGTCTTTAATGACCACTGGCTCGTGTATAGTCACTTGCCTCGGATCAAAAACCATCTCTTGTGTTTTTGCCACGTTCAGAATCAGGTGGTTTTTGTCACACCACTTAATGAAGGTATCAATCTCATTGTGGTACACAGAAGAGTCCATATCCTTATGCAGAAGGCTTACGATTGCTGTATCATCTGCAAATTTAAAAATAAAATTATTGGAATGTACTTTCCTGCAGTCATTGGTGTACAGTGTAAAAAGGATAGGTGAGAGCACACAGCCTTGTGGAACTCCTGTATTACAGCGTCTGATGTCTGACAGTGTGTGATTAACCTTCACTTGCTGTGTGCGATTTGATAAAAAAGAATAAAACCATTTGATCAGGGTAGTGTTGACATTCATGTCCTTCAGTTTTTTAAAAAGCAAATGAGGTTGCACAGTATTAAATGCCGAACTAAAATCAATAAATAAAATTCGAGCATAAGCTTTTGTCTCTTCCAGATGCTTAGAAACAGAGTGCAACATGCAGAGGATTGCATCTTCAGTGCTGCGTTCATGTTTGTAGGCAAACTGACATGCATCTAACATGGGCTGCACTTCTGTTTTAAGCAGTGACACAACAAATTTTTCAAAACACTTCATGATTATCGAGGTCAAAGCTACAGGACGAAAATCATTGTTCTCTGTAGCACAAGGCTTTTTGGGCACTGGTGTTATTATTGACCTCTTCTACAGAGCTGGGACAGTGTGGGTGTCTAATGACCGCTGGAATATACGACACCATGCTGGCGTCAGTTCCTCTGCACAGCTTTTGAGCAAAAAAGCCAGCAGTCCGTCTGGGCCAGTGGATTTATCAGTTCGCACAGTACGAAAAAGGTGCTGGACACTAGGTGGGTCCACCTCCAGCCAGCCAGTGGTATCAGTTTCTGGTAATGACTGCATCACCCTGTCACACTCATAAGAAAAATTCTCTGAGTCAAATCTTAAATAGAAATCGTTCAGCTCATTTGATTTTTGCTGTTCATCGAGGGTGACAGTTTGCTTTTTTACAGGATTCATGTTAGTTGCTGATTTCATTGTATCCCAGAGTTTTTTAGTATTTGAGGTTAAGAGGCTCTGATCCATTGTTTGTCTGTGTTGTTCTCTGGCTTTGTTTAAAAGTTGTTTCAGTTCTTTTTGAACTTTTAACAAACTTGCTCTGTCTCTACCACTAAATGCTTGTTTTTTCCTATTTATGCACTCTTTGATTTCTTTTGTTATATAGGGCTTGTTGTTATCTGTTCCACTTCTGCCTACTGCAGCTTTATACTAAATACAAAATTAAAAAAAAAACATTGCAAGCTTAAACTTAAACAAGCTTAAACTGCCCCCCCCCCCCCCCCAAAAAAAGGCTCAAGAGTGGTATTACCAACAACTGGATGGACTGCCATGAAATTTTAGGACAATCATTCAGGTCACCCTAAAGATAAATTTAAGAGGGCAAATTCAATGAATCCTTGATGGACAGAAAATAGGTGTTATTTTCCCCCCTAACGTTCTGTTAAAGCTATGCAACTGCCGCAATTAAATCACAATGAGCTACTGGGGGTGGCAGTAGCTCAGTCTGTAGGGAGTTGGCTTGGGAACCGGAGGGTCACCGGTTCAAGTCCCGACATGGACCAAGAACTGAGTCTGAACTGGTAGCTGGAGAGGTGCCAGTTTACCTCTTGGGCACTGCCGAGGTGCCCCTGAGCAAGGCACCAAACCCCCAACTGCTCGGGGCGCTTGTCAGGAGCAGCCCCCTCACTCTGACATCTCTCCATTGTTGCATGTTTGTGCATGTGTGTGTTCAGGTCTGCATGTACCGTGTATAAGTTAACAACAGAGTGAAAAAATTGAATTTCCCCCAGTGGGACTAATAAAGGACTATTTTCTTCTTCTTCTTCTTCTTCTTCTTCAATTGTAATAACTGTTGTGATGGATTCTCACTAACAGATAAGAGGTTTTATAGTCTTCGTTTTCCAAGGAAGCTGCAGTGAAACCACCACCTACGAACAATGTTAATGGAAGTTGAGTATTAACTCAGGGAAACCATAAATGACATTGTGTTAGGTGATGAGTAGGTGCAGTTCCTTTACATTTTTCCTAGTTTACAGCACACCTGATCAAAGTGAATGGGTTTGTATCCTGGATGCAGGGATCAACAAGCTTCGCCCACTGGACTCCTGACTGTCCCCTCAGATCTGACTCATATACCTCAGCTGCACATTAACAAAAGGGAGTTTTTTTGGCAATGAAAACACAGAAATAATCCACTTCTTAACCCAATTTGATTTCATCACCAAATATATTTACAGGGCAGTAATTTGTTTTGTATTTAGTCTTGCCTCCCTCTCCTTGTGCCAGTTCGTCGTCATTCCTTGTTTTTGTCTTTAGTCTTCAGTGTCTCTAGTTTGCGTTGGATTTACTTCAGTTACCTGCCTGTTTTCAAACTCGAATCTGTCTTTTTATGTTAATAAATCATCGATCTGTCCCTGCTGTCTTAGGTCAATGTTTGTCAAATGAACTGGTTGTTCATTAACTACTGATCTCATTAAAAGAACCAACAGGGATGCTTCATGATTTATTTCAGCTAGCAGCTACTGGACTATCATAGATCGGTGAGAAGAGACAGCTTTGACATTAGTTGCTGTAAAGCCTACCTGTTGGCCAATGCCATTTTCATTGTGATTCTTCTGCTTTCCAGTGTGAAAATGGTGGATTACGAAGTGACCGTAACCACTGGCGATCTCGACGGTGCCACCACTTTCAACAACGTCTTCATTAAGCTGGTGGGCACAGATGGACAGAGTGAACGCAAGATACTCACAGGCTCGAAAGGAGCTTCCTCCTTTATCAGAGGAGCAGTAAGTCTCTCTATGTAGGAGTAATACTCCTACTTTGTCTTATGGATTTTCCTTAGCTATTTTTGACTGTATTATTGTAAAAGGGCTGAAAAGGGCTAAATAAATTAAAGGTATTATTGCTATAATTATTATTATGCATACAAAATCAAGCACTGCATTAAACTACTGTTAAAGTACCTGATATTTCAGTCCATCTGCAGCATAACACACCCTTGATAGCATCAATATCAGGCCAGTTCTCCTTGGAATCAGAAAGTCCCTTCAGTTTAATAAAAAATAAAAGATACAGACTTTATTATGATGCCTTACATTGCTTCGATAGGCAGGCACATAGTTACTTATTTATTAAAAAAAATCCCCATAATGAGCTTAAAAAATTGTATTTAATTGTTTTAAATTAAAATTTATTTTGTCCAGCTCAATTCTTGGTCATCTAATACACTTTTATCTCCATTTTTGTTCATGTTTTAAAACTATTTCTGTGGTTACTCCAGGTGTCTACTTTTACAGTGTCCTGCCCTGTCTCCATTGGAAAGCTGGTCCTGATAGAGATAAACAAAAAACAGCATCTCCTACAGTTCCATGAAGACACTTGGTTCCCGGCCAAGGTTGTAGTGAAATCCCCTGAAGGAGACACATACAACTTTCCCATCTACCGCTGGAAGGATGACAGCAAGGTGCACCACTTCAGAGAGGCAACAGGTTTGTGGAAATGAGCTTGTCTGACATCCTGTTTGTTGTTCACTGACCTCAGACATTAAAGAAAGACATGTTTGGCAAACTGCTCTATAAGAAGGCTGGAGTAAATTCATGCCAACTTATTTGGCATATCAACAATTTTACAGCTTGTTTTGGTTCCTTCTTTCAGCTCTGAGAGTCTTTGAAGACCACCATCATCTTGGCAGGAACAGTCGGCAGCAGGAGCTGAAACAGCGACAGAAAGATTATCGGTGAGAGCTCAGAGCTTATACAGATTTTAACTTTATGCACCCCAAAATTAACATGTATCCAAATGGCTGTATTCATGATATACAATGATAGATTAACCACCATGTGGTGTTGAAATGGGGGCGGCACGGTGGTGCAGTGGTTACTGCAAGTTCTCCCCGTGTTATCGTGGGTTTTCTCCAGGTTCTCCACTTCCTCCCACAGTCCAGACATGCAGGTTAATTGTTGACTCTAAATAGGCCGTAGGTGTGACTGTAAGCATGAAGATCATCTGTCTCTCTGTCAGCCCTGTGATAGTCTGCCAACCTGCTTAGCATATGCGGTTACAGATAACGGATGGATGGATGGCGTTGAAATGTTTTATACTATAACACATTTTACAAAATTGCAATATTGAATACATGACTGTGTGTCAGGTGTATTATGCTTGCCTACTCTGAATGATAACTGCAGATCCATGTGCACATGTATCTCTGATCAAACTTCCTCATCTGCTTGCTTTTATTTTTCCCAGCTGGTATGTGTACGTAGAGGGAATACCCCACTGCATGAAGGCAGAAAACATTCTTTCTCTGCCTTCTGAGGTCCGCTTCTCCTTCACCAAGACGATGAAGTTACTCTTCACTCTAAGCACAGGGTAAAGTCCTGTTCTGCCACTTGTATCTATGTAACTATGTACCTGCCTATTCAAACAATTCAAGACATCATAATAAAGTTAAGATAAGATAAGATATTCTTTTATTAGTCCAACAATGGGGAAATTCGTGGTGTACAACAGCAAAGGGGAAAACCCCAGCAAAAACTAGGAAGTGTGTAAAAAACAAGCACAAGCAAGATACAGGATGGAGGTGTAGTAGTGATAATGCACAGTTGATGTACAGTATAGTGCACTTATTGGCGGTCTTGGGGTGTATGTGGTTTACTGGGAGCAGTGCTGGGTGCAGAGACTGACAGCTGCAGGAAGGAAGGACCTGCGATAGCACTCCTTTACACACTTCAGGTGGAGCAGCCTGTCGCTCAGGGGGCTCTCCAGTGCTGATATATATTGTCGTGCATGGGGTGGGACTCATTCTCCATCATGGATGCCACTGGGCCGAGGGGGCATCCCAGGACAGGACTGGCCTTCCTGATCAACTTATCAAGTCTCTTCCTGTCTGCAGCCGAGATGCTGCTGCCCCAGCAAACCACTCCGTGAAAGATGGCTGATGCCACCACAGTGTCATAAAAGGTGTTCAGGAGTGACTCCTGCACTCCAAAAGACTGCCAACAGTCTGCTCTGGCCTTTCCTGTAAAGTGCAGCTGAGTTGTCAGTCCAGTCCATTTTATTGTTCAGGTGTATTCCCAGGTATTTTTAATCTCAATGTCCATTCCCTGGATGTTCACCATTATGAGGGGGGTATGTATACGCCTGCAGAAATCCACCACCAGCTCTTTTGTCTTCCCCGTATTGATCAGGAGGTTGTTCCGCTGGCACCAGTCCTCAAAGTCCTGAGACAGGTCTCTGTACTCGCTGTCGTCTCCATACTGTGATGAGTCTTCAGAGAACTTCTGCAGGTGACAGGTAGATGAGTTGTGAGAGAGTCTGCAGTGTAGAGGGTGACTCTGCTTTTGTTTTCTAGGGTGATTGAGCTGAAGTTGAAGGGACTGGAGGGTTCCAAGAAGAGCTGGTCTGATATTGAGGCTATAACGGGGGTGTTCTGCTCCAGACGGACTGAAATATCAGGTACTACATATATGATGAGGGACCCGAGGGTGACCAGATCCCAACAAACCAAATGTGGGAAAAAACAGTAGGTTTGTGTGGGACAGTGTGGGACACATTACTAATGCTGAGTGCTAGTCTTCAATATTGATATAATGTCTAAGTTGAAAAAAATAAACCTTTCTCTTCTGCCCCTGAGCTTGTAACATCTCTATGCTTTGCCATTTTGATGAAAAATAACACATTTTGCAAAGAAACTGAGAATCGCCTTCCACCGGCTTCACCAAGTAGTTTCACAGTCTTTGTTGTAGCTGCTCTTCCTTTTCTTTGTGGTAGTTTCCATCATTTTCTGCCTAAATCTGCATAGCTTGTGATTTTCCCCTGTTGGGTCTAGTGTTGCACATAAATCTTTGAATGTCTATTATGAAAGACCACCCTGTTAACACAGTAGGGAGACAAAGGCTGCATTTCAAACCACGGTGTACATAGCTGTGAGGTTGTCAGCTGTGTGTCTGCCTGGCGTAACTTTACTCTGTCAGCCTGGCGTAACGTTACTCTGTCAGCCTGGCGTAACGTTACAGAGTCCAACAGACTCTGTGTTTACGTGCTAAGTTAGCAGCTGTAGCGTTGCTGCTGGCTTCGTGCTCCCTGTTGTCACACACATACGGTCTGTCAGCCCAGCGTAATGTCAAGGAGGGTCCGACAGACTGTGTGTGGGGGGTTGTTGGTGCCGTTAATAGCTGTGAATGAATAAATACTACAACTCCTCCAAGCCAAGCTCCCGTATCCTGCAACACATGATCAGACCCATTTAAGGTGGGCTTTTAAGGTGGACCGGCTATTCTCCTTAAAGTGACAAGCCACTCCTCTGAGTTTTGCTTTTCAGCAATTTTTTTTTCTTTTAACCGTTTAACCACATTAATCAGTTAAAATCATGTCGGTTAACAGTTAAACATGTAATTATTAAAAAATAGGAACAATACATACATTATATACAAATACTGTATATACAAATACAAGTAATTTATACTGTTGATTATTGATGATAAACAGACTATTAACACAGTTGCACAAGTCTAACAATAACAATTGCACAGTGATTTCAGTGAGTACTGCATGGTATGAACTGAAGTTTACACATGAGTAGCAGTGATATTGCACAGTCGGCGAACAGTATAGTGCAATATGGGCCCAGTTTGACTGAGATTCTGACAGGTTCAGTGAAACAGGCTTGGTGGTGCAATGCATCCTGGTACATGTAGGCACTGCCAGCACAACTCCGCATGCAGGAGAAGTCAGCTTTCTCAGGCAATATGGCACACAAAAAGCAATTTATTGCTTCAGTGGACTACATTTACCATCAACACTGATTGGACATCCACAAGAAATTGCCAAATTTTCCATTTAATGTTGAAGGTGGGCAGGGATCAACATCCCACTCTGAATTCTGTTAATGTGCTGAATCTCCACTATTTCATTATAAACGTACTGAAGTAATTCTTCACATTTCTCTGGGGAGGATTCAACTGTAATTTTAGGCTCTGCTCATGAGAAAACTAGTAATTATGGAATTGGATACTCTGACTTTAACAACCAGAAACAGTGTCCAATATGTCTGTGAGTGTAAGTTTTGTGCAACACACTGGTTCCCATTTTCCTATTTCACATACAGTCTACAGTTAAACTGATAGCAGAGAAAGATTTTCTAACTCAAAGCTTGAAACAAAATGAAATTCAGCGCTGCTCTTTTTTCAGACTATGTCCACAAACACTGGAAGGAGGACGCTTTTTTCGGCCTCCAGTATCTAAATGGAGTCAACCCCATGTTGATCCGACGTTGTTCAGCTCTGCCAAAGAACTTTCCTGTCACTGACAACATGGTCTCCCTCAGTGGTCAGTGGTGCTTGGCAGATGAAATGAAGGTGACTGTCTTGACTTTGATTGATCGTAGAGTTAGAGTTATGTACATTTCTTTCTCATCCTCACTCAAATTTAAAACAGAATGGCAACATATTCCTGTGTGACTACAAGCGTTTGGATGGATTGAAACCAAACACCATCAATGGGAAGAAGCAGCACTTGGTGGCTCCCCTGGTCCTGCTCCACAAAACACCTGATGATAAGATGATGCCGATTGCTATTCAGGTGAGATTAGCACCCAAATATAGCTAATAGTAAAGATTAGAGTATGAATTACAGCAATTATTAAGGCATTATACAGCCCACAGGCTAGAACTGGCCCTCGTGACGGCCCGGTAGGTCTCAGACAAACCACACAAGTTTACTTACGAAGCGAAAAAACAATAAACAGCTTTTGTTTGGAAATGCTTGTGTATTGTTAGTGTTCTTCTTCCTGTCACACTTGACATTGACGTAAATGCGAGTGATGTTTGAAGTAGTGTCTCCTGCTGAGGTGGCACGTCTATAATAAATCACGGACTGCTAAATATCTTTTTGTGGAGGTTGGCGGTAAAGCTGTGTGCTTAGTTTGCAACAAACATGTGGCTGTATTCAAAGAATACAACTTGAACTGTCACTTTGAGACAAAACATGCAGAAAAATACAGAAATGCGTCTGAAGATGAGAAGGAGAGGACAGCCGAGGGGCTGCTAGCTGAGCTACAAAAGCAGCAAGGACTGTTTACAGAGCTGCATGCAACCAAAGAAGGATATTTAAGTGTTCATGTTAAGTTAAATGTTAAATGTAAGTGTTAATGTTAAGTTAAATGTTAAATGTAAGTGGTAATGTTAAGTTAAATGTTAAATGTAAGTGGTAATGTTAAGTTAAATGTTAAATGTAAGTGGTAATGTTAAGTTAAATGTTAAATGTAAGTGTTAATGTTAAGTTAAATGTTAAATGTAAGTGGTAATGTTAAGTTAAATGTTAAATGTAAGTGGTAATGTTAAGTTAAATGTTAAATGTAAGTGGTCATGTTAAGTTAAATGTTAAATGTAAGTGGTAATGTTAAGTTAAATGTTAAATGTAAGTGGTAATGTTAGGTTAAATGTTAAATGTAAGTGTTAATGTTAAGTTAAATGTTAAATGTAAGTGGTAATGTTAAGTTAAATGTTAAATGTAAGTGTTAATGTTAAGTTAAATGTTAAATGTAAGTGGTCATGTTAAGTTAAATGTTAAATGTAAGTGGTCATGTTAAGTTAAATGTTAAATGTAAGTGGTAATGTTAAGTTAAATGTTAAATATAAGTGGTAATGTTAGGTTAAATACAGTTACATTTTGTTCATGGAAACATTACTTCCCAAAACAGTCAGTCCTGTACGACTCCTGCATATAATGTCATTTTCTTAATAATATGCTGTTTGGAGTGATTTTCAGTATAATAAATGCTGAAAAGTAAGTGCCCAGTATGTTTCCTATAGTGATAAAATAGAGGTTACGTCTGAAAGTATTTGTCTGGTCCCTGGCAATAATCTGGGTTTCTCATGTGGCCCCCCAGGAAAAATAACTGCCCATCCCTGGATTAACTCAACCACCACTCAAACCATTAGATGAAGGTTGCTTAAAGTGTCCTTTAAGCAAAACATGGGGTTATTTACACGTAGCAGCTACAATAGATAGTATATAGATGGCAGCTATGAAGTCTTTGCTAGCAAAAACAGTGTATGTTTGTTTCCTGCCTGAGCCCGAGCCTCGTAAAAAAAGTTCCTCCCGTCGCAATATCCATGTTTGACAGGCTGACAGTTGAGTCTGAAGCAAATAAGTTAACTTTATTTACATGAGACACAAGCATGGATGTATGTAAGACTGAGGAAAATATGGCTGCTGTTCTCAAACAGACCCTGTGTTCTGACCTGGGATTCAATGAAAATATGAATTTCCCCTTAAGGGAGTAGCTATCTGAAAAGGAGATGAAATGTACAGTAAAATCAAACAACTACAGCAAATCTTTCACATAGCTGACCAGTACTGGTAATGAACCGAATGGACTGACTGAACCACATCATCCTTCCTTCTCCTGCAGCTGAAGCAGACTCCAGCAGCTGACAACCCCATCTTCTTTCCTACCGATCCTGAGTACGACTGGTTGATCGCCAAGATTTTTGCGAGAGGCGCAGATTTCAACGAGCATCAACTCAACGCTCACCTGCTGCGCACTCATCTGCTGGCTGAAGTTTTTGCAGTGTCACTGCTGCGCAACGTGCCGATGGTGCACCCCCTGTACAAGGTACTGAAAGGGACAATACTGAACTTACTATAGTTGCAGTTTTCGTAACTTGCTGATTTTTGTATCTTCCAAAGTTGATTAATTAAGAATGTTTAAGTGTGTATATATTTTCAAGCATTTCACGCTGCTAAATGGTACAGAGCCATCAAGTTTTCTTACTTTGTTAACACGTAATCGTGTTACTAACAGGGTTCCCTCTTTCCCTCAGCTCCTCGTACCTCACACTCGCTACACGCTGCATATCAACTTCTTGGCTCGACTGGTTCTAATATCCAAGACTGGATTTTTCAAACATGTATGAAAAGACCAACACATTCACATATCTGCAGTATCTGTCTCTATCTTAAGCCTATTGCTTGCATATTTGATCCTTAGTTTGCAGCTTCTGGTGGAGAGGATTTGAAGACATTTCTGAAGAGATCACTGGCCTCACTGACCTACAGCTCCCTCTGCATACATGATGACATTGCTGAGCGAGGGCTGAAGGATGTGCCGAACTTCTACTACAGGGATGATGGACTCAAGCTTTGGGATATCATCTACAGGTAGTATAGACACCCTGATATTGGAAAATCCAGGAGTCCAAATCCTGTCCTCTCTAGTTAGTTTTTTTTTTTGTTTTATAAAACAGTTGGTTTTCTCATAAGGATTTAATTCATCACGGCCACTGTTTACCAAGAAATATTTGCAGTTTTCCCCCCTTGCAGTTTTCCCCCCTCGTAAAACTACCAAATTGTTGTTTTTACATTTCTTTTTGTGTAAAAACTAGAGATCAAATGTTTAAATTCATAAAATGTATAGGTGCTTTATAGGCATATATTTTAACTTTGAAGCATGCCATGCTGTTTCCCCTTGCTTCCAGTCCTATTTGGTGGCTATTTACCACCCAGTTGTAGCTCCATAACGCACGTATGTGAGCTGTATCAATCTTCTCATCTAACTCTGAACAAGAGAGAGAATAGGCATGTTTCTGAAAATGTCAAAATATTCCTTTAAGGTGCAAAATTGGGAGCATGGGTTGACATGCAAGCAGTGTTACCCAAATGGGGAAGCGGACGGTGGGTGCCACGCTTCCAGGATCATCAGTTGTAACCGCCATATGAGAGCAGTGCAGTGGGGCTCACATGCACAAACATGCACTAAAAGGCGCACAAAGTCAACAAAGCCGAGAACTGAAAACAAAACTGATCATTCAAGATGGCCATTAAATTGTCGACAAAAGAGTGTCTTACTACTGCAGAGTGTGTATGAAAAATGCATAATTCAAGCAGGAATGTGTTTGAGAGAACTTATCCGCGTTTCCGAAAGGTTTGTGCAGGGAGTGCTCAGCTTCTACTACAAGAACGACGCTGAGGTCCAGAAGGACTCCGAACTGCAGAAGTGGATATCGGACATTTTTGAACATGGATTCCTTTCCCAAGAGGGCTCAGGTGGGCTTTAAAGATAAGCTCAGTCTTCACGATGCTAAGTTTGTGCACATTTATATATCACTATATTGTAAACTTTAATTTAGTCTTCTAGGGATCTTTAAATAATGTAGTTTATTCCCTCTAATTTTCAGGAATTCCTCAGAGCTTTACCACCGTGGCAACGTTGGTCAAGTTTGTCACCATGGTGATCTTCACTTGCTCAGGACAGCACTCGGCTGTGAACAGTGGACAGGTGATGCTTTTTAATTTACCAGGATGATCAATTTTTTTTTAAGAGTGGGTTGATGAAGTTAGCTTTTTTTCTGGATTGGATGATGTGAACAGGGGTCTACAGTCATGCTAGCAGGTCTGTGAGGGTAGTGTCAGGAAGGGAACCCACAAACTGGGGAAGCTCTCACAACATGTTTAAGGTTAGATGTTTAACGTGGGGCCTCTTTAACATCTATATCAGAAGTCCGCAACTACAACTGTCCATGGGCCAGAATTTTTCTAAGCAAACACTGTGGGGGGACTTTCAAAATTTTTTTTTAAAAAAGTGGTATTACTTAGCTGCACAGTGATGTAGTGGTTAGTGCCGTCGCCTCACAGCAAGAAGGTCGCAAGTTCGAATCTGGCTTGGGTCCTTCTGTGCATGTTCTCCCCATGTTAACGTGGGTTTTCTCTGGGTGCTCCAGCTTCCTACCACAATCAAAAGACATGCAGGTTAACTGATGACTCTAAATTGCAAGAAGGTGTGAATATGAGTGTGAAGGTTGTCGGTCTCTGTGTGTCAGCCCAGCATTGGATTGGCGACCTGTCCAGGGTGAACCCAGCCTTCGCCATGCATATGATGCCATTTACACTGAGGCCCTCTAAAAACATAGAGAAAACCCTGCAATAGAACAGAAGGAACAAAATCTCCAGCACTCTCAGATGAAATGTCTTTCTTCTGTTGGGCAAACAAATGAATGAAACAATCGCAGAACCAGAAATTTTATTCCTTCAAAGAATATTAAATCAGTCATCTGTCAATCATTCATTCGTTGCAGTATGACTATGGTGGTTGGATGCCCAACACTCCCACCACTCTACGACTTCCTCCACCAACCACAAAGGGCAAAACAAGCGAGGCCACGATGCTGCAGACGTTGCCTGACATGGGCACAACAGCAAACGGAATGGCTGTTATGTGGCTACTCAGCAAGCAGTCCTCTGACTTCGTAAGTGCCCAAAACCTCAAGAAAAGGAAATTACATAAATCGCATTTATGCTTAAGTTTTGTGAAGTATGTTAATGTGTCATTAGAACAAGAATACAAGAATTGAGCCACTGAAAATAACCCTCCATTATTTTGCCAATAGTCTGTGTGATAAACAATTAAACGTTAGCGGAAATTTTCTTTTTTTTTTTTTTTTTAAAACAACTCATCAGGTCGCTCTTGGCCAGTACCCGGAGCACCATTTCAGCGAGGAGATTCCCTGCCAGCTGATAAAGGCTTTTCAAGGAGAGCTTGCAGTATTAAGTGCACACATCAAAATCAGAAACAAGAATCTGGACGTCCCATACACATACATGGACCCAGAGAAGGTAGAAAATAGTGTGGCCATTTGAATGTCAGAAGCTGCGACATCCTCAGCTGTTGGTCAAATTCAGCTTCATATTAATGAACATGTGAAAGAGCAGCACTACGTTTTAACTGATACTTTAGTGGAAATAATCTACTGCAGGTGACCACTGTATGCTTGTCTGTGATTTTTATACAGTCCGACTGATTTAACGGTGGTGAAAATGTACTGTTTTTAAATCATCTTCTTAGTTTGTCAATAAATACACAGGACATCAGAATAAATTACTGTGGGACAAATATCATTTTGCATTGTGATGCTAACACTTCAGAAGTAAACTGTTCCTGGTGACATCATAACGAACTACTGTATATATAATTTTGTTTTGCTAAACTTACTATTTGCTTTATTATATTTACTATACTGTATGTTAGAAAAATAACTGAAAGGAAGATGAAACCTCTGAGTGAACTGTGTGTCAGTAGTATGTACAGTAGTATGCTTAATTTTGTAGAGGAAAGGAGGTTCTGAGATTAAGATTTAACAAGATATTGCTTCACTGGTCCTGTGTTGCATGAGGAAGTTGTTTCTCTCTATCCTTGTTTTTCTCTCTATAAAAACTGTCAGAGAAACTGCACTTTCATTTCTGAGGTGTGATCATGTCGCATGCAATAAAGACCTAATTCATAGCACCTAATCTGAGTGTGTTTCCTCTCTATTAGGCTCTGTTGTCGGCTTACTGACTAATTTTAAAAAAAAGACAGAGGTCGCGTGAGTGAGCTGAAAGGGCGAGAGGTCTGATTGTTACGTTCTAAAGCTCAAATAACCATCAAACACTCAACAGGTGATTTACTATGGACACAGATGCGCTTAGTTTCTATTTTTCTGAGGACAACTCTGTATTTATAAATGAACTTTACCCTAAGGACAAACAGGTGTCTGTGTGTGTCCATCATACTACCAACTGCTGTTCAGGGTCAGCTGATATGTCATATATTATATGTAGAAGAAGAAGACGCCTTTATTTGTCGCATACATATACGGATATATACATTTATACAAGTATTTTAGGGGCAGTGGGCTGCTGTGGCACCCAGGGAGCAACTTGGGGGTTTCAGTGTCTCACTCAAGGACACTTGGACATGCAGACTATGGGAGCCGGGAATCGAACCGCCAGGACGACCCTGTCTACCCACTGAGCTACAGCTGCCCCATTTAGTTCAGTTTTAATAAACTGGGCTTCTACCATCAGAAATAGCTTGAAGTGATTCTGCAGCGTCAGTATCAACCTGTGAAACTCTCTGACTTTCTTTTATCAGGAATGACTGAATTGTCTTTGCTTGGAAGCTACACTTATTCCAGTTTCGCGTTTTTAGCCAACGCCATCAGAGTTATTTCCTTCCTCTGTTTATGTCTATGGAGACCTAGACTGTGAAAACAGCGCAAGCTGTGATGTTGGGACCAAGTCATGTGACTGAGCGGACCCTACTGCACATATCGGACATGTGCAGTAGGGCCCAATAAGACCCAGAGGACCCCAGAAGATCCGGGTACTTTTCCAGATGGAAGTCGAGCCATTTTGCCATCATGCGCCACTGAACTAACTTTCATAGGAATGAACGGCCCCGTCTCCAATGCTGTATCCAGTTTTCTTTATACAAAAAATGCAGTTGTGTGCAGGAAAGTCTCTGAAGACGCCCGCATTGGTGTTGAAATCTGCCAACCTTGATTTTATGTAATTTTGTTTTATCTGTGTCTCTTTTTTTCCAGCTTGTGTTTTATTTGCATCTCTGAAGGTGACTTAGGAGGGGAGTAGGAGGTTAGTGCAGTACACTCCACACCCGTAGGTGGCGATAAGGAGCTCCCGCGTTGTTTACCATCCGCCAAAGAACCGGAAGTAAAGCAAGTCCACACCGCTGGCTGTGATCACACGTGGATATACACGTTTATATTAATGTGGTGTGTTGAACTCAATTAGAAACATGTCGAGGAGGAAGACAGCTGTGTCAGAAGAACATACCGGTTCTGAAGAGGGCCCCGAAGAAGACCAGGTCCAGGATCCGCCGCCGGAGACTAGACGAACTCGCAGCGGTCGCAAAGTGCGCACTCCCGCCGCACTCCTGGACTCAGAAGCCCCGGTGAGGACTCCCAGCCGGAGGACCAGGAGGTCCGTCCTCCAGGAGCTGCCGGCTGTGGGGGAGAAAAACACCGATGAAGCAGGGCAGAATCTCGGTAGTGTGTCCGAGGAGAAGCTCGGTGTGTCGGCCGAACCGGAGCCCGGTACCGAGTCAGAGCCAGCGGAGCCGCACACGGCGGCTGCAGCAGATACACTGAGAACCGACGTTAACGGTGGCGGAGACCGTCATAATACATCCGGGTCTGCACCAGCAGAAACGGCACCCACGAGTTCCGAGAGCGTCCCAAAGAAGAAGCCTCGTTTGGGTTCAAGTGGAAAACAAAGTCCGGTCATTCCGCTGGGAAAACCCAAATCTGGGAGAGTGTGGAAGGACCGCAACAAGCAGAGGTGAGGATCATTACTGTGGTGAAGTAACTAAGTAACGTTACATTTACTCAAGTACTGATATCAAGTTGTTGGTGGGTTGTATTCTTACACTATATTCATTTAACAGATTGTATTATTATTAAAAACGTGATCACTCCATAAAATAGGATGTTACTGTATATCACTGACACTGTATATCACTGTAGATTGAACTACCCATCAGTAAATGAATCAAGTATGAAATAGATGAGTCCTACCTGGACTAATAGCAACATATTGAAGTACCAGTACAGTCTGTCTTTTACAGTCCCGATACTGACAGCCATACCTGGGCTTTGGGTACCGGTCCGATACCGAGTACTGGTCCAGTACCAGTGTTTAATTAATAAGCTGTATTCCTCACTGTGTGGAAGTGACTGGAGTCATAAATGTAAGGAAACACCAGGCTTGACTTAAACATTTCTTTCTGAACTTTCTAAAAACAAAATGTGACCAATAAATTCAGATGTTTGGTGTGCTGTAACTGGGCTGTTGAATCTTATACACTGTGCAGTGTTTTATGGTGTATTTTGACACTTGCAGTAATCAGCCAGTGGATGGCACTCCTACCCTTTATTAGGGATTTGCATTACGAGCAAAAATGCTATTTGAAAATCACTGGGAATTATTCGATTATTCGAAAATTACCGCATTAGGTAGATCAGGTAATGTCCAAGACATGACCAATCCTTATTAAATGCTGCCTCTTTGTCACTGTTGCATTCGTCACTCAACCGACTCCACTTCTATTGCCACAAAAGTCCCTGACCTCATGTTACCTTACATGCAATTTATTCCAGTGAGGTATACAGATGTTTTTTTCTCAGTATTGGGATTGAACAATTTGGATCAGTGCATCCCTACTTTACACAGGAACTTGTATTATTTTGTCTTTTAGGTTCTCCGCACTGGTAAGAGACAAACCGCTGTGCTCTTCTTGGGAAAAGAAGATGGAGGCGAAGCGGGAGAAGGAGCTGGTGAAACGGTATACTTTGCAGCTTAAAGAAGAGAAAGCCAGGCAGAAAGAGGTAAGCTAAAGCTGTGCGATGACTTTAACCCTTGTAATGTTAAAGCATTTGCACCTACGCTTCATTTATTCTTTATTTCCTGGCTTTATAGGAAAAGAGGAAAAGGAGAGAAGACAACTTGAAACGACGAGCAGAGAACGAACGCAAAGCAGAGATTGTGCAAGTGGTACGTCTACTGTTGTTTTTAAAGGTTAAGGTATAAGATGGTACCCTAACGTCACGCCATACACCATTTCCGAGTAGCTTTTTGATATATGACAAGCTCTGAGTGGATCAAAAAAGAACGTTGGTGACTGCAGAGCTTTTTTATTGCTAATTCAATATGATAGTTTATTGTCTTTCAGTGGAATCACATCATGATCAAGTCACATATTGAGATATCGTGATAAACAAATACATTGTGTAAACTGATGATAACTAGCGATGCATCGATACCGAATCAGGCCGATACGGTCTCAATTGGCTGGGTCAGATGTCAGTGACAATGGGGCCGATCTATTCAATTTAATTCTATGTTTATGTACTATATACATTATATATTTGAATTTTAATTCTTGTGTAAGTTAGACCTTTTTTAACTAAGTTACTGGTTATTTTAGTAATAAATAAAGTACATTTATATCTATGAATTTATTTGTAAGTCAAGCCTGATGTTGCCTTAAAATGATCCCAGTCATTTCCACACAGTGAGGCATACAGCTTATTAATTAAACGCAGGTATCGGACCAGTTCTGTGTATCAGCCGATACCCAAAGCCCAGGTATCGTTTTCAGTACGAGGACTGAAAAAGTCAGATTGGTGCATCCCTTATAAAAACAACTACTTTCCAATTAAAATGTGTGTGAACTATGTGAAAATATTTTGAGGGAGTATCATTGGAAGATTGCAGCTTTAGTTTTACATCTCACTTTACCATACCACTCAGTTCAATGTGATTCAAATATATATATGTGTGTATATATGAAAATATTTATTTTTTCCTCTATAATTTCCTGACACTGTGACACATTTAGCACTTGAAGTTCTTTATTACGTTGAGAAATTACTGAGTATTTAATTCACAGGAGAGAAAACAAAAGTAGGCTTTACCATGTGGTTATTTAATGTGATATAATTATACATCTTATTATACATTATCATGATGTAAAATGGCCTGGCCAGCCCTAACTCATGTTTTCTAACACATTTGAGCCACAAAGTTATGGAGAAAGTTCAAAACTGCTTCAGAACTGAATTTGTGCAATTAAAAAAAGAGGTAATCAAGTGAAAAGGCAGTTATTAATTAATCTTTCTATTGGCGATTTGACCTTTGTTTATATTCTCCTTTGTGTCACAGATCAAGAACACAGCAAAGATCAAGAGGATGAAGAAGAAACAACTCAGAAAAATTGAGAAGCGAGACACGCTGGCTCTGCTGCAGAAGTCACAGAAGCAGAGCGTAAAAGCCAAAGTGCAAAAGAGTCAGAAGGTTGACCAAAATGTGACCTAAAGACTGAGATAAGAAAAATGGATCTGTGCAGTACTCTGCCTGTCTGGATGTTTGATCTTTGGATGTCTGAAATACAACAAACACATTTGTATGGGAGGATGCATTTACACAATCCAATAAAAGCTTTCCTAATTAGAGTAAAATTATTATTATTGAGGTTAAAATAGTCTATCTGTTGCCCATCAGGTGTGACTGCTGCTGGTCAGGTTGGCACTAAAGTGATCATCAACAAACAATTCAACCTTTTCTGTTTTTTTGCATCATAAATACCTTATTATTGACATGCCTATTGCTCTATTAAATTCTCTTATGTGCATATAAAACATCACATATGACTGACATTGTTTCACGTACAGGATTTTACATTAAATAAAATTTGAATTCTTCCTGTAAATCAAACTGTCACACTTACTGATGGCTGGGAAACAAGTAGAAAAAGGTACAATGATGGAAGTTATGTTGAATTTTATGTTTGTACCATTAGAACAACAATAAGTGGAATATGTACTCCGTTAAGTTGAGGTGCTCTGAGTATTGTGTCATTTAAAAACACTTAATAAATGGGATGGGCGGATCAGTACTGTGGTATCGACATTTCAATACTCACAAGCTACTCAACTGATATTGATTACTTGAAAAAAAATATCTATAATAAAAATGTGGGTGGTTTTCACAACTTCCATACATATTTAGCTAGACAGATAGAAATACAGCAAAGTGACGTATTTGTGACAACAGCAAGTCCCTCAACAAACATCTAAAAACAACCCTGGAAGCTATAAGGGGTTAATTATTTAATCATAATATTTCTGTAAAATACTGGACTTTTTTTACACTTAGTGACACAAACATCTTTTATTGTTATTAAATTTTTTTATTAATGGCCGGTATGTATCATGTGACATGGTTTGAGTGTAATAATTTTTCTTTTTTTTTTTCTAAAAATCACCATGATTTTGAACAATCAGGCGCCCGTTTGAGAAATGATCAGTGATAAAAGGTATCAGTATTGTATTGAATTTAAAGAGTTTGGTCTCACCCATCTCTACTGCAAGGTAATATGTAAAACATAAATACTTCAGCAGTAGTAGTGAGACAACCTCATCGCCAGTCTATTCTTAAATCTCACCTCATTCATTAGTTTTTAAGCAACACAGTATACATCATGAAAATCATGAAAGTGTAATAGTGTTTTTTTAATCCTTATATTCCACTTACAAAGCCAATAAAGCCAAGATGTAGGTTTACTGTAAAGCCAAACACGATGATGTGGATATAAACTTATTGCAGATCCATATCTTTCTTTATCAGTTTATGTTGGTTATTATTTACTGATTATTACTGGGTAATAAGTACATCTGCAGAGCTAAACTGTGTGATACGACTGAAAGTATACAGAATATTTACTGAAGGGACCATGTGGTGAGTCAAGGACTGACTTTTAATATTATTTTCAAGTGTGTTGATGAATGCTGGGAAATTACATTTTTTTTTCTGTACAGCTGAAACGTGATAAGATAAATATCCACTTCCAGCTTCTGAAATGTGAAGCTTGGACGTTTTTCTTTCTTTTATATGACAGTGACCTTAATATCTTTGAGTTTTTGACTGTAGGTCCCACAAAACGAGCAAGTTTAAAGTGTCAACTAAACTTAGGCTTTGGGAAATTATAATGGTAATTTTTCACCATTTTCCGACACTTTTTAGACAAACAACTATGTATTAATCTAGAGACAATAATCGGTTTTGTCTCATTGTTACAGCTTCACCTGAGACGCACAGTGTGTGGGAGGTTTGGGTGGGACGCTGCGTCTCATGTCACACACAGTTTATTTTTCGTTGTGTCGAGCTGGTGTCACGGGACACGTGTTGCCGCCCGGCATACCGGTTCACTGGGCAGGAACACGTTTTTGTTGTTTTGGCTCAGTACTCCACAATATTGGATTTAAACGTAAACTACACCTATGAGATTAAATTAAGATCATGTAACTACCGAAAGACTAAATGAAAAAAAAATGCATTCATACAACAAAATTCAGCACCATTATATCCTTCATGAATATAGTCTTTCATTTTCACGCCACTAATTTCTTTAATGCATTAACTGACTTGTGATTTTTAGAGCGAAGACACTGGCATCATACGACACCAGAAAACCTAATGAATCCATTGGTACCAACCATGTCATGCTAACTTGTAGCTAAGGAGGTTAAATAACGCTCCAAATGTGTGCCAAATTTTGTCAAGGAAAAACTGTCATGGCCATTTTCAAAGGGGTCCCTTGACCTCTGACCTCAACATATGTGAATGTAAATGGGTTCTCTGGGTACCCACCAGTCTCCCCTTTACAGACATGCCCACTTTATGATAATCACATGCAGTTTGGGCCAAGTCATAGTCAAGTCAGCACACTGACACACTGACAGCTGTTGTGGCTTCAGTTTGCCATGTTATGATTTGATTAAATATTGAACAAATATTGTCTCTCTCTCTCTCTCTCTCTCTCTCTCTCTCTCTCTCTCTCTCTCTCTCTCTATCTATCTATATATATATATATATATATATATATATATATATATATATATATATATATATATATATATAAAAAGCAGCATATCTACGGACTCCCATATTGATAAGAGTATTAAATACTTGACAAATCTCCCTTTGTGAATTTATGATTTATGATTAATCTCAATTAACTATGGACACTCATGCAATTAATCACAATTAACTATTTTATCAGATTGACAGCCCTAAAAATAACTAGTAACTACAGCTGTTAAGTAAAAGTACAACATTTCCCTCTGAATTGAAGTACAGTAGAATTATAAAGAGATATGAAAATAAAAGACTCACGTAAAGCTCAACAAAGAAGTTAAAAGTTGTACTTAAGTACAGTACTTGAGTGAATGTACTTCTACGTTACTGGCCATTTTGATTTCAGGTTCTCAAAATCATTCAGAAAATTACTATATTAGGTTGAGTGAGATTATCACGATGAAGTGGACGTTTTTTAATAATAGTCAATGGTTTTATTGTGACCTCTAACAACATGCTGGTACTGATTGTGACACATGACTTTATGATGTAGTATCTACGTAAATGACTGCATCACGAGACACTAGTTTCAGTCAAGAACATTGTAGGGCTATTGTATGTTCACACAAAGTAGCCAAGTACATTTGGAGAACAGGTTGCATACAAAGACACCTTGCTTTTTCCCCAACCTTTATTCTCATTCCAAGGACTTTAAATGACATTCATTATTAAAGTACACACTACTGTCTTTGTATCGCACCGAGAGACAACTCCTTCAGTTTGTCACCAACCTGTTTGCTTTGTCAATCCTTTCAGTTGCAGCAGAATAATCTGACATCCTTTAAAACGCACGGATAAGCAAAGCAATTTATTACACTTGGTGACCGACGTGGAAGGAATGATCATCCTTCAAACATCTTTAAGGCTAGGTGTCTTTCACACCATTTCTCATGTCGGTCATTTGCCATATAAAAGGCGGTGACAGACTCCGAGGTCGAGTTAAAGGTGCACATCTGATGGTGAACTAATCAAAGAGCGGGACGAGAGAAAGCAGCATTCACATCACAGCTCAAGGCAACTACAGTAAAATCCAGAGAAGTTTTGTAAGTACGATCTTTTTCTGTCTTTTAGTGAATTGATTTCCTGGCATTATTCGGATTTATTTTTTAGTATTTTCATCATTTATTTGTTTTTGTTTTTGGAGGAACTGTTTCGCTTGATCACATATGAAAACATTTTCTTTCTTTTTTTTTTTTTTAGATGCAACTGAGATTAAAAATGCTTCTGCCAATCCTGATACAGCTTCTGCTCATTGGTGAGTAAAGCTTGTTTTTCTTGTTACAGTGCGTTGAAATGTATGTTACACAGTCCTCACTTACAGCATATTTATGTTCTGTTTATTGATTAATAGCTTCAGCAAACGCTCAGACAGCAGCGCCTTCGAGTGCAGCGCCTTCGAGTGCAGCGCCTTCGAGTGCAGCGCCTTCGAGTGCAGCGCCTTCGTCCGCAGCGCCTTCGAGTGCAGCGCCTTCGAGTGCAGCGCCTTCGTCCGCAGCGCCTTCGAGTGCAGCGCCTTCCAGTGCAGCGCCTTCGAGTGCAGCGCCTTCCAGTGCAGCGCCTTCCAGTGCAGCACCTTCCAGTGCAGCGCCTTCCAGTGCAGCACCTTCATCTGCAGCACCCTCGACCGCCGTAGCAACATCAATGGCGATAACAACAAACTCGACAAACAGCACTGCCACTAACACTGCTGCTGCACACGCTGGGATCACGTACATGAGCAGTTTGGTTGTGTGTCACTTCAGTGTCACTCTCTACAAGTTCCTCTCTGCACTGTAACTCCGTTGTGTTGCCTTTATCTGATTTTATCGAATACAGTCACCCACATAGAAATGTATGTAATTTATGTTGAAATATATAATAATCATGTTATGAAGCACTCGCGTTGATAGATTTAGAAAGTCTAGATGATCCAGTGTGTGAAAATGTTAATAATTATAATAATAATAAAAGTTTGGTAAACTCGATATCTTGGTTTGTGTTTTTTACTGTCATCACCTTTAAAGTCGTGAAATATTCGACTGCTATTTTTCAAAGCTTCTCCTGCCCAGTTCACAGGAAAGTTATATTAAAATGACCTTTTTCACAAACTTTAATCAAGCTGTACTTGCACCAGTGATGCTTTGCTGGTATATTTAGGTGACCTTTAAAACTGTTTTCTCAAAATCCTCTATAAAGTGAAAAGCCTTCCTCAAGATCTACATATCAAAACTCTACAAAGTAAATAATCTACCTTCAATAGAATGATATGATTTGGAGTTTGGAGAAGCAACTGCTGATCATTTAGAGATAGTGATCAATATCTGTTATTTTTTAGTCTAAGATATAAGCCCATCCTGTTTTATATACATATTTATGTCTGTAAGCAAGCTGTCACCTGTATACTACATATTTCATCCTCGCCCACACTATAGGCCTAATATAAAATCTTATTTTCCATATTACATTTTCTAATGTCTGTTTTGATAATCCGGCAGGGAGAAAGGCTCCTGATTAATGATCTTATATGTGTCCTGGGTGTGTCACCATTCATCACAATGACTAGTTGACACTGAGACTGTTTGCCAAAGTGATACTGTTAAAAAAGGCCTCACCCACAGTAAAGTCTTTCCTCAAACACACACAAAAAACTGATGCACACTGTCTGCATTACAAAAGTAAGCGAGTGATGATGGACAGGTCCTGACACTGCCTGGTTAACCTGCTTCACCACGTGGACGCGACGCATGTCGTGTACGTGACTTCCCATGTTGTGAATACGAGTTCAGTTTTTGAAGGCACCATCTGCTACCCGCTTGCTTGCTTGCTAAATTGTCAGCCTCTGTGGCTTCTAGACTTGTGGCGTCTTCAAATGGGGCCGTGTACTTTGTTTACGAGATGGGAAGTCGTGTACACGACATGTGCTGTGTTCAAGTGGTTAAGTCGTGAAGAACACCACTGCTGAGCAACAGCAGTATTACTTACTGTCACTGTTACTGTCTGAGTCTAGAAGCCACAGAGGCTAACAAGTTAGCAAGCTAGCAAGTGGGTAACATAATGAAGGAAAGACAAAGACATACTGACAGAGCAGAAAGATGAGGTTGTTGAGAATATCAACATTTTCCTCAGACATATAAAATTACCAAGAAAAACAACATACACCTAAATTGCAATATATTCACTTATTATGTACTGAAAAATGAACTTCCATGGGCTCTGCCATTTCTGGCAATGTCAACAAACACATCGCAAGTCGTGAACCCCACTTACCAGGTCGTGAATGCAACATGAGGGGGGCGCTCATATGGGCCTAACTCAAAAACACGGTAAACACAACCCCATTTGAAGGCATCGGACAGTAGTGTGAATATCGCCGTTGCTTAGCAGATGTGTTATTCGGGACTTAACCACTTGAAAGCAACGAATATCGTTCACGACTTCCCATGTCGTAAACACGAGCTCACGAGTTTCATTCAAAAGCTCCAATAAACAAAAGGCGCAACTTGAACAGTGAGTGCTACATAAAAAGTGAAACATAAAGTACATAAGTTAAAACTCACGCTGTTAAACGTCAAGGTCACCGAGGTCACATCAGTCATGAGAAACTCCTCACTCACAGGAACCAGGGGGTGAAACTACCTTCAAAGGTACAGTAAGCCCGTTAAAGACAGTATCATATACTTCCCATGGTGTGGTGACTTGTCTGACTTTGAAATTTAACCGCCAACAGAAATTAAAATGGCTGCTTTATTTTTAAAAATGAATTCCACCTCATTAAGTCTGTTTACAGGTGCTGGGGACAGCTAACGTTAGCTTAGCTTACTATTACAGTAGAAAAGGTTGCTTTTTGTGGCTCAAACGGTGCGTCAGTTGGGTCTGAGGACTACAAGATTGAAAATGTGCGGAAAAAAAAAGGTGAGCTTACCACACGTCTGCAGCCCGCTCATCATCTCTGCTGGAGGCTAGCCGGCTGCTATAAACACACCTGAATCACCTGACATCGTTG
This sequence comes from Pterois miles, assembly GCA_947000775.1. Lineage (NCBI taxonomy): Eukaryota > Metazoa > Chordata > Actinopteri > Perciformes > Scorpaenidae > Pterois > Pterois miles. The sequence continues at coordinate 1,691,413 of CAMQGK010000224.1, read as the reverse complement.
CTCCATGACCGAACTGTTTGCGGCCACGTTGCATTGTGGGTAATGTAGGCGACCAGGTTTTGACAGGCAATATGACGCAGGGAATTAAAAACAATGAACTTGACAATATTATATAATAGCAGATACAACATCTAGGCGTACTGTATATTTCAACAATAATCTAATAGCATATGAGCTATGGAAAGATGTTATCAGATGTTAAGGTGACATCGTTTTCTTCAATTTTGCATTTTATTATATACATATATATATATTTGATTGCAATGATTAGTTTTCTTCCTAATTTTAATTATCATCAAATTACACATTCAAAAATGTAAATTTACCCCAAAACAGCCCCAACTACTTTTTATTTTTTTCCTTTCCTTAAATTTCATTTGTTATAAAATTTCTTTTATTTTTTTATTATTTTTATACTGTGAAATATATTTTTTTGAGCATGTTTTATGTAACTACTGTATTGAACTTTCTAAATAAAGTACATGAAAACAAACACGTGGACCAGTAATCCAAATAATCTGGACTAGCGCTGTTTAACCACAAGGTGGTAGTATTACACAATTTTTAAAGATATTTCTCATTACCTTGGCTATTAACAGACACAAAAACACTCACATCTTTCCCAAAACTTGGAAATTTTATTTACAGTTCAAGTCAGTCACATGCAACATTTTTTTAAATGAATAAACATGAAATTAGCAAAAACAAGAAAAGAAAAAAAAGCATATTATTTTCTCCAAAATAGCAATATACAAAAATAGAGCTTACAAATACTGTACAGCAATTGTCTCCAAAAATATTCTGCTGCAGAATTCTTAGTTTTACAAACAATGTCTGTGAGAGTCCACAAACATAATCAGTGTTAACAAAAAGGGGTGTGTGGAGAGAGGAGGGGTGCTCGGGTACCGGGGTGAAGGTGGAGGGTTTGTTTGGACAAAGAGGGGGGAAGTTATTTGTGAGTTGGAAGGGCACTACAAGAGCTTCAGAGGAATAAATAACACACTATAAAAACATGAGGAAAGTCCACTTCAGGGAGGCAGTGATAGAGATTTAAAATCCTAAATGGTCTGGTCGCCAAAACCGCAGAACCGCGGAAATATAATGAAACCCCTCATCTATACAGGATTTTTTTAACAAAACAGTAGAGTTCAGTCATATTCTTCCAGAACCCGTCAAACATCGTGCCCTGAAGGGTCAATAGCTCTGATGCCATCATTCAGATGCTTTCTACTCTGAGTATCAGTATATTTTTGATATGGAGCGGTGCTCCCGACTGTCGTATTTAATCTGATTGTGTCGTGTCTAGGTATCGTGGGATTTTACTCAGAAGCAGCACTGACGTCAGTGGTGATTTCAGTGGCGGGAAGCCATTTATTACGATATTCATAGCTGGCTCCGTTCCTTTTTGGCCATTATGTGACTGAAACTCTCCCATATCTCTTTTCCTTTCAAAAGGCAGAACATTCTTCCGTATTGGCTGGGACTCTGATTCATAACAGCTCATTCGGGGTTGGCACTTTGTTTTCAGTGGGATTAGGACGGCACACAGGAAGGAAACAGGGAAGTTCAGGTGGAAAGGCTAAAAGTGTTTACAATCAAACACAACATGTAAGATGGCCAAATGGCATGAAGTGTTCAGCTGCCATTTAGTTTATATGAAGGAGCATTTTTTGTGCCCCTTTATGTATAAATACACTACTACTGATACTACTGTCTACATACATTTAACAATGGTGATATCAGTGGCAACTTGACTATCCAAACTAGCATGCTTTCACATTAAATCTCCTCATATTCTTGTCTTTCTCTCATGAACCTTACATTCCAAGACAAAACTGTTAGCAGGAACAAAGCTTTAAGAATTGTGTTATTAGCACTCAGCTACAAGATATGTCGCTGATGTAGTTTATATAGAGAGGTCTTGGGATAAATGTTTGTTCTCATATTGTAAAATTTGCGCTGAGATACAGGTTCAATGAAACAGTCACGGCGTCTTCATAACCAAAAATGCAAAAACATACAAATACTGTACATCACACACCACACTGAAACTTATGTTGTTTATTTTCTTCAGCGTGAAGCCACAACCTCTTCACTAACAGCCAATACAAATTATTTTCTGATCACAAAGTTAATTATTAATATATTGTAGAGGGAAGAGGTTGTGATATTGCCAATTACCCACAGCCCTGGTCTCTTTTTTTGTATAATTGTGGTAGTTTCTGTTCAAATAAAGTTAATGTGGACAAATTTGAGCTGCTTTAAAATGCGAATGATTTCTTATCAGTGGTGGCAAAGTGTTGCATTCATGTCAGATGACTGGACCTAGATAAGGGCAGGGACAATCGATTGATACGCTACATTTTCCTCTCATCTAACAGCTGACATTTTCACCTTGCTGCATGTGACCCAACCACATACGTCATCGCTGTGGCAGCAGAGATGAAACACTCAAACGAAGGACATCAGAGTAACAACTCTTTCCTGCCATAGAAGGTGAAACGTGGTCACTTTTTAAAACCATCAGTGTGTTGGCAACCTGTGCTACACTGTCTGTGACAGCGTTTGGTGTTAGAGAGGTCTAACTGGTAATTTTGTGTTGTGAAAGGCACAATCAATATTGTTTTTTTGTTTGAGTTTAAGTGTATTCATTAGGGCTGTCAAAGTTAAAGCGACAATAAGGCATTAACTCAAATTTGTTTAATGTCTTGAACACATTAACGGAACTTACTAAAGTGAAGATACTTTCTTCATGAAACTAGAAAACATAATCAATCCATCGGTACCGACCATGTCATACTAACTTGTCACCAAGGAGCTGAAATAATGCTCCAAATTTACACAAAATTCTCTTGAAGAGAAACTGTCAATGCCATTTTCAGAGGAGTCCCTTGACCTCTAACCTCAAAAAATTTAAATGAAAATGGGTTTAATGGGTACCCACGAGTCTCCCCTTTACAGACATGACCATTGATGATAATCACATGCAGTTTGGTGCCCCAAAATCATAGTCAAGTCAGCACTCTGACACACTGACAGCTGTTGTTGCCTGTTGTTTTGAGTTTGCCATGTTATGATTTGAGCATAGTTTCTATGCTAAATGCAGTACCTGTTAGGATTTATGAACAATATCTGTCCTTGTTTTGTGTTGTTAAATGATTCCCAATAATAAATACATACATACATTTGCATAAAGCAGCAGATTTGCCCACTCCTATGTTGATAAGTGTATTAAATATTTGACAGATATCCCTTTAAGGTACATTTTCAACAGACAGAAAATATGATTAATTTGCAATGAATCAAAATGAACTATTTTAATTGATTGACAGCCCTAAAATTCATAAAGATATTAAGTTAGATGATAATAATTTTGGTGTTTCTGAACCAATCAGAATTAAATATTAAAGCCTGTTTATAGTTGTTCATGTTTCCATCAGTAACATTAGACATGTAAACAAGTCTTTTATAGCTACAGAACACATTGTAAAATTAGTTAATTTGTCTAATGTATTCCATTGTGTTTGTTCTTTTTTTTTTTTTTATAGCGGGACGATTATTTTGTTTACATGTAGATCAGTGATTGTGCATATAATGAGGATGTATAATTGTGATTTGACAATGCGCATCACAGGTAAGACAATCTCCAACAACTCATCTTAGGTCCATCACTCTGACGCACAGCATTTTTTTTTTTTTTTTTTTTTTCCAAATCAGCACATTGACGCACAACCCATTTACCAAAAGCCGCAGATGAGGACAAAAAAACATAACCACAAAAGCTGGCAGGGCTTAGAGTTACTGTATGTGTGGCACAAAACAAAAAGCACTCTGTACCGTACAGAAAGAGGGAGAGAGGCGAAAGCACCAGAATGCTGCAGCCAAAAAGCAGAACTACCCTTTATGTATGTGTGCATGTGCATGAATGAAAATGCTGCTTCATTACAACCTGCTGACCATCGACTCTCTGGCAAGCCCAGCAGCAGCATGGGGGCAGCTCCAGCCCCTCCCTGTGTGCATGTGTGTTATCTTGACCAGAAGATATGCTGATAACCTGCGAGGGCAGTAATCGTGACGCAGGTGTCAATCCGCTAACCCGTTCACTCTATGCAGCTGTACCAAGAAATAATAATAAATAAAAAATAAATACTCTATTTGGATAAAAGCAAAAATAACTGCAACTGTGTATGTAGCACATTTGAAGTAGGAGCTGAACAGTAATGAAGGCAAAAGTCTGCTACATCCTGCTCCCTTCATAAATTGAATCAGTAATTTTCGAGCAGGAGATGTGACGCAAGTATAAGATGAATCAACATGACTGTTTGACAGTTGTTTTGCTTTGCGAAGCATCTCAGCCTTACGCCGAATTCACACCAGACAGCGGTGAAGTGCGGCAACCAGAAGGTTCTTTCATGTGTTTCAGGCAGGAGGACGTTTTTTTGTAACAATAGGTCATCACGTCACAGGAGTCAGGATGTGTTTACTGATTGGCTGCAGGTATTCTCTACCTGCGCTTTGCCGCTAAAAGTGAAACTATTCCCAACTTTTAGTTTGGCCACACTTCGCCGTAGCTTTTTAATAGGCACCGAATGGCAGCTTGGCCGCAGGCTGCACCTCGCCGCTGCTCTGGCATGAAATCGGCTTAATTGTTAAGCTAGCCACTGTAGCATTCACACTGCTCAGCCTCAATAGAATAAAACGATGTAGCAGCAGAGCAAAATAAAACTGGAGCATTTATGTTATAGATCTTTGTTTAATATTGCCTCATTCCTGATGTTTGTTCTCTAATTTTATAGGTAAAGCACCACGTTTTACACACTAATACTGGTTTAGATAATCACAGAAGTTCAAGCAGTTGCTTTGAAACTCTGATTTCCTGTTGGAGAGGTCCTGAATCGCCTACTCTTGTGCCTAACAGCACTCATATGTATATTCCTTCAGTAAAAATGTAATTTGTTCACTGTATCACCTTCCTGTATTGACAGAATCATAAAAAAAAGATAATAACAACAGTCACATTGTAATGAATGACGGGAGATGTGGGATTAATTCTATAGGCTTAGTGTGAACAATTCTGGGTTTTCAACACATTCAAACATTTCACATTTAGTCAGACAAAGTCTCACGGTTGCTTTGAGCTTCACTTCTTGTGTGTGTGTGTGTGTGTGTTTAATTACAACTAAAAGCACTGTCCAAATTTCCTGACATCTATCTACTGACATAGCTTTTGTTGTCCCTTTGAGAGATTTTTTTTTACAAATCAAAGTTTACTAATTAAAAATAAAAGCCCATGTGGCTTTTGTACTGTACACAGAAATAATAGTTAATAATAAAATATAAAACATAACCTTGCTACTAGGATCACAAGCAATTAAGGTTTGCCTTCTCATAAAGTGCTTGTTAAAAAAGAAAAAAAGTTAAACAAGTCATATTTTAGTGTATTGTAGTTCTTGGCTTTTGTGTTTTTTTTCCTCCTGGTCTTTAGCTACTGTCCCCAGAAAAGTGCTTTGGTTGAGAAAAAGTTATCGGCCACGTCTTGGCCAAGAAGGAAACTTCTTCTAGATAGACTCGTCTTCATTTGTCCGCGAAAAGAAAAACATGAAAAGAGCTGATTATCAGTCAGAACTGACATCAGGAAATCCTTCTGTGACCCAATGCAAGGATACGAGAGGTGACGATGACTGCAGAGTTTTTGTGAGCATCTGTGCATGACCTCCAGTTTCTCCGCTCTGTCCACAGACTCATACCAACAGTGTACCTGTACAGGTGAGAGTATGAGTGATGGGATGTGTGTTTGTGTGTGTCTGTAGTGTACTATAAGAGAGGGACTGAGTCTGCTACACCAGGTTCTCAATGCCGGGTAGAGGCTGCTGTATTGGCACAGGGGGATCCGTGCTGCCGGCCTGCTGGGCGAGCTGCAGGACGGGCATGTTGCACAGCGGGCACACTTTCCTCACCTCCAACCACTTAATGAGGCACCTGTAAGAAACAAAATTAGTGAGCATATGGTTAAGGAATAAGAAGATGGAGATAAGTGGAGAGATACAGAAAATCTAAACTTGGCTTAGCTTGACTCAAAGTCAGTGTTCTGGCCTCTATATTAACACACAAGCTACACCAGTTAATGTGTCAACCCTCCATCGGCTTACGAGCTTGGCAGACTAAAGGCCCAGACACACACGACGGTCAGCCGCGTCACACTTTTTTTTCGACTGATTCAGCATGTTGAATCGGCGGCGGCGCTCGTTGGTGAGAGAAATCACCCTGATTGGTGGTTCAGCTTAAACGAATCAGTGTCATGAGAACAGAAATGGAAGTGAAGAAAGCAAGTCAACGAGTAAAGTCAGGAAAAACTCAAAAGGCTCTTCTCATTTTTCATCTTCATCATTTCCTCTCACGCAGATGCAGATGCAGACCATACGTGCTAACTGGCCATCAGCTGTAGTCTTTGCAACGTGTTCAAATTCAACTTGTTGGATGAGACCACGACGATGTGATGCGACGCAACAACGCCGCTAGTTCTTTGGCGTCAGCTTGGTGTGTCTGGGTCTTGAGGGTTGAGAGGGAAGCAGGGTTTAGGTTAGCTAGCACATGCTGGCTTTTACTGCTATCATGTGTAGTTGTTCAGCAGATTTAAAACGGCCAAAATGTCCACTGGGAAATATGGCGAATGAATGAATGAATTAACAGAAAATGAATTAGCCTGATCTTGTAAGATATGTTGCCAAGACAACTTAAATAGAAACTTACATTGTACAAAAGGAGATGCGTGGCACTGTGTGAGGCAAATGGTGGTTTTCTGACCCCCCTGTTCAGTGCCTACTAATACATAATACTGTAAATGTCTGAGATAAAACTGCACATTTTAGAGTGGACTTTTATTGTGACCAGTCTAAGGCACAACTGTGCAACAATCTTGCTGTCTTATCATGTGTTAGTATATATATATTAGTGTCATGCTCACTAATACAGATTTGTGAAAAAAATTTGAGAGAAATAGGCCTTTTCTGTACATAGAAAATGTCTTAGATGTTCGACTTCACTGCATAAAAACATGGGTGCAAAAACAAAAGTGTTACATTTATAGTTTTTGTTCAGTATAATACCTCCCATATATAGTACATTTAATTGACTTTTTTTTAAATTAATTGAAAAGAACCTTTCACAGGAATCTGTTAATGTTAAAAATTGAACATACTGTATATCAGTATTGTGGAAAAGACATTTTTAAACTCTCCAACACTGATGTTAATATTTACCTATAGAATCTGTCTTCTGTCTTCTTCTGAAAGGTGAGCCTTTCTTTTAGGTGGCTAAAATGTAGTTTTCTGCCGTGCCCTCTGCTGTAAATAATACCTCAGCTAGGAAGTAGTAACCTCATACAACCCTGCTTCAAAACATCCAAACCATCCCTTTAAATGTGGAGCTGAAAGAAGCTGTCAGTTAACTTGAATAAATGAATCCAGCCAAAATACAAAACCTTGTTTGGTTCCAGCTTTACCAATGTGAGGATTTGTTGCTTTGGTCTATCATTGATAATTACATATTTTTGAGTTTTGGAGGGGAAAAAAAGCTGTTTGAAGACATCACCTTGGCCCATGGGAAATTCTAATGGGTATTTTTCATTAATTTATCACATTTATAAAGTAAACAAGCGACCCAGTAATTGGATGGAAAGACTAATCAATAAAGAAAAGATAACATGCTCTTCACCACTGAATGTTTTTGTTTATGGTCTGATAGGAATGTGTTTTCTCTATAAAACAGCATGACTTTACTTGCACACACACTAAAGGGGGTGTTTATACAGTGGATTCAGTGAGTGGCGACCACTCTTGCTGCAACTGGGGGGAAAAACTAGGCCAAGGGAGGTGTCGTGCTGATATAAACAACTCAGTTGAAACGGTCAGGGCACAGAGGGGGGAGGTGTAAGGGATGAAGTTGGCTCAAGCAATCCATCATGTCCTTTTTGTTGTTCTACACTTCACACACTTGGCTTTAGTTATATGTACAAAAATGTATAATTACTAACTTTTTGTTTTTGCTGTTGTCTCCAACAGGCACTCCATCCCTGCAATGACTTGAAAACAACTTCACTGTAGGCTGAAAAATGTGTCTGTTGTTTTTTTACAGCTACTCACTGTGTCAGAGAGGGTAAAGATGCATGAAAATGTGCTACTTTGTTAAGGCAATCTGTACTGATCCATGTGCCCTTGGATTGTGTGTGTGTGTGTGTGTGTGTTCATGAATATCAGCAAAACCTTATACTTACTTCCTATGAAAGGCATGTTTGCACGGACAAATCCCCAGCTCGTCTTTCTGTTTGAACTCCTCCAAGCACACTGCACAAATCTAAAAAGGGAGAGGGGGAGTTAGAGATATTTTTGACAACTTTGAATTTGTTGTTCTCTGGTGTTTGGTTCTTTCACTCTTAACCCGCGTTGTGTGTGGGTGGATCAGAAACAAACTATTCAAACAACTAAGGTCAAGGACTCGTGGAAAAAGACAACTCTGGCCAACATCTGCAAAAAATTGACACAAACAAGCAGAGCAGTAACTGACCAACTGTGTTCTGTTACATAACTCTGACTTAACTCACACTGGGGACTTTAGTTAGTGGTCAGAGGCTTGCTTTAACGGCAATGTTTCCAGGGTACGAGACTTAAGAAAGACTTGGCGATTTGAAAGACTGCCACAGCCATAAAAGTGGACCCACACCACAGCAGACAGGACAACTGGTGCATAATAAAACATATCTTTGAAGAAAAACAGACACATTTTTATTGGCTATATAGCTGTGAGCTAGACAACTCACATTCTACCCAATTCTATGAGTCTATAATCTCGGTGCTGCTAGCTTCTCTCATAATAGGTAAAATGGGTTAATAGCAGTGATAACAGCCATCCCTTATCCCTGACTGGTGTCCCTCTAAGAATGACTAAGGTAATCCTGATGGACAGATTGTACTTGTTTGTCTTTTTGTGTGTTTGTTTTACACACACACCCACACACCCACACCCACACACACACACACACACACAACAGGAATGGCGCTAACAGGTCTGCCAGGTAGCATTAGCTAACTCTTTTGGCTGTGTGTGAATTTGAACACATCATGAACATGTTGTTATTTACCTTCTCCCAATAGTCACTTTTACTGAGCAGAGACTGAACGCCTCATAACGTAACTCAATGGTGATGTTACCTACAGGTAACATCACTACCTATTCTCCTCAACACGGATTTGTTGTTCACGGTGTAGCATTACCAGAAAAAAACAGGGTGCGTCCCTTCAGGTTTAGTTGTAGTAGCACCATGCTTTTGAGCGCTTTTTTTCCCTCTCTGCCGTGGCTCCGGTCCCAAACAAACTGAAACAGGATACAGTGTGCGTATGCATCATTGTGCACACGTACATCGCTAGCATTTTCCCTGCCTGCGAAAGTGGCGGGTAGCCTGACGATTATCCACCACAAATAATAATTTACCCACATTTGGCAGGTGCTAATTTCAGACGCTGCATGTAACGCTTGTCATGCTCAGATACAAAGTTCAAATATTTGGTATCAATACAATAGATTATTTACCTTGCAAATCAATTTTTGATTGATATACATCCCCGTCAAGGTCAACTTGCCGAGTCCCTATCGATGCAGTTGGATTGTAGGAATATAAATCATTACAGTGATGTAGTAGATGAATTGTTACACCCCTGCTAGATAAAAAAACATGTATGTATGTGTATGAGAGAAGTTTTTCAGTTGCCTAATGCAGCTGGTTAACACTGGAAGTATGTTTGAAAACTTGCTTTTTGTTGTCTTATTGAGTCCAGTTTTATTTATTTAACAACTCACTGCTCATTATTCTACTGCAATACATGAAAGATGCTTTGCCGGTACAATTTCTTCAGGACATACTGGTCATTATACAGTGTGAGTACATCCCACTTCCAGATAAATTTTCGAGAACCTGCTGGAACAGTATGAAGCATAGCATGCTAGCTGTGTAACATAAGAGTGCATATAGTGGTTCATGTCTTTTAACAGAATAGTTCACAAAACTGCTAAATATGCCGTCAAGCTTTTCACTTCTATGAGCTGTATTCTGGTCATCAATGAGTTTATTTATTTGTTATACGGTCTGTCCATTATCTGCTGCAAAAGTGCAATTTTTTCAGTGTACTCGAGGAAAATTCTGGACCAAATAAACACCCATGGATGAGTTAAATAGAGTACACAGAGCTATGTGGAAATGAGGTGTAAACCCAGACGGCCTGCAAAGGAAACTCATTTTGGCAACTTACAGTATATAACCTAAGCAATGCCATTGTATTCCAATCACAATCCAGGGCCCCTGACCATAGGTCATAGCTGGCACAAATCAAACCTTCCAGTGAAACTCATTGTTGGCCGGTGGAAAGAAGCGACTGCCAACACCACATATACCGACTCCCCCTTCTCCTGACCAACATTAGAGTTGAAATGAAAAGGGCAACAGTGCATAGGGAACTGGAATTGTGAGAAAACAAGCAAAAAGTCTGCCAAAAGCATTCCCATCACAAAGTTTCGTCCAATCGGTGGGTGACAATTCCATAAAAGAGGGTTTTAATTTGGCACACTGTTTTTTTGTCTGTCTAACCCTGCAACTATTACTCCTTCAGCCACACAGATTTCTTTTTCTCAGCTCTACATTATGGAGGTCGCTGGATAAGGAGGGATGAAAAGAACCGCATGGGGGCTCTTCGCTTTCTCTCCTGATGATTTTTGGACACGAAACAATCCTCTGTTAAGATGTCTGCTTTGCTCTCTTTATTTGTGAATAGATCAGTGTTTTTGCTCCTTTCAGTGCCTTGTCTATGGTGTCACTCACAGATGGGATCTGGCTGCCTTCACCAACTTTTGACTGAATCTCTTTCTCCCCATTAACTGAATAAATGCTGTCAACTTTACCTTTTACCACTAATTTTAAGGAAAAACACTACCAGATCATTGATTTGATCAGAGAAAAAAGTATGTGGTACAAATGAGTTACTTAACAAATGTTGAGTAGAAATTACAAAATACTGTAATATTAAAAAAAAAAAAAGTCCAAGAGAGCCAAGCAACAAAGTAAGATTAAAACAAGAGTTAGTGAAAAGAAAAGACGACCCAAGGGTAATGGTAATCCTCAAAGCTATTTGTGGCCAGAATAGACACTAGTTAACCTACAACAGGCCCTTTCTTTCTGGATCTCAAGGGACAAGGACATATTGCCCTTGTTTTCTGTTTTCTTATCTTTGCCACCATCTCTGCAGATTTGCATCTACTTTCTGCAACTGCTGTCTTTCAACACACTTTGTAAACATCTGTGGCTAGAAAAAAAAGTATGAAACTCAGAGCTGCAGATTAAGTATAGCTCCTTGAACTAGAATTACCGCCTCGCTACTGTACGCCTCCATCAAACAGTCAAGTTGCATCTTACATCCATATCTGTCCAAAACGTCTTTTTATCCTGTTAGATAAATGTGTGGAACTGTCATACTTAGCACCAAAATCTAATCCGACGTTTTGTGGACGCCAAATTTGAAGAAATTCCCTCTAGCCCTGCATTGGAAATTAGCACCAGCCACCAGCCAAATACTGATAAAATACAGTATGCAAGTGGCTGCTATATTTGCTTCATTCACCAGCCAAAAAAAAAAAAAAAAAAACAGTCATAATCTGCTGAGTGGCTGGCAGATTTTGAAATCCACCAGCCACAGTGGCAGGTGGGCAAAAACATTTATTTCCAACACTGCTCCATGCGTTCCTGAGATGAATGGGACGGATGGGCAGACAACCCACAAATGAAATACCTCTGGCCATGGCTGTTGTCGACATAAATGTCTGGAATGACATACATATGACTGGAAAAACATTACATTCAGTTCACTAATTTGCAATTGCAATAAAAACACACACAAAATCACATTACATATGTGATGTTGACACATGGACAATCTATTGACCAAAAGCAAACTGGACTTCCACACAATAAAAACATGGTAATAAACTCTCCACAAAGCGTTGGTCTACAGTAGGGACTAATAGCAATATACAGTATAGAGATACGGGTGACAGCCTTCTCCTAATTATATTATTATGGCACAAATATTAATAGACCTTCAATCTAATCTAACACCCAACAGCACTGTAAACATGGAACCAGTTACATTATCAAAATGAAAACAGTAATATTTACACCGAACTTTATAATGCCAGATATCATTGCTTTAAAATAAATATAAAACCACTACCTCTGGCCCATATGGACAGAAAAATAAAACCGCAGGATCACAGTCCTGTTGTTAAACAGGTGAATTTAAGATTGGCGTGAAAATTATTATTGAATTACAAAGCAAATCCTGCAGTACAGAAGATCTGAGGCTAATCAGAGAATGCTACGCCGAGGCCTCTGTAGGACAGCATGCGCCTAGATACCATCATCTTTTCACAGTATACGTATAATTATCATTTACAACTTGTGTCTAATCAGTTAAGTGCAATTATGTGCTTCACATATATGCATTCAAATGAGGATGCTCAGCTAATGGGAGAATATACTGTATAGTAAGTTTGGTTAATTACAGACTACTAACGGTTTCCTAACCATATTTACACTGTACCACACTGTAAATATGGTTAGGAAACTGTGGTGGTATTGTATCATTATAAGCAATATTTTAGGCATCATTTCTCATCACTTGACAAACCGCTCTACAAATAGATATAAAAGTGTAACCGTTATAGACATTTTTACCTGAAATTATTGGGGCTGTCTATCAATTAAAATATTTAATCGCAATTAGTTGCATGACTGTCCATAGTTAATTGTGATTAAGCGCAAATCAATCACTTTTTTTTATCTGTTGAGTATATATCTATTTCTGCAAATCAATTACCAGAAACCCTGACAGATACTGCATTTACTGCTCAGATCATAACATGGCAAACTGCAGCCCAGCAGGCAACAACAGAGTGCTGACTTGACTATGACTTGCCCCAAACTGCATGTAATTATCACAAAGTGGGTATGTCTGTAACATATGTATGTCTGAGACTGGTGGGTATCCATGGAACCCATTTTCATTCATTTATCTTGAGGTCAGAGGTCAAGGGACCCCGTTGAAAATGGCAACGCCAGTTTTTCCTCGCCAAAATTTAGCATGTTTGGAGCGTTATTTAACCTCCTTCGCGACAGGCTAATATGACAAGGTTGTTACCAGTGGACTATAGGTTTTCTAGTTTCACATGATTACGGTATCTTCACTCTAGCTTTACAACTTGCATGTTGTGTTAATGCGTTAAAGAAATTAGCGGCTTTTAAACGAATTATTATAAACGAACGCTTTATTATCATGTTAACTGTGACAGCCGTTGTTATTATCTAATGTGTAGTGCAATCACGGCCTTAGTTGCTGTTGTCGTTTTTGGATGTAACCACTTCATTGCTGAGTATTTCTATTTTTCCACATTTTGATTCTGTTTTGAGCTTCAAATCCCATTGCTAAACCTGCTAAGCATGTTTTAAGCTCTCCTTCGTTCTCTCTCTACTGTAGAAATTAGTCCCAGCAGGCTGTTACATAATGATTTGCTGCCTTAGTAAAACAGATACTAATTACAAGCAGATTGTGAGTGCAAACTGAATGAAAGGCACATCGTTATTTCACCCACAGAAAACACTGTGCACTCAGTCGTATACTATTGTCATCCTATAAACAACAGTTTTGACTTGGTTGAGGGCTGTCAGGTTGTTTGAGCACCCATTAAATATGTTAATAGTTAGCTCACATCTATGTACATTTCTGTGTTAACTGAAAAGATGTTAGTTGATGTTTCTTCACAAGATCAGCGGCATACATCAGTGTTACTTCCATACCATATTGTTTGACATGAATCCATTACATTAGGGCATTCTGTACAGGATAGTTAAAGGAAGAAAGGGGCCAATGTCTACAGAAAGGATAACTGATCAGGTTACATTTCCAACAAAGTTGAACATGACTTGACCAGTAAACTGATCCCACATTAGCACTCCTATTCTAGATATTTCATCAAAATGCTGCAATCGCATCCGTGCAACTCAGTCAATAACCGTGTCTCCAGGGTGATCCTTTGGTGGGGAGCCTTTAAATCTAGGTCATCCACCCAAACCAGTGTGCGTATGTGTGTGTGTCTGAGTATATAATTGTCCTTAAACAAATACAGCTTGGTTATTCTGTCACAGTCCTCACTCACATGACACCCTCTAATGCTTTCTCTCGATTTCTAAACAACATTAACAATACAAGCCAGAGGTCTGATGGAGCCGTGGGAAATTCCAACACTGACGACAAGAAACTGTGTTTAGCCATGTGTCAAAGCACACACGAAGATGCTATTGTTAACATTTCATTTGCACTATGGTGCTAAAGGGATACGTGTCGCTGGCTGCAAAGCCAAGGGCTGATGCTTTACTCACCGACTGCAATTTTCCAACCAAACTGAGCTGACAAACAGCATTATGTAATAACAGTACAATGAACATCATGACTTAGATGCTAGTTTTCACATAACAGTGTGTCAAGACAGTCGCTCTAAATGCTAAATAATAACACGTATGCCATCGCTGTTGCTAAAGTAGACAGAAAACTAAAAAACAAACAGAAGCACAGACCTATAAACCCAGGCGGAGTATGGCACAGCTGTGCAGAGAGCCCAAACATTACTGTGTGTCCCGATATGTTCGGGCATGTCTGCTCCTGATGCACATTACATAACAAGAGTGTACCATTTGGAGCCTTTTTATTGTCCATCTCAAAGTCGAGGATGTTTATGTTCATAATGACAGCGTGTTTGTGCTCTCTCATAATGTCCTCCCGTTTGCCATACACCTTTTGTCCTCTGGGGTCAAAATGACCCCACTTGGTTTGACTGTTATTTTAAAGCATATAGTATAAATTGTCATTCATTTTTGTGGTACACCTTTAGTCTTACTTCAGTCCAACCCATTACCACACATTTTTCCGTTCATTTTGGAATTTAGGGCCAATAGACCTTATTTACATGAAAGCGTACCCTTTTCGGAGTTAAGAAAATAAATGAAATGTGGGGTCAGATTGACCCCAGGACATTATGAGGGTTAAGCTAACCAAGAGCATCGAAGAAAGGATGACCTGAGTAAAAGAATGACGCAGGGGCTGAAGCATTGCTGTTTTAAGTAGCACATGACTGGTTAGTCCAAATAAGCTGAAATAACATTACAATGTGTACTTGTCAGGTTACGTTACAGAATGTTCTGTACTAGATAGGCTGAGTTGTTAAAAGAGATTTTGGTATTAAAGTGTCATCAACTGATAATAACTGAACAACGCAGATGAGTGCTTACCTCATGCAAATTTAGCTCTTTGACTTTTTCCTTCTGGATGACCTAAGAGGCATAATAAGAGATAAGGAAAGATTAGTCACTGGTTAACACCGTAAAATTAAAATAGAAACCCGTTCCTCTAGAAATACAATAACATCTCACAATGAGTGTCAATGAAGTACTACAATACAGTTACTGTTTTTCAGTAAATGCATGTGCACTAACGTGTGTGCGTTTGTGTGGATGTCTTATGTGTGTGTGTGTGTCTACTCTATGAGCTTGGTAGTCTTACATAACCCACAGAGAAACTGCACGCATTCATATTTTTAGCCGGCAGGAAGTATGAAGAAAAAAATGCAGTTAATGGTCATAGCAGTGTGTGTTCATGTATTGAACATTGACAGGTTTTGGGTGTTTTTGCATGTTTGTTTTAATTTAACTGAAGGCCATGAGAGTCATGTTTATGCCCTCCAAACACTCTGTCTTATGGCTGGCATGCTCAGCCCCAGGCATCTAAATCTGAACCTGATTTTTCCAGCTGAGCCAAGCTGACGACACACAACCAGACACAATCAGAGAACTAGTGGCAATGAGGGACGTCTGTTGCATCGCCTCACATCGCATTCGTTTTGGTCGACAAGCTGCACCGCAACACACCGCGAAGACTACAGCCGACGGGCAGTTAGCACGGACGTTCTGTGCCTATGTGAGCTGAAATAACTCTCCAGGTCATTCAAACAGGGAAACTGAAAGACAGAGGACTGTGGATATACAAGCCGTTGTTATAAGATAAGATAAGATGAACCTCTATTAATCCCCGGTGGGAATATGTTATGATATATAATAATAACGTTATGATACATACATGAAACAAAGCAGCATTTGTTGATCATTTTCACAACACTCATTCACCACTTAGCTTCATTCCAGATGTCGTTGTGAAAATATCCGTGTATTGGATGATCAGATGAGATGAGGATGAAAAATGAGAAGAACCTTCTGTGTTTTTATTCGTTGGCTTGCATTCCTCACTTCTGTTTCTCTTCTTGTGCACTGATTAAGCTGAACAGCCAATCAGAATGATTTCTTTCACCGACGGGCTCCGCCGACGATTCAACATGCTGAATCGGCTGAAAAATCTCCAAACAGGACACACCGAAAAAACTAGTCCGACAGTCGCTCACTGACAGCCCTAAACTGTCCCATGGCCAACTGTTGGCTTGGTGTGGCAGAGCCTTAAGTGCATATAAATATTTGTTTTTTTTTAACTAGGCTAAATCTATTGAATATAAACCTCAAAATACCTGCAGCTGCCAGATGAGTCAGCAAATTAATTTATGCACCAGCAGAATTGACATTCAGGGAGTACACCTACTCTAACACTTGATTTCTGCTTGGCATTAGATTGTGTATGATTTTAAATTAAACTGCGACATGCATGTGCGTGTGTGCATGTGTGTGTGTGTGTGTGTGTGTGTGTGTGTGTGTGTGTGTGTGTGTGTGTGTGTGTGTGTGTGTGTGGCATGTGTGTGTGTGTGTGTGTGTCACTGGAGTACTTACTTGTTTGTATGCATATAGCTCTTTGTGCGCCTGGTGCCGTAACCTGGGGAGACGCAAAGACAAAATATCTTTCTGATTAGTAAGAGATCTTCAACTGACAAAGTCTTCACACATCCTGGGAAAAAAGAGAGGAAAATGACAAACATGACTGTAATTTCCTTATAAATACTTGCCTTCTGATACCTACTCTAGTGCATGACTGCGGTACCAAATGGACGTAAAAAGCAATTCTCAATCCATAGAGAATAATAAGAATTTGGCATACAAACTGGTTCTAGATTTGACAAACAGTATATCTTAAAAAGGGACAGCTAATCGACTTCCTGAATTTCCCACCGGGGATTAATAAAGGTTCATCTTATCTTAAACAATGTCAGGGCAGACTATTATCTTGGAATAAAAATGTTTGGGTTATGCATGTTCTGCAAGAAAAGATGATTCTGCCTCAGGCAGGTGAGACATTCATGAGACTACTGACTGAATAAATATTAACTGGATTAACCAATAGTGGATGACAAATAAGTGCAAATAGAACAATAAAATGTCTCTTTACTGAACTCTGTTAACAATTTTGTTTACTAAGTAATGCAGCAGCACGCTAAGTGACATATTAGAAGATATCATTCTTTACAAAACGTAGGCCTGAGTGTTTTGTCAAAACAAATGCTGGAAATTAAGTAAAATATCAACTCACAATATCACTAAAACATTGGATGAGAGATTAAGAGCCTTACTGCAGCTTGTTGAGGCATTCTTGCAAAACTCCAGGTTAAAAGGAGAGTACCCACAGATAGAATCAATCTTTAAGGTTTATATCAAACTCTTGGTGTAACTCTTAATAAACACTGCTCTTGTAAATGAGCAAAAACAACTCAGAGAGAACAGAAAGAGCGCTGGATAAGAAGAGAATCTAGGTACTGAGAATGAGAATAAAATATGTAGAAAAAAAGGGAAGAAAACAAGAGCAAAGAGAGATAGGAAAAATTCATAGATTTGTAAGATTTACCTCCATTACAAGTAACCTTAACCTCTCGCAGCAGAGTGAGAGGGATCTGTAAAACAAGCAGCACAGTCTAGGAGAGAAACTGACATTTTGAAAGAGGTCAGCAGGAAAAGCAGAGGCTCCCAAGGTGGGGGACAACTGGTCATGGTGAGGGGTTTGGATGGGGGTTCTCAATGGCCCATAAATGTAAATTCAAAGTGGGGAAGGAAAATCACCGGCTGAAAAATGAAAAATAGGTGACCTTCCCCTGAGATCTATCATTATCATATTTGCCTGCAGCCAAAGGACAACTCAGAATGTAAATTGTATGTGACAGCCATCAGTTATATATATATATATAGTGAAGAATGACCAAACGGTTTGGTTCACCTAGTGGTATATAACTGAACATTCATGAGCAAATGCAAATATCATTTTATAATTTTAGGTTGTAGCAGGCTCTTTAAAGCTAGAGTGAAGATACTAGTACTAAAAACTAGGAAGCCTATTGAATCCATTGGTACCAGCCAGGTGATACTAGCTTGTCACAAAGATGGCTTAAAAACTTTTGCTAAATAAAGAAAAACTGTCATGGCCATTTTCAAGGGGTCCCTTAAACTCTGACCTCATGATACATGAATGAAAATGGGTCCTATGGGTCCCCAAGTGTCTCCCCTTTACAGACATGCCCACTTTATGATAATCAAATGCAGTTTGGGGCAAATCATAGTCAAGTCAGCACACTGACAGCCCAACCAAATAAAAATATCTAGGTTTATTTACATTACACATTCACAAACATTTAGGAAATGCTCATGAATTCAACATTTAAAGGCCTCCTGTCCCCTACTTTCAGAAACACCTCATGCTCAAGAAATCCTTGTCACTAAGTACTGCAATGCATATTTCACATATGTGTGTGAGGCCTGAAGACTCACTGATAGAGGCGGTTGAGTCTTTCTGTGAGAGTCCGCCTTGTGTCAATCTATGAGTGAGTGTTTGTCTTTGTTGGAATAATGACCCATCACATGCCATCTCTAACGTGAACTCCTGGGTCCCATCATTGACCTCTCAGTGTAAACAAGAGCAATGACGCTTACCGCACAGAATCCCCCCCTTTGTGTTTGATCTTTGAGGTTTAACGAAGCTGCGGCCAATTTGTAAAAGAAGAATTTGCTTAAAACGCAGCCGTTCATCATGCATGATGGTGCATATCACTTTGGGCCAGTGCTTTGGTCTGCTCTTTTTGATTTTAGAGGTTAACCAGGGAATCTTTCTGACTTTCAGTATTGAATCATGGTTCTGTATCAGTCATTAAGTGTCTTTTTCACAGTTAGATGAGGTTGTGTAGTAGTCAACTTACCATTTGCCCTGATAGATAGGATATAGCTGGGTGGTGAGGGGTGAATTTTGTTGCTGCTTCTCACTGTCTTAGATAAAAAATGCTGGACATTACTTCTGTTCAGTTTGTTGCTGCCAGGAGAAAAGCTCTCCAGCAAACGGCAGCCAAGACAATTTGATTAGACCGGTGGGGTTAAAAAGAAGGGCTGACTAGAAACCATCTCCACTTTTCCTTTATGGGAAATAATTACTGGATTACATTCAAAACCAAAGTGCTTAAAAAGGGAGCTTTAACAAGATGAATGCTACTGGATACAAACAAGAGATCTGACATCCAAATGCTAATTTAATGAACGGCCAAACGTTAATTTAATTAACATGAGGATATGGTGAGGACATTAAGGATGATGAGTGGCTCTTAGAAAAGGGGCGAGAGCTAGCACCAAGTGCTGTATTCATAATAAGCAGCTTTGGATCTCAGCATAACGTGTTTTTCCTGAAAAATTCAGATTATAAAGTCACCAATTGTAGTACCAGAGTTACCTTCTCCAAACTGTGCTGTTGAAACATTTTGCCCTTTTGTGAAATAACTATTAGCAAGACAAATACAAAAACACACATTCCTAAAAAGGGGGAAAAAGTTAGTAAATTCAACCTCAATTTAAGGCCACTGATAAGTGCCATACAGTTTGTTGGATGGAAGCTAAATGATCATTAAATGTTTTGCATAGATCTCAAGAACACAAATTCTGGGTGCAGACAAGTTTAGAAACTGACCTTTGTGGCAGTGTTTACACTTTCTTAGATCACTGGATAGAAGGTTTCCATTTGTATAACTTAATGCTGGGCTTACACTGTACGATTTTAGAAATGTAGTTGTGCAACTCCTACTCCTACTGTGCAAGTAGATCCTTTGTGATGTAAAGCCAAAGCTCACAATTTGTATGCTCACACTGTACGGTCCGATCGGCAGCCACGACCTGCGTGCAAACAAATCTTTAACAGTTGTCGATAAAGATCCATTTGAAAGCTGGACAATATGGCTTGTCCATTTTGCAGAGAGAATAGGAGGTAAGCTAGCTATATTTTACTAGCTTTATGTATTGTAGCCTACATTGTTATGTTGATAGCTATGCTGTGATTACTGTAAATAGAGTAGGAAAAAAGTCAGGGACATTGGGGATTCAGCTCATGGCTCTGCTTCAACTGTGCGAGAGCCTGTGGTCAGCCGACCAAAATTTCGGACACGACAAAAATTTATCCGACTGTCCGAGGGCCAGTCGGGATGAGTCAATCGGTCTGTGGTCTCCCCTGTTCACTTGCTATATGAATGAGCACATAAACGTTAAAAAAAATGTTCACAGTGAGAGAAAAGAATTGTTTGTAAAGTGTTCATTAGGTTTAGTTAAACGATACCAGATGAAGCTGAAATTCGGTCAGACTCTAAAATGAGTCTTGAGGCTCAAGATTCAGGCCAGTAACGGGCTAAAATCGTACAGCGTAAGCCCAGCTTAAGCCATTATATTAAAGGAACAGTGCCTAGGATTTAGCGACATCTAGCGGCAAGTTTGCAGACTAAAACCTCTCTCGTGTGTCAAGAGTGTCGGAAAACTACGTGGCCGTCGCAAAAACATGACTGGCTCTATCTGGAAACAGTTGCTTTAAGAGTAATGTAGGTCATTTAGAGAACAGCAGAGCCAGTGTGCAAGTACGTGGGAAGTGAGTAGTGAAGTGAGAGAGAGAGAGGGAGAGAGAAACAGCGGTGGTAAATGTGTGTGAGCGAACAGTGAGCTAGTGGAGCAGAAGTCAGAGTTAAGTTAGCTTTGAGAAGATCAAGTGAATGTACAGTGGAAGTTGCAGAAAATAATAAATAATAATGCAATAATAATGTAGGGCTTAACTTAACGTGAGTGACGTTATTAACTCCGGCCCAAGCAGGAAAAGTTAGCACAGTGGTTTGTTTGTTGTGGGTGACTGTAGAAACATGGAGGATTTGCTCCCTATGTAGATAAATGGCTCAAGCTAAGCTAACGGAAGCACACCGATTCTTATTTCCAGGTGATTATACACTAAAGAAAACATACTTATTAATATTATATTCTATCTTTGCCAATAGATGCTCCTAAATGTTACACACTGGTCCTTCAAGAAGCATCAGTACCTGCAATTGTATGCTGTATGCATAGGTCTGGATACAGCTACACTGAATTGGTACATGTAGGCTCCCTTGAAAAAATAATTAGTGACCTTAAATGTACAAAATAATGTGTTATAGTGGCATAGTTTCATAATGACAGTCTGGGTGAATTAACATTCAGTTCCCAGAAGTACAGCTACAGACAGTTTGCTCATCTCAAAAGGTACAAAACGTTCAACAAATCATGGTCCTCTAAGTCAGGCTACACAAAGCCTTTTCTGAACAGAGACGTGACTTGTAAATTCACATGTAAATTTAAAATCTGTTTAAAACGTTGAATGTGGAGGAGGAGTGGAAATGTACAACTGGAATATGCTTTTTAATTTGAATGAGTAAATGATTTTTTTAGGACAAGCAAATCCCTCCAAAAAAACTGATGCCAGTGTCCAATGCTGTGATATTTGTTATCAATATATATCATATTTGTGTGCGGCTGACTTTTTCTTTCTCTGGTTGACTGGTTTGAAAATGAGAACCCTGCAAGCCTATAAATGTATTTATTTAAATAGATAAATACATTTGTTTTCCAACCTGGCTATTTGGAAAGTGACAGTGCACGAGAAGCATAATGCAGTCCACAAAGTTAATTAAAAGGTCAGTTAAAATGAGACACTTTGAGTTACACCTGGCACCACATTAATGATTCGCTGCACCCAGTAGAGAACGTAGCCTTTCCAAAGAGACCCCTGTATGACACTTATTACCACAAACTCGCAACATCAAACACATTAGCAAAGCCAAATCCAAAGCTAACGGCTGCATGGATCTTACCTTATTAAGTAGCAGCAGAAGAGGAGGCTGAGGATGAAGACAAAGATGGCCGTCCCAAACACCACAATGTAGATATTTAGGGGAAGATTCTGGAATCCTATATTTGGCATCCTGAAACTGTAGTGCGGGAAATCGGAGCTCATGGATATTCTAGATGGAGACAAATGACATGCAGTACGTAAGTATTTCCAAAACACACAGCATACACATGAAATAAAGTAAAAGTGGAACTGAAGGTAAATTAGTTCCACTTTCAGTATTACAGCAACATGTTTCAGGGTTTGGTTTTACTGTAAATGTTTAATCTTTATCAGCCTGTGTAGTTTCACTTCTTCAACTGTAGGTGCCAATGATGTTTTGGATGTCAGCTCTCTCTTGACATTATTCCAAAAATACAATTTGCTTACATTTGACAAACTAAACAACTAAGTAAATGCATTTTTGTTCTTCACATCTTTGTGGACTTAAGTCTAAAAAATTTGGAGGAAGAACAATGCAAAGTGAGTCCACTCCAGGTGTGCGCGCCCCCTTATATGCAACAAAAGACTTCTTAAAATGACAGCAGTAGGCTTATCACAGTGGCCTGTGTTACAGGCGCACACTGAATACATTACATACCCACTGCCCCCACCGTCATTTTTCTTTTTTTTTTTTTTCTTTTTCGGAAGACTAATGCTGCAACCTAAAAGCGAAAGCATCTGCTCAATGCAGAGTCTCAGTGCAGAGTAGCAGGAGTCATTATTTCACAAACAAGAGAGTTGACAAACCAAGATGTGGAGCAGGATTTGGTGTCGAAGCAAAAAGTAAACATCTATTTGGCAATATTTCAGATTTAAACACAATACATTGTGAGAATTACAAGTCAGGCGTAAACCTTTTTAATGCGGCAACAAATCAGTCAGAACTTAAGGGATTAAAATTACGGTATATAATGTGTAGTATATAAACATAGAATTCAATATAATAGATTGACCCCATTGTCATCAATATCCAATCCAATGTGAATATTTTCTGCTCTCTATACTCCTCTGTGACAGGAAAATGAATATTTTTGAGTCATCTTGGGTTTTGGGAAACACTGATTGATTTTATTCACCATTTTCTGACATTTTAGAAACAAAACAACTCATCAATTAATTTAGAAAATAATCAACAGATTATTCGACAGTTAAAATAATCGTTAGTTGCTGCCCTAGTTCCCAGAAACACAGTGACACTAAAAACGTGAGAGTAATTCAATAAAAAGCCACAGTAGGTAATAGATAAATACACACTCGGCCCCTTTATCCCCCCCGAACTAAAGAGCCGATGGTCATTCCTGCACAGTTGATTTACGTCTCTCCTGCTGTGAGGTTTGCTTACATAGGCCACATGCCAAAAACCTCAAAATCTACACTGAATATATATATACTCAACATCAGGGCTATGGGCGCAATAAGTAATAAAAGGCAACCCAGAAACCATACTGTGACATTATCGGATACATTAAATTCTCATTTACATCTTCTCCTGGTAACAGACAGTCCAGGCTTTGTTCCTACAGTAGAGAGAAAGAGGTCTTTATTATTTAAAATACAGTTTTAAAATGCACACTGGTACACTTCTAAAAAATGTGACTATACTAATACTCGCCTGTGAATATTATATGTCTCATATTATATGGCTCTTATTGTGAAAGATAATAAGAGAAGGAGTGGATCTGGTATGTGCTACAGCTTTAGAATCAATAAAATTTTCAACTCTGGCTGCCTTCTTCAAGGCTGAAAGGAGTAATAAGTTCGTCATCTTGGTTCGCACTACAGAGGTGTCCTACATTCTAATTCTATACTGTATATATATACTTATATACTATATATATAGGCATTAAGCAAACATTTGAATATGGATTTGGAGGTTGACTACAATGGCAATGGTTGAAGCTTCGAAGCATTCGGGTCAGATTCACTGATGCCTTTATTTGCTGTAGGAAAGCTCAGAAAAATTAAACATGTTGCTTTTTTTGCCATGTAATATTCAAGTTCTGTGTGAAAGTACTCAAAAGTACAGCATGAAAAAATATATTTATTGCACAGAAAAAAAACACTGCTGGTGTGTAAAGGCCTTAACACTGCCTTTTTTGCTGCAAAAACAATGTTCATTAGAGCTGCGTATTAACATTTATATGACAACAATGCATAAGTATACTCAGAAAATCCCTTTTGATTCATAAAAGCCAAGGCAGACCAACAAGGATCTGATGGTCAAGTACTCTTACTCAATATACCAAGGGGACATGACTAGACTTGTCTACGCCTACCCAGAGAAGAGGAGGAGGAGGAGGAGAGTCAGGAATAACTTTGGCTCCTTTGGGAACTCCGTCTTGCACCCCTCCCCTTCACTAAACACCAAGAGCTTCATTCCTCTACACTCCTCTGGACAGTGGAAAGTTTTGTAGGTTTTGCAGAGGCCATTAACAACCCTCTCCTGCTTATGATTACACCATGTGTATCACAATGAAACTTGCTCTCTATTATATAACTACAGTGTCTCAGTATGGGGAACACTCTCTCAGCAGTACCCTCAGAAGTTTCTAGATAACATTACTCCAGCCAGGATATGTGGTAATGATCTGCACCTCAACATAGAGCCACTCATGCTCCTATAAAAGGGTTTGGCACAGCCTCACAGTGTAAGATATGCTCACCTCTGTCTAGTTTTACACAAGGACAGTTTGTACCTTCAAATGAAACTCATGAGCTTGTGTTTACAACATGGGAGGTCATTTATACGATATGTGTGGCGTTCAAGTGATTAAGTCCTGAGAACTGCCAAGCAATATTAGAATTATGAAGAAAAACAATATTATGAAGAAAAACAATATAGGGCTAAATATATTAACTTATCATGGACCAAAAAATGAACTTCCATGGCCTCTGCCATTTCTGACATCAACAAACACGTCACAACTCATAAAGTAGGAGGTTTCAGAAACTTTCCACTTACGAGGTTGTGAATACGACATTATTGGGGCTCATGAACTTATGAACATGGTAACACACGACCACATTTGAAGGCATCAGGTGTTCTTGGTAAGACACCTGGTTGACAGGATAAATAACTTCCAACACACTGTATGTTTCAGTGTCTTACTAGGACTGCTAACCCAGTAGGTACACATTTTATTCATAACTACAAAAAGCTCTCAGTGTGCAGAACAAATGGATGCCAGTGGTATGCAGGAGAGGAAAATAGATGATTGGCTCTTGGGCACAAAGGCCAGATTAGGCCTGAGCTTCATCTTAGTTAGTTGTTCCATGTAAAAGACAACAGCTTTGACAAGGGAGGGATGCTGTCAGGATGTTGTGGATGATGCCTAGCAAGACAGTAAAGAGTAGAGCTGGGACGATTCACCTATCTCCTGATTCGAAATATATCAGTCACTGTCAGCAACCAAAAAAATCAAAAACTGAAGACATTTTCCTCACAAATTAATGGTATTTTCTTTTTATTTTATAGGGGACATGTAATGTTTTATACTTGAGTGAATATAATCCAATCAATCTCATTTCCATATATGTATTTTGTAGATACAATTCCCTTTGTTAATATCTTATTTTGAAAAACAGACATATTCACATGAGTATACTTCCGCTAACTAACCAAGTCTGCCTCTAGCTCTATCCATCAACTCCGCTGGTCAGCTCCGTTTGACTGTATTTACCAGAAATGTCAGTATATTGGTGCTCTGCAGTCCTAGTGTCAGCCGATTTGACCACGGAGATGAGAGTGACGGCTGGCTTTAACACAGTACAATAACGCTTCCTGTCCATGACAGAGTTGACATGTAGCTTTAGTCCTGACGTCTAGCTCTGCTTTTCCGCCAATTTGTGAAACCCAGTGTCTCCATAATTTACTGTATGTGTAGTGTTTACCATGATGGATTTAATATGTGAGGATACAGTTTGTATCTACACAGACCCTCCACTGTTCTGTACGTATTGCGGCCGGCTGCAGTTTGTTTTGCTTGACGGATATGGAAATGATGACGTCACGTTACTCAAACTACAACAATAAAAGCGGTAACTGCCCTCTACCTCTGCATAGACTCAAATGAAGCAAATATATTGATTCTAGCATTAAACGATCAATTTCAAAATCTTGAAAAAAAAACATGATATATAGGTAAATCCATTTATCCCACACCTACTAAATAATGGCACTGAAATTATAGGGAGCCTGACTGTTATCAAATTAAACGCCCATGGCCTATTTAATTTCAAAATCTCCAAACAGCACAAGCCCTGTCATTTTGACAGTCCTTCTTTGTCCAAGATATAGGCTCTGTGCCAAACTCAAGCCCTGCTTCTCTCTACATCTTTCCCTCCAAACACAGCCAAGACATCCTCCCCTCGCTTATCTGAACACACAAACATGCGGCAGAGCTACATGATCCTTTCACACAAAGTACAAGCACCTCTGGAGATAGAGCTTACGAAAACATAATGTACTACTAACCAACTACTACATATACTTTTAAGCTGACTTTTCTCCAGCTAGTTTTAAAAAAGAAGGGCTGACGTTGACCTTGCAGGACAGCCAATGCTGACTATTAGTTGTCATATTTCATTTTCGTGCAGACACACACATACAGTATATAGCATACACATACCCGAGCGGCGCCTTCATGCTGAAGAGCAGGAAAGTTTGTACAGACCTGCAACACAGGCCCTTAAGAAGTGACATAACTTGTCCTTGAGATCCTTTTCAGTGGGTCGCCTCCTGTTGACTTATTTAGATCATAGCCCTTCTTTTCCAGTCCATGCCAAACTAAAGACTCGCCTCACTCGATGACTCTCTCTCCAAACAGCCACAACAACACCCGCCTGCTTATCTGAACACACAAACACGCGGTGGAGCAACATGCTTTCAACACAAACACCTCTAGAGCAGTGTGAGAGGAACACACCCAAAAATCCATCCTTATTATATATACAGTATATATATATATATATATATATATATATATATATATATATATATATATGTGTGTGTGTGTATATATATATATATATGTAAAGAACAGAGGCCTCTAATGAGTAGGTGGAAATAACTTCTGTCATTTCTATGATTTTTAATAATTTCTGATAACCTACAGTTAAGCAAAGCATACAGCGAGGATTTAAGTCCAATTGAAATTAAAAGAACTACTTCTTTTGAACCTTTTGCAAATATCTGATTATTTGAGCTTCTAGCTGCAGCTCCTGCAGCCACGGAGGTGAGCAACTTGTACCTCCTAGGTGTTCTACATTGAGATGTGTATATTTTTAGCACTTTTTTGTTGGCAGATCAGCTTCAGTGAGCTGTGGCTCACCTCCAGAGCTGACAAGCACCTCCAGTGACTTGTCAGCTTAGGCTGCATTTCTCCTACATGCTGTCAATGTAGACATAGTTGATAGTAAAGGCAACATTGGGGAATGTGAAGAAAGGCTCAGTAATCTTCGCCTTTTCTGTAACACCACCTATATTTTATAAATAAATGTAGTAAAGCCATGTCTGCTGCTCCTTCTTGCTACAAAAGGGTGTACAAATATGGATACTGACATTCATTTTATATGGAAATATTTACATTTCAAACGCTATACAAGACTAGCCTGCTTCCAGACGTTTCAGGTTCATGCTTTTCCCACATACACAAATATAAATACTCAAAATCATTACTTGTTTTTTCTTCATCAATCTCTCCTTAGATGTATGAGAAATTTATCATTTATTCTGACACAGCTTTATACTGTAGGTTGTTGTAAGCTAACATAAAGTAAAAAATGACACTTAGGTCTCACTTAAATTCTTAGACAGTTGTAAAAATATGAAATGAACTGCTCTCGGCAACCAAAACCACAGCATCCACATAGCCTAAATATGACAATAGTAAGGCATGGATGTAAATGCTACTGGTTGTAAAGCTAGAGTGAAAATTCTTGTATCATATGAAACTGGAAACCCTAATGAATCCATTGGTACCAACCATCCAACCGTCACAAAGGAGGTTAAATAATGCTCCAAACTTGAAAAACTGTCAAGGCAATTTTCAAAGGGTCCCTTGACCTCAGACTTCAAGATATGTGAATGTAAATGGGTTCTCTGGGTACCCACCAGTCTCCCCTTTACAGACATGCCCACTTAATGATAATCACATTCAGTTTGGATCAAGTCATAGTCAAGTCAGCACACTGACACACTGACAGCTGATGTTGCCTGTCAGGCTGCAGTTTGTCATGTTATGATTTGAAAATATTTTTTATGCTAAATGCAGTACCTGGACATGTATTATTGTTTTGTTTTGTATACATACATTTGTATAAAGCAGCATATTTGATATATACATATATATATATAATATATAGTTCCATGTTGATAGGAGTCTTAAATACCATCTGTGATTTATTTGTAATCAGTTGCAATTAACTATGGACAATCATGCGATTAATCACAATTAAATATTTTAATCACATGACAGCCCTAATTTAAAAATATTTTTATTGCGTCCACTAAAAAAATAGTCTTCTTGCTGTGTACGGAGATAAGAACTGCGTCCATTGCGGCGGTCTGCTAAAAAGAAATAACAGACTACAGAATGCCAAAATTGACCAATCACAATCAAAGCCTATAATAAAACAAAATAACCCCTGCTAAATAGCAATAACATAATGTCAGGATGTATGAATAAACTGAAATGAAATGCTAATTATTGGGCTACAAACAAAGCAGTCTTTCCCATCATTTCTCGATAACACAAAGTGAATAAAAGAATGTAAGCATTTATATTTTGCATAGAATAAATAATGGATGCATGACAAGGCCTGAAAATCCATCTAACGCTGCGGTGGCTCTACAGGTTAACTCCCACACTGAACTGTAACCAAGTTCCTGGTCCCGAGTCAGCTATAGCAGGACTGACTGCCTGAACACCTGATGCAGAAGCATAAAATAGTCCACTTTTAAATGTCTGTGGACAGCTATAGCACAGCATTCTACGCAGATTACACTGAATGAAGGTCCTTCAAATGAGTCGTCTGCTCACTGTCCCCTTCACTACTTGCATCACCACTACAGTATCAAGATTCACTGACCTAGAGGAGCTTGGATTGATCAACCCATCTAGAAATCCAACCCCTTTGGAGTAAACAGCCCACATAAAAACACTTCGGGTATCATATGGTCAAACACAGGGATCTGTTACAAAATGAGAAAACAAGCTAAACTTGCACTGCAAAAGGAAAAATGTACTAATAAGCAGTGAGAATGCAGCTAGACAACACAGCATAACTCATTCCGCCTTGTAGTAATTGCTGCAAAACAATCAGAAATAATGTTGGGTTTCATTTAATTTGTTACCCATCTGTATTTTCCATTATCAGATCTTACAGGTAAACATCTGCCATAATATTAAAAACTAACCATAGTCTAGGTTTAGCACTTGCACATCTTCCTGTTACTAAACAGCTTCCTGTGTGTCTAAAAATACCTTGTTGCCCCTCTCCCTCTTTGAAACTGAAGGGCCCACTCGGGACCAAAGCCAAACCTGCACGCTTCACTGGGTATGAAACTGTGCAAAAAATGTGAATGTATAGCAAAGCAGCACTGACAAAGCCATCTCTGCAGCACAACGACGTATATCAGTTACAGATGCAATGCTATTGTGAACACATCAGTATACGAGAGACCAAACAGCACTCAGAGTTCAGTATGATGAGGCGGAAACAAACTGTATCTTCTGTTTGGAATTGGAAAGGCCAGATGTGATTTGCATCTGCTCTCCTCATCCCACCGTATCGGCCACCAGCTGCCTTTCTCGCTCAGACATTTTCACATGGCCTCACCCAGTTACATAACCAGCAGCAAGACCACGCACAGCACATCATATTCATAGGACATGAGCCTGAGTGGGCAAATCACTCTTTGCATTCATTGTGCACCGTTTACTGTGGTATGATGGAACTTCAATTCAACTTCTGTGATATAAAAGACCAAGAAAGAACAAGAACAAGCTATGAGAAAGCACAACAGTTTAGCCTTGAAGTACCGGTTCAGATAGAAAATAAAAACACACAAACTTGTCTGGCCACAAAACTGGTGGTTTTATGAGCCAAGGGCAGCGTGGCCACTTATCACAACTACAAGCCCACTAATCTTTACGTCAGAGCTCCTGAGTATGAAACAGAATAGTAATTTCAAGACCCTGCATGATCCCAAATACAGTCTGCCGGTATGTAAACATCTGGAGAGGAAAGGTTGCCATACTCACATGAATGCACAGGGAGACAATTAGGCATCACCAGGAAGCCTGCAAATAATTATCCAGAAAACTATTCGCTAGTCAGCAAGAAAAACCAATGAAGTCAGTGAGGCAGGGCACACAAAGCATAAAAATCACTCATCCCTCAAATATTTGTAAACACTCTTTGTGAACTTAATACAGGCCATCCCGCTACCTGAGACTGAGACGCACACAAGCTCAAGTCTGTTTAGGTCGGAAGGAATTTCAACTGACAGCATATTTTACTTTGCCGCGAAGCTTCCTTACAGTAAAAACATTTAATGAGCATCTGACCTTCATGTGTGGGATAGTTTAACATGGGTTTCTGCCAGTGTATTGCTAAGTTAACTCATCGTTCAACCTAATCATCAGGGATTTATGTGTTTTTAAGATGTTTTTTTTTTTTCAAACTAAAATGTGCTACACAGGTAGCAAACTTCTTTAAAGAATAACTCATTGCGTAGGTGTGCTTAATGTTAGCGAGTGTCGGTGTGTGGTCAGGACAGAGACAGAAAGAGAGAGAGCGTAGGCGTGTGTGACGAACAGTGACTAAGAATTAAACAGTATATAGCTGTGAAAGTAGCAGTGCAGTGTGCGTACAGTTTAGACCAAGGATGTCAAAAATACGGCCCAGCAAAGGGTCCAATCAGGCCTACTGGATGACTTTGCAAAGTGTAAAAATTGCAGAAAAGACATTTTTTCAAGGCTCAATTCTGAAATACTTTGTCACATTTCTGACTTTCATTGGGAATATGTCCAAATTTATGTTAAAGTAAGTCAGAATTTTGACATAAAAAGCCAAAATGATGAGATATAGGTCAAATGTATTATTAGTTATCATAGAAAGTCATAATTAAGAGAACCAAGGTAAACTTTTGATTTAAACTAGGGGAGTCAAAACTTGAAAGATACGACTCAAAGCTATGTATACTTAATGTGAAAACTGAGGTTTTCATTTTTCAAGGCTCAATTTTGAGATATTTTGTCACATTTATGACTTTTTATGTGAATTTAGTCCATATTTTAAGTACGTTTTTGACACAGTAAACCAAAGTCACGAGATATTAACTTGAGTTTATGACTTTTTAAGTCAGAATGAATAAGCAATTCCAATTCTGCAGTTAAATGCACTTCAGTTTGTATGTTTGGCTGAATTTTTCATTAATTGTGATAATTTTCAGAACACATCTGTACTTCTTTACATATGGAGGTGTTGTTATTTATATGTTACTATGCAGTGGTTTTACTGTCCCACTGGACAGCAAACTGGACTGTATGTGGCCCCTGAACTAAAAAGAGTTTGACACCCCTGGATTAGACTGTTGGTTAATAAATGCTACAAGTCCCAAGCAAAAGTTCCTGAGTCTTGCTTGTCACCTGCAGATTTAAGTGATCACTTAAGGTGGGCTGACCTTAAAGGTGGACCATTTATTCTCATTTAAGTAACAAACCGCTCCTCCAAGTTTTGCTCAGCACCCCCGACCTGCCCTGACGAAAACCCTGAGTTTCATTATTAAACAAAAGTATTCATTAACCCAGACCACAGAGCACAAAAACATCTTGAAGGAACTTTTCCACTAGGTTTCATTTTGATCTATGCCATGTCAAACAAGAACGCAGACTTTCTTATAAAAAATTTAAAAAAATCCACTAGTGAACATACATACAGCATATCACAGTTCAGTTTAATATGTGAGACTAGTTTAATAGATTGATATCAAAATATTTAGATCAAAATCTGGTAATGATGATGAGTAGTTAGCATAACTATTTGTAGAGCATAGTCAAACCACTATGTTTTTAAGACCTTTTAAAGCATATAAGACATATACTGGTAGTTTCATATAGACTGACCAAACAAAACCCTCTGACCGCTGATGTTTTCAGACAACCCAAGATCATCCTTGAACATCTGACCGATGAACCCTCCCTTTGTCCTTGCTCAGCCATTACGTAACAAATTCATCATACAATGTGACGACTGCAGAGCTTAATCAAACATAATGAACACACCAGTCCTCCACCCATCCTCCTCCCCAAGCCTTCCTCTATACCCTACTCATAATCTATAGTGGCTGAACCATTCGTAAGTAGACACATCACATGGACAAATGATGACCTGTGGACCCATGATATTTCACTTATTTGTCATGTGATAAAACAAGAAGCTGCTGAGTCATACTTTCAGTGAGTTTTTTTCCAAAGAAAATTCATCCAAATGCTTAATCACAACAGGTTAATTAAATGACACATTGTCTTGTGTAAATTTCCAAAATGCCCTCTCCAAAATATTTATTTACTGTATGCCTCTTCAATAAATTTCTTGTTTTATTTCCTTGTTTTTTTCAAATATCAAATTCCCAACCCTAAAATCTTAGCTCTGTGCAGTAGTTTCTTGCGATCAGCCCACTACATCACATTCACAAGATGTTCCCCAAAGGAGAAGTGGAAATTTCCACTAGCAGCCACAGCCGGCCATGAGATTTGCACATTTGAAACTCAATATGCCAAAGGGCAGCAACAAACACCGGGGCCTCAGAGGCAAAAAAGGCTCTTCAAAATGTGCTGGCTGCAGTAAGTGCAATGCCCACTTTCAGATGA
Organism: Pterois miles; assembly: GCA_947000775.1. Taxonomy (NCBI): domain Eukaryota; kingdom Metazoa; phylum Chordata; class Actinopteri; order Perciformes; family Scorpaenidae; genus Pterois; species Pterois miles. The sequence goes on along the minus strand of CAMQGK010000224.1, from coordinate 1,658,304 downwards.
TACTGAACTTGCACACCACTTTTACAGCAATTTGAATGGGGGAGGTCATGGGTGCACTGGCCATTCACATATCCGACTGTCCATCAAAACATAACTGCTCCAAGTTGAAATGTTTTATGATAAGAGGGGCTGGTTAGATCATTCTTTTAGGTGAAAGGGAGGAAAAACAGATCGGTTACAAAACATACAAATTGCAGGCCGAGGATACAGCTGTCAGCGAGGGGTGTAGGAAGCTTTAAAAGACGGCTTTCTCTGTTTAAACTGTACGACAGTGTTACTTCCTGTGAGGAATGAAGAAGATGAGGTTGATGATCATGCACCCCATTACTTATGAAAGTAGCCAACTGTGTCTCCACTTCAAGCCCTAAAATATGCATTACAAAAGATTGTTTTTCCAAAGTTGGACCAAGTTCTACAGTAAGTAGGTCGCTGCAACTATAACTCCAGTTATGGAGATGTGGGAGGCACAGGACTTGAGTGGAACTGACAAGGTCAACCTAATGCCGGCTGCTGATAGAATTCCAATGACTGGATTTACATCTAATGCCGCTCCATGTACCGTCAAAACACTTATTATACAAACAGTATATTCACAAGCAGCTAGCTGTGGCAGGCATATAGTAAATGGTACAAGTTATTGTGATTTCTACACAAAATATGTTCATTTAAAAACTTATTTTCTAATGCAAGAAATGCTCAGTGACATACTGTTTGTTTACTTAAGGCGTTGGTCTGTGTGTGTCAAGTGTGATGTTTATCATATCAGTGACTGGTCATTCCATACATGCAACCTGACTTTACTGCAAGCATTAAAGGGAGAGTCTGGGTGTTTTGAAGTGGTGTTGCATGAGGTACTTATCCACAGTTGGTGTATTATTTACAGTGGATGGAGGTCAGCGCGCACCCAACTTGGAGAAACAGAACCAAGTTAGCGCTGTTAGCTGCACGCCGTCGGCTCAGCCCCCGCCATGTTGAGAACCATGTAGAGGCAACAGAAATGCTCTGAATTTTGTGTTCAGTACCTTTAAGTTTTAAAGTTGCTTATATACTGACCAGCTGCATAAAAAGTATTAAAGTTAAAATGACATGAACCTTTGAAAAAAGAAGCTACTGTTCATTTGTGAGGCTGTAACCAGACATAGATTTATATGATACATTAATTAGCTAAACAAGCATCTGTATTTTTGTGATATAATAATTATTGTAATTAATCTCTAGACTGGTGTCTGAGAATGTAAGGTAATTATAAGACAAATATTTAAACCGCAAAGTGGTTCAGCCATGAACTAAAATCATTTAAATGGGATCAAAATCAAACAGTTTATGACCTTTACTATATTTACTCTCTCCCTCCCCTTAAAGCCCATCATTCTTCAGTGGACTCTGATAGTAACACAAGCTGACACAAACAGGAGGAACTGACACAAACAGCTGTGTCATACTAGCACTCTTGACTCTTGTCTCCCCGTATCCACTGCCACATTTCTCTGGAAGGATTTTTTTTTTTTTTTTTTATCTGTCAGTGCTCCACGTCACCTCATTAACCGTGGCCATTTGACTGTCAAAGTTTTACTTTCTACCCCATTTAATCTATTTTTGTGAACTGCTGACTTTTCTCTAAGGTTGTGTAGCAGCCACACACACCCCTTTAAATCAAGAGTAGTAAGATGAATTTCATTCCTTTCAAATAACCTTTTAAAAAACAGTACAACCGAACAAGTTAATACTCAACTTGTAATAAACTTAATCCTATGCTATGTCTTTTCACGGCTACCTACTTTTGGGAAACAGGACCCTTGGTCTGCAGTGTGCAGGGTCACAAGCACTATAAATAAAACCTGTTGTCATGTGAGAGTGAGTAAGTCATGTTGGAACATGAAAACAACCTGAACCCAATACAACTCATATCAGTTCTTGGGGTTATCCACCACTGACCTGCAGGACATAAACAAATATCTGAGACATAATAAAGCACGCAAGTTCACAAGCTATGATTAAATCTAAAATATTCCATTGTTTATTTTCTAATGGACGCCCACTTTGTATACCCTATTTTAATGTTCAGTGATCTTAACTTTAGACAACCTATTTGAGAAATGTGTCTGAGTTGGCCAAATGCCTTGTGCTAGAAGCCAAGAGCCACAACGATTCTGATTAGTAGATGAAACAAAAGAGTAACACAACACCTAAAGACACATTGTCAAAATGCTAGCCACCAGCTGCCCTGCATCAAGATAACAGGGAAGGGGGCCACTTTTTGATCAACAATCAATGCATGTACATGCTTTACGCACGGCTCTTTGCTTGCATTTAGCACAAATCATATAGTTCACCACATACTTACAAATACTGCAGCCTTTGCTATAGACCTGCTGTCTTCTCTGATGTTATAAGAATATAATAATTCAATGTTTTCAGACTTTTCCCTTCTCTACTGGTATTGTTGCGTCACTGAGCACGAGGCTGGATAACGCTTACTGTATGCAGCAACATTTCAGGACACCAGATTAAGAATTATGAGAAAAAGTAATAGGATGGTGTATATCAGTTGTTTCGGATAAGATATAATAAGGTGCAACAAATTTCTACTATAATTTGCATATTTAGTAGGGCTGAGATGATTCACCCATCTCTTGATTCCATACTATCACGATACTTGAGTGCCGATTCGATATGTATTGTGATTTTTAAGAATTGCAATTTGATTTAACGTGATTTTTTTAAAAACGTTTTTAAGATAAGATAAGATAAGATGAACCTTTATTAATCCCCGGAGGGAAATTCGGGACGCTAGACTGTGGGAAAAAGTTGAATCCTACACTTCTAGGGACTTCTACTTTGGAAAATATCTAAATAAATATGTCACAAATGTTTGATTTTGTCAGAGATGCCATAAAGTCAAATATATCACTGTCAGGCATTATTTTTTAATTTTTTCCAGCTACCCTAAAATTAAATAAAAACATTTCCCTCACAATTGGCGGTATTTTCTTTTTAATAAGGAACATGTAATGTTTCACACTTTTGGTGAATATAATCCAGACAATCCTATTTCCATATATGCATTTTGAATATACAGTTTCCTTTGTTAACACCGTAGCCACACGTGTATAATCCGGCTAACTTCACGAAGTCCAGGTCTAGTTCTCCCGCCAGCTTCATTCTCTTTATACATTCATTTACTATACTTAGTAAATAAATAAAAATAATTTCACCGCATAAAAGGGATCAGAAACAATCCCTTGTCTATATTTTGTTGCAATTACATGACGATTCAATAAGCTATTAAAACCACCATTGTCTTTGTTTCTTTTGTTCACAGTCCAGCTACATAAAGGATGCCACCTGACGTCAAAGCATGCCAAAGTCTAAGTTACTTGCAAAATCAAGGGAGCTTCACTAGTGATTAGGGATGTTAATAATTAACCATTTAACTGTTAACCGACATTAAGATTTTTTACCGCTTAACGCTATTGGGTAAAAAAGATATTAATAAATCATTTAAATGCTGAAAAACTCAGAGAAGTGGCTTGTCACTTTAAGGAGAAAAGCTGGTCCACCTTAAGAGCCCACCTTAAGAGAGTCTGTGCCGGAGTTACAAATACAGGAAGTTGTCTCTGGTCTTGCGCGGAGGAGTTGCTGTACATGCACTGTCTGCTACACCTATGTTCACAGCTATAACGCCACTGACAAATCCGCACTCACCGCCGCCACACACACACGGTCTGTCGGACACTTGCTAAAGTTACGCCGTACGGACAGTGAGTGCGTGTGTGGCCACAACAGGCACGGAGCCACTGAAAACGTTAGAGCTATTAACGTACCACAAACACACACAGGTTTTGTCAGACAACTGCTAAAATTTCAACGTGCGACAGAGTATCGTTACGCTGTGCAGACACACAGCTGACAACCTGCTAAACTAAACACACCACTATGTGTGGAGGAGACTTTTACTGGGAAACGCTCCCTGACGGGTGAACTGGGGACTCAGTTGTCTGTTGCACTCACATACTGTAGCTGGTGCCCCGTTACATGAGACGCATTAATCGGTTGATTTTTTTTATTTTTTATTTTTTTCAAAATTAGTATCCCTACTAGTGATCCTGTGTGGAGGCTTATCGTCATGGAAATAAACCTGGGCCACATCATCTTATTTACCTTTAAGTTCAGCTGATTACATGATCCACCATGGTTAACCACTAAGAGTCTGATCTACTAATTAACCACACAAAAGGTACTTTTGTTTATTATGATCTGACAACAAATCCAACAAGCTACATAGCCAACGATAACAGGAGCTAAAGGCAATATTGTGTTACGTAGAATAAAATCCACTTAGGTTCTTTCCCACTAATTCTGCACACTGTATGTTACCTTCATTATACGTGAGCACTGCAGCTAATGAGTCTGAAGGAGGACTGTTGATCACACATGTCACAAATACTGCATTAGAAAGTGTTAGACCGGCTCTATTTGTTGAACAGGTCTGATCAGTTATGTAATGTTGTATTTGACAATTTAACCTTTACCCTTAATGTGAGGGACTAGTGGCCCTCAGTAAGTTTACTACACATTTCCTCTTAACTGGAAAATTACGTAACTGGTATTAACACATGAAATGACTCTCTATATGGCCACTGAGAAGCAGGCTTGCATTGGATCGTTAACAAGGCATCCATCACTAAAGTCATGTTAGTATACCTAATTTCTTTAATCATAGGAGTGTATTTAATGTGTGTCAACACTACGGCCAGGATGATACACCTATCTCTGGATTCAACTTTATAGATATTGCAAGAAAGTTAAGTGATACACTTCTAAGGACTTGTTGGTTTTTTTTTTTTTTTTTGCATGTGTGTAGTCAGATATGTCCAAAAGTCAATGTCAGTAATAACTTTTTTTTCCCAGCAATCCAAAAATCGAAGAATAAAGACATTTCCCTCACAAATTAGTGGTATTTTCTTCTTAATTTATAAAGGACATCTTTGACAAGTCTATTGCTAGCTCTTACCATTAGCTTCATTCTCTTTAAACATCCATGGTCCATGGCTCTTTGAATGCATTTAACATAAATGTTAGCATATAGGTGCTCTACAGTTGTAGCCTCTGCTGATTTGACCATGAGTTATCGCAACAACGTTTTCTGTCCATGACAGAGTTAACATGCAGTTTAAGCCATCATATCTAGCTCTGCTTTTCCTGATAATGTGTGAAACCCAAAGTGGTTCCACACTTGTATGTGTATGTGTCTGTATGTGTAGTGTTTACCACTTTGGATTTAACATGTGTGGGTGTTAGGGATGTTATTAATTGACCATTTAACGATTAATCGACATTGAGTAATTTTAACGATTAACACTATCAGTTAAACAGTTAAAACTTTTGTCATTAATTAATTAAAAAGCCACGCAAAACTCAGAGGAGCAGCTTGTCACTTAAAGGAGAAAAGCTGGTCCACCTTAAGAGCCCACCTTAAGAGAGTCTAAGTCAGCGTTGCAAGATAAAGGAAGTTGGCTCTGGTCTTGAGCTGAGGAGCGGTAGCTTGTACCCGCATACCATTTATTCACTGAAAAATAAACTGTACACACACTGTCTGCTACAGCTACATTCACAGCTATAATGCCACCAACGACCCCACATCCACCACCGCCATACACACACACACAGTCTGTTGGAAACTCGCTGAAGTTAAGCGCGCTGGCGGACCGTATGTGTGTGGTTTCGGGGAACACAAAGCCTCCAGCAGCGCTACAGCTGCTAATGTAGCACAAACACACAATGTTTGCCAGACAATCGCTAAAGTTACGGGGCGGGCGACAGAGTACAGCGTGACAGCGGGCAGACACACAACTAACAACATGCTAAACTAAATGATGTGGTGGTAGTGGCGGACTTTTACTGGGAATGTGGCTGCATGTGTCTGATAATACATGCAGCACCATGGCTGCTGCAGTAACTCTCCTCTGACGGTGAACTGTTGATTCAGTTGTCTGCTGTGCTCATATACTGCAGCTAGCGCACCACTACATGAGACGCACTAATCTTGCCAGTTGACGGTTAATAATTGGTTAATGAGGGTTGGGTATCCACGTGGACCTTATGTCATTTTCTGCTTTGCCATTTTGGCTTGCTGTGGTTTGTTTTGGTTGATGGATACGGAACAGATATGATGTCACATTACTCTGACTACAACAAAAAAGTGATAACTTCCTTCTACCTCTGCTACACAAATGACGCAAATATATCAAATCTGGCGTTAAAAAATTCAAAATCATAAAAAAAAAAAAAAAAAAAATTGCAATACATAGGTGAATCCATTTTTTCCCACCCCTAGTCAACACATGCATAGTTGACTCAGTCTGTCTCAGACTATCTGAAGACCCTTTTAAGAAACCATCTAAATACCAAAACAACCATTTACAACCATAAAGTCAGAGGTAGACCAGCAGTACCTTGCTGCTACAGAAGCCCCACTGTTGCACCAAATGATACCTTGGAAAAAAAATTAATTACACGAAGGCGTGGGGTCCACTTACATACAGTAAGTCTCTTCAGGATCGGGAAGGACTAGCTATTCATAGCTAGGTAAGCTGTATTAATAAACACATCACTTGAGTTTGCCTCAAACTGTCTCACTTAAAAATGAGAATGTTATTTGACTTAACCAGAAATAACATTATAGCTGTAAATGCTAAATGATTGACAAATATTGCTAGATAATTGGTAATACTAGGCAAATCAGCAGATCCCTGAGGCTTGTTTGGCAACCTGCACAAAGTAATAAAAGCTGTAGATGATGAAGTGTTCTGTATTATTGTGCATTCATGTGTTCACACATCTATTTCTCAGAGACCTGACAATTGTAAAATAATGCCTGCTTAAAATTACTCACCAAATACGGAGCGCGGCAATATGATCTGCAGTGCTCAGATCTGTTTCTGTCAAAATAGGTTTGCTGCCTGCTTTGACACATTTCTAACGGAGCTTTTAACTGTTGACTGAAAGCTGTTTTGCTTTTCTGCATTTATTCTACCTTTATCACCACAACACCCAAAATCTTCAGCCTTCAACATGAACACTTGAAGGCTGCTGAAAAGAGTTTAGAGTTTTATGTCCAAGAGCACACACTAATACAGAGCATTTACATTTGTGCCCCGGTTCAAGCGGTGCAATGTTAAACCACTCCAGCTCAAGATTAGGTGTGTGAAAATGCTCACATTGCCAAGCATCTCTGGTCTCTACCAGCACTGTCTCAGATGGAGCCTTTAGGACTTGGTTGTTCCATCTAATGGAAGACATTCAGCCATTTTCATGCATAATCTCGCTATATTGTAACTGTTGTTGCGATAAAATAAAGTTTGCTTACTTGCTTTGAATTCAGTTCAGAGGAGGAAGGCTAAATATTAAATTGTTCAATACTGTGGTCTTGTATACTAGAAAGAGTTCATACGTTTTTTCGACACTGGCATTCCAAAGTAAGGAGTCTCTAAAGAGAAATGTATGAACTAGGGCTGTCATTCGATTCAGATATTTAATCATGATTATTCACAAATTATTCACATTTTTTCTGTTCAAAATGTACCTTAAAGGGAGATTTGTCAAGTATTTAATACTCTTATCAACATGGGAGTAGGCAAATATATTTGCTTTATAGAAATGTATCTATATATTACTGGAAATCAATGACAACTATTGTTCAGAGACCCTCACAGATACTGCATTTGCATAAAATATTTGCTCAAATTATAACATGGCAAACTGCAGCCCAACAGGCAACAGCAGCTGTCAGTGTGTCAGTGTGCTGACTTGACTATGACTTGCCCCAAACTGCATGTGATTATCATAAAGTGGGCATGTCTGTAAAGGGGAGACTCGTGGGTACCCAGAGAACCCATTTACAGTCACATATCTAGAGGTCAGAGGTCAAGAGACCCCTTTGAAAATGGCCTTGACAGTTTTTGCTCACGGAAATTTAGCCTAAGTTTGGAGCATTATTTAAACTTCTTTCATGACAAGCTAGTATGACATGGTTGGTACCAATATTAGGTTTTCTACTTTCATATGATACCACTATCTTCATTCTAGCTTTAAAACTGAGCCTGCTGCAACATATACATTGGAAGAAACGTGTTAAAGAAATTACTGGCTTTAAAACTAATTTGCGTTAACGCATTATTATGATGTTAACTTTGACAGACCTTGTATGAACACATTTCCTAGCACCATCAGAGCTGAATGGTTTAATGTGTACTTGCATTTGAAGAAGCATTTTCAGGGAGTTTGCTAACATTGCCAATCAATATTGCCTCCATTCTGTACAAGATGTACAGTCAATGACTGTGTTTACATGCACAAAATATTCCAGTTTTTGCCCTTAGGCCGAAAAAGACAAAGTCAACGAATATTCCCGTTTTCATGCAGCTCCGATTAACGGAACCGGTGGCGGACTTGTTCAACTGTGAGAACACAGCTTTGCTCTAAACCACCTTCTGGAAAAGGTTGGTGTTGCCATATTTGTGCATTTCCAAAAACCTAAAAATCCAAGTCTTTCATAATGTTTAAAAGTTAGTGCTTCTCCTTCTGACCAGAAACGTGGGATCTTCTTTTGCGCATGCATCTCTACAAACTGTCGGCTAGCTGGCTTGTGTAAAACATACAGAGCTGGCTGTAAACAAGCAAGAGGTCGTGAGGCCGTGTTGCAAACTCCCGTAAACACCCCATATGAGATGTATATTCCAAATATATATATATGTATGTATACATATCCAAAGATTTTCATAAAACCCAAATAATATCAGCATATCACACGTCTTGATCAGAAAATGCTGTTTACATGACCCGTATCAAATTGGGAATAATAGTGGAATATTAGTGGGCATGTAAACACAGCCATTGTTATCACTCTCAGAGGTCAGTGCATGCAAAGTTTAACAACAAATTTGAACTTTTGGTGCAGTGCGCTATCCACTACATAGCCTAATTAAGTGCAAGACTCCAGCTAGCCAGTCAACATACATGTTCTCGACAAATCACATATTTGCCTCAGAGAGTTTACAGCCTGTAAAACATGCTGTATGACATCAATCCTTACGCCCTTAAATGGTGGAAGAAGGCTAAAAAGTATTTTGTTAGACTAGAAAACTCACTTTCTTCTTTTAAATCATCTCTCAAGACTCACTTTTACAATTTGCCTTTTTCCAAATTATTTTATGTGTTCCTTATCTGTTCTTGATGTGTATTTTTATCCATTTTTTACTTCTGCTGTTTTTTGACAGTGATTAAGGATTGGCAATATGATGATACATATCAAAATCAAAACAATATTAAAATGCCACTCATATACTGAATGTGTTGTATGTATGCAGTATAGGCTAGGCCTACATTGATTTATTTTTCTCTCTATAATTTCACATTAAACTTATCGTTTTACACTCTTGAAATGAGAAAATACTCAGTAATTTTTATTTGTCAAGTATTTATCGAACAAGAATATACAAAAATACGCCTTACCGTGTGGTTATTTCATATAGACTATCTATTTATTAAATTACCAGAAAACATTCTATGTAAGGGATAATGTTCAGCTCGCGGATCATTGTTGTGAAATAAACCACGGCACAAAGCAAAAGGGTCTTTAGCATCCTGAAGGGGTTTATTTTACAACAATGATCCACGAGCTGAACATTATCCCACTTATTACATGCCTACTTAAGAAATGAATAATATGACACAAAACGGTCCACCTGAGTCAAACATCAAAACTGCACTTATAGCAACTGTCTGCTATAAAGAATTGATGTGACTGACCAATCAGAATCAAGTATTCAAAAAGCTGTGTAATAAATAGTGATATACACTATATCGCTATTGAGGTATGAAAATGACCTATATCATGATAGAAGATTTGGGCCATAATGCCCAGCCCTATCTGTTATTGAAGCACTTTGTTACAGCAGTGGTTACAGGTGATATAGAAATAAAGTTGGGCTGTCAATGTTAACATGATAATAACGCAAATTTGTTTTAACGCCACTATTTCTTTATCACATTAAGGCCACTGACCTTCCTAAAACTGTACCAGCCTCAACTATAAAGCTAGAGTGAAGATATCCGGCATCATGTAAAACTAGAAAACTAAAAAAAAAAAAAAAAAAGAGGCGTATTAGTTTTCATTATGCGTTGTAGACAGAGAGTACAATATTATATTACATATTCTGCACAGTTATAGCTGTGATGTGCAGAAGACTTGACATTGTATCAGCGCAGTTATTTTTAGGTAGTAAATAAGCTAGCGTATTATGAGACACGGGATGATGTGACATAATTTGATGAAAATAGTCATATTAGACTGTTACATTGATCTTGCATTGAATATCAGATATCTGTTTGTCCAGCAGATTTCCTGAAAGATAAAATAATATCTAAAAATAATATTCTAAACATTTATTCACTCATTAGTAGGGCTGTCAAAGTGAAGATAATAACGCGAATTTGTTTTAAATCCACTAATTTCTTTAACGCATTAAGCTTACAATTTTTATCATATTAAACTAGAAAACCCGAGGAATCCATCGGTACCAACCATGTCATGCCAGCTTGTCAAGAAGAAAGCTTAAATAACGCTCCAAACTTAAATTCTGGTAAGGAAGAACTGTCATGGCCATTTTCAGAGGGGTCCCCTGACCTCTGACCTCAAGATATGTGACTGTAAATGGGTTCTGTGGGTAGCAACGAGTCTCCCCTTTACAGACTTTATAATAATCACATGCAGTTTGGGGCAAGTCATAGTCAAGTCAGCACTCTGACACACTGACAGCTGTTGTTGTCTATTGGGCTGCAGTTGCCATGTTATGATTTGAGCATGTTTTTTATTCTAAATATAGTATCTGTGAGGGTTTCTGAATAATATCTGTCAATGTATTGTGCAGTTAATTGATGTCAATAATAAAATATATACATACATTTGCACAAAGCAGCATATTTGCCCACTCCCATGTCAATAAGAGTATGAAACACCTAACAAACATCCCTTAAAAGGTGCATTCTGAACAGATAAAAACTAAAATGTGCGATTAAATATTTGAATCGACTGACAGCCCTAAAGTAAAGCTATTATTATCATTGTTATATTGTGATTTAATATATTCTGTCACAAACATGCTATTAATATGACTGATTCTGGGGAGGACATTCATTGTCTCTGGTTACTTAACTGCTTCCACATTCAAACAATATGAACATGATTTCTGCCACTATCAGGTCTGCAGAGATCAGATTAAACAATCCTACTTGCATCTCATGCAGCAGTGAAAACAAGGTCTGTACATATTTTGCATACTTATTCAGTACTTGTCAACGCCTTCACTTTCTGTGTAATGGGGGCGGCAGTAGCTCAGTCTGTAGGGAGTTGGCTTGGGAACCGGAGGGTCACCGGTTCAAGTCCCGACATGGACCAAAAACTGAGTGTGAACTGGTAGCTGGAGAGGTGCCAGTTTACCTCTTACTGCCGAGGTGCCCCTGAGCAAGGCACCAAACCCCCAACTGCTCGGGGCGCTTGTCAGGAGCAGCCCCCTCACTCTGACATCTCTCCATTAATGCATGTATGTGTGTTTCAGGTCTGCATGTACCATGTATGAGTTTAACAGAGTGTAAATTGAATTTCCCCACTGTGGGACGAATAAAGGTAGATCTTCTTCTTCTTCTAATGTCCTGAGTATTGTGTTATTTAGTGTTTTCTCTGTTCTTCATATTGTTCTATGTACCACTGTGGTCCCTGTGAAACGTAATTTCGTTACCCTGTATGACAGTGACAATAAAGCAGTCTAAGTCTATAATCACCCATTTTCTGCTCCACACAGCTCTTTCTTTACAAGAAAAGTGCCTGATGACCTGCAGTAAACAGTCTCAAACTTGCACTGCTGCCACCAAACACCCACTACAAGCATAAGCGTGTTATAGCTCACGCGTGTTACAGCCCACACAATGCTGTCAGTGTTAACGGAAACACAGAGAAAGCCCTAATGTTTCCCCGACCAAGCGTGCATGTCACTGTTTGGATAAAAGCGAGAATAAACCACGCTGGCTGCTCCACATATGTGCACGTTGCCGTGAAGCGCTGACATGACTATAACGAGCGAAAATGGGCTTTTTGTCACGGTGATCAGGACATCGTGAGTTGACTTTTACCCTGTCATTGGACGCTATCAGAGCTAACTTTAATGATTCCACCTGACCCGATCTAACATCGGTGCATCTTTACGTGTAAGCTAACCGACTGTCGGTGTGGTTATTGTTTATTGCGACCAGGGCGTAGGCTCGCTAGCTAGCAGCGTTAACGGCTAGCTAACGTTAACCTTAGCTGCAAATGACATAGCGTTACTTATCCCGGAGCAACGGTCCGGATTAACTGAACATACTCACGGTAAATAGCTGTTCAAAAACATTCACCCGCCCCTATTAGTGCGTTATTATAAAATAAACATGGCTAAAGTAGTTAATAAACCCCACCTTTGAGTGGTTGAAGTGGAAATGTGACAGCATCAGTGCTTGTTGCCAAGTTCACCACGTTCAATTTCACAGTTAGCAGCTAACGATAAGGGGTTAAAAAGGAGGACCAGCCACTCACCGGCGGTTCCCTCAGTCCCAGTAGTAGCCCTGTTCTTCTGTTGGGTCTTTCTTCACACGCTCAGGGTGCGAGGAGGCTTTAAAAGGGGGGACCCAAACAGTCTGGTATTGTAGCGCAACCAAAGCCCGGCTGCAGGGCGACTTCTCCCCACAGCCTCCCGCCTGTGATGGTGATGGTGGCGGCTGCGGTTAACGGGAACCTCGCTGTCTGAGTGGGAAACAGAGGCAAAAATAACAAAAAACGACGATAAATAAATACGGTGGTGAATGAATGTATGTCGTTGGCAGGGAGAAGAGGGATCCTGGTTTTCCTCCTCCAAAAAATCCGCTGTTGGCAATCTGGATCGTGGCTGGCAATCTGCACGGCTCGCACGTAAGCGTCTGATGCAGCCCAGGAGCTGGATCCTCCTCCTCCCGGTCAGCCCAGCACATACAGACCGATGCGGGTAATGCCGCTGGAGGTTTTCAGTACAGCGTGTACGAGGAGGGGAGGGATGCTAGCGTAGCATGGGAGGGAGGGAGGGAGGGAGGAGGGGGAGAAGCCCCACATGGTCACGTAGCTGACTGCAAGTGGTTTTTAGAGATAATGGGTTCAAATGAGAACCTGTACTGGGTCTTTAATGGTGATGCCATCAGGGGATAATCTCGCAGGGAACCTCCGAGTTCACAAAATTCAAGAAAGGAAAACAACACAATGGTACCTGATTGGAGCAATTAGGAAGCAGGTTACTGCATTCAGAGATATTAAGATAACAATATACATGTACCAAAATAGATGATATACAATAACAATACAAATGTACCAATAGACTAATATCGATTCATAACATAAAGTGCCAAATATATGATATAAAATAACAATATACACTACTGTTCAAAAGTTTGGGGTCACCCAAACAGTTTTGTGTTTTCCATGAAAAGTCACACTTATTTACCACCATGAGTTGTAAAATGAATAGAAAATATAGTCAAGACATTGACAAGGTTAGAAATAATGATTTGTATTTGAAATAATAATTTTTTCCTTCAAACTTTGCTTTCGTCAAAGAATCCTCCATTTGCATCAATTATAGCATTGCAGATCTTTGGCAGTCTAGCTGTTAATTTGTTGAGGTAATCTGGAGAAATTTCACCCCACGCTTCTAGAAGACGCTCCCACAAATTGGATTGGCTGGACGGGCACTTCTTGCGAACCATACAGTCAAGCTGGTCCCACAACAGCTCAATGGGGTTTAGATGTGGTGACTGCACTGGCCAGTCCATTACAGATAGAATACCAGCTGCCTGCTTCTTCTCTAAATAGTCCTGCACAGTTTGGAGGTGACTCTGGGTCATTGTCCTGTTGTAGGATGAAATTGGCTCCAATCAAGCACTGTCAACAGGGTATACCATGGCATTGTAAAATGGAGTGATAGCCTTCCTTATTCAAAATCCCTTTTACCCTGAACAAATCTCCCACCTTACCAGCACCAAAGCAACCCCAGACCATCACGTTACCTGCTTGACAGATGGCGTCAGGAACTCTTCCAGCATCTTTTCAGTTGTTCTGCGTCTCACAAATGTTCTTCTGTGATCCAAACACCTCAAACTTCGATTCGTCCATCCATAACACTTTTTTCCAATCTTCCTCTGTCCGGTGTCTGTGTTCTTTTGCCCATATTAATCTTTTTCTTTCATTGGCCAGTCTCAGATATGGCTTTTTCTTTGCCACTCTGCCCTGAAGGCCAGCATCCCGGAGTCGCATCTTCACTGTAGATGTTGGCACTGGCATTTTGTGGGTACTATTTAATGAAGCTGCCTGTTGAGGACCTGTAAGGCGTTAACTTCTCAAACTAGAGTCTCTAATGTACTTTTCTTCTTGCTCAGTTGTGCAGCGGGGCCTCCCACTTCTCTTTCTACTCTGGTTAGAGCCTGTTTGTGCTGTTCTCTGAAGGGAGTACTACACACCGTTGTAGGAAATCTTCAGTTTCTTGGCAATTTCTCGCATGGAATAGCCTTCATTTCTACGAACAAGAATAGACTGTCGAGTTTCACGTGAAAGTTCTCTTTTTTCTGGCCATTTTGAGCGTTTAATCGACCCCACAAATGTGATGCTCCAGATACTCGACCTGCTCAAAGGAAGGTCAGATTTATAGCTTCTCTAACCAGCTTAACTGTTTTTAGCTGTGCTAACATGATTGCACAAGGGTTTTCTGATCATCCATTAGCCTTCTGACACAATGAGCAAACACATTGGAACACTGGAGTGATAGCTGCTGGAAATGGGCCTCTATACACCTATGTAGATATTGCACCAAAAACCAGACATTTGCAGCTAGAATAGTCATTTACCACATTAGCAATGTATAGAGTGTATTTCTGATTAGTTTAACGTTATCGTCATTGAAAAAAACAGTGTTTTTCTTTCAGAAATAAGGAAATTTCTAAGTGACCCCAAACTTTTGACTGGTAGTGTAAATGTACCAAAATAGACAAAATAAATCAACAATATAAATGTACCAAAAAGGTGATATAGAATAACAATATAAAAGTATCAAATAGACAATATAAAATAACAATATAAATGTACCATATAGATTAATATAGATTCACAATATAAAATACCAAATAGACAGTTAAAGAATAACAATATAAAGTGCCAAATAGATGATATTGAATAACAATATAGCATATAAGAAATATGTGAAAATATGATATATACATTTTTAGTAATAGATTAAAAAAGAAGGGAATATCATGGGGTAGAATATCAAAATACTGTGTTTAGTACAAGTGTGGTAATAATAGTAATATATGATTAAAGTGTGAGATGATATAAACCTTTTGCACTTGTTTTTTGTGCATTGTACATTATTGTTTTGTTGCACATATGTGTTATATTGTACATTCTGGGAATAATGTGAATTTATTGCACTTGATTTACAAAGAACCACGGGTAAATGTTTAACAGGCAATAGGCCACATTTGCTTAGCTGCAGACTGTCTTGTCATTTGATCATTTCTGTACTGGTGTTTTATTTTACATAGGCATTATCGTAATGTGTATTTTGCTTTAATTTGGTGGTGGAAGAAGTACTCTGATCTTGAAACAGTAGTGTCACAATGTAAAAATACCCCATCGCAAATAATATTTCTGCATTTGAAATATTACAGTATGAAGAGTATTATTATGCATTACTCATTACGCAGAGTGGTCCCTTTCAGTGTGGTGTATTGTTGTATAATTGATTTAGTAAGACTGATGCATTCACATGTATGCTGCATTTTAATGTAGTAGCTAAAAGCCTTACTAAAAAGTGAAAGTGCTACTAAAGAGTGTTAACGTAAATGGATTAGATATCACACACTGTTATGAACCATCTCAGTTTAAACACTAGTATACATGCTCTTTTAAGCACTGAACACTCATAAGATAAAGGTGAATTTCTTCACCTTAAGAAACCATCACTGTGCTACAGTACACCGAGTCTTTATTTTTAAGGTTGTTGCAATAGCAGCAAGCAGTGTTTCTTCGTGCTGCCTGCTACCATGAACTGCATGCTGTTGGTCTTCCTCAGTGACGATGATGGTGATGATGATGACGGTGATGATGATTTTGACTCTTGCCTGTTCCTGTAAGGGGAGGATACGGCTGAGAAAAACAGTGACAGTAATTCCTCAGAAATGGCTCGTTAAACCATTTTCCTTTGTTCTGGGTTATTTTTCTCACGTAAATATTGTAAATTACTGTACAATAAAGGCTGTATTGATTCTCTCTGAAACATGTCATGTGTGACAAGTCTTTCTGTGGATACGCCCAAATGTAAAATTATGTGACCTGATGTGTCAAAGATTTTTTGGACGGCAATTCATACTCCCATCATGCTACTGATTTGTGATTTCATTTGCAAAAACGAGAGACAGTTTGAAGTGGGGCATTCACCTTACAAGGTCATTCTCCTATAAGGGACATTCAGTTACTCTTGAAACCGGTAAAACAATATTGGTCTTGTCCCAATATCTTCAAGGTCAGGTGACTTAATATTTAAATGTTCTACAAAGTGCGTAAATTGCAAAAAAAACTAAACCTATCATGTTGTAGTGTATTATAAGATCTTAAAGGGACAGTATGGGTGTTCTGAAGTGTGTTTGCATGAGGTACTTATCCATCAGTGTATCACTTACAGTAGATAGTAGATTTAGAGTATTTTCCAACAGTGAACTGAACTGAAAGTGAAATTTATTTATTCTGTTTTTGTCATCTGAGCCTGCTGGCTTGGGCCTAGGTAAGTTTCACCTGCAGTTCAGAAATGAGAAGGAAAGAGCTGTCCGACGGCGAGGTAAAGACGTGAAATCTCAAAGTACATCATACACTTAAACAGATATACATTGTTTCAGGTGTTTTTTTGTTTTTTTTCAGGCATCTAAAATATGTTATTATGCCCTATGCTGTCCACAGCACTGTATTGCTTTGCTCCTGTCTGTTTCTCCAAACTGGGGGCGTGATGAGTCATCTACTGTAGATAAGTCCTCATATGTCAGGATGGCCGAGCGGTCTAAGGCGCTGCGTTCAGGTCGCAGTCTCCCCTGGAGGCGTGGGTTTGAATCCCACTTCTGACAGCACAATTTTGGGGGCGGCAGTAGCTCAGTCTGTAGGGAGTTGGCTTGGGAACCGGAGGGTCACCGGTTCAAGTCCCGCCTTGGACCAAGAACTGAGTGTGAACTGGTAGCTGGAGAGGTGCCAGTTTACCTCTTGGGCACTGCCGAGGTGCAAGGCACCAAACCCCCAACTGCTCGGGGCGCTTGTCAGGAGCAGCCCCATCACTCTGACGTCTCTCCATTGTTGCATGTTTGTGCATGTGTGTGTTCGGGTCTGCATGTATTGTGTATAAGTTAACAACAGAGTGAAAAAAAAATTGAATTTCCCCTCGTGGGACTAATAAAGGACTATCTTCATCTTCTTCTTCATAACCCCACTTTAAAACACCTAAACTGTGTTTTAATGCCAAACAAAATACCTTACTATAACAGTATTTAAGGCACAACTCTTCACTCGTTTGTTTATGGGGTATACTTACAATGCAAAAAGACCTATATCAGTGGTATACAAAGTATGAAAAATACTACGATTCAATAGAATAGAATAGAAAACCTAAACATATAAAGTTATGGTAGCTTTGAAAGTCTGTGGATTATTCTAAGTAGCCTTGCCTACATATACCCTCCATGTGTAGAGTGACTATTAATTATCAGCTCACAGGTAACAGGATTACTGCTAACCAGCAGGAAGCTGAGAGCTGCAAGATCACCTCTGATTTTTCAACAGAAACAGCAAACACCACTCTAGAGGTAATGAATTATATTCTAAGCATTATGTTGGAGGAACCCTTGTTGTCTGGACTGGCCATTCATGGAAAATCTTCACATATGTCACTAAAATCATGAATTTCCACAGCGTGATAATCAGACTGAATTAGATGTAGTGGTGACAACGGAAGTGTGGAAACAGGCCAGGCTTTCTACACTTCATTCCTGATCAGTTTCACTTGTTTTCTACATCATTACTGTATCTCTCACATGAAAGGCACATTTGTGTATGACATTTTCCATGGTAAGATTGGATCAGTCATCCTTTACACTGTAACATACAGTATGATGGAAGGAAGTGGTGGTTCACTGGTGTTCGACATTTAGAAAATCAGTAATTTTCTCATGGTAACTCAGTTAAAGCTGCAGTAGGCAGAATATTTTTGACATCATTTGGCACAAATTCCACAATAACCTTTCAGCATATTGTAATTCAAGTGTTCTGAGAGAAATCTAGATGTCTGCACCTCCTCATGGCTCTCTAAATCTAGCCCGTGACAGGAGACTTTAGCCAAACATAGGTCATTTCAGAGAGAGAGAGCGTTCCGATTGGATGTTCATTCAAGGGACTCCGATCAAACGGTCAAACTAGGCAGCGCTGATCAAATATGAATCAATATTCTGTTACTGTAATGTCTATTTCTCACCTCAGCTGTTTCCAGAAGCATCTTGCAGTTACTGTTCTGCTGTAAAATGAGAAAGTTTGCTCCGGCTAGTGGGCGGTGCTTGGTATTTCCTCAACTGGTCTCAACATGGCTGCCGGGTCACAAACTTTCTCAGTTTACAGCTAAACAGTATGATTTGATTCATATTTGATCAGCACTGCCTAGTTTTAGCGTTTAATCAATTTGTGAGTGATTGACAGCTGCTCAGAGACGGCAGGCTCCAGCTCGGCTCGTCTATGAAATCTTGCAGATGCCATTAGGAACACTGGAGGACATGATTATTTTCAGATGTCTCACACACAACTGTCAGGATATAGTGACTGTTTTCGAACAAAAACTTTTTTTAATCATATTTGCTCCATTTCTACTCGCTGCAGCTTTAACTTGTCTTTAACATCCTTCCTGTGTCTCTCACATTAAAGGGTTTCCACACATTACTTGTAACCTAGCATTAACATTTAAATATGACTTTTCCCATAATAATTGGTCAGTCATCCTTTACACTGTAACATACAGTATGGTGTTCAACATTTATAATATCGGTGATTTTCTCATGGTAACTGACAGTTAAAGGTGTGGGAGTTTGGTGACACATTTGCTGAAACTCACCAATTCCCACACACACGCATGTACGCACACACACACACGTTTTAGCACTTCCTCCTAAGAAATATGAACACCGTATCCAGGAAGCCACACTTTGGCCACCCAGCCCGGCACTTCATTTCCTTTGAAAGTAGTGGAGGAGCACGACCATTCCCCACTGCACATCACTATGAGCGCATGTCAATGAGGAGCAGATGACAGGGCTGCATTGTGAGATGGGCGCAGAGTGGGAGTGCCATGTGACACTCCTGAATGGGCTGCCGGGGGGTTGGCCGGGGGGGAAGGATGGCAGCAGCCACAAAGGCCCATTGAGGGATTGCAGACTAGGTACAAGACTGGCACTGGTCCTCCTTCCCTTCCATGGGACGGCAGGAGGAGGCTGCTGCTTGGTACTGACTGAATAGAAGGACTATTTCACAAGAATTGGAGAGAAGAGGTTTATTATCACCATGTTACACTTCCTTCAGTCTGTTGATGGCCATTATGCCCACTTCTGCACATGCACTACCATCCTGTGTGATTTACCACTGCGTCTTGTTCACACAGCCTACAATAGGCTGTTGTGCTTTCAGCGCAACAAAAGCATCATAAAATGACACAAAATGAGGGTCATGGAAACATGATTACATACTATTCAATTGGTTTCTTCTCATGCAAATACTGTAATTTAATTCAGTTATAAAAAAGTCAGAGGAAACATAACTGATCAACATCTTCTAAAATCACAGATGCTTAAACCAGACAAACCCAGTGAGTCACGTCAATTATTTGTGTAGCGCAAAATCACAAATCACAATTTTGAGATGGAGATGGAGCCAGAGCAACACAACCTCCTCTCCACGCCAAATAGATAGAGCCAGTTATCCACTATTTAATCTCGAAAACATTTTAGTGGAGAGTAAAAATGTTAAATTTCCTTTGGTTCATCACAGTTTACTAAGGCATAGAGGCGTAGAGACCAAGATCCTGCATATAGACCTGGTAGTTGTGGGGCTCCTCTTAATTTAATTTGGTTATGTCTGTCTAGGCAAACCACACCTTCCAGCACCCTAGGGCTTCAGAGGTTATGTAATGATAGTCTACAATAGTTTTCCCTCCATAAGATCAAACATACTGTACACAGTCCATAAAAAATAGTCTTAATTTTCACAGTTGTTTGAAGAACAATATTATAGATTTTTATTCAAAAAATGTGTTTCAGTCCAAGGTTTCAGTCCAAAATGCTCTCTATGTGGACTGAAACCTTTTGATACACACCTAAAAATAAATTAATTAATAAATAAAAGTCTGATATTATTCCTAATAGCTTTGAATGCTGCCAAACCCATTAGGCTGGCACATGTCACAGGTTGTGCCCAGGATTTTAGAAAACAACCCACAATTTTGCCAGAATTACAAATAATGCAAACGAATACGCACCTAGTCATGAAGATCAACAGGGGTGGGTCAGGAGCATTTACTGTAACAGCACTATAACACAATCAAACAGGCATAGTGCAGTTACTGTAATACAAATCAATAGATTATACACCATACATCTATTATACAGCATTACCTAAACAGAAAAGCAACAAAAAGTATGACATATTGTGCTGCTGGTTAGTCTGCAGCTTCTTACCACCACTATATGTATATAGCTCCATGACAGAACATGCTGTCAAACCTAAAAAATGTCCATATTATTTGATTTCCAGAAGATAAAGATATCTCACTGACCTGCTGTGCTGTGCTGTATGTCAGCGTTATGTGTGCTCTGTTGCAGCACAGGAGAGGGACATATACAAAGACACATTATTGCACTATTTGCTATCCTCTAGTGGTTATCATGGTTCATTACATTTAGATCTGTGAACAATGCGAAGATGCAGTATGAAACTAAAACAGTATAGTATAGATAATGTGAAGCAGATGAGGCTGAAAACCTGAAGATTAATAGGCAGGAATGCTACATCAGACCTGATCGCTCTCTCGGATGTGTGCTGAGAGGTGCTCTGTGTGTTTTTAAATACACTCACAATCTAAGTTTACATCATGGTTGGGCTTAAAATAGCTACATAAACTAAGTAAAACAAGTACGGAAACAAAGTAACGTCAGGACAGAAAACACGCGACAAACGTCACCAACTAACTAACTTGCGAAACAAAACACCAGTCTTGAACACGGGTATCCCTCTTGAAAGTCCTGTGTTTGTTGGACCCGCCCACCTTAAGTGGTCTTTCTCACTTTAGACACAATAGCTATAAAGTTAGACTTTTGTCACTACTACTTCTGTGACATGTGCTTCCAAGGCAGACTTAAATCACCACAAGTGAAGCTGAACTTCTTCAAGTTTCTGATATCCAGATTATGAATATCATCTCCATGTTCACAGTAAACTGTTTTCTTTAATACCACACACTGATGAATACCTTACTCCCATTGTGTTTATTGAAGACTCCTTCATGGACTCTTGTCATCACTGTGATGTTGCCAGGCAACCAGAGACTCCAGGAAGTCATTGCAACCAGCCATAATCCTGTAAAACGACATGTCATAGTTACACTTTGGTTTTTGTATGAATTCAACAGGTAAGATATAATGTGTGTGTGTGTGTGTGTGTGTGTGTGTGTGTGTGTGTGTGTGTGTGTGAGACTATGTGTGTGTGAGACTATGTGTATGTGTGACTAGCTGACAGACTAGCTGATTCCCCACAGACTGTGTATAAAGATACATATCCATTTCCTCCCACTGTACAAAACTGAATCCAGAATATCCGGATAATGGAGCTGCCATCTTGACATTTTGACAACATTTTCAGCCAGAGTCTGCGCACTAGTGATCGGGCGGCTGGAGCCTGTGGCATTGAGGTCCCACCCACACACCCTCCAGGGCCAATCACGAGCCAAGCGCGGGTGCAGCTTGAGCCACCTAGCTGCTATGTTAGCACCATGGTAGCTGTTTGGCTTGAAGGACACAACTAACCAGGATATCTCTATGCATTTATGATTAAACTGACACATGTTCTATTACACAGACTTGTGACTGTTATGGAAAGTTAATGTTTCATCTCCTCTGTCGCATAATTCCCGATCCTTGGGCGGCGTGACTACTTCACTCAGAGCAAAATGAAAACTTGAACATGCATCAGCATGAGAACTGCCTAAGCTCAAACAAACACCTTTACGTGACATAAATGAATACCTACGTAGCAAAAATGCAATAAAACTGAATAACTGATATCAGCTTTCCTTTCTGTTTCTTTCCAAAGCAAAGCCCGTGTTACTATAACCCCACTTACATGACTATTTGACTTGACAACGGAATCACTCATCTTCTGCCTTTTCAATGAACAATGAAAATATTGAACAATGTCAAATTCATTGGATGTTGCTGACAAACGCTTACCAGCACATAATTATCAAGTATTCAGCAGTGGTCTGCTACAGCTATATAGCTAAATAATGTTAGCTACAGTGGTGGAACGTAACTAACATTATACTGTTACGTACAAATTCAAGGTTTTTGTATTTTACTCGAGTATTTCCATTTTATGCAGCTTTATACTTCTACTCCTCTCCACTACATTTCAGAGGCAAATATTGTACTTTATACTCCTCTACATTTGTCTGACAGCTTTAGATACTTTACAGATTACAGTTTTTCATCCTGTCCAGTGAAAACCTTCTTGAGAAATTTCTCCTCCTTAAATCAAATAAAGTATTTCAAACCCTCTTAGATCAACTGGAAAATGCATCATCACAATGCTGAAAATAGGCTGTTTTTCTCATGAAAAGTTGGCATTTTAGTGACATGTGGTTCTCACAGGACAGCCATGCTACAAATACATGACTGTAGATTAAACTGCACAACAGTATATGAAGGAGTTAGAATTAGCCCGACCTTAAACATGCACAGCAGTAAAATGCAACATGCGCATGAATGCAGCAGAAATATTAATCCAGAAACATCAAATATAATAGGAAAACACTGAAAGGGAACAATTCACTGCTGAGTAGTATTTTTTTAAAAACGTTGGATACTTTAAGCACATTTTACTGATAATACCTATATACTTTTACTTAAGTAATGTTTGAATGCAGGACTTTAACTAGGAGTGGAAATGAGTATTTTCACATTGTGACATTAGCAGCTAACACTTCCGGTCACTTCTGGTCAGCTAGCACAACAACAGCATGTTTCACTTTATGTTGACTGACTAATGTTAGCTGAGACATCCCAAAACAAAACAAAGGCACTGAAGACTTCATTACTAACTAACAACTTAACAGCTGTTTCATACCTCTGGTTTATCCATTTATCATCACAGCCAGTAACAGCCGGCGTCTGATTGACGCTCCGTTTCTGACTCAGCACGTACTCTACGTTTGCTGGTGGGTTGGCTAAATGGCTGTGATTGGCTGGATGACCATTCAATCAATCTAACTTTACCAATAGCCTTTCAAGTTGAAAGAATCCGTTCTCTGAAGCACTTTTTTTTAAATTTGTTTTACGGATTTTAGTTTTGTTTCCTCTCAAAGATGGGTAGGGGAATGAAATCATGTTTCTGTGAAAGTGCGGGTGTGGGTGTGGGTGCGACAGCTGTGACAAGTTTGAAAAGCACAAATATGCAAAAAACTATGTAAAAAATATGCAAATTCCAAAAAACGTCAACAAAAGGTCAAAAATAGCCAGAAAATATCCCAAACGTGGAAAAAGTCTGAAAAATATCTAAAATATATCTCAAAAATGTTCAACAATTGTACAGAAAAGTCAAATAATGTTTTAAAAAAAAGTCAGAAAAATGTTCAATAAGTGTCCGATAAATGTCTGATGAATGCCCAAAAAATGTTGAAAAAAAGTCAGAAAAGTGTGCAAAAACGCCCAAAAAATGTCAAAGTCCAAAAAAAGTCCAGAAAAATGTCCGAACAAGTCTAACAAAGAGTCAGAATCATATCCAAAGAAGTAAAAAAATGTACCAAAAAGTTAGAAAAATAGCCCAAAAATAGTCAAAATGTCACAAAAATGTCTGAAAAATGTCCAGCAAATGTAAAAAAAAAAAAAAAAAACGTCTGAAAAAAGTTTATTAAAAAAAGTAAGAAACATAAGATAAAATAAGATAAGATGAACCTTTATTAATCCCCGGAGGGAATGTACCAAAAAAAGTAAAAAAAAAAAAAAAAAATCTATAAAATGCCGAAAAATGTCCAAAAAATGTTCGAACAATGTCTGAAAAAAACTCTGGACATATATGGTTTTCACTGGAAGGAAGGGGATGAAAGATTGTAATCTGAAAAGTAACTAAATATGTCACACAAATGTAACGTTTAGTGCAGTGTGAAGTACAATATTCCCCAACTCAAGTAAAACAGAAAAACATCACGTTAGTGCTTGTATGTAATGTAACTGAGTACTCGGGTAAATGTACTCAGTTACATTCCACCACTGTGCTTTGCAGTCTGAACTGATGGACCTGTTAAACATGGAAGTTTTGGAGGAACCCTTCAGAGAGCCAAGCTGTCACAGCGGTGCATGCTGGGTGATATTGAGGCAGGGTAGCAGCAGCAGCAGCAGCCGGCTGACTCAACCTTCAGTTTGTGCTTCAGTTTCAGCCGTCCTAAACTCTTCAACTGGCTTAATCTGACAACGTATGGAGGGCACTGTATTTACCTGAGTCATGGACATCAGCGGACAACATCTCACGGTTAGATCACCTGTTTTCTTTTGGTAACTTAGACACCTGCTGTCAAACCAAGCCGGATGATGTGGATCGGCTAAAGCTAAAGCTAGCTGCCGTTTAGGGAAGATGCTTGTTGTTGTCGCTGGTGTTAGCTGTTAGCTAGCTGCGTAGTTAGCCGAGGTAGTGGACTTCTCACTTACTTGTATGTGATTATGTTGCTTCGCTAGCCTTCATATATTTTTGATGACCGTGTTTAATGATCCGGTAAAATGGCAACAAACTAATGAGACGTTAACGGGTAACATAGCTCATAAATTAGCTTGGCTTTTGGTTTTTCTATATATGCTAACCAAGCTAAGCTAAGTTAGCTACACCCCATCTCAGCGAAGCGTCTCGGCCTTGTAGTTTAATTAGATGTCTTATAGTTCAAGCTAATCTAGCTGTTAGCATCGTGTCAGGTTAATCCTAGTCTAGTCGTTTTTAGATCTGCATATCTCTACTTAGCTGTCAGGTTTCCACTGAGCTAACGATAGCACTAGCCAGCCTGTTAGCCTGCTAACTATATGCTTACCGATTTCGCGTCATTAGCTTCCTAGCTTCACCAAAACGTCAGACAAGTGAGGGAAATGTGTGAAACTTGGCTGAAACTCGAGGTATTGACTAAACCCGCTGATCTTGGGTGTGTAGATTAAGAAATGAACAGCTGTGAAACGATGCTAACCTTGTCATGAAGGTGACAGCTCGTCTGAATAAATAACAGTGTGTTTGCTGATATATTAACTTGAACTTTATGGTACGAAAACGGCTGCTTTCACTAAACGGCAGTGGTGGACGGAGCAACGTTACTAAGTAAAAGTAATACCAACAGTCTAGAAATACTCAGTTACAAGTAACAGTCCTACATTCAAAATGTAAGTGAAAGTACAAAAGTATTAGCATCAAAATATACTTAATACTTAAGTACTAAAAGTACTCATAATGCAGAATGGCCAGTTTCAGAATAATATTTGATTATGATTGTTGATGTATTGATTTGTTCATCATGTTAATGTTGCTGCGGGTAAAGGTGGAGCAAACTCTAATTGCTTTATATATTGCTGGGTAGTTTGTGAAGTCATCGGTGAAATCTAATGTCCTGTTATCTTAACCTATATTATAAATGTACTTAGTTGCTTTCCACCACTGCTCAAGAGTAACTTTAATTGTGTGTTATCCGGACTCAAGCTATCGTGGTGAGGTTCAGTGACTTCAGCAGACAGACAAATTCATTGTTTAATGACGATGGAGGCACAGATCACAGTTTAGTTTCCTTGGGAACAATGTAGGAACAGGTAAATCACTTCAGTTTGTCTCTGAAATGTTCCTTTGTCCTTAACTCGTATTTCTGGACTTGCATGTCTATTGTCCAAGTCAGCACTGTATAAACGTACCTGCTACCAGGTATTCTGGGAGATAAGGTCAACAAAGCAAACACGTTTCAGACGCCACCCACTGCTCCGGTTGGTGGTTGAGAATGCAAACAGAGTTTCCTCTTTCAGTTGGAAGTCAAAGTGGTGACAAACTCCGGTTTGTGCCTCTCATGGAATTTGATATCAGCAACTTTTGGGTCACACAGGATTGTAATTTCCTCATAACTTCTTAGGGAGGCTCCTGAAAGAACTGTGTAATAAGTTTGGCATACAGAAGTAGGATTGCAATTAGTGATTATTTTTAGAGTCGGATTAATCTTGATCAAATGCTCAAACTATGGAAAAAATGAACAAAAATGGTAATAAATAAATCTGATCTGTATTCTCCAGAGCCTAAAGTGACATCTTCAAATTACACTTTCCAAAGCCCAAAAATATTAAATTTACATTCCAGTGATTATGAAACACAGAAAAGCCGCACATCTTCACATTTTAGAAACTTAAATGTTTTGCATATGTGCTTGGTAGAAGACTCAAATGAATTATTGATCATTAAGTTAGTTACTTATTTATTTTCTAGTGTCGAGTCATGATTAAATTCATCTGCAGGAAAGCATACATTTCAACATGTATAAAGAGTAGGGCTGTCAGTCACTTTAGATATTTTATCATGATTAATTGTAAATCAATTACTTACAAGTCACAGAATTCAACTGCTTTTTTTCCAAGTAAAATTTTAAAAACTTAAGAGAGCATTTATCATATGTCATTGATCCTTTAAGACTCCTGTATCTTGCTGGAATGACAAATACTTCCTGCAGGTAAAAAACCTACAGTAGTTGTTTCAATAGGTAAAAAAGTTATTGAACATCATGCACACATTTAAAAAAAACAGTAAGATTTGATTCTCTTTGTTTTTGATGAAAACCGTGGAGTGTTTTTGTGATTCTCATGTAGTTCACACTTACAGATATAAAACGGTGGACTGACAACAATGATAACATCTATGATTCAGGTTTGGATAAGGAATCTTTGACAGTGGAAAAACATGCAAGTAAGAGCTCAGTGGAGAGGAAAAATACCAGATTAAAGTCAAGATTGATTTATAAGTGCTGACAAGGTAGAGTTAATTTTTACAGACTCCATCGGCAGGCTGTTTCTATGCAACATGTTGCCTGATGTTATTCACCAGGGAATCACATGAATTTAA
This sequence comes from Pterois miles, assembly GCA_947000775.1. Classification (NCBI taxonomy): domain Eukaryota; kingdom Metazoa; phylum Chordata; class Actinopteri; order Perciformes; family Scorpaenidae; genus Pterois; species Pterois miles. Next base: position 1,630,784 of record CAMQGK010000224.1, on the reverse strand, counting down.
GAGTAAATAAATAGATCTTGTTGGGTCAGAAGATGCAGTTCATTTACGTCAGTGTCTCAGTTTTATATATCACAGCACTGTTTTTTTCATTACCACTTTATTACTGTCAATTTGATGCCAATCTGTCCTCTTTTAGTGGTTCAGTAATTCAATTTCAAACCACACATTAAGCACATTGGCCCTGCAGCACCACAAGAGCTGCCGTTAATTACTTCTTGTGTTCATGAAGCCAGAATGGGCTTAAACATGTTGTTTTTATTGCTATATCTGCCGTGATGGACTATTTGTTTCTGATGATTACTTTCCTCACTGCTTCAGGTGTAGCCAGGAGGATTCGTCGATTGCCAGAGAAGCATGGAGCCAGATGTGATCCGCATGTACTCCTCCTCTCCTCCTCCGATGGAGGACGCTGTAGAGGACGAGGACGAGTTTGGAGACTTCGACACCTTCTCTGGCGTCCCAAACAGCATCAGCTTCACAGAGTTCGACACCCCGACTACTTTCAACCAGACCCAAGCTTTGACCGCCACCTCCCCGCCTGAGCTTCTCACCAACAGAGGGGTGGTGGGATTCAGCCACGGTTCCTCTAATGGCACCCACGGCCCGAACAATGAGCTGTCTAAGGCTAATGGCGTTGTGCCAGCGAGCCACCTGGGCAGCGGCCCCTCAGAAAGAACTGAGATGAAAAAGGTCCTCTCCAGCTCTCTTGATTTCTCAGTGAACGACACAGCTGGCAGCGAGCTGGCTGATTGTAATGGCGGAGGCACAGAGGTGCTAACAAATGGGTTTGCAACCTTCGACGTTCAGGGAAGCCCTTTCTCGCAGAATTCTGTCCACTCTCATATAAAAGGAACGTCCACTGAGGACACGGGCAGCGGCCCAGACGGCAGCCCCGAGGACGATTTTGCAGACTTTGCTGCTTTTTCCAATGCTGAAGGTCACCTCAGCCAGACGGCAAATGAGGACTCGGACAGTCCCATGGGGGGTAGCTGCCACGACGAGCACTGTAATATAGAGCAGGGAACGACTTCAGAGGACAATGTCAGGGACACAAACAGAACTGGACCCAACACATCCGGCTCTGATTCCATACCTGTTCCTGCTGAGGCCCCGGATGGCTCGTGCAACACGGACCGGGGTCCTCACACGGACGCTGACTCTCAACAAAGGGACGTAGCCTTTGCACAGGAGCGCTTGGCCTCAGAGGCAGTTTGCACTAACAGACCCGTCACGCTGAACGGGGTGGATGTAGCCGACAGGGACGATTCCAAAGACGCCGCAGGCTGCAGTGAAAGCGACCTGTCACCTGTGGACGGTGAGGCGGGACAGTCGGACGGGAAGGGCTCCGGTAACGAGACCGAGACAGAAACGGAAACAGAGACGTCGTTGGGCCGGCCGCTGTCAACAGACGCTCTAGAGGAGTTTGGTGACATGAGCACCACAGGCTCGGTGCCCTCGCCACCCCTCCAAGGGGAGACCGCCACGCCCGCCGACCACAGCCAGCTAGCAGAGGATGAGGAGGACGAGGACTTTGGGGACTTTGGAGACGCCGCCTCATTCGGCGGTCAGGGCTTTGCCGACTTTGAGCAGCTGGATGTCCAGCAGGAGCAGAGCAAGTCAGACAGCCCTGCTCCTGCACAGGAAGCTACAGACGCCAAGGACGAAGACGACTTTGGCGACTTCAACTCCCCCAAATTCCACGGCAGTGGAAACGAGGGGGAGAATGGAGGCAAGTTTGCAGACTTCCCCGTCAGCGACAGTTTTGGGAATTTCAGCTCGGCTGCTGCAGGTGCAGATGGCGAGGCGGATGCAGGGTGGAGCGCATTCGGGGGGCTGGAGCAGCAGCAGCAGGTGGAGGAGGGGGAGTCCTGGGCGGCGTTCAGCACGGCGCAGACTGTCGCTCCTCCTGCAGAGGGCAGAGAGGAGGAAGAGGAGGAAGAGGAGGAGTGGCATGAAAGTGTAATTCCTGCAGTCAGCGAGGAAACCAGCAGGACAGACAAACAGTCGGTAAGAATTGTGGGAAATAAACTGGTCAGACTGGGAACCTTCATGACTGCAGAGTTATTCATCCATGAACGAACGTCATGAAATAATTCAAGTTGATTTTATTTATGTAGAGCTGTACAGCACAGAACCAAGAGTTAATAAATAGCAAAACAAGGAGGCCCAAGCTGAGCAAAACGAAGGGATCAGTTCTTAGAGGGATGTATAGCTTTAGTTTTATTTCTTTGTCTGTTTTTTTGGCCCATATTAATATTGGTGTTTGAGAGCCAAAAATCCATGACAACATAATTGCTGACATAACAGATGTTTTTGATAAGGATCCCTTAAATTTGATTATTATGTGATGATGACATTGTTTATAGTTGCCATATAGTTGCACTGATACTCCTAGATATCTACAACTGGTGTGAGATGATGAGGTAAATCCATTCAAAGACAAAGTAGACTTCATTTTGATGAAATAAAACTTGTTCACACATTACACTTCTTGTGAGATCACACTCACATCAGACAGTTAAATTATACTGTATACTATTGATTTTAGCAGTCCATATATATATATATATATATATATATATATATATATATATATATATATATATATATATATATATATATATATATATATATATATGAAGATGATATCTGTAGAACAAAACATTCTGCTGCCCACAAACCAAAAAAAGGAAGTTATTTAAATCAGTTTCTTGTGTTTGTTCTTGTTCAGCTGAGTCACCAGCCTTACACCAGCTACCAGTGTTTGCATTAAACATTAACCGAGCCGTTAATGAGAGAGGTCAAACCTCTGATTTGAAGTGGAGCAGAGAATAAACAGTGTCCTGAGACAACGAGATCAGTGTGATGAGAGGTGGTGGGTTGGCGGTGTGGTCGAGAAACTCTGCTCTCAGGATGTGACCTGCACTACATTAACACACAAACTGGTAGTCTGCAGGTCGACGCAGGATTCATTTGCAGCTGCAACAGAAACGCCGGGACCTACTGTCTCATCCTTCAGCGTTGGCGAACGGCCAGTGTAACCAGTGTGACAGCCAGCAGGAAACTGGGTCACTAGTGTGACAGTGTCTGGTCTGGTTTGAGTTTGAGGTAAAGGACTTTAAAACCGGTTTCTCTGCAGAGAATCAGGTTCCAGGGTCCGTCTCTGTTCCCACTTTTCCTCCCCAAAATCAGATTTTCTAAACAATCTGTTTGAACTATAATTTACAGCATACACTAACAATTTCTTTTCCAGGACCTGTTCTCACTGGCCCTCAGACAAATCTCAAGATAAAAGTGCTCCAAAGACAATTCAACTGAAAATGTAACAACCATAAGGATTGCCTGCTTGTCTGTGGCAAGTAAAATACAACGTCAGGCTATTAAATCCAGCCGCTCACTTGCCCGATTGGCTACGTGGTAGAAAAGAACTAAAACAGTTTTTTTCTGGAGCTGATAATGGAAACAGCTCAGAAGTGAGCCATCTCACTTCCTTCCCATCTCTGTTGAGAGTTGCACATGCTCAGACAAAGACAGGCTGTTTTCAAAACTGCATACTATACTAGAAGTACATACATATTTGGCCAAAATGTAGTAAGCAGTATGCAAGCAAAATCTTCAGTATGCCAAAAATACCCAGATGTCATATTGAGTCGGAGAAAATCTCCAGTATGCATCAGACCAGTCTACCTCACCTACTGTATCCCACAATGCAAAGCGCTGGAATGGTCACGTTCGTGCTGTTTGGTTTACATCCGTTTTCCAAAACCAGAAACCTGCGAAACTCGGCCTTGCGTGCTACAAAGTAAATTAATTTACATTCCATACTACATACTACTGAGGAACGCAGTATACAATACATACTGCATGCTGCGTTCGACAGTAATATGTAGTATGCGGTTTCGAAAACAGCCAGAGTTTATGAGTTGAAGCACAAGTGAGCATTTTGGATATGCTGGAAACAGAAGTTAGTTGGGTGGTGTCAGAGGATGTGGGCAAAATTCAAGATTGATTGATTACTTAAAGATTAAATATGACAGTTGACTTTGGTCTTTTTTTGCTAATAAATGAAATTAGTTTGTATAGGGACAAGTAAAAATTGACTTAGGCAAATAGAAAGAAAGGGGGAGAGACGGTCGACTATCGCACTCAGTGTTTCTGTAAGTTATTAATAACTTACAGAAACATTACTTACTAAAACCCTGCTTTGTCACTTTTTAAAATCACTCATCCGAACCTGCGATATCTTCTAGTAAATGCACCCGACCCGCGCATCACTATTCCACACCGATGACATAATGTGTGTAGGGATACACTGATCCAACTTTATCAGCCCTGATACCGATAGCGATTAAATTCCAGTATATAATATTTATAGTATATAAACAAAGTTGAACTGAATAGATCAGTCACATTGTCACAGATATTCGATCTAGCTATTTTAGTCAGTCTCTGCCCGATATCTGTTCTGGTATCGGTATCTATCGGTGCATCTCTAGATGTGTGTGTGTTGCTGTGACGTTACTGTCTGTGCTGATGTCAGCATAACGTAAAACCATCATGCAGCACATGAAGAATTTACAAGACTGATTAGCTCATAACTCGTCCGGTTTCTGTCAGTGCATCTTTTGATCTCAGTAGCTTCATAACGCAGCTGGGTGTGGTGAGGACTGGTCTGCTGTACTGGGACCAAACTTCACTGCCCAGAAAGCTGGCAGGGCAAACCACATTATTAGAGTGGGTGCAGCTTTGAAAGAAAATGCATCAGAAAACACTGGTCTGAGAGGCGAAAGCTCAGACTATAAACTGTCTGTAATAAAAATAGATGTGTGGATGCTTTAACTTCTGCTCATTTATTACATTTTTGTACATCCAGTACCTTCCCTCCTTGTGTAGTGTGAGGTAGCACTCAGTGAAAACAGGGTTCACGTTCCAGAAGGTGTGAAATACGCTGCATGATTGGGTGCTAAGCTCTATTCCAGGAGTTTACCAGGAGCTCTCTGTTTCACATTCAGAACGTATAGACACGTTGATGCACATAATTTTCAGAAAGTTTTTGAAAAGTTTGCAACTCCAGAGAACAATTAAATCTGTTGTTTTACTTATGGATACAGTAGGGCTCAGGTCAGGTCATCTCAGGAGTGTTACTGGATGGATGATGATGATAAGTACACCGCTTTTAAATAGGTACTGAGAGAAAACCTGTTACATTATCAGTAGTTATCAATGACATTTTGTATCTGTTCCAAATGTACCTTAAAGGGAGATTTGTCAAGTATTTACAACTCTTATCAATATAGGAGTGGGCAAATATGCTGCTTTATGCAAAATTATGTATATATTTGTTATTGTAAATCAATTAACAACACAAAACAATGACAAATATTGTCCAGAAACCCTCACAGGTACTGCATTTAGCATAAAAAATACACTCAAATCATAACATGGCATAACAGGCAACAACAGCTGTCAGTGTGCTGACTTGACAATGACTTGCCCCAAACTGAATGTGATTATTATAAAGTGGGCATGTCTGGAAAGGGGAGACTCGTTGGTACCCACAGAACCCATTTTCATTCACATATCTTGAATGAAAATGACCCCATTTTCAAAGGGGTCAAGGGACCCCTTTGAAAATGGCCATGACAGTTTTTCCCTTGTTCAAATTTAGTGTAAATTTGGAGCATTATTTAACCTCCTTCACAACAAGCTAGCATGAGATGGTTGATACCAATGAATTCATTAGTGTTTCTAGTTTCATATGATGCCGGTACCCTCGCTTTAGCCTTAAAACTGAGCAGTACGTTAAAGAAGATCATGGCATTAAAACAAATTTGCATTTTCATCCGTCATGCAGCATATTTCACACCGTCTGTGACGTGAACCTTGTTTTCGCTCTGAGCTAACTCACACTTCACAAGGTGGGACGGTCCTGGATGTAAAAAAATGTAATAAATGAGCCGAAGTTAAACCATCCACATCTGTTTCAATTACAGACAGTTTATAGTCTGAGGTTTCACCTCTCCGACCTTCGTCAGTTGGACAGATGTTGCGTTTAAAGGCTCAGACATGCGTGACCTGTTGTGTTTGTCTTTGGCCGATAAGTTGCATTTGAACACACCGCAAACACTACAGCTGATGGCCAGTCAAGCATGTACGTTCTGCGCCTGTGTGAGATGAAATACCTCCACACCAGCAGGCGGCGGTAGTCTATATTCATCATTCAAAAAGCCAAACTGGAAGACCGAGGACTGCAGATATACTTGCTGTTATCATACGTACGTACAAAGCGGCGCCTGTCGACCATTTTCACACCACTCTCACCACGTCATTCCAGATGGCCATGCCTCTGTGAAAATAGCTGCGTATTGGAATGATCAGATGAGATGTTTTCTTCCTCTTGACTTTACTCATTGGCTTGCTTTCCTCACATCTGTTTCTCTTCTTGTGCACTGATTCGTTTAAGCTGAACAACCAAATAGGGTGATTTCTCTCACAGAGGAGCTCCGCCGTCGATTCAACCTGCTGAATCGGCCGAAAAACCTGTGACGTGGAGCCGACAAACTAGGCTCACAGACAACCGCAGGCTGTCCGATGGCCAGCTGTTGGCTTGGTGTGACAGGACCTTTAAGATTTACGACAAAAGATGTGACGTCTCGGCTTGTAGGTTCCCGTCTCTGACCAGATTTGTCAGAGCTCAAAAATGCTGCTTTGTAAGAATGAATCACACCAACCAGAGACGTTAACAGAACAGACCAGACCCTCTGGGACCCCCCAGAAAAGACCCCCTTTTCAGCTGCAGCCTCTGTTTCTTCATGATCTTGTTGCAGAGGATTCCTGAGTAAAGCTGCAAGTGTTAAAATCTTTTTGTTGAGTAAATCAACACAAATTCAATTAATGGTTTCCTGAACAAGCCATTTCCTCAACATTAGAAGTGTTTCGTAGGCTGCGAGTAAACGGCTGCTGTGCTCTCTGCAGGCGTCGCTGTCGAGCCGTCTGGAGAGGCTGTTTCAGGGCAGCTTCCCTCAGACCGCTGCCCCCTCGGTGGAGGACGAGGTGGCGTCCTTGAGGATCCTGCTGGGACCGCCAGAGGACAAACCAGGAGCCGAGGAGGAGGACGAGGAGAAGACGTCGTCATGCAACAGGTGAACGTGGGCCACAAATTTAATCATTTCAAACCCATAAAAAAAATTAAAATTTCTTGTAGTTTCTTGCTGTTCCCTGTTTGGTCTCAGTGGTGTGAAATCTGAGTGATATCGTTCGATTGATCACGTCTTTTGACTTCTTGAACATCTCAGCTAGACGGTTGTCTTTTGTCTTTGCCTCGGCTTTGACTCCGCTGCATCTCTCAGGTCTGCGTGTGGCGGCGTGTGGACGCAGCTTCAGGACATCCACGAGGCGTTGGGCCTCAGATACCAGTGGGGGGGCTCCTACTGCAACAAAGCACTACTCTGCTGCCTCGGCATCGACACCCGAAACATTGTGAGTCCCCGCCGGATCCCTCTGACACCCACCCGCTCACTATTTCACCTGGATAGCAAGTGGAAACAAATGAAGCATGCACTTAAATTAGAATTGATTTGTATCAAATAGGCCAAAAGAACCATTATGGCCCTTTATAAAATGTACAGACAACCCTCTTATCTATAAAAAGTGTATTTTTAGAAGGGATTTAATGACTCTTCAAGTAATGTGACCTTCATTAACCTCTGCTGGCAGCCATTAGGGGCCGCATCTTCAGACTATACTTTCTCTTCACAAGCTCACAAGAATGACTTATTCCTCTCAGCGACATATTTGCGTGATGTATGGGATTTTTTCTGACCTGCTGCTTTAATGTGTGCAGCTGTTCACGGGACAGAAGAAGCAGCCGGTCATCGTGCCCATGTACGCAGCCAGCCTGGTGAGTCGCCTGCATGCTTCACCTCATTCAACACGTCACGTGTTCACGTGTTCACCATGGATCCACAACAGAAGTTATTCGGAGGGTTGGGCTGTGGCACACTGAACAATCCACTACACTCTGGTGGTGATCCAGAGAGAAATGAGAGAGAGAATTAGACAGAGAGAGAAAGGAGAGGGAGAGAGAGGAAAAGAGAGAGATCGAATGAGGGAGAGAAGAAGAGAAAGGGGGGAAAAGAGAGAGAGTGGGGGGAGAGAGAAGAAGAGAAAGAGAAAAAAGAGTGAGAGTTGGAGAGAAAAAAGCAGGAGAGGGAGAGAAAAAAGTGAGAGAGAGAAAAACAAAGAAACAGAAAAAACAGAGAGAAAGACAGGTTAGGAAATATTCACATTATTTATACTCTGAGGGAAGTTTTGATGGACATCCGTCACATCACATTTCAAAAATCTGTGATAAAATCCTTAATAAGTAAAGTAATTGTTAGTGGCAGCCTATATTATTTCCCTTAAATTCATTTTATGCCACTTATCTGGGGCCGGGTCAGGGTGGCGGCAGGCTCTGCAAAGTTTTCCAGCTCCTCCTGGGGGATCCAGAAACATTCCCAAACCAGTTCTGAGTCTACCCCGGGGTCTTTAAAGGACAACTTCACCCCAGTAATGAGCATTGTGTATATCTTATTACTCAACCCCTGGTGAATAAAGAATCAGAAAACCGAGAAAAGTCTTGATGAACTGAAGTAAATGGGGACCATGTTTAACAACGGCAAAACTATATCAAAACATCCGTTTGCAAACTCGTGCAGTATAGTCCAAGTCTCATTTATCCAGTCGTACGCTCACTACTTCCCAAACATGCATGTACGAGAAACCCTTAAACATAAGTCTCACACTTGTGCAGGGGTGCTCTACTCATCTGGCTGAGTATGAAGTGTTTTAAATAGTACAATTTGTAGTGAAGATGGATGTGTTTGGGAAGAAGCGAGTATACAACATCGTTCTCTGCTCACCAACAGTGTGTTTCTGTGTTGTTTGTTTTACAGGGGATGCTGGAACCAACCAAAGAGCCTGTGAAGCCCGTCTCTGCAGCAGAGATGATCGCCTCTATAGCCCTGCAGGCGCCTCCAGTGGCTCCAGAGAAAAGCTCCTGCCCCTCAGACACAGTCCAGGTGGGACCTCAGAGCGTCGACAGGAGACCAAAAGACACATTTCTGTATATATTTACTGACAGCCTGCTGGTTAGCCGATTGTAAAGCCTCAAATGTTGTTTAAAGGAGGAAAATAGTGCATTTGTTGGGGACTATATGCAGTGGCGGCTTAATCCACGTGGTGCTCTTGTGAGTGTTTGTGGGATTGAGTCTGAATAAACTACAGTGTGTGTTCGTGGTGATGAAAGAACGTCACCCGGCGACACAGTGAGGCTCTTTGATGTGTTTTTGGCTGCACCGCAGAGGACTAGCGCTACAAATACAAAAGCCTGTCACTGACTGGCTGAGTGATGAAGTTACACGACTGGTTGGCCGAGTGTTGGCGTTTCCTCATCGGCTGTTGCTCTTTCAAAATGAAAAGGGAGGAACGGTCTGCTATGCAAATTAGCCCGTCCAGCGTGACGCGTTCGGCTTATGAAACCAGCCTGTCAGTCTCAGCGAAGTGAAACCAGACTCGGCAGCGTCATCGCTTATTTCTCAGTTAAAATGTTTTCAGAAGTAGATTTTGGTAGATTGTTTAGACGGCGTAATAGAAAGTTTACGAGCAGGTCGCCATGTTGATTACAGTTTGAACCAAAAGCAAGCCAAAAAACCAGGGACCAATCAGGTGCATTCCACGATAGGGTACATAGGTGTTTGAAAGGCTAGTTGAGTGGAGCGGCACATCCCAGAGTGTCCTCACCAGACCTGGTGGACATGTACCGCTGGATTTAACATTATAAGCATGACCACTGACTGTTTGTGGAACAATTTAGAAACAAATTCTGGACTGACCTCTCACGGAGACCTGTTAAATATGTCTGTTTGTATACCCTTACTGACCTCCTCTCTTGCTCCTCCAGCAGGAGGCGCTCCCACCCATCCAGTTTGACTGGAGCAGCAGTGGCCTTACCAACCCTCTGGACGGTAGGCGTCCCCTCACCACCACCACCCTGACCTGCCCCTCCACCCACTCTCTTCTTGTTTTCACTTTTCTAACTCTAATGTTTCCTGAATAGTCTGTTTAGTCGCTTCAGTCCTGTGGTATTTTTGCAGTGAGTGGATGGAAATGTTGGATTATAAACAATTTAGTAGATCCATAAAAACTTTCTTCATTAAAGGAAAAATCCACACTAAGCACAATAACACTGTTGGTGAAATGAGTCAACCGAAGCCATGTCCGGGAATCTCACAAAGAAAATGAAAAATGTTGATTAAAAATCAGGAAGTGTCTCAACAAGTCAACTCTATTATGAATCATCCAAACTTGACTACTTGAAGGTTTTTGATATCGGTGCTGCAGACGTGTTTAATGAGCCACAGTGAGTGGGTGTGGTGGTGGATCTGTCCTTTAAGGCTGTTACTGAAAACAACATGGCAGCTCTGCATGACGACTCTAACATTTAGCTGACTCTACTCTCTGGTCACTGACACTGCTGCATGTTTCTGGTTTCTTCTCTCTTTCTCTGTCTGTTAACTGTGCAGCGAGCGGAGGCTCGTCTCTGTTAAACCTGGATTTCTTTGGTCCTGTAGAGGATTCAGGCTCCACCAGCTCACCCTCCATCCCAGGTCAGCAGCTGCTCACCGCCTCCTCCTCCTCCTCCTCCTCCTCCTCCTCCTCCTCCTCCTCCTCCTCCTCCTCCTCCTCCTCCTCCTCCTCCTCCTCCTCCTGCTGCTGCTGCTGCTGCTGTAGCGCTCCTCGTCTTTATATTAACCTCCCATCTCTGCTTCTCGCTCATAACACTCGCCTGGAAGAATGCAGGACCAATCAGACAGTTCATGGCTCTGGTGATGAGCCAATGCAACACTGGTCAGAGCAAAAGTTTGACTTTTGAATCAGAAGGATTTCACAGGCAAGAAGAATGTGCCTTGGTATCTTAGTGCATAACAACACATGTAAGAGAGAATAAAACCATTTACTACAAAAGTCAAGAAATAAAAAAATAGATCAATTTATATTCAAAAATATATCAAAAGGTGTATAAAATGTTTTTTTTATGTAATTAGTACAAATTTGAACAAATACTCAACCAAAGTATAGTTTAACTCTCTGAATATTGTGGGCTTTTGTTTGCTCTGGTAGCTAAAGAGTATCAATGTAAGTTAGTTGCAGTTACTATGACGACTACTAAATGGCGAATGGTGTAACAAACTGAAAAACGGAGAGCGTTACTGTTGTTTTTGCGACAGTGGTGCCAATAATAATATATAATAATAATATGAACATGATCACCTGCGATACTGGTGTTTAAAATGTGAGAAAGAAAACTGTGCTGCATATCGAGTCAAGCGCTTCCTAAACTAACAGCCACCAGCCGGTGATCCAGATGTTTGGACTTCACTTTTAGGGACAGATATTATCAATAGAACTAATGTGTTTATGATTAAATTGATTGATGATTGTCTAGCCTTAATTTTGCTCCCAAAGTGCACCAGATTGAAGCATTTAAATTTAAAATGGAGCTAGCAAAAGGACAGAGTGAATATTCCTGTTTTTTTCATAGTGCAGAAAAAAAGGATATTGCAATGTGTGCTATTAGCAGCGCTCTGTTTATTTTAATGTGAAAGTGTAACAAAAATATGTAGTTGCTAAAATCAGTGTTAATATTAATCATGATAAATCATCATGATCTCAATATTGATGGAAATAATTGTGATTATCTTTTTGGCCATGATCATGCAGCCCTATTGTCAGCATGTAATTTAATAGAAAAACATTTAACGCTGAACTCAATGAAGGAGTTTTGGACATATAGTGTTTAGAGGCGAGGTCTACAAAACAACCTGCACCCTGAGTCAGATGCATTTTTTTATTCTTTGCCAAAAACTTTCAATATGAAATAAAATGAATGCAGCTCTCATTTAAAAAAAAAAAAAAAAAAAAACAGACCGACAAAGCTAGAACTTAGGTTTTGTGTCTTCCTCCCTGATTTTTCTGTTTGTTGTTTTTAGGAGTCGACCCGGAGCTGTTCGAGCTGACGACGGCCAAGCTGGACGCCGGCGGCTCTGGCAGTCGGGTGGCAGATGCCTTCGCCCGCCTGATGTCCACCATGGAGAAGACCAGCACCTCCACCAGGTCAGAGGTCAAGTAGAGTCAAAAGACCAACAGGCAGCAGTCACCAGGGTCATGTGGTGTTTGTGTAGAAGAAGAAAAGCTCAGGGGTGACATCAGCCACCAGCTGCTTTTAGTTTTAGATTTCATCATCCTCCACAGTGTTATTTATCATCAGACAGAGACGCATCCTGAACGTTAACTCTGAACACATGAAGCAGATTGTTTTAACAGTTATTTAGTTTCAGTCCTGAATTTTTCATCAGTTCAGTATTTAGTATTCTTCCCTTTTTTTTTGAATTTGCACTTTTGTTTTTCAGTGTATCATTTTTAGAAAATAAAGCGAAGCATATATGATCATACGAAACTGCTCGGATGACACATTTACCGGAATAGATCTATTATAATAATAATAATAATAATAATAATAATAATAATAATAGCAGTCTAAATTATGTATTAAAGCCTCAAGGGTAAAAAAATATATATACTATGAAGAAATTAATTAGTGAATTTTTTTTAATTTAAATTGACCAATTTAAAAAAAAAACTAAAATTAGATAAAAATGTATTTTAGATTATGCATTAAAAACAAGAATATATACAATTAAAATTAAGTCAATCACTAATTATACTTCCTTATCCTGTTTTTAAATAATATGAATTTTTGAGAAGGCTTTTAAATTTAACTTGTGCCCATCATATTCATGTCACTATACATTTTTATTATTTGTACTGATTCAACATTTAAAGAGAGAATAGTAGTAGTAGTAGTAGTAGTAGTAGTAGTAGTAGTAGTAGTAGTAGTATTTGCTGTTCCCCCTTTTTTTTTTTTTTTTTTTTTTTTAAATTTGAACAGATTTTCTGAAAAACATCTTGAAGAACAAAGTCTTAGTAGCTACATCGTGCTAACATTAGCTCGTTAGCAGCGGCCTGCATGTACACAGTTGCTGTCCTGAGGTGTGTGTGGTGACGCCATGTGTGTTTTTGTTGTCTTCCTGTTTGACAGGAAGCCGAGGAAAGAGGAGAATCTGAGCGACGAAGCGGCCAAAGTGATTGCCGGTCTGCCCGACCTCTCCTTCATGCAGGCCAAAGTGCTGATGTTTCCCGCCACGCTGACGCCACTCGGCTGCCAGGCCACGCCAGACTGAAATCCCCGCCGTGTCTGCTGGCATCATCACCTGACCCCGCCCACTCTGCCCACTGGCCACGCCCACTGACTCGGCCCATTTTAACAAGTTGTCGTCTTCTTTTTCTTTCCTTTTTTTTTTCTCTTGCCGCGGCTTAGTTCCTCCCTTTCATAATTTTTTTTAAATTTGCGCTTTTCAGCTTATAATTTTTAAAAATAAAGCGAAGCATTTACGATCACAGGAAAACAGCTTGGACGTGGAGGAGCGCTCAGCCGACGACCTGCACATTTAACGGAGTAGGAGATTAATTTATAGAGTTGATAATTTATAGAGGAACGCGTAGACGTGTGTGCTGTTCATATCTAGAAGAATCATCATGTATATAATCAGGGATTACATGTTTATTTTCCTTTTTTGTTTTTAATTCTGAATGATTTTTGGATGATTTTACGTCTCAGTGGTGGGAGTGTGTTTGTGTCTGTGAAGGAAACACTGGCTGAAGCTCTTTGAATCAAAATGAAGTGGAATATATAATATTAAATTAATACATTTATATACATATATAAAATCTATAAATATATATATATTTATCAACTTGAAACCACACTGCCTGCAAAATCCAGCTGAATGTTTTGCCCCCTCGTTGTGTTTAAAGGCCTTAGTTTTTACCTGCAGTCAGTGTAGATTTTAAACTTTCTTTAACCCGCAGTGTCCACTCTGTCATTTTCTCTTTCTAATTGAATCCGTCTTTTTATCATGAATTATGTCCCATGCCTCTCGCTATCGCTGCAGTCCATCTACTGTCTCTAGAACGCAGCAGGACTCTTATATTTTTATTCTTTAGTTTGGGAACCATCCACCGACCAAACGCTGGTGAATCTGGTGAGTTCATGTGTCCTCAGTTGTCAAATGGAGGTTTTATTTTTACACATATTCCAGCTGTTGTGGCCGGTGGATGAAATCTAGTTTCCTTCCTTGTTCGTGTCCACTCTTGCTGTTCACTTTGGTTGTTTTTGGGGTGAAAACGGGACTTTTTTTTTTTTTTTTTTTTTTTCTTTTTTCGGTTAAAACCACTGAAACTTTCTCGGCAGTGAAGGTCGACTCACATCAGAAGGGAATTAAGGGACCAATTTCTGCTTCCATGTGTCGGGTTATGTACACTGTTCCTAATATGAAGTGCTTTTTTTGTTGTTGCGGCTCTTATTCGCTCATGTTTTGTGATTTTCTTTTTTTTTTTTTTTTTTTTTTTTTTTGCTCATACTACTGTCGGCCCCGTCTCCCAGGAGGATTTTGCACATTGTAAAGATGAAATGGATGTAATCATAGTTCACTGTGGCTTTAGACTGTGTACAGTTAAACTATGGACTGTAAAATGTATGGGAAAATTCCTATGGAAAAAAAACTGAATCACTTGAAGAGCCTGTCAAAAGGTTATTGTGCATGCCCAGGTTCTTTTGAGACTATAAGTGTGTAAATTTTACTTTTAGTGTACACAAGAAATTAAAATAGTTATCTTCTCTGCTTGTTTCTGTTTCTTTCGGACAGACGCAACGTTTTTTGGACAGGAGATGATAAATCGAAAAAAATTCTCCAAACAGCCTGCTTCAGATTAAAAATAAATAAATAAATTAATGTCTCAGCTTAAGTTTATGGAGGCTGGAATGTGCCACTGACAACATTATGCTTTTACATTGTTTGAGTATATTTAATTAAACTGACCACTTTTAAAAAAAAAAAGCTATTAGAGGTTAATTAAAAAATGGAGTTTAAATAAAAATGTAATTAAAAAATCCTACAATTAAAATTTTAATTAGTCAAATAATTTAAAAAAATAAGTAAATTTGCATTTAAATTATGCTTTAAGAAAAAATGTAATTAAAATTTGCCATTCACTTATTCTACTTCCTTATTCTGTCTCTAAGTATTATAAAGAATTTTAAATTTAATTTGTGCCCATCACATTCATATCTCATTATGTTTGTATTATTTGTATTAAATTAACATTTAAAGACCAAATATAATAGAATTTGTTTGTTTGGGTTTTTTTGTTTTATAATACATCATTTAAATACATTTTTCTAAATTAAAAAAAAAAATTATTGAATGAAATCAAACAATAAAATGTTTCTGTTGGCATGCTCCAGGCTTCATAAATTCCAGTCATTTTTTTTAATGTTATTTTGGTGTGAACTGTACCTTTAACCGTTGCTCTCACACTTTGAAACAGCAGCTGAGAGGAGCTCACAAAACCCTAATGAACAAACACTAAGATAAGATAAGATATTCCTTTATTTGTCCCACAAGGAGAAATTTCCAAGAGGTAATTAACTTTAGATCTCTGTTAAAAAAACATCCTTCTTGACTTCTGTAAGTAGGACAGAGTACTAATGTAGTGACTTTAAACAACAAACAGCACTGTTAGAACAAACCAGTGTCCAGTGTGCTGTCTAACGGTGGATCAGTTATAGTTATTCATATCTCACCATCATGTAGATCTCTGCGTATTGTTCCTGTTTCCATTCAGCAGAATTCACAGCATGGCCTCAAACGGCACGGTCACAAACTGTTTGGCTTCCCCTCTCACACACACCTGATCCGAATCACCTGAATTTACCTGTATGCACTTTCATGTCAGTGCTTCATGCTGTGGTCAGTGCTAGAACTGCATGTATGCTCTACATTAACTGTTCAGATAAAAGTAAAACAAACAAAAAACTACATGAAGTCTCCAACAAGTAGAGCCACATTGAGACTTTTTCTTGTAATATTATAACATTATTCTCAAAATCCCATATTTTTCTTCCCTCAGTATGGCCCTAATGCTAATTTTACACCGATCAGCCATAACATTATGACCACTGACAGGTGAAGTGACTAACACTGATTATCTCATCACAGTAACACCTGGCAGTGGGCGGGATATATGAGGCAGCAAGTGAAGATTTTGTCCTTGTAGTTGATGTGTTGGGAGCAGAAAAAAATGGACAAGTGTAAGAATGTGAGTGACTTTGACAAGGGCCAAACTGTGATGGCTGGACGACTGGGTCAGAGCATCTCCAAAACTGCAGCTCTTGTGGGATGTTCCCGGTCTGCAGTGGTCAGGACCTACGAAAAGTGGTTTGAACAAAATTTGTTGCGTTGTGCCGGCCAGGGTGCCCGTGCTGTCCCAATGTTATGGCTGATCAGTGTCCATCCATCTATCCATCTTCAACCGCTTATCCCGTTAGGGGTCGCGGGGGGGCTGGAGCCGATCCCAGCTGGCATTAGGTGAAGGCGGGGTTCACCCTGGACAGGTCGCCAGTCCATCGCAGGGCACATAGAGACAGACGACATCTAGACAGACAATTATTCATGCCTACGGGCAATTTTAGAGTCATCAATTAACCTAAACAGCATGTCTTTGGACTGTGGGAGGAAACCGGAGTACCCGGAGAAAACCCACACTCACACGGGGAGAACATGCAAACTCCACACAGAAGAGCCCCAAGCCGGGCTTGAACCTGCGACCGTCTTGCTGTGAGGCAACAGCGGAAACCACTGCTGATCAGTGTATATTATAATAAGACAAAGTTAATAAATAAAAAACAGACGAGGACAAAGATGAGATCATTCCCATTTAATGTAGAAAATAAAATTACCAAAGTGGACCCCCCCCCCCCCCCCCCCCCATCAGAACCAGATCCTCATCTTACACATTCAAATATAACTCTCAGAAGAAAAATGTCATATTGCAAAGGACAAGGCACAGATTCATGTAACGACTTCTTCCATCCCTTCTGTTAATGTCCAGTAAAAACCTCCTGCAGCCACAGTGACGCTACAAATCACTATAATAATAATAAAAATAATAAAAACATTTGGTTTAAGAAACGTGTGTAACAACCAATCTTTCATTCTCTGGATGGAAACAAACAAAACACCAAAGATGAGTCTGGATAAATGGTCTGGAGCCAGCTTTTAATAATAAATAATCAGATTAAATTTAAAAAACAGGGATTTATGTTTAGTCAGTCCAATCATTGTCTTATGTTTTGTTGATTTTACAGTAAATATGTTCGGATATATCTAACATTTTGGATGCTGATCATCCACTTGAAGTGGATTTAAAAACAGACAGCTCCAAACCGAAATCTCTGTATGTATTTGTTTGTATTTTATTAATTTTCACACTAAATGAAGATGTCAGTGTCCCACTTGTGTACTTCATGCTGATTCACAGCAGGTTCTGAGTCTGTAATATGCTCACATACTGTAAACGTGACATTCAGTGGCTTTTAAGAGTCTCACCGCTGTGAACAAATAAAAAGCAATTAAATTTTAAATGGCAGTGAAACAACTCCAGGAAGCTCTTGTAAAACTCGAAAATAAGTATTAAATCTTAAAAACGTTTGTGAAGATAAACTAATTGTAATCAGTAAAGTACGAATACTAAACTGTGTACTGCATAGTAGAGCTGCAGCGATTAATCGATCACCGTAGTTGTCAGCTGTTAAATCAATCGGCAACTATTTTGATAATCGACTACTCAGTTCGAGTCATTTTTAATTGTCCAGCTTCTTAAATGTGAATATTTTCTGGTTTCTTCACTTCTCTGTGACAGTAAACTGAATAACATTGAGTTGTGGACAAAACAAGACATTTGAGGACATCATCAATAATCAACAAATTAATCGCCAATGACAATAATCCTTGGTTGCAGCCCTAATATATAGGAAGATGTATAATAGAAACAATATAATTTATACAGAGACACATACAGTGTATAATTAGTCTGTATTGAGACTCAGTTCTTACTGGTGAGACAACCTGCTGTTACATCATCTGTCCAGCAGGAGAAGACACAGACCTTAACTAGATCTGGATTCGGTTTCAAGATTTACGTTTTAGGACACGATTGATCCGGGTCTGATCAATCTGATCCATTTACAGTGACTAATAATTGACCAGAAATCCACATACAGAGAGCACGTTAATGCCAGCTGGAGACAAACAAACAAACTAACAAACAATGATTTTGGAGTTCAGATTAAAAAACTGGCTTGTTTATCCTTATCCTACATAACTTTCTCACTCACGCATACATTAGAGCTGTGGCATAAGCTGAACTGAGGGCGTTTGCATTGCTGGAATCCTAATATATATTACATAGTATTAAAAAAAACCTCCAATCATTTATTAAATGAATGGTACATTTCATAGAAGAGATTTCCACCAAAAATGACCTCTGAGTCCACTTAGAAGTCAGTTTTGGTGGATTTACCCTTTAAAAGAATACATATTTATGTTCTGTACAAACAAAATATTAGTGTCCAGAGTTACAATAAATATACACTGAGAGCTAAGAGATAATAAATAATTCTTAGAGATATTTCTGCCAAAGGGAACGTCTGCATATGAAAGTTTGTATCGGCACCACTGTTGAGGAAAAACCTCCGTTATTGCAGTTTAACTGTTGTCACATGATAAATTACATACTTGTTCTTTTTCCAGAGAAAGTTTTCGAAGTGTTTTTTTTATTAACTCCAGGTTGTAGTTTTAAAACTATGAAATAACTTCACTGGTTGAGTTAAAAATGAGTGCCACCAAAGCACATATTTTAGCTGAGTAACTGAAGCTCCTTTAAAAACACATGAAGACGATGATAAAACAAAACTTACTAAACTTACTAAAACTTAGGGAATTAAGTATGAAACAAAAAAAATACCAATACTGTGCTTTTTTCATTTCTGTTCAGTGTAGAGCAAGAAAAATTGTATTTCGCACTTATTGCATTTGGAGAGAAAACTTCACAGTTAATTGTTATTTCCTAAATTTTTGCCAAGCTTTGAAGTTCAAAACAGCCACATAGTTAAGCTAGTCATCTAAAACATGATAAACTTTACCTAAAAATTAAAGTTATTACCACTTATTACACGGCTTTGTTGAATACTTGATTCTGATTGGTCAATCACGGCATTCTACAGTCTATTATTTCTTTATAACAGACCGTTGCCACGTATAGCAGGCCATTGCTATGTACTATAGTAGCCCATTGCTATGTATAGCAGACCGTTGCTAGGTATAGCAGATTGTTATTATGTATTATGTATTAAGTAGCCCGTTGCTACATATAGCAGACCGTTGCTAGGTATAGCAGATTGTTATTATGTATTATAGTAGCCCGTTGCTACATATAGCAGACCGTTGCTAGGTATAGCAGATTGTTATTATGTATTATAGTAGCCCATTGCTACGTATAGCAGACCGTTGCTACGTATTACAGTAGCCCGTTGCTACGTATAGCAGACTGTTGCTACGTATAGCAGACCGTTACTATGTATTATAGTAGCCCATTGCTACATATAGCAGACCGTTGCTAGGTATAGCAGACTGTTACTATGTATTATAGAAGCCTGTTGCTACGTATAGCAGACCATTGCTAGGTATAGCACTATTACTATGTATTATAGTAGCCCGTTGCTATGTATAGCAGACCGTTGCTATGGGCGCAGGTCTAATTTAAGATAAGATAAGATAAGATATTCCTTTATTAGTCCCACAGTGGGGAAATTTACAATTTCAGACTCTGGAGGACCGTTTTTGTGTGAAATTATTGATTTCTTAAGTAAGCAGCCGTGTAATAAACGGGATAATGTACAGCTAGCAGGTCATTGTTGTGAAATAAATCCCTTCTGTCGGGGTTTATTTCACAACAATTATCGGCTCTCTGTACAGTATCCTTAACTTATATTTGTATTAATATTTATACTTGAGTTCATTCTTAGCCATTTGATATTCATTTAGCTAATTTGCACTTGCTAACAGGATTTAACTCAACCATTGAGACGTTCTCTTCTTTGTGCTACTAAAACTAGAAGTTGTTTTTTAACTACAGTGGTGCTCAGACACAAAGTCAATGTGTGGCCAGGAAGTGTGACAAATATCATCAGCAACAAACAAGCTACAGCCAAATTAAGTTTGAAACAAGAGATTCAAAGCCTGGTGATAATACATATTTTTCTTCTTACCAAATCCACTGAAAAGAAAAAAAAAAAACATACATACATTGACTAACATGTATTGTTTGTTTTTCTTTTCGTGGGATTCATTAACAGTAAGATAAATATAGAAAATCAGCAGACTTTACATTTTCATTTAACAACAAATAGCTCAACATTCACACGTTGTGTTGCTTTTTTTTTTAAATAGACTTTCACATTCTTTGTTGACAAAATGAAATCCATTTTGCAGGCTGGATCCTCTGGATGATAAACTTCAAAACTTCCTTCAGAGTTTGTATTGCTACGTGACGAGCAACATCAAGACGTCATCATGTAATCAAGGCTTTAAAAAGGCACTGGATTGGTTTTCATAAATGCTGTTAAGATGGTTTTTTTGTAGAAACATGCACCGACGGTAGAAGAAATCTCTGGAGGTTTGCGTTTCTTACAATTTCTCGGACGACGGTTAAAAAAACAGGACGGTGCTTCACGCTGGCGTTACTGAACCTGGAGCTTAGCGGAAGACAAAGACTGATCTTCTGTTCCCATGTTTGTGAGGAACGTATTCAAACGGTGGATCAGCAGTATGCAGCCCAGGATGACAATGTGCTTCCAATACTTCAACTCAGTGATTCAAGCTGCTGTGTGTATTTTTCTAAACATTAGTAAATCCTTGTAAGCTAACTGTACCTTCCACATTAAAGGCCCGGTCACCCCAGCATTCAAAACCTCAAAATTTAGCAGTAAAATCAGTTAATTTCAAAGGAATGGCTTCAAGTAAAATAAATCAACACCATTTTTTTTACAGTTAAAAACTGTACTGTAACCGCACTGTTGACAAATACTAAGCTGTCTTGACAGAGCTGATCTTTGAGGGAACAGAGAGTCCAAATGGAGAATGCTATCGTAGCTTATTAGCTTTACTCTTGTCGGAGTATAAACTTAGTTAGCTGACAGTTATGAGACATCACTACAGAGAGACATCACTAGTCTGATCATGATACAATATTATATTGATTCTTTGGACAACGATATATTTGCTGATATCAAAAAGTCTGTTTAATTTAACACAACCAGTTACAACTGATTTCTTTGTAACAGCTTGTCCACACCAGGAACGTCAGGAACGTGTGGCAGCTGCGTTACCTGTTGTGTTTTTCAGCCACACAGCCACTCGGCTGTGTCTCTTCTAGAGAGTTGAGATCCCGTTTATTTTTAACGCGAGCGACGTTCGGTTCACAGCAGCAACAGCCAGTGAAAATGATTGCTTAACTGTATGTTGACCTCATCTGTCAATATCAAGGACATGAAAAAAAGTAAAGAATTA
This sequence comes from Pterois miles, assembly GCA_947000775.1. Classification (NCBI taxonomy): domain Eukaryota; kingdom Metazoa; phylum Chordata; class Actinopteri; order Perciformes; family Scorpaenidae; genus Pterois; species Pterois miles. The sequence goes on along the minus strand of CAMQGK010000224.1, from coordinate 1,609,215 downwards.
TTCTGAAATCAACACTTCCTGCTTTCATTTCAAAATAAAAACCTTCAAGCTTTTTGTTTTCTTTGGACAGAACTCCTGCATTAGATAACACAAGGCTTTTGTTCTGAAATATGTGCAGGACAGTGTTGTAGAACATGTAGTGATTTGCACGGCTCCATGAATGAATATAGTATGGGGTTTTAATCGTGGATTATTACAATTATTTACAAATTACCACATTTCTTAACCTTTCTATGATGAAATGGCTGTTATGAAAGGCAAACTCTATGTAGAAAGAAAGGGCTGACAGTAGCCGCAGCAGAAAGGCAGCTGGTGTGAACATGCAACGCGCTGCTCATGCGGGCGGTGTGGACAAGCTGTAGGAAAAATAAAGGCATACTAAATATTTTAAGATACTGGATCTTAGACATAATATACAGTATCGTTACACCACTACTTATTAGTGCTAGCATGTTGGCTAAAATACAATAATGCTATCATGATGGATATGTTATTTATTTAATTTACTGGTTGGTTGGTAGAGACGGTACTTATTAATAAACACTGCTTTAAGTGCAGAGTTTGCTAAAAGGCAATTTTCTACATGTAGTCTCTGGAGAGATGTTACCGAGTCATCCTAAAATAATACGTGGTTAGCTACCTGTGGCACTGCACAGGCTCAATACATTACCAGGCCTTTAAAACCAAATACTGACCAGGCCTTCATACTGTGTCTCCTCTTTCTGACACGGATAAACAGGTTGAAGCATTATTTTTCTGTTTCTTATGGAACAACAGCACCCTCCACCTGTTTTGTCCAAAAAAAAAGGATCCAGCAGATTTCTCTCTGTGAATAACAGCTTGGGCATATAAACTAATGTCCTAATAATTCCTGGATGTAAACTAAACACGCAGCAGCTTGAATCCTCCAGAATAAAACCAGTGTGAAGCCTGCTGTAACTTAAAAACTGTACAAAATTAACAAAAAGGTATAAAAAGTATCTCTCAGCTGCCCACCAGCACCTCCATGATGTGGTCCAGCTCAGCCAGGTCCATTTTAAAAGGCTGGTTCTGGGCGCCAGCGCCCGCCGCTCCGTACCCAGACATCGACCGGACGAGGTCGTCCGCCATCATGACAGGGGCCAACTTGGATGGCGGTGCCCCCGATGAAGGCGGGCAGGGGCCGAGGTCATACATGGACGTGTCAATGTCTGTGAAGAGGACGTCGTCCAGGGCAAAGTCAGTCAAGAAGGAGCCTGGAGAGGACGGAGAGGGAGGAAGAGGAGGTTTCTCCAACCTGATCTCCACTTCCTGATAGCCCCGCCCCTCCTCTTTCATGACAACATCAAACAGAACCCGAGCAGGAGGTGGTGACGGCGAAACCAAGGAAGAGGAAGATGAAGACGAAGAGGAAGGACAGAGCTCCTCTATCTCCTCCAACGCTGAGGAGAAGCTGTCTTTGGGTGACGGCAAGGGCAGCGGCGGCCTTGGGGAGTGGTGCAGGTGGTGGTGTTGGGTGGAGGAGGAGGGCGGCAGGGTGAAGAACATGGGCAGGTCCTCCTCCAGCAAGGAGGCAGGAGTCAGGCAGGAGTCCAATGCCGTCAGTCCCGAGAGCGGTGACGAGAGGATGCTGAAAGAGGAGGGAGGAGGCGGAGGCTGTCGGTAGCCTTCGTCTTCACAGGCTGCAACAGCGGCAACAGCGACAGGCGGCGCAGCAGAGAAGAAGAGAGCACCAACGCCTCCTTCCTGCCTGAAGTCGTCGTGGATGCGGCGGATGATGTTGTTGATAAGGACCCGGCGCTGCAGGCCGAGGTCGGGGCCAATGCGAGGACCATACAGCTTCATGAGGGACATGTTGAGGACCGTCTGACGCTGCAGGGTGTAGGACGCCTGCGACATGCCGCCGACTGCCATAGGACGCCGGTCTTCCCCCAAAACATCCTCATCCTCGTCCAGTTTCCGCTTCACTCCGTTACCCAACATAAATCTGTGGAGGGGAGACAGAAACAGTTCAGAGAAAGACAACGTGAAACCTGGACAGCATCAAACTTTCAGTGATGAAGATAAACGAAGGTAGAAAATGAACCCGGAGCTATGATTTATTTTGTCAGAAAATTAAACCAAATATAAAGAATGAATAAAGAATACGAAGAATGGATTTAAATAAATATGTTCAGCACATACTCTGAGCTTCGCTTGTTATCTGTGAACTCTTAGGAATGTTTAAATTCAGCAGGAAAAAACAACTTTTGGACCCACTGGGACATGAAATCCAGGTGAAAATCAGTTTCAACCATTTTCTTTTTCTGTCAAATCTGTAAAAATAAAAAATAACAAGCCTTACAGACATAAATGTCACCAACAAGATTAATACAGTTGCACTTTTAGTAACATAATGTAGTTAACAACAACTTAAATGTTGTTGGCTATAGAACAACAAAAATTCAAGCAACTCAGAAACAGAAAATGAAAGATGACAGAGAATGTCGGAGATCACCTGAAGATCTCAGACAGTCTTCTGACAAGAAAGTCACAGGTTCAAAACCCCCGACCTACAGGGAAAATCTGACGGAAGCAACCTGCAGTGGAAGATGTATTCAGGTCCTTCACTTCAGGAATAATATTAATACCACACGGTGAAAATACTCCATTACTAGTAAAAGCCCTGCATTCAAAACCTCACTGAAGTAAAAGTATTAAAGCATGAAAAGTAAAAGTACTCATTGTGTAGTAAAATGTCAGTGTTTTACATTATACATGACGTTGTTGGTAAAGTATAAGTAGCTCAAATATTGCTTAAGGATAGTACTTGAGTACGTGGAGGGGGGAGAAACCCGAGATCTAAACTGAAACACATGATGTGCTGAGAAATACTGAAAAGAGCTGCGTGTCACATGACTGATGACACGTAAAGTTGGTGTGATGGACGAGTCACAGGTTTCCTGGAAGCTGAGCGGCTTCCTCACAAGTATGAGAAGTGTGTGTGTGTGTGTGTGTTGACAGTCAGCTGACCTGCTCCCATGTGAGCCGTAGTCAGCTGATAGCTGACTGGGTGGGACTCAGTCAGTTCGACACCTTCTGACTCCCTGAACAGCAAAACACAGGAAACAGGCCACTTCCATCCTAATGACCGAACAAAACACACACACACACACACACACACACACACACACACACACACACACACACACACACACACACACACACACACACACACACACACACACACACACACACACACACACACACCGGAACTCCTACAATCTCCCTTCGCTTTGTGTTTCCACCAAGATGTTGTTGTATTTTTCATCTTGTGAATTACATAAGTTCACTTTAGTGAGTCAGGAATAAAACAAACTAATCAGAGGTCGACCGATATGGGTTTTTTATGGCCAATGCCGATTTATTGGATAATAAGGATAGCCGATGGCCGATATATGATGCAGATTTTTTTGGGGGGCTGATATGTTTGGGTGATTTTCTTTTTTTTTCCTCCATCTGATAAAATATAACAGCTTAATAATAACAAATTATACACAAGATTTCTCAACTTCAGTAAACATTTATTGAACACCTATGGTCTGTTCTCAAATCTATGTTTTATGTCTGCACTACAGTGCATTTATATGTACATTTTAAATAAAATAATGTATAATCTAAATATTGAATACATGAAACAGGTAATCAAAAAAACAAAACATTGTCAAATAAACTTTTGAATGAAAAAAATTAAGTTTAATGCACTTAGCAGCATTTATGCACCTGCTTGATGGTCGGGTTAATATGCTCAGACATCAGCCGATGCCTATTATGAAAAAAAATGTCAAATAATCAGATTGATTAATCGGCCGACCAATTAATCGGTTGACCTCTAAAAATATTGTGAAATCGGCCTCAGAAAAGTGAAATATCTGAGTCATGACCTTTATGTGAACGTAAGATCGTGACTACAATTTTTCTGGAGCAAAACCTGGTATGAAAAATAAAAAATACCCTTCTCCACTAACAATAAACCCCCAGTTTTGCCGGGTTTACTCAGCATTGACCAGTAGAACTTACTGTACAGCATGTTCATGGGTTCGTACTGGTTTTCAACTAACATTTCATGTGAGCGCACTTTCAGTTTCATTTCCACTTGTACAGAGGTTGCCGACCCACTGATAAGGACCCCTGGAAGGGTGAGGGGATAACAAGAAAACCACCCAAACGGGAAAGCCGAAAAAAATGAGATGTAAT